>JAMPIV010011333.1:0-670425 GCA_024509875.1 Oreohelix idahoensis | reverse complement strand
GCCACGTTTCGACAAGTGTTTGCAAAAATGTTATCTTTTCCCGTCTCCCCTAACAACCAAGATAGTACTTATAGCCCGACCAATCGTGGTTAGGCTTTCATTTGTTGCGCTCCAATCAATTTGGAGTTTACATGGTAGGCTATTTCTGTAACGTAAATTTTTTTCAAACACGTTAAAAAAAAATATTATGAGCAGAAATGATTTTATGCTGTCAGGCACCCCCAATATTTTATTTTGGGTATAATTTATTAATTCCTGGACTATTTGCGTAACGTTTTACATATTATTTGTCAGCAAGCCCTAAGGAACCCAAAAATACTAATTTAAAGGAGCTACGTGGCTGCGTTCAAAATATGCAATTTCTTCTATCTCCTGTTTAGAAGATGTGCTGTCTGGGTACTGTTATGTGTTCAAACGTAAACCCATCTAATGTTGTCTTTTCTAATAAGAGTTTGTTATGATTTATAAACCTAACTCTGGGAAAGGGTAGTGTATTTTATCACTGTCCGTCTGAAAAAAAATTAGTGCATGTAGACTTACACGCGTGATGGTAGTAATTGTGTATCGCGCGAAGCGGGTTTAGTGTTCGGCTTTCTGCCTCTCCCTTCTCGCTATCCTTTAGTCCAACTGTTCGTTCGTTTTGGTAACGTAATGTAGAAAAAGACATGAATGGAATTTAAAATTTAGGTCATTACGCAGTCTGCCTCTTAATGTTTTTCCAAGAAATACAGCACACGTTTCATTGAAGAAAGCGGGTATAACACAGTAAGCTTTTACTATCAACGTGAAAGCGTTACAATTTGCAGACGAAGCAGAAAACAAGGGGGATTTCGAGTACATTCTTTGTGATAGCACTGTCATTTTACCATTGCTCTTTTCTTTATTATATGTATTTATTAGGCTTTATATTTAATTGATAATTTATATATGTGGATTAGAATATTCCATGACAACTGTCATTGTGACAGCACTATTCTTTACCATTCTTCTTCCTTTTATTAAATTTATTTGTTAGGCTTTATATTTACCTGATAATTTATATATGTGGATTAGAATATTTCACGACACATACTACCCATCATAAGGGTATTTACCGGTTTGCTTAAGTCAATAAGTCAGATATATCATAAAAGACATCTTCTACAAGTACAGTTAGCCACCCTCACTAATAGTTCTTCATAACACATGGTGTCTGCTTAATCTCTACCATGTTCACTAAAGTATTGCAATTAACTCAAATCTCTTGTTACAATCAGTATTCAATGTTTCTTGCTCTACTCATTATCCAGAACTGAAATGTACAATCTTACAAAGCCATTCATACTTCTGTATTAATATGATTATTATTATTATTATTATTATCATTATCATTAAAATGCACCAGCTGGATTTGATTCTCTAACCCAATACACTTTGGAATTGAATCACTCCTTTAAAAGGTTAGAGCATTAAAATATTATCTCCGTACACCCAAAAGTAAGCAAATATGCTCTACACTGAAATATGTTGTAAATTCCTGCCAATGGCAAAAACACAGGGGAGATAACTCATCCATAAGATTATAGTTAACCATGATATCAAGGAAGATAATTCGTCCACCTAGAAACTAGTCTGCTATGACACTCAAGGCAGATGTGTATCTATCACAATATAAGTAATTTTCAGTCTTACTATACCGAAGCACATTAAAAACGCACCACCTGTATAATCCAGGAACAGAGTGTGAAATGTAAATATACTGACGCACATTAAAAACGCACCACTATTATATATACTGATGCCGAGAAGCTGGAAAAAAAGTGTGGCCTAAAGGAATGGAGTTTTTAATCCCCCGTGTTGCAGGCGGTTTGGTAGCAGATCGCTTTGTGTGGATTTTTAGAGAGCGAATGGCTGGTTGGAATAAGCAACTAACTTTTTTTTTGTCATGAGGTAGAGAGCGAATGGCTGCTGGAATGGAAAGTGAGTGATTCAACCCACGGGTTTGTGTACAGACTACATGAAAACAATGAAAGTTACACGTGCAACACGATTCCCAACAGCTATGACCCTGAAAATGTGTACGCGTTGTGGCAGTATACTCGGTATAAAAAAAACCGTTGAGACAAAACACCCAGTACATGTGCTTGAAATGCCACGGCTATCTGAAAACGACCGCCAACGAGCCATTGGTATGTTGGAGACCGGAATGAGCTCGCGGGCCATTGCCAGAAGGATGAATTGCCACCACAGCACTATTGTACGTCTCAATGAACGTTACGGAACCACTGGCAGTGCCCGGGATAGACTTCGGAGTGGCCAACCACGAGTTACTACCCCTGCGCAAGATCGTCTTATTGTGCTGAGTCACCTAAGGAATCGTTCTCTCCCGGCAAGTCAAACAGCAAGAGCAATAGTGGGTAGACGTGGGAAAGTCTCTCGAATGACAGTCATACGACGACTCAGAGATACAGGCCTTACTGCAAGATGACCTTATGTTGAGCCAAACTTTACTCACAGACATCGTCAGCAGCGCCTGCAATGGGCAGAGCAACATGTCAGATGGACTAGACTGCAGGGGAATGCTGTCCTATTCACAAGCAAGAGCAGATTCAACATATCCTTTGCTGATGGACATATGCGGATTTGGCGACGGTGTGGAGAGCGCTTGCAGATTGCTGTGTTCGTCAGCACAACCGATTTGGAGGTGGCAGTATTCACATTTTGGTAGGATTCAGTTTTTACCATCGCTTGCCTCTTCACGTCTTCCGTGCTGCGTTCACAAATTATCCAGACTTGCAGCTTCTCCAGCAGGATAACGCACGTGCGCACACCGCATGCATTACGCAGCAATATCTACAGCAGCAGAACATTGTGACGATTGATTGGCCTGCCCTATCACCAGACATGTCCCCTATAGAACACCTGTGGGACGAGCTTGGACGCAGAGTCTACAGGCAAGGTTCTCCAGCTAAACTGCAACAGCTCGAAGCTGCTCTTACACGTGAATGGGACTTGATTCCCCGGAATTTCCTTCAGAGACTTGTGCGTTCCATGCGGTGCCGCTGCCAAGCTTGTTTGCAAGCACACGGTGGACATACCAGATACTGAGGATAGTGTGAATGAATTTTTTTATTGGTTGCATTTTTGGTTTTCTCCCTTGCCTGCACAGAATGCAATGAATTTCATAACAATCAAACGTACAAATTAATGACCAGCATGGATTCATAGGAAAATGAATAAAGATTCCAAATATGTAAACTTGTAAACACTTATATTTACATTTTACACTCTGTTCCTGGATTTTATATATATATATATAGTTTTATTTTGTTTTATTTTTTATTATTTTGGTAATTGAACTTTGACTTGTGGTGATAGGTAGTAGCGCCCTGCACCTTTTTTGTCGCTGATGTTGCTTACGTTGGCTGCTGGCACAGGTAAAATGACGTAGAAGACTCTTCAAGAATGCGGATATAATGTTAGTTGCCTAGACACACTCCGTATTGGAACCCGGGCAAATATGTTAGGAATCTGGCAACATGACTCCTGTAACTGATGCGTGCTGGCGCGTGCGTAGACACTTGTGTACTTGTTGTGTGCACGTCTCTGCTATGAGTGAGAGAGATTGTTTGTGTGTGATAGATCAAGGCGTAAGCATAGCTGAATGAGTGTGTGTGTGTTCTGTGAGCGATCAGAGATTGTGTTATATATATTTTATGTGAGGGATAATGCTTGTATGTACATTATCCCTTTCCAGGGGCGTAAATATACATATAATATTTGGCACCCTGGGCGGATCTACATTTGGCAACCCCGCGCCCCATAAATAAAACGACAGAACATTATACTTTGATTGGAGCGTCCGACTGACAGAGTGATTAGAGCGCTGACCTCTGGCGCCAAAGGTATCGAGTTCGAAACACTACGCTCCAGTCTACCCAGCTGTAAATGGATATTTGGCTCTG
The DNA here is from genome assembly GCA_024509875.1 of Oreohelix idahoensis. Classification (NCBI taxonomy): domain Eukaryota; kingdom Metazoa; phylum Mollusca; class Gastropoda; order Stylommatophora; family Oreohelicidae; genus Oreohelix; species Oreohelix idahoensis. Next base: position 666,481 of record JAMPIV010011333.1, on the reverse strand, counting down.
CTCTTGAGTTAAGGAAGGCAAAGGCAAAGCATGGAAGGGAACTAGTCACCCCACCTCTCAAAGCTGAAAGTAGTATACTGAAATCTCTAACATTTCACCTCTCCTACGGCAGTATATGCTATGGTACTAACTTTACCTTTTTATATTAGTCATAATAGTGTCCGATGGCCCCCCTCCCCCCACCTGGCTGTCACTCAGGCCGGACCACACTCTCGTACCCCCCTTAGTATGCCATTGACCCTCTCTCACTTTTTCTTTTCTCTTTATGAAGTATAGAATCCCCACTTCAACAGCCGCTGTAGAAAGTATGCGGCAAAGAGCTTCACATACTATAGAAATTGTGGTTTCTGTAGCAATGTGTTGTCACTTATGGAGATCTTCACATCTAATGCCTCTTAGTGGTGCTTAGCTGGCACGGAGGATAGTGTGATTCGCTTCCATAGCTAGGCGGGGGTGCCGCACGGAAGGTCCTGTGTTCGATTCCCCGGTAAGCCACTCACGTCTGTTGTTTTTCTGTTGTCTAGTTTTCATATATATATATATATATATATATATATATATATATATATATATATATATATATATATATATATATATATTACTTACTTACTTAGTCGTTTTCCTTCTACCTTGATGTGTAGAGGTTTGGAAGAGAGAGCGCCAGACTATCCTATCGGCTGTCTTCCTCCTGGCCTGGTTCCATTCTAGTCCTCGGTCCTTCAAAGATTGTCTAATGTTGTCCTCCCAGCGGACTCTGGGTCGTCCTCGGGGTCTGGATCCTTGGCTCTTTGTTTCCCATGCTTGTCGTGGTATCCGATCTTCTCCCATTCTGCAGACATGGCCAAACCATCTTAGTTGGGACTGTTCTACTTGGGTCTGCAGGGGGTGGGATTTTAGGTCTTGACGTTTCGTCTGGTTGCGGACCATGCCTCTTCTTGTTACTTCAACCACCGTCCTCAGATACCTCATTTCTGAGGTTTGGATCTGGCTTTTGTGGATTGTAGTCATTGCCCATGACTCGCATCCATATGTCAAGACTGGGACATTGTGATAAACGAGCGCAAAGGCCTTATTGCTCCATCTTTTCCTACATTCTTCATACTGTATTTCCTCCGACATTTGCTCTCTCATCTCATATTTGCGATCCACATTTGCTATTTCATTGTTGTGATTACTCGCGACCGGTATCTAGAGAACCACATTTGTTCTTTCATCGGGGGAAATAAAGTCCTTTGATTGAGTCCACATGCCTGACATTATCATTTGAAGCCCACATTGTATCGTGATAAATCTGGTAAAAACACATATGGTCATCCTAATCAAACGGTAATTTCTGTGACACCACATTGGACGCCCAGATTGGCCAGGGGAAAACGTGGCCGCGGTTCAGACAAGCGTGGGTTGACCACATTGGACGCCCAGCTTGGGCAGGGTGACTTCCAGAAATATATAATACCGCATAATCTACTAGAGTGAGGCAGTCCAGGTTTTTACCTTGTGAGGAAGAGATCAAACCCAAAAACGCATAGCCTAATACACGTGTTTATTCAGAGTGGATGATAATTCAGTTCCGTGATTAATTGTGTTCTTAAAGGATTTTGCGAAGGGAAAAGAAGGTTAGTAGATCTTATACTTATTAATACATTTTCTTAATTTTGTTTATTTTAACCTCACAGCTAAAATGTGCGGAAGATAAAGTTTCAAATAATTCTTGGCATAACTGATTAATAAAATCAGAAGATTTTCATAGAAGATGATAGGATGATAGAAGGTAATTAATAGTTCATATTTCACCTTTATCATCATCACAGTCTCCCATATGCACACACTCTCATGCACAAGATATTTAACATCATTAGAATTGAACTCAGAGAGACGGAGATGAATAATGAGCAGTAGTTTAAATGAAAGTCAACCAGTGATGTTAAATGTGAAAAACTTACGAAGACTTTTGTGTGTCTTCAGTTCATCAGAAGTCTGAGTCTACACGCAACGTGTCTGACGTCTAACCAGAAATAAGTTATCAAAAACGGACATTTGGCTAGCAGAATTCGCCATAGGACATCTTTCATTCCTCAATTTAAAAGGAATATTGTCTCACCCACAAGTCATAAGGTGGACGCAGCATTTTTCGTCACCATATACTGCTTGCTCACAAGTTCAATACAGAGTTATCACAAGTTCAATACATCGTTATCACAAGTTCAATACAGAGTCATCATAAACTCTAATCACTCGAAAGATCATTATTATCTGAAGTCAAGCAAAAGAGCTCAAAAGAGGAATCGCATATTTATACCACGTGCAACACACTCTTAAGCGCATTTTTATGAAGCAGACTCGAAAGTATATGAATCACGACTACATACGCAAGATTATGAGTCTACATATCACTAACATTTCGTGAAGATATCCAGTCTGACCAGTACCGTCGGGAGATTAGACCACAGACCTTTTGTTCATATGACAACTATTAACTGTTGATCCACACTACAGAGATATACTCGAACAGTGAAGGAATATACATAAATATCTCGTCAGCGTTCTCCGTACGACAACAGTATTTATCAGAACGTCCTCGACTTAGAGATACCCCATTCGACATAACGTATAACAACTTGGGACATTTTATGCATACATGTGAATCCTCATATCTAGGAGAAGCATTTAGAGACACATGGACTGTGTAGAGTACTCACCATTTTGGTAACACGTATCATATCACATCATCATTTCACTCTACACCAGTTCATCCTTAATTAACTATTACTTAATTAACTGTAATTTTATTATCTCATCTGTGTGTTTTGTGTGAATCGTCTTTCACCATCATCACGTTCTAACCATTACTAACCCTATATGTGTGGATATTTCATTAATAAACCCAACGATCAGTTGATCATTATCAAGAGTTTGTTAATGTATCACTCGTGCTGTCGGTGTTACATATTCACCTATAGGAACCTTTCTCTACTCAGATGAGGTTGGGGGCTTTTTCTTTACGGGATCTAAGGGCAGAAGCTAAGGTCGTGGGGAAACAGAACTCTTTCCATAATTTATTAGAAAACACTGTCTAGTGGAAAGCATTCGCATTCCTGTCTTCTTGTCCCTATCTCGAATAGGTCTTTTTTTTTTCTTTCTTAACGAGCCAATTTCTAGAGACCTTATATCTAATATCTCATAGACTATTCCTGGCAAAAACTACTGTCGTAGTTGCCCCAGTGACTCACCACACGACAGACATATTTGGAGCGGTATACAGCCATCTTCGTTTTCTTACCAACCTCTCTCTTGCTGAGGAATACTCGATTTATGGCCTTAAAAAGTCTCCCAGCTGCTGCTTTTCGAGTGGCCAAGTCTTCTTTGATGCCTCCCTTTCGGTCTATAATAGATCCAAGATATTTAAAGTGGTCGACCTGCTCCAGGACCTGTTCTCCCAGCTTAAGCTGATGTCTTCTTTCTTCTCGTGATATCACCATGGATTTTGTTTTAGAGCTGCTTATGACCATCCCTCTCTTCTCCAGCTCTTCCTTCCAGACTTGCAGATATATATATATATATATATATATATATATATATATATATATATATATATATATATATATATATATATATATATATATATATATATATATATATCTTCACACTTGTGTGTTACACAATATTCCATCATCTCTTGACTTTAATCGACCAGAGTGCACGCATGTCAGCGACTTTCTACAGCTGATAAAGATAATAAGACCCCGTACCACAAGGCTTTCCGAACACAAAACAACCGTCTTATTTCTTAAAAAATCTCAGTACCCAGTAATGAGATGAAACTATTATTGATCAGCTATCTCTTGCCAGCTTCAATTTCGTTGACCCAGCTCGTCATATCCACACATTCTATTTGACAATGCATGCAACTGGAATCTCGTCCAATCGGATGGAAGATGCTTGTCAGAGCAGAATTGTCCAGGCAAAAGTAGAATTACATAAAATGTGACATATTTTACTATACAACTCTTTGTCAATGGAGTTAAGAAAGAAAGATATTCAGTGTTATATAGAGCTAATTCTATCATATGGAAGTGAGTCATATGATATTAGTAACAAGTAGAAAAAGAACTGGATTCCACGGAGATGTGGTTTTATAGAAGAATGTTAAAAATACCATGTAAAGCTAAAATTAATAATGAGGAGCCTCTGAAAGAAGCAAGGGCGCACAGAAAGCTTAATACTCGCATTAGAAAAAGGGACCCAAAGATGCAGCAATAGAGAATGCAGTCAGCGATCCATAGCTTGAGTGCTTGCATCAGGATCAGCGAACCAGAGCTGGTCAAGACCCTACTCCACCTCCACGTGGTGGTCCTGGAAACAGATTGCATCACTGCAGTCTGGCTGAGCGAGTAGGGATCGCAGTGGGAAGGCAAACCCGGTCCTAAAAAATGCCGTGCAGAAGTCGGATGTGTCGACCGAAAGGTGCAGATATCACAGCTTAGGCGTAAACAGAGACAACGCAACCACCGTCCTTTTCAGGACGAACGATGAAGGAGGAAGAAGAAGCATTAGAAAAAAAGCTATCAATTTTCTTTGAGAAAAAGAAAGAAAGCTAGAAGAAGAATATCATGACAACGGGGAAGATTGAAGGAAGAAGATTTATAGAAGGAGAAAGAGAGAAGATACTGGACATCTTGACTTCATGCCATGGGACAAACTAGTCAACAACACAATTGATTATCTCTTACAGGTGATGGACAGTTGTGGAGAAACTTGATTATCAAACGTCGCTGATTATGGCACCTGAAGAAGAATCATTTATTATATTTGGACAAACTTTATTAAATGTAAAATCATATACCTGTCAAATGTTGAACATGGCCTCGCTCACGTTTCGTGGATGTTATTTTTGTTGGTCTCCATGTTTTACTGTTATACAAAAGGATTGATTTTACATATGAGTTAAAAATTGTGATTTTACCGTTGGACTAGATTTCTTTCAATTTTCATATATTTTCCACTGCAATGCTCCTTTTGCCGCGTGTTTTCTTATTTTTGATATTAAGGTCTGTTCATCTATCTTTGTGTACATTGCTGCCAAGATATGTGAATGATTCTACTTCTTACATCGTACAGGCTCTCAAATCTTGTACATATGCTTTCAAACCATATCTTTATCTTCGTATGTATTGTCGTACATTTAGATAGGTTTGAAAGATATTTATGGTCCCTACTGAGTAGGGTGGATGGTGATAGTACGTGAGAAGTAAAGGTGTGAGAATAGATTTCATGAGTGAATAGTTTAAGGAGAAGATCTGTCTCTGGAATGAGTAGTTTCTCTAGTCCAGCCTATCTATACGACTATCTTTTAGTATAATACAATCTTGAACCTCCCTATATATGTAAATTTAAGTATAACTCCACATACACACACAATTATGTGATTACAAGACACACACACGTGAAAACTATGGTAAATTGGGTATGGGTCTGACCAACACACAAAGTTAAGTTCTTTGTTGTTTATTATCATTAAACTTTACAACATCGAATATCTAAGAAAGATCAAATAAAATCAGAATATCATACATAGAAAAATAACAGAATACATGTGCCCTCCCCCTTATTGAGAGAAGAAGAGAACCCAACAAGTTAATAACCCCAAAGGTTAAAGTTAGCACTATGTTACAGCATAGACAGTAAAGAAAAGAACAAAGTTCCTACTAAAGCTAACCAGTAAAATTAAACAATATTTAAACAGAATACAGATGGTACAATTTTCCTGTAACAAAGAAAATATTCACTCTCTCTCTCTCTCTCTCTCTCTCTCTCTCTCTCTCTCTATCTCTCTCTCTCTCTCTCTCTCTGACATACGTGGCCACTCACTCGCTTCTGACCTACTCTTGGTGAAACAAATCTCTTGGACATATAATCCCTGAATCTGTATATAATTTCCAGTATTTTTATCTTCGAAATTGGCCCCAGTCCCTCCACTAATAATTAAATTTATAAGGGGGACGCCAAATTTAGTGGTTGATTCCTGAATATACAAATGTCACCTCGAATAGTTTATGTAGAAACCAACTGAGATCTTGTGTTCACAGTAAACAGTAGAGAAACATCTGGCTGCTAAAACTGTAAATTATTGTTAATTGTTGATGGTGGTAAATCTTATCGGCTGTCTCTGTGGTGAATGCCGATTTTGAAACAGCGTAACTTGCTGAATACATCCGCTGATACGACTGTCAAAAGTCAGATAGTGATGTTATTGATATTACGCCACAGTGGGCTGATAAAATTGCAAAAACATATCTGGATATTGGTAAGTCCAGTTAAATTTACTATTTAAAATGTTTATGTGTCCTTTTGGCCAATCCTGTTCACAAATGAACTTGGGGACGTGTAAGCCAAGAATAAAGCCACATTAATCACTCAGTAAATGAAGAAAAAGGACCAAAACAGACCGCTGGTCGTCGTTTGATCAGGTCTGCGAGAAATAGAGAAACATTATGAAAAAATGCTACTAATATACTACACACACACACACACACATATATATATATATATATATATATATATATATATATATATATATACACACGGAAGGGGACGAGACGATCTCTTATCCTCTCCGTCAGTCCTGATTAAAGTTAAAAGGCACACGGTGTCTCTAGCCTATCCTATCGCGCGTCGCTTAGCGGGTGCAAGTTTGGTTGAGGCATGCAGCTTTTCCCCTCCTGCTCCGGTCAACGATCAGCGCACAATGTCAATTATGATTTAATTATCCCTACACGCACTTAACAAATATCGCCTGTCAATATTAGCTATTAGATTGCCGGCGTCTGTTTGTTTAGTCGTATGATATTTAACACTAGTCACTTATATAATTACACAGAATGAAATATAACGTAAACTCTATGGTCCACCATTTGTCGCGCCTATCATATTAATTCCGTCATCTAAACCGTATCTTTTTGTGTAAGAAAGCGGGTGATGGAAATTACATTAAACTGAACAACTGGCAAGAAATATCTACGCATTATTTTATTTCACTAGTTTTAACGCTATGAAATCATAGTGAATTATAATGGTAAAACTTAACACATTTTTACACTTAAGCACAAATTTCTATTACCAGAAAATCCGAATGAAATCCCCACGAAGGCTATTAACACACCTTCCCCAGTGGTTCGTTACTACGTGTTTAGACTTTCCGAAAAATTCTGAGCGACACTGATAACTGATTTGAGGAGCCACAGTTTATATACGTACATTATTGTCTCTCTGACCTATATATGACGCTAATTTTCACGCTATAGTGCGTAGCAGGAAATCAGGAAACTACGTTTTCCCCAATAAAAGGATTTACGGTCGCTCTGTTTCAGCGTATTAATCGACAACAGAGACTTAAACCGTGTAACGGGTTTCCTTCCGAGATTTTCCACGTTTCAAGAGATCAAAGATTTCTCTCTCCCTGTATGAAAGAACATCAAAGGATCCCTCGGGGAAAATATTTTGCCCCAAGCGTCTCGCTTCAATGGTCCGGTGTTTTGTCTGATATCTTGATGATTGACAGATCAGCTCGCGTGAGAAACTCAGGTAAACAACCAGGTTCGCTCCCCGTTATGACTGGCAAGTCGCGGAAGTTGGTACGCTTTCCGTTTGTTTACGTCTCAAGGAAAAGAGGCGTGGATTAAAAATGAGTAATGCAGGCAGACAAATGCTTGACTTTGCTAACGAATCATAGACTCTAACGTGATCACGAAAGACTGTCAAATACTGTAGGCTATATTTCCATTATACGTCACATGTATTTACCCATTCACTTCTCACTCTGGTATAGAAAAGATTCTTGGCTCTAATTTTATTGCTCCCTGAGGAACATGGAGAAGCACTACAGCTAGACGCTTTGCAAGAAGCCTGCGTCAAAGTACATGCATCTGTAGTGGTAATCTCTATAGAAATTTCCTCTTTGTGGTAAAGTGGGATGTTATAAATATTTATAGGGGACTTAGTGTACTGACTGAGATCAGCTGTGAAGGTATCTGTATCTAATAAGTGTGGTGTATTACAGATAACCTTACTTGCTACCACATTTATACCTCAGTCAGACTTATTTTGGAATATTGTGATGACTACGTTGAATGTCTATGGTTATGATAATTGTAGTGGATTTGATGGTATTGTATGATGGTGATGTTACTAAGTGTGATGCATGAGGTCAGCTGTGAAGGCTCCTGAGATAAAATGTATCTGTGAATTGTCAGAAGGCCCTTCGTGCTACCACTACGACCTCACACCTATCTTTTTTTTTTCTAATGAATGTGGCTACGTTAAATGTCTAGGGTAATGATATGTAATGTGTTGTGGTAGTTTACATACACACACACAGATATTTACTAAGTCTAATAATATTAATAAATGTTATAATACACTGAACTAACTCAAGTGTGTAAAATTTTTGATAGTAATTTTCTTTAAATTTATTTGTTCTGAACCAAGGTTTTATTTTGGCCAGAACATATGAAAGGTTTTGAAATTATGAAAGAAATGCATGAATATTACATAATAAATGCAAGGTGTGTACATATGTATGTTACTAGACTAGTTAATATTACTACTGTTTATAGTTGTAATCTATTGGGGAGAACATTTAATGGATGTGCTGTTGGGGTGGCCTCATCACTCCCTGTCTATGGCGATTACACCTTGTCCAGTTATTTGATGGAAATTTTATGGGTGTGTTAGGAAATAAGTTGGGTTGGTGAATTCTCAGCAGACCAGGCGCTCACGTAGCTTGAATGTGTAGCTCTGGTGCTGAGATCTGGTGGCCCCACCTCTCCGTGCTTGGGGGCAATATCAGAAGTCTGGTGGCCCCACCTCTCCGTGCTTGGGGCAATATCAGAAGTCTGGTGGCCCCACCTCTCCGTGCTTGGGGGCTATAATAGGCTGCTCTGACAAAATGTTACTGCACGGGTCCACTCTTGTAATATTCAACAACTCAGTCGACACCACATTGGTGCCAACTGAAACTCACAGTTCTGCAATCAAAGTATTAGTCATGTGTCAGAATTCCATCCTCTAACCATTTCTGGACACAACACTACACAACAACAACACCACATAGACGGGTCAGATCTTTCTGACCAAACAACACATCTTACCAAGTTGGTTTCACATAGGATAAGTTCTCCCAGACTACGTATTCTGAAATATGTTCATTAGCTTCCTGCCATAGAATAGGATAGGTGATATGTTCCACTGATCTCAACACTTGATCTGTCCTTCATAATCCTTGCTGGAGTTTATGTATTTTATTTGTCTCTAGACCCTGAACTGGGGCGGGGGGTCTAGAGCGAATCCTTACTTGTTGTAAGGGACAGATTATGCTATTGCAGTATCAAATCACTCGAAACCTTAAACAAATATTAAAATGTACAAAGAAATAATTTCAGTCTTACCAGAATTATGAATATAGAACACAGTTAAATGCTAGCAAAACTCAGCTGAGCTGCTGGCCTTAGGATGGCGTCCCTCTAAATATTTCAATAGCTTCTGGGAATTACACCACTTAATAATTCACTGTGTCTACTAGGACAACTTATACTGAATGGCACAAAATGCGCGTCTGAGCGCCGATAATATATTCATCTATGGCCAATCACTGCCTTTTCTTTTTTCAAATTCAAATATCCTACCAATAAGTCATTTCAGTCATACCTCAGTCAAGTATGCCTTATTGTCTGTTGGTCCGTCCGTCTCTACTTGCGTTTCACAAAAAACACACTTGTTTTTTGAACCAACTCTGCCTTCCACTACACAATTTTGCCCTTTAAAGTTATTTTTAGCCACAATTCACCATCCCACCCCGTCTCTTCATTCCAACTAGATTTTAGCACTTGCGTCTTCAAGGCCACAATTTTTTGAAAATTAGTGACATGTTTTATTTCAATGTAGTCGATCGTTGATATGAACAACACAGTCTTTTGTCAATATCTTTCTTATTATCTGTCCGTCTGTATAAATGAAAGCATATTATTTCACTGCTCAAGATGGGCCATCCGGCCAGCTAGGTTTTATATTCCTAACATTATTATTAAGAAAAGTTACTTTTCAAATATTTTCTAGAATCTTCTGGAATACGTTCATCACTGCATTCAAATAAACGGACTAAGTTATCGCAAAAGCGTCCAAAAAATGACTGTGGCGTATAATATCCAAGGTCCCTTTTGTCGATTTCTTTACTTTATGTCAACTTGGGGAACGTGACTTTTTCCTCCTTTCCCCACCACTTGCGTCTTTTAGCCTTGCTAATTTCAAGCACGCGTTCAGTCAGATTTTTCCTTTTGATCTCCGTTCTCATCCCGTTCCGTTTTGCCTTCAAGTCTAACAATTTAATTTCCATGGCGGGTGATGACCCGCGGCGTGGGCGATCATGTATTCTAGCAGCTTACGCATTAGTTTTTATCCCTACGTTGTATCATTGGAGATATTTTAACGTTGTATCACGGTTAATTTTGTGACACATCTCCCCACTTGAAAACATGCCTACGGCAAGTTCTAAAACCAGTGATACACATAGATAAAATCTCTCCTTACGTCTGCCATTACTCTAATTTTGATCACAGGGGTGCCGACTGAGGAAATCTGCACCGACATTCAATTTGCCTGGGATATATTGGATACTAAACTGATAAGGTTGAAGCAATAAAGACCACCTCAGAAATCTTGCGTTTTCATGCTTAGCCTGAGATAAGAATACGAGAGGCTGATGGTCCGTCTCGACCACAAAAGTCCTACCATACAGATAGATTTGAAACTTCTTTATTGCCCAGATTAACGCTAAACATTCTTTTTCGCTTGTGTAGTATCCTTGTTCCGCCTTATTCAATTTGCGGCTTGCATAAGCGACTGGTTTCAGTTCCCCATCAGGTGAAGATGATCTTTGCAACAAAGCCGCTCCGAGTCCTACATTACTGGCATCGGTTCTTAAGACAAAGTCCTGTGTCAATGTCGTGAAATATTCTAATCCACATATATAAATTAAAAAGTAAATGTAAAGCCTAACACATAAATTCAATAAAAGAAAAGAAGAATGGTAAAGAACAGTGCTGTCACAATGACTGTACTCGAAATCCCCCTTGTTTTCTCCTTCGTCTGCAAATTGTAACGTTTCACGTTGATAGTAAAAGCCTTCTGCAGCATACACGCGTTTCCCCAACACAATAAAATGTGTACTCCATTTCTAAGAAAAACCTTGAGATACGCAAGATGACCTAGATTTAAAATTCCATTCATGTCATTTTATACACTACGTTACCAAAAAACGAAAGACAGATGGACTAAAGATAGAAAGAAAGGGAGAGGCTGAAAGCCGGAACGCATGCAACACTAAACACGCGTCTCGCTATACAATTACTACCATCACGCGTGTAAGGCCACAAGCACTAGCTTTTTTCAAATCGACAGTGATAAAAGACACTACACACACGAGAGTTAGTTTTTAAAAACTCACAAAACGCTTATTAGGAAACATGACATTATACTGGTTTACGTTTGAAAACATTACAGTACCCAGACACCACATCGTATTCGAAGTAAACAGGAGGTAGAAGAAAATGCATATTTTGAACGCAGCCACTTAGCTCCTTTAAATTTGTATATTTGGGTTCCTTAGGACTTGCTGACAAAGAATATGTTAAACGTTACGCAAATAGTCTAGGAATTACCAAATTATAGCCAAAAGAAATAGTGAGGGATGTCAGACAACACCCAAATCAGAATCGCTCAGTGGCAGATTTTCACCCCACCATTGTACGGGAAATGGGTCTCCATGTTAAATCCGATTTGATTGGAGCGCAATAAATGTAAGGCTAAACACGATTAGTCGGGCTATAAATACTATCTTTTGTTGTCAGGGGAAACGGGAGTAGGAGTACTTTTTTTCAAACGATTGGGTAAACATGGCACGATTAGTTAGACCCGCGAATATAGTCAATCAGAGGCGTCAGGTCACCACCACATGTTCAAATAAACTTACTACAGAACCAGTGCGTAGAGCACCAGTGCATATTTTTCTAAATAAAAGCCTGGGACATCGGCAGATCGAAGTTGTGCTATATTCATTGCCATTCAACGTAACTGTGTATTATTCCATGAATTGTGGTAAGCTTGATATATTCAATATCTTTTTAATGAAAATTGAATGTAAATTGATAATTTATGTCTGTATATATGTGTGGTTCAGTAGCGAACATGAGGTAAAGCCTATATAGTGCTCCAACCTGAACAGAAGGTGTCGGAGGAAAGTAAAACTGCATGGAATTGCCAAACAGTACACTGACACCTATCTTATGGACTAGAAAGAAATAATGCTGGAATTGCAGAGGCGTAGTAACCATTAGGGAGGAATATACTGGTGTAAATTATTTCAGATGAAGCTGACAGTTGGCCTACCGCTCTGAACTCAGTGTTTGTTATGTAATGTGTTCAGTCTGTAAATAGATTATAAACTAGTTATGAAGTAGGAGGTACAACCTTCTTGTTTCAGGGACCGTGGTCTTAAAGCTATTGAGCAGCACCTGGTCGGAGCTTTGCTGAACCTAGAGGCTGACAGCATACTCCTGGGTCCAGATAGTGACCAGTGAGGTGTCTCCAGAACACAGGGAGGCTATCGAGCAGAGGAGTCTTTTCCTGCCGCCATCACGAAAGATAAGCCTATGTGGCCCGTGGAGCTCAACATTATGCCCCCACCCCCCCCCCCTCAAAATCTGACTTTATAATAAACCAGAGGGAAAATACAGTGTTTAAATTGATAGGGACTGTGAACTTTTCCCCATACCACTTACAAGATAAACAAACACTTGAAGTCATGATGACAAATAACAACATAGCTTGAAAAAACAAACCAGTATTACCTCATATTACTACTACACAACTGACACACATAAGATAATATTAATAAAATATGTCACTACAAGATTCATATTGATAAATCCTGTACATATAAATTGTAATTAAAATTGATTGTGATTCCTGGTTCACTTTGTAGTTGAATCAGGACATATATATTAATGAAAGTACTTAATACATATTGATATTTGAAAATTTACCAGTGACTCATTTAAGATAGTCTTATAGAATGTTACATGTGTGTGAGTGTCACAGGTTGTCAAGTGTGGTGGAATAAATTAAATTGTTTATCTGTCTGTTGTTGTTGTGACTTACTCTTCATCATATACATACCCTAGACATTTCACGTAGTCATCACAATATTCCAGAATAATTCTGACTGAGGCATAATGTGGTAGCAAGTAAGGTTATCTGTAAAACACTACACCTATTAGATACAGATACCTTCACAGCTGATCTCAGTCAGTACACTAAGTCCCCTATAAATATTTATAACATCCCACTTTACCACAGTCAAATCAGGCAGTTTGAGAATAGGTTTGCTAGTGAGTTTTTCCTTTAAGTCTTGGAACGCTAATTCACTTTGCGCAGTCCAATTAATTTTATCTGGAAGTCCCTTGCGAGTCAGATCAGTCAGAGGAGCACAAATAGAGTTAAAATCTTTGATATATTTTTGATAAAATCCGCATAACGACACGAATGATCGCACATCCTTTTTTGTTTGTGGTCTAGGTGCTCTCTGCAGTTTTTCCAAGTTCTTGGGATCAGGGGTCATGCTACCCTGATATACAGTGTGTCCCAAGAATTCCAACTCCTTGCATCCAATGCAACATTTTGTTGGCCTAGCAGTCAAGTTCGCCTCCCTAAGCCTATTAAATAACATTTCTAGAGCTTCAATGTGTTCTTCAAATGTCTCTGTGGCGACGAGAATATCATCCACGAAATTCGTGATACATGGGTTATTCAGGGGATCCAACAATTTGCGCATCATCCTTGAAAATACACTCGGAGCATTTTTCAGTCCGAATGGTAGCATGTTGAATTCATAATGTCCATCCGAAGTGCTAAAAGCCAAATAAGGTCTCACTTCAGGCTTCACTGGGATCTGGTAATAGCCTTTACTAAGATCCACCTTTGAAAAGTATTTTGCCTTGTTCAGTCTGGCAAATAACTGTTTTGTGTCTGGTAATGGATCCACTTGTCCTTCTGTGACAGCATTCAGTTTCCTGTAATCTATGCACAGTCTGTGTTCCCCAGACGGTTTTCTCAACAATACGACACTAGAGCTAAAAGATGATTCACTGTGTGAAATAATCCCCTCCTTCAACAAATAATCTATTTCTTCCTTCAATGCCTTCTCCTTCGCGAACGGAATAGAATAAGCTCTCATACAGATTGGGTTTGAGTCTACCAGTTTCATGTCATACTGTTGCAAATTTGTATGTCCTGGTTTATCTGTTAATACATCTGTATGTTCCTCCAGAACCTGTTGAACTCTCTCCCTCTGGTTTTTAGTCAGGTGCTTACTGACTTTTACCTGTGCTGCTGTTTCACAAGGATGTAATGGGTATTCATGTGAGGTGAGTGGTTCCTTTTGCATTTGAGTTGCGATAGCTAAGGTCAGTAAGGGGGTGCTTTCCTGGAGTGGTCTGTCCAGATACTTCTTTAACAGGTTTACATGATAAACTTTCTCCTTCCCCTTTTTGTCAATTTTATAGTTTGTTCTAGACACCTTCTCTAGAACCGTATATGGACCTTGCCATCCAATTTGTAATTTATTCTGGCTACCGGGTAGTAAAAGCAGCACCTTCTCTCCCACTGCCAGTTCTCTGTCCTTTGCCTTCCTATTAAAATATGCTGCATGTTTCTTCCTGGCTTGTTTCAAATTATCATTTGCCAGTTTCCATCCAGCTTTCAAACGAGTGGTCAGTTCGTTCACGTATTGATAAGATGGGGTAACAGTCTCTTCCGCCTTCTCATCTGTCCGGGTCCTTAATAGGGCTTTTAATGGACCTTTTATTGGCCTCCCAAATAGCAGAGTTGCGGGAGCCATCCCGGTTGAACTATGTGGTACCTCCCGATATGCAAACAATGCGGCGGGCAGGAATTGATCCCACAGATCCGGTTTTTCGTGTGCCAGCTTTCTCAGGATAGAAATGAGAGTCCCGTTGAACCTCTCTACCTGGCCGTTCCCTTGCGGATGGTACGGACTACAATGAAAGTGTCTGGCTTGAAATAGCTTAAAAACTTCTTCCGTTAGTTTCCCCTTGAACTGAGAACCATTATCCGTCAAGATTTGATGCGGGAATCCTAATCGGGTAAATATTGTAAGTAGTGCCTCTGCTACATGTTTTGAATCAATTGATGGCAGGGCTACCGCCTCTCCCCACATAGAACAAGTGTCCACCAGAGTAAGGATGTAACTGTTCCTCCTCTTGGTCCGAGTGAGAGGTCCCACAATATCCACTGCAACCCTCTCAAAAGGTGTTCCCACTATGGGCATTTCCCCTAGAGTTGCAGGAGCAGTCCAGTGCTTTGGAGCTACCCTTTGACATTCTGGGCAGGATTTGACATATCTTTTTATATCCTCCGTTATCCCTGGCCAGAAGTAATGACAAGCTATACGCTGTCCTGTGGCGCTGATCCCCATGTGACCACTGAAGGGAATCGCATGCCCGAGTTCCATCACTTTATTCCTATATGAAGTGGGAAGAACCAGCTGGTTGTGACCATTTGTTCCAGTTCCGGCCTTCCTGTATAAGAGTTTGTTCTTCATAAAATATTCCCCCTTGCTCGGAGGTGTGTGGCATTTGGGCAATTTTTTAAAACATGGCTTGAGTGTCCTATCCTCAGCCTGCGCCTTCCTCATCTCCTCTGGATGAGCATTTATAGGTTCACCTTCCTCCTCCTTCTTCTGTGACCTGGTCTGCACTGTCGCCATGATCACAGGTCTCTCGGGATTCCCCAAGAAGACGTATCTACACCCCAATATCAGAGGGTAGATTGGTTCATCTATCACTGCTGCTCTGATTTCTCCTTCCACATAGCGAGTTTTCACCGTTATCCTTGCGATGGGAAGTGTCATGAGTGGTATGTCCTTAGTTGCCCCTTGTAT
Source organism: Oreohelix idahoensis (assembly GCA_024509875.1). Taxonomy (NCBI): domain Eukaryota; kingdom Metazoa; phylum Mollusca; class Gastropoda; order Stylommatophora; family Oreohelicidae; genus Oreohelix; species Oreohelix idahoensis. The sequence goes on along the minus strand of JAMPIV010011333.1, from coordinate 650,472 downwards.
TTCCACTGTTTCTGTGGTATACTGACTTGGGTCCACTAGGCTAGACTTCACAACTGAATCATAATCCAAACCTGTATCATAAAGGCACCTTATGGTGACCCCATTACAAATAACATCCTCACAAACTGGGGGGTGATAAGGTTCCTGCTGTCGCTTAGGATTAACCTTTAATCTTTGAGTCCCCGACTTCATTGCAGCAATGTTTGAAGGTTTCCTTCTACAAAATTCGGTGTTATGGTTATCTTTCTTGCACCATTTACACCATCTTTTTCCTTGGTTAAACGGTTTTCTTTCATTGGATTTTTGGTCATTGAACTGTGAGTTTCTGTCTCGGTAGTCATTTCTTGGCCGTTCAAAGTTTGTCCTGCCTTTATTTCCCTGCTCTCTATTATCAAATTTATTAAATTGCTGTGGAGCTTTTAAATTGTCTATGTGCTTCTTTTTAGCACCACTTACCTCTGCCTGGGCTGCCTGATACCTTTCAGCGACATTTAAAACCTCCCCCAACTTCTCTGCACCTTGTTCCATGAGAAATTTTCTCATGTCTGGAGCCATGGACTCTCTCAATTGCTCAATCATGATCATTTCTTTAAGATCTTGGGTCTTCCCCAGAGCAGTCCATTTCTCCAAATAGGTTTCCAGTCTGGCAGAGAATTGGTGGTATGTCTCCCCAGACAACAGTTTGGCATTTCTAAATTTCTTACGATAAAATTCCCCATTTTTTTCGTACCTCAATAACAAAGCCTGCTTTAACATGTCATAATTCTCCTGGTCTTCTCTGTTCATTTTTGCGAAGACTTCGTAAGAAGTACCTCTCAGTCCCTGTGATAGCTTTAAACTCCACCTCTCTCTCTCTCTAACCCATATGTAGTAGCTAATAACTCAAAACGTCCTAGGTACCCCTCTATGTCATCGTCTTTTTCAACAAAATGGTCTAAATGAAACCCCATATCTGAGTTTGAGGCTCCCAGACTGGGCGTAGCATCTGAGGCAAAAGGGCTGGCACCATTTTCAGGAGCCTGGCCTTGTAGCTCCAGCTCCCTGAGTCGTAATTCGTGCTCCCTTTGCAACCTTTTATCTTCTGCCTCCCTTTGCTGTCGTTTTTCTTCTGCCTCCAATGCTTTAGCCGCTTTGTCAGCCTCAATCTGCAACCTCTTAGTCTCAGCCTCTAACCTCTTCTCTTCAGCCAACCTTTCAGAATCTAATTTTCTTTCAGCCTCTTTTTCTAATCTTCTTTCTTCCCGTTCAATATACTTATCACATTCAACCGTTACATATTGAATTAAAATCTGACCATCCATTCCCATCTCCTTTGCCGTCAGCACAGCAGCTGATCTGAATTTGGCCAGCTCCGCCATACTTTTTAAACAAATCTAGCAATGTGCAAAATAAAATTTCCAACCACTAAAGTAATTCAAATTACTCTAGACTAAAATAATTCTAATTAATTAATTAACTACCACTGGCTGTGAAGATTCACCAACTTTTATTTTCAGGGACACTTTTAATTTTAAGGGACACTTTTAATTTTTATAATGTGTTCCCCTAATCTAATTCTCCCCCCAGGAGATCCTAATATATTTGATAGGCTAATTATCCCGGGACAAAGAGACCCGAATATATGTAGTGGATTTGATGGTATTGTATGATGGTGATGTTACTAAGTGTGATGCATGAGGTCAGCTGTGAAGGCTCCTGAGATAAAATGTATCTGTGAATTGTCAGAAGGCCCTTCGTGCTACCACTACGACCTCACACCTATCTTTTTTTTCTAATGAATGTGGCTACGTTAAATGTCTAGGGTAATGATATGTAATGTGTTGTGGTAGTTTACATACACACACATAGATATTTACTAAGTCTAATAATATTAATAAATGTTATAATACACTGAACTAACTCAAGTGTGTAAAATTTTTGATAGTAATTTTCTTTAAATTCATTTGTTCTGAACCAAGGTTTTATTTTGGCCAGAACATATGAAAGGTTTTGCAATTATGAAAGAAATGCATGAATATTACATAATAAATGCAAGGTGTGTACATATGTATGTTACTAGACTAGTTAATATTACTGCTGTTTATAGTTGTAATCTATTGGGGAGAACATTTAATGGATGTGCTGTTGGGGTGGCCTCATCACTCCCTGTCTATGGCGATTACACCTTGTCCAGTTATTTGATGGAAATTTTATGGGTGTGTTAGGAAATAAGTTGAGTTGGTGAATTCTCAGCAGACCAGGCGCTCACGTAGCTTGAATGTGTAGCTCTGGTGCTGAGATCTGGTGGCCCCACCTCTCCGTGCTTGGGGGCAATATCAGAAGTCTGGTGGCCCCACCTCTCCGTGCTTGGGGCAATATCAGAAGTCTGGTGGCCCCACCTCTCCGTGCTTGGGGGCTATAATAGGCTGCTCTGACAAAATGTTACTGCACGGGTCCACTCTTGTAATATTCAACAACTCAGTCGACACCACATTGGTGCCAACTGAAACTCACAGTTCTGCAATCAAAGTATTAGTCATGTGTCAGAATTCCATCCTCTAACCATTTCTGGACACAACACTACACAACAACAACACCACATAGACGGGTCAGATCTTTCTGACCAAACAACACATCTTACCAAGTTGGTTTCACATAGGATAAGTTCTCCCAGACTACGTATTCTGAAATATGTTCATTAGCTTCCTGCCATAGAATAGGATAGGTGATATGTTCCACTGATCTCAACACTTGATTTGTCCTTCATAATCCTTGCTGGAGTTTATGTATTTTATTTGTCTCTAGACCCTGAACTGGGGCGGGGGGTCTAGAGCGAATCCTTACTTGTTGTAAGGGACAGATTATGCTATTGCAGTATCAAATCACTCGAAACCTTAAACAAATATTAAATTGTACAAAGAAATAATTTCAGTCTTACCAGAATTATGAATATAGAACACAGTTAAATGCTAGCAAAACTCAGCTGAGCTGCTGGCCTTAGGATGGCGTCCCTCTAAATATTTCAATAGCTTCTGGGAATTACACCACTTAATAATTCACTGTGTCTACTAGGACAACTTATACTGAATGGCACAAAATGCGCGTCTGAGCGCCGATAATATATTCATCTATGGCCAATCACTGCCTTTTCTTTTTTCAAATTCAAATATCCTACCAATAAGTCATTTCAGTCATACCTCAGTCAAGTATGCCTTATTGTCTGTTGGTCCGTCCGTCTCTACTTGCGTTTCACAAAAAAAACACACTTGTTTTTTGAACCAACTCTGCCTTCCCCTACACAATTTTGCCCTTTAAAGTTATTTTTAGCCACAATTCACCATCCCACCCCGTCTCTTCATTCCAACTAGATTTTAGCACTTGCGTCTTCAAGGCCACAATTTTTTGAAAATTAGTGACATGTTTTATTTCAATGTAGTCGATCGTTGATATGAACAACACAGTCTTTTGTCAATATCTTTCTTATTATCTGTCCGTCTGTATAAATGAAAGCATATTATTTCACTGCTCAAGATGGGCCATCCGGCCAGCTAGGTTTTATATTCCTAACATTATTATTAAGAAAAGTTACTTTTCAAATATTTTCTAGAATCTGCTGGAATACGTTCATCACTGCATTCAAATAAACGGACTAAATTATCGCAAAAGCGTCCAAAAAATGACTGTGGCGTATAATATCCAAGGTCCCTTTTGTCGATTTCTTTACTTTATGTCAACTTGGGGAACGTGACTTTTTCCTCCTTTCCCCACCACTTGCGTCTTTTAGCCTTGCTAATTTCAAGCACGCGTTCAGTCAGATTTTTCCTTTTGATCTCCGTTCTCATCCCGTTCCGTTTTGCCTTCAAGTCTAACAATTTAATTTCCATGGCGGGTGATGACCCGCGGCGTGGGCGATCATGTATTCTAGCAGCTTACGCATTAGTTTTTATCCCTACGTTGTATCATTGGAGATATTTTAACGTTGTATCACGGTTAATTTTGTGAAAATAATGATGAAGTGCATGTTCACAACAACCAACAGACAGATACACAATTTAATTTAATCCACAATACTTTACAACACTGTGACACTCACATACATAGAACACTCTATAAGACTATCTTAAATGAGTCAAGTGTTAAAGTTTAAAAATATATATGTATTAATTCCTTCAAATATTAGGTATCCTGATTCAACTACAAAGTGAACCAGGAATCACAATCAAATGTAATCACAAGTTATATGTACACAATTTATAGATAGAATCTTTGTATTGACATATATTATTATTGCAATATGTGTGTAAGTTGTGCTGTAGTACTCTGAGGTAATACTGGCTTTTCAAGCTAGGTGGTTGTGTGTCATCATGACTTCAAGTGTTTGTTTCTCGTGGACATAATATTGGGAAAGTTCACAGTTTCTTTTTATTTGAAACTAATAAATGTCCCTCTTGAATTAAGGTAAAGTCACTTTTCGAGGGGGGTTATACACAAGATTGAGCTGCTCTGGCCACAAACTCTTAACTTCTGTGTGAGCGGCAGGAAACAGTCTCCACTGCTCGCTTGCTTCACCGTGTTCTTGAGACACCACACAGGTCGATATATTGACTAAGGAGTCTGCTACCAGCCTCTGGATTCAGCAAAACTCAGACCAGGTGCTGCTTTTAATATGTTAGTACCACTGTCCCTGAAACAAGAAGGTTGTACCTCCTACTTCAGAACTAATTTATAATCTATTTCCACACTGAGCACAATACATAACAAACACCGAGTTCAGCGCCGTAGGCCAACTGTTAGCTTCTCATGTAACACATTCACCAGTATTCCTCTCCCTAATGGTTACAACGCCTCTGCAATTCCAGCATTATTTCCTTATATTCAATAAGATAGGTGTCATAGTACTATTTGGCAATCCCATATAGGCCTATGCAGTTATACTCCTCTCCGACAAGTTTTGTTCCTGGTGGAGCAATATCTAGGCTTTTCCTCATGGTTGCTACTGAACTACTCACAGACAGACATAATTTATCAATTCACATTCAATTTTCATCTAAAAGATATCAAATATTTCTAGCTTACCACAATTCATGGAAATAATACACAAAATACGTTGACTGGCAATGAGTTATGGCACAATTCCGATCTGCCTCTGTCCCAGGCTTTCATAAGAAAAATATGAGCTGGATCTCAACGCACTTGCTTCTCAGTAAGTTTATTTTAAACATGTGGCACTGAACAGACGCTCCTAATTGACTATATCAAATGGTCTAACCAATAAGACCATGTTTACAAAAGTATTTGAAAAAAAGTACCCTTCCTACCGTTTCCCGTAACAACCAAAAATAGTATTTGCAATCGACTAATCATGTTTAGGCTTACATATTCTTCTAGCCAATCAGATCGGATTTAACTTGTTGGCCTATTTCCCGTAAAATAGTGGTTTTAAAACATGCCACTGAGCAATTATGATTTGGTGCTGTCAGACAACCTCACTATTTTATTTTGGCTATAATTTGTTAATTCCTAGACTATTTGCGTAACACTTAACATATTCTTTGTCAGCACGTCCTAAGGAACCCAAATATATAAATTTAATGGGGCTAAGTGGCTGCGTTCAAAATATGTATTTTCTTCTACCTCCTGTTCACTTCGATACGATGGGGTGTCATCTGTACTGTCAGGATTTCAGACGTAAAACAGTATAATGTCATGTTTCCTAATAAGCATTAAACATGTTTTTTAAAACCTAACCGTGTATTGGTAGTGTTTTTTATCACTGTCTATTTGAAAAAAAGTTAGTGCTTCATGCCTTTCGCGTTGGGGGTGGCATTAATATATATCGCGAGACTGTGGTAGTATTGCATGCGTTCCTCCTTCTCTCTCTCTCTCTCTCTTCTAAGTTCGTCTGTCTTTTCATTAGTGCATAAAATGACATGAATGGAATATTAATCTAGGTCATTACGCAGTGTGTCTATCTCAAGGTTTTCTAAGAAACACAGTACCGGTTTTATTTTTTTTGAAACGCGTGTATGCTGCTGTAGGCTTTACTATCAAACGTGAAAGCGTTACACTATGCAGACGAAGTAGAAAAAGGGGATTTTTGTACGCCATTGTGACAGCACTGGTCTTTTACCATTCTTCTTTCCTTTTATTGAATTAATTCGTTAGGCTTTACCTTTTCTTTTTAATTTATATATGTGGATTTAGAATGTTTCACGACAAATTCTCCCCACTTAAAACAGACGTTATATGTCAGTCTATAATTCTACATACACATAGAGAAATTTATGTCTATGCCTGGTGATTTCTTTGATTTTCATCGCACGGATGGCGGCTTAGAAAATCTGCATCAACGTTTCTCTGATTTTATTTTGATCATGGATTAATGCAGGTGGGTCAATTCAAAGTAAGCACTACTGACGAAGGTTGCCTCAGACCTCTGCAATCCAAGAATCCATTTCAGTTATATTACTGAACAGCGGCAAGTGTTACTGCTTGTCTTATTGCTGCTTAGCAATCAATATTCACCATTTTTCTTCTCTCAGTCTGCTCAACAACATCTCCCGAGAATATTAGATGTTCCTCAATTTGTACGTTATGAGGAGTTGATCTATATGGTGATATCTGAGTTGTGTAGGGGATCCAATAATTTCCTGATCAGCCTTAATAAACACTCGGACTATCCTCAATTCAAAAAGGCAACAATGGAGACACACTGCTCCTCCGAAATGTTCACAGCCAACAATTGGTCTGATCTCAGGCGTGATTGAATGTGGAAACACCCTTCTAATAATATATTTATAATGTTCTATAATGTGCCACTCAAATGGAGGCCATATTCACCAACTATAGTTCCGCCTACCGACAATCTGGTGAATTAAGATAATATGTGGGGAAATGAGTTTCTGCATCAGAATCAATTCGCCCTTAGCATTGCTATAAGATGTGTGGGTTATCTCCATCCAGGGTCCGAACACTACTTCCCCTTGGACGGTGTAGGGTCGGGTGACTACCAATGTCACCAGTGCCCTTTTAAGGCTAAGTTAATAGCCATATTGTGAAGCGCTGTGAGCATTTTCCGAATTGCTCACTCGTCCACTGCCCACTGTTCTTATGTTAACAATTTGTTTCGGTTTTAACTTAGGCGGATCATCTTCAATGTCAATGTCAGCCAGCTCCCTAAATGCGGCTTCAAACTGTTCCTGGGTTGACTGGTCTGAGTTTCTATTTTCTCTGGATGCCCTTCTCAGAGTTGCGAATCTAATTATTTTTGGTGAACACTGTTGTTGTGCAATATCAGCAGCTACTTGGGGCCAGTAGAATTTTTCCGATGTCCTTTGACGGGTGGTCCCATTTCTCTGGTGTCCACCGTCTGGTACAACATGAGCTTGTGCCATCACTTTTTCCCTGTAGGGGGTTGGTAATACCAATTGTCCCTGTTCTTTGGATCCTACTCTAGCTTTCCTGAAGAGCAGTCCTTCCTTCAAATAAAATTGTCCTTTCTTAGGGTGTGCATGGCTTGTTGGCAATTTACCAAAGCAAGGTTTTAATGTTTTATCTTTTTCCTGGGCCTTTCTCATCTGCTTATGAGAATAAACTAGTGGTGGTTCCTCCTCCGTTCTACTAGGGGTCGACCTGACCTGAAGCGTGGCCATTACCACAGGTTTTACAGGGCTTCCTAGAAAAACATATTTGCTTCCTAACACCAGCGGGTAATTAGGATCGTCACACACGGCTGCTCTAATCACTCCTTCCACGTACCTTGTCTCTACATTGATCTCGGCTACGGGAAGTGTCATGGTGGATATTCCCTTTACGGCCCCTTGTATCTCCACTTTCTCTGTGGTATACTGTTCAGGGTGCACTAGGGTTGCACTCACAACTGAGTCATATTCTAAACCTGAATCGTAAAGGCACCTAACCTTGGCACCATTACATGTCACTTCTTCACAGATGGGGGATGTTGAAGATTTATATTATTCTCTGTCAGTTTCTTCTTCCCCTTGTCCACTGTTATCATGCATGCCGCGTGATATGGAGGAACTTTCCTACCACATTCACTAGTATTATGATTATGCATCCTGCATATTTGACAATATTTTCCTTCCTGTCTGAAGGGTTTCCTGTTATCATATTTCCTTTCATTGAATTGTGGGGTTTTATTTTTATAGTCATTTCGTGGCCTATCAAACTGATGCTTACCTTTGTTTTGATCTCTATGATCAAATTCATTAAAGTTTTGTGGTGCCTGATAATTGTCTACCTGCCTCTTCTTATTACCTGTTATCTCTGCCTGAGCTGCTTGATACCTTTCAGTGATATTCAGTAACTCACCCAGTCTCTCTGCACCTTGTTCCATGAGAAACTTTCTCAGGTCTGGAGCCATGGACTCTCTTAGTTGTTCTATAAGGATCATTTCCTTAAGATCTTGGGTTTTCCCCAGAGAAGTCCATTTCTCCAAGTATGTCTCTAACCGTGCAGAGAACTGGTGATAGGTTTCACCTGACAGTAGTTTAGCATTCCTAAATTTTTTTCTATAAAATTCACCATTCTTTTCATATCTTAACAAAAGAGCATGCTTTAGCATGTCATAATTTTCTTGATCACCTCTGCTCATTTTGGCAAAAACTTCATAAGCCGTACCACGAAGTCCTTGAGATAACTTTAAGCTCCACCTTTCTCTCTCTAACCCATACGTGGTAGCTAATAGTTCATATCTATTTAGATAGCTCTCGATATCATCTTCTTTCTCAACAAAATGATCTAAATGAAAATTCATAGCTGAGGTTGAGGCTCCCTGACTAGCAGTGGCATCAGAGGTAAAGGGACTGGCACCATTTTCAGGAGCATGGCCTTGAAATTCCAACTCCCTTAATCTTAACTCGTGCTCCCTTTGTAATCTCTTCTCCTCCTTTTCTGCTTCCCTTTCTGCAGCCTGTCTCCTTTCTTCTCTTTCTGTAGCTTGTCTCCTTTCTTCGGCTTCCCTTTCTGCAGCTAATCTCTTTTCTTCTCTTTCTGTAGCTTGTCTCCTTTCTTCGGCTTCCCTTTCTGCAGCTAATCTCTTTTCTTCTCTTTCTGCCTTTTGTTCTTCTAATTGGAGCCTTTTAATCTCCCTATCTGCCTCCAATGCCTTAGCCTCTTTGTCAGCCTCAATCTGCAACCTCTTAATTTCTTTTTCCGCCTCTAACTTTCTTTCAGCTTCTTTTTCTAATCTTTTTTCTTCGCGTTCAATAAATTTGTCACATTCAGTAGTGACTAAAGCAATCATAACTTGCCCGTCCATTCCTAACTCTTTCGCAGTCTGCACAGCAGCAGATCGAAATTTTGCCAAGTCGGCCATTTTCTACCAGGCAAATGTATACACTATTTAACCAAACAATTTTATCTATAAATAATTATCTAAGGACAACCACAGGCACTGAGAGCTCAACCTTATTTTTCCACCCAAGAATACCTTTTTAATTTTTATAATTTCCCGCAGTGAATTACTCCCAATATATATGCTAGGGGAAGGTTCAAAATCCCGGGAGCGAGACCCCAATATATGTGGTAAAGTGGGATATTATAAATATTTATAGGGGACTTAGTGTACTGACTGAGATCAGCTGTGAAGGTATCTGTATCTAATAAGTGTGGTGTATTACAGATAACCTTACTTGCTACCACATTTATACCTCAGTCAGACTTATTTTGGAATATTGTGATGACTACGTTGAATGTCTATGGTTATGATAATGATGAAGTGCATGTTCACAACAACCAACAGACAGATACACAATTTAATTTAATCCACAATACTTTACAACACTGTGACACTCACATACATAGAACACTCTATAAGACTATCTTAAATGAGTCAAGTGTTAAAGTTTAAAAATATATATGTATTAATTCCTTTAAATATTAGGTATCCTGATTCAACTACAAAGTGAACCAGGAATCACAATCAAATGTAATCACAAGTTATATGTACACAATTTATAGATAGAATCTTTGTATTGACATATATTATTATTGCAATATGTGTGTAAGTTGTGCTGTAGTACTCTGAGGTAATACTGGCTTTTCAAGCTAGGTGGTTGTGTGTCATCATGACTTCAAGTGTTTGTTTCTCGTGGACATAATATTGGGAAAGTTCACAGTTTCTTTTTATTTGAAACTAATAAATGTCCCTCTTGAATTAAGGTAAAGTCACTTTTCGAGGGGGGTTATACACAAGATTGAGCTGCTCTGGCCACAAACTCTTAACTTCTGTGTGAGCGGCAGGAAACAGTCTCCACTGCTCGCTTGCTTCACCGTGTTCTTGAGACACCACACAGGTCGATATATTGACTAAGGAGTCTGCTACCAGCCTCTGGATTCAGCAAAACTCAGACCAGGTGCTGCTTTTAATATGTTAGTACCACTGTCCCTGAAACAAGAAGGTTGTACCTCCTACTTCAGAACTAATTTATAATCTATTTCCACACTGAGCACAATACATAACAAACACCGAGTTCAGCGCCGTAGGCCAACTGTTAGCTTCTCATGTAACACATTCACCAGTATTCCTCTCCCTAATGGTTACAACGCCTCTGCAATTCCAGCATTATTTCCTTATATTCAATAAGATAGGTGTCATAGTACTATTTGGCAATCCCATATAGGCCTATGCAGTTATACTCCTCTCCGACAAGTTTTGTTCCTGGTGGAGCAATATCTAGGCTTTTCCTCATGGTTGCTACTGAACTACTCACAGACAGACATAATTTATCAATTCACATTCAATTTTCATCTAAAAGATATCAAATATTTCTAGCTTACCACAATTCATGGAAATAATACACAAAATACGTTGACTGGCAATGAGTTATGGCACAATTCCGATCTGCCTCTGTCCCAGGCTTTCATAAGAAAAATATGAGCTGGATCTCAACGCACTTGCTTCTCAGTAAGTTTATTTTAAACATGTGGCACTGAACAGACGCTCCTAATTGACTATATCAAATGGTCTAACCAATAAGACCATGTTTACAAAAGTATTTGAAAAAAAGTACCCTTCCTACCGTTTCCCGTAACAACCAAAAATAGTATTTGCAATCGACTAATCATGTTTAGGCTTACATATTCTTCTAGCCAATCAGATCGGATTTAACTTGTTGGCCTATTTCCCGTAAAATAGTGGTTTTAAAACATGCCACTGAGCAATTATGATTTGGTGCTGTCAGACAACCTCACTATTTTATTTTGGCTATAATTTGTTAATTCCTAGACTATTTGCGTAACACTTAACATATTCTTTGTCAGCACGTCCTAAGGAACCCAAATATATAAATTTAATGGGGCTAAGTGGCTGCGTTCAAAATATGTATTTTCTTCTACCTCCTGTTCACTTCGATACGATGGGGTGTCATCTGTACTGTCAGGATTTCAGACGTAAAACAGTATAATGTCATGTTTCCTTTCTAAGTTCGTCTGTCTTTTCATTAGTGCATAAAATGACATGAATGGAATATTAATCTAGGTCATTACGCAGTGTGTCTATCTCAAGGTTTTCTAAGAAACACAGTACCGGTTTTATTTTTTTTGAAACGCGTGTATGCTGCTGTAGGCTTTACTATCAAACGTGAAAGCGTTACACTATGCAGACGAAGTAGAAAAAGGGGATTTTTGTACGCCATTGTGACAGCACTGGTCTTTTACCATTCTTCTTTCCTTTTATTGAATTAATTCGTTAGGCTTTACCTTTTCTTTTTAATTTATATATGTGGATTTAGAATGTTTCACGACACTCTTCTTCTGCGTTCGTCCTGAAAAGAACGTTGGTTACGCTGTGTCGCCGTTTTCAGCGCAGCTGCGATATTCGCACCTTTCGGCCGACACATCCGGCTTCAGCACGGCATATTTGGGGACCGAGTTTGCCTTCCCTCTTCGATCCCTACTCTCTCAGCCTGACTGCAGTGATGCAGCCTGTTTCCAGGACCACCACTTGGAGGTGTAGTAGGGTCTTGGTCAGCTCTGGTTTGCTGACCCTGACGCAAGCAGTCAAGTTATGGGTCGCTGACTGCATTCATCACTTGTGCTGCTTCTTCGGTCCCCTGAAGCAATTTGTTTTAAAAGGTGATATTGCCTGCCCCATGAACAACCTCAAATTAGTCGGCAGTTGTGATATGCCTGAGTTGTCTTATTCTTTCTTCGTTTTCTCAGGTACTCCAGGGAACTACTCGAGGCTCTAGTGAATATTCTAGCTGTCATTATCCTGACGTGCAGTAGTGTTGGAGGTCGAATCTCGGACATACCCTTTCAATTCTTCATCTTCTCTCACTTATCTGAGTGCGTGTATATCTATTGCACATAATGGTCCTTTGCACAATTGCTTTCGTTATTACTATTATTCTTGTCTGATTTTGCCAGGGCAGTGGCCGTATGGCCTACAATTTACGATTTCCAGCAGCCGAGGGATTAAATTTTTTTTTTTTTTTAAATTAGGTCACTATTCACCACAAAAATATTTATATAATGTGTCATTCCTATAATAAACACATTGGGATCCTCGCTGGTGCTACGGAGTTCGTGCAGTGTGCTGAGATCCCCCTTGTGTGATTTAAGAGAGGAGATCGGAGCACTGATGAAGTTGTCCGTGTGCAATGAAGATGGTACTTAAAAATAAACCACACCAAACCATTCTCAGATTACACCAAACCATTCTCAGATTTACACCAAATCATTCTCAGATTTACACCAAATCATTATCAGATTTACACCAAATCATTCTCAGATTTACACCAAATCATTCTCAGATTTACACCAAATCATTCTCAGATTTACACCAAACCATTCTCAGATTTACAGCAATGAATTTCTCCAAATTTGAAACTCGCAAGATAACCGCACTGATATTATACTTGCCTTTTTCAGGAAGTCAATAAATCCTCGCACGAATCTCAACAACAGCAACGTCTGAAAGATGACAGAGGAGAGAACATTATGAACGATCTATATTTATGATTTCATGCTGAGTGGGAGAAGTAACGTTCGGCGGCGAGGTAGGAAAATTGACCTGGGTCAAGAAAAGTATAACGCTGACAGTCTTGGTACAATCAATACTTTAATGTGTAGCACACCCTCACAAAATCAGCCTTGTGTTTGTTTCTTCACTTATGAACTCGTAATGCGATAAGTAATATTTACATTGATAATGTATAATTTTAAGATTCTGATGAAACTTTCATCTTCTCTGATGTCAAATAATGTAGGCCACAATCATACATCCGCATACACATGATGCACACTACATATATGTATACACACTACGCGCACACACATATATGTTATAGATCCAGCGGGGTTTGGGCTCTCGCCCTTAGGTCCAGACACACATATATATACTTACGCTGATGCAAGGTGTCGTGACTATATACTAATAATTACTGTAAGAGATGTTAAGTTCAAATTAGTACACAAGAATAAAGCTCAGGCAAGGCATTTCAGCTGGCAAGCAATGAATATATTCTTGGATCCTTCATTCTTTTGTCCTGCAACCTAGGCAGTCTTCTTCAAGTACCATGCCTGGTTGCGTGGGCGATCATGTCTCTCCGAAACTTCCTGTGGGGCCGCTCACAAATTACGTAACGCAATTGTTTTTACATTTTAGCCCCTCCCCCCGCTACGTAATTTGGGAACGGCCCCTGTCTACAGTACTATCTATCAATTCTATTGTTGGCTCATCTTTGGAACTATCTTCCACATGATCTAAAAACAACCTTAGTCTCTATTCATACAATCGTAGACTTTTCGAATACTTCGTGAGTTCTGATTACATGCCCCCTTCTCTCCCCCCCCGAAAGTTGTGTCGGGGTTCCACAACCGCCCGCTTATAATCTACTTCCAGGGATATTGTTTAAACAAAGACCAGCGAAGGAATTATATCTAGGTAAAGTATCCCGTTGCCCAATGGGCTGATCACCCGTTGGCTTGTCACACCGATTACGGAAACAATGGCAGATGGATCTATTTGTTGTTGCCCTAAAGACGCCGCTAGGCGTGATGGGAAACTACAACAGAGAAAATCAATCTGCTGTTGCCCTTAAGACGCCACAAGGCGTGATGGCCTCTGACTGCTTGGTCGGTCTTTGGCTAAGGACGGAAGAAGAAGAAGAAAGTATCCCGTTACATACCCATTGAGACATATTGGAATTATGGTGTTAGGCCCATATTTTCTTGACCATCGGTACACTAGGGGTGATGTGGTTAGCATCACGCCGACCACCTTTAACTTTCCTAGAGATGCTCTGGTATCCAATTCACGAGGCTGGGTCGACCCCGGAACCGTTTGCGATCTAAAAAAATCAGACCTCAACTGGGGATCGAACCATGGACAACTGAGCTCAGAAACCAGTGCACTAACCAGAGTTGAAGATAAGTTAGTTTGGACCCTCTGTCAGGATAAATCCCTAGCAGCCGTTACAGCGAGTGTATAACATTGTCGCCCAGAGAGAAAAAGGGGTGAATTAGAAGACGAAGCCTGGATAACAGACACAAAATACAACAACTCTTTAGAAGATACCTAATGCGCTGGACCAGAAACTAATACTTGGCACTTCCTTGTGGTGCTCGATGGCACAGACAGTAGAATATGAAAAGGAAAGGAAAAGATAATGCTATGGAAATGGGCTTTTTTATGACAGCTAGGCGTTGCCATCTTACAATAGCTTCTAACTACGTAGAGCAGCACAGCCGTCCCTAAGGTAATCAAGAATAGCGACAGAAGTGTATGTAAATTCAGCCGAAAATAAGGAAGAAAAGCCACAGCTACACACAAGCACACAAACAAACATGCACTGAAGGAAGCTTTTCACCCGTAAAATGGATCAAAGTGCACTCAGACGGCTTAGCAACAATTGCATTTCAGAACGATGGCTGCAAAATCTACTTGAAAAAAAAAATGAAAAGGAAAGAAAGACTGGTTTAACAAAAGGGCGATATTCTAACAGTAAAAGAAGAAAGAATACTTCTTTGATTTAAATTTTCCCCTAAGGTCGATGTTACGAAAACAGGAGAGAAAATGATAAGAGAGTTACATGATGATGAAGAAACCAGATAGCTAAAGATACATCACCAGAGACGTCTGTCTGAGTAGAAAAAAGGCAAAACTATATGAGATAATACCAAAATTAAGCAACTTTCATTTGTCTTTAAATGTAGCAGTACTTAGATTATAAAATAAAATGTGTTTGTAAAAAGGTATGTCAACTTGACTTTGGTAAAATTAAACCAGAAAAACGTGGATGGTAAAAATAAGCAGGCGTATTCATTCCCTTAAATAAAATCCAAAGAAAACAAAAGATTTAAATAAAGTTTAATAACTTGTCAGTGGAGGATGCCCAAACTGAGGCTGGCCAGGCCACAAAGACTAAATTCTGAAGGCTAGTCGAAAATGCGGTAAATAATGTGTACATAATCAAAACTGCGTTCTTCTTGTACAGTGTGATAGTTATTTATATTTCTCATCTTCGTGTTTGTTTGTGACTCTTGCTGACGAAGAGTAACACCGAAACTTTACGTGGTTCAAGCATATTGTTTACGTGGTTCAAGCATATTGTTTACGTGGTTCAAGCATATAGTATACGTGTAAACCTCACCCCACTGTCATTGGTTCTATTTTTTAACTTGCAGTATGTGGTACAAAGATATATTCTGAAGGTATACTTATTTACTTAGTCGTCCCCCTTCTACCGTGAGGTGTAGAGGTTCTGAAGATATAATGACGGCAAAAGCAGACGCTGGCGATAGGTAGGATACAGTTTGAGGAAACCTGCTGATAGCATTACAATGCAGTCTTTGTTCTGAGATTCCCATGGTAAGAGAGGCAGAGGTTGAAAAAACAAACAAACAAACAAACAACACACACACACACGGAGAAGAGTAATGGAGACAGAAATGATAATAATGAGGAAGACGTGGAAAGACCGTGAGCTGAGAGTGTGTGACAGGAGGACTTGACATATGTTGGTTGAGAGCCCATGCTTCTTGGGAAGCTGAAAGGTATTGACTGATTGATTTAAATATACTTAACATCAATCAAGTCTTGTGATCTTGAGCAAAAGATGGGATGAGGACCTAAAACATGACTGACCAGAAGTATGTGGAGAAGTAAGCTCGAAGCTCAGAAGGAAACGTCACGAAGAAGTCCGTAGATGACGCACAATAAAGGTGAGTCTTAAGAGATGCCATTGGGTGACATGCACATGAAAAGAATGACAGTTAAAGACACAAAGACACTTACATACAGACAGACAGATCTTCAATGAGCCGATAGATTTATGTTGAGATTACTACGGGCCGATTGGATTCTGTAAATTCATTTGTTAATTCATTAATTGCCCATCTACGAATTGTAACGAGTTGTAAACACAATGCCTTGTCATGAGAGAAAGAACAAGAATATTGCCAGCCAATCAGAAGCCGCGAGCTCGCTTGTAGTCAAACCGATTTTTTAAAATGTCGTTCTGCAGAGGAAAGGAAAGTGTGCTAGTATAAATATGGATTCGTGTGTCGTACAAGTGAATGCAGTGACAGAAAGTGATGACAGTTATTTCATTGTTTGGAGGATAAGACCAGCTTTATTCAGTTCAAAGGAATAGTTGCTGTGTGAAGTACTTTCGGAGAAAATTGTAAGTAAAGGCGCCAGCACGTTAAAAATTGCTGTGTCGATTGTCTTTTTGATATAAATCGAAGTCGGAACCAATTACGGAAAACTCTGTATAATAAGACAGCAGAAGTTATGGAAAGTGAAAGGAGATATAGATAAAAGTCACGGATAACAGGGTTGAGAAGCATGAAGAAGAGGTCTGGGCCCAGCTAACACAAACTCGCTCACGTCTGCACCAATTACGCAGTCTGATATATGTGACACCGCATTGCTCTCTGGTACGCCTGCCCACCCCCTATAAAAGAGCAAGTGGCGGAAATTTCAAACTTCACACACACACAGCAGAAGTCAGATAGACGGACGGAGGAAGACGCTTGCGAAGAATAAACTTTTACCATCTGTTGCGGTGCAGTTCTTCTATCACCAAACCAAGTCTGTTCTGTGTTTTACATTGATTCTAGAGGGTATGTAAATTTATGAATAATTAATTGTTTTATTACAGCTTGTTTAAATAGAATTGTACCAGGATCAGGAAAGAGGACTGAACTGTATTTGAGTTGTGGATATAAAGGAATTCGATGCTTACCAACTGTTAGCAGAAATGTCAGTAGGAGTGTTCAATTAAAATTATTACCCTGGAATAAGAAAGACAATTTAAAACTGTGTTCCAATTATCGTACTATTGCTTTAATAAGTGATGCCAGCAAAATCCTCTTGCGGATTATCATGAAGAGGATAGTAAGAAAGTTAGAACATAAAATACATGAAGTACAGGCGGGTTTTAGGCAAGGCAGAGGTACGAGAGATCACATTTTTAATGTGAGAAACATCCTCGAGAAATGCAGAGAATACAATGTAGATCTTCATGCCTGTTTTGTAGATTACATTAAGGCCTTCGACTGCGTACAACATCAGAAATTGTGGAACATCATGAGAGACATGGGGTTTCCGGCGCATTTGATCCATCTAATTGAAGCACTATACCATGAACAACGAGCAGCTGTCAGAGTAGCGGGGGAAACATCAGGATGGTTTGAGGTGAAAAGGGGAGTAAGACAGGGTTGCATCCTCTCTCCATACTTGTTTACCATCTATGCAGAAAATATATTGAGAAATGTTCGGAGTGACCAAGAATGTGAACATTGCGATCCGTTCACAATTGGTGGAAATGCGATCCCAGAACTGAGGTACGCAGATGACACAGTTATTCTTTCAAACAGTGCCAAGTGACTAGAACAGTTCATCCTGTCTGTCAAAAGACAAAGTGAGGATCAGAACCTTTTTCTGAACACAAAAAAAAACAACAAAGATAATGTCCACAGACAAAACAAGATACCAACTAAAAATTACCATCAGTGATGAGAAAATTGAAAATGTCACAAATTTTGAATATCTTGGCTCCATAATTAACAACAATGGAGACTGCTCAAAAGAGGTCAGAAGGAGACTGGCCATAGCAATGCAGAGGTTAAATAAAATGAAGAACCTATGGCATAACACCAGCAAATTAATAAAAGTAAAACTTCTGAGAACGTGCATCTTTCCGGTAGCAACGTATGGATGTGAGTCATGAACCATTACTCAAACATTAAAGAAAAAAATAGAATCTTTCGAAGCAAAGTGTTACAGAAAAATTCTCAGAATATCTTGGACCAAGAAGAAGAAAAATATAGACATCCTACACGACCTGAACATCGAGGAAAACTGGCTCATAAACAATATCATGTCCCGGAAACTGAAATAGTTTGGCCACATTAAACGTCATAGTGGCTTGGAGAGAACTGTGATGGCGGGTATGGTACCTGGAAGGCGAGGCAGGGGCCGACCAAGACGACGGTGGACACAGGACATTGAAGACACCTTGAACATGACAATGGAGGAGGCAGGAGGGCTGGCTAGAGAACGAGAGTCTTTCAGGCGGGCTGTGATGAGAGCGACGTTCTGCAAAGGACATGCTACATGATGATGACCTTGGAATAATGGACTTGACAATCTAGAGTGTAAAAGGCGACGGTAACACCATCATCATGTATAAAAAAGTATTATATATATGCATGTATTATATTAGAATGATTTATGCAGTTAGACACCAGTCTTGTCTCGCTATTCTATTCAGAACTGATCCATGTATCATTCATATACATGCAAACATCTGAACACTATAATTCATGGACACATAGGCTTGTGGATCATATAACTAAAGGCTAGCTACTTGCCTCATATTGTCCCCAGGTTGATCTGTGTCATACATCAGTGGTCTAGAATCCTAGGTCAATAGTTGCCTTCCTGAACAACACAGGAGCATCATATATTGTCATCTAGAATTCAGCCCTAGTCCCCATCAGTGCTTGGTGGTCCAGTGCCAGACCTTCAACTGATACCGCTGTGCATACTCATAGAGGACAGTCACAGAACTTCAAAATAAGTATTCTATGTGACCAAATTCCTGCAACAATTGTGATAAGTCAAAAGAATCAAAGCTTATTAACTTTGTGTATGGATGAGAAAACAGTTCTGAAATATTAGACCAGACAAGTTATACTTAAGTGATAAAGGAACATTTGGATGAACAATTTATGCTATTCAGTAGATTCCAGAAAGGACTTCTTATTTAGTTATTTAGTGTAACTCAACTGTAAAGCAATTTTGTAATTAATTTTTATTCATTCAAGTTTCATCAGTTTTCATAATTCACTTTTGCACAAGGAAAAAAGATAGATGTACATAATAAATTGATTCAGTAATTGTAATCAGCTGACTTATTAATTTTATATTGTTGAATTGAGTATTGCTGAATTTGTTTGACTATCACAGGTTAGTTACATAGCAAGGTGGAAACTTAGGCTCTAGCTTTAACCTGAAGTAGAGACCTTCACAGCCGTGACTATCCTGTGATACCAGTGCTCGTCTCTGACACTGGGACTACATTCTTGTCAAACTGAATTCTTCTTCAGTTCTTGTAATTAACTACTACTGAGCCCTACACTACCAACGGGCTGATCACCCGTTTGCCAGTCACTTCGATTACGGAAACAACAGCAAATGGGTTGATTTGCCGTTGCCCTAAAGACGCCATTAGGCGTGATGGGAAATAATGGCAAAGAAAACCTATCTGCTGTTGCCCTAAGACGCCACTAGGCGTAATGGCCACTGACTGCTTTGACGGTCGGTGGCTAAGGACGGAAGAAGAAGAAGAAGAGCCCTACACTAATAAAAACTTTTCGCTACACGAATAAGCAAAAGCTTTCAACAACTTCACGCCAAGTCTCCATGTTCTGTGCCATCCGCTAAGGTTGTTATCTCGTCTTTTTGATCATTTTGAATATTTCTCGTCAGTTTTCTTCTCCGTATGTTTTTTTAGACTTACCTCTATTTGACTTACTTGGAGGATCCGAGAACAAGGACTGATTGGCATTGCTGTCACGTGGTTTGCTGAATGTTATGTTCTTTCGAACGCCAAAATATTTGTCATTTCCTCTTGTGTCACTATTATTTGACTGTTTCTTTCTGTCAATTCCTTATTGGGGAACTTTTCGTAGTGTCTTAATCCTGCTAATAACCTGTATCTATGGTGCGGAATGCTGGAGAGTGACAGAGAAGGAAATGTCGAAATTGTCATCTTTGCTCACAACCTGCCTAAGAAACATTCACCGAATCTTTTGGCCGAATACCATCACCAACCAAGATCTGCTTACTCGGAGCAAGCAAGAGGACATGCACACCATCATAGCTGGCAGACGCTGGAGCTGAGTTGGCCATGTCCTCAGAAGAGACCCCGATGCCATCACAATAACAGCTATGCTATGGACCCCTGAAGGAAAACGAAAGAGAGGCCGACCAAAAACAACTTGGCGGAGGACTCTGGAGGCTGAGATGCAAAGAATGAACCAGAGTTGGGGGTACTGTATGAAGGATGGCCACCGACCGAGCAAAGTAGAATCAATTTGTTGTTGCCCTACAAGACGCCCTCAGGCGTGATGGCCACTGACTGCTTTGACGGTAGGCGGCTAAGGATCAAAGAATAAGAAGAAGAATAACCTGTGGGCTATTCTCTCTATCCATCTATTATCTAATTTAACCCACTCGCTACACTATTGCACGAAAATTATATTGAACCTCAAATGGCTCTGTAAATTGTCCATCATGAAGAATTCTACAATTCACATGTTCATGTTTTACTTGATTAGTTAATGAACTCACGGGAGTTTCCGAAGTGATTCTCTGTCTAAATTGTCGAACGTGTTTTCACAATGCAACAATCCAATGTAAAGTGGTGAGTTCATTTCCCAATTTGAATAACAACCCATACCACAAGTTCTTTGATATTTGGATATACGCACCAACATAACCAATGGACCATGTGTCTAGGTTATACGGGGCGCGCCTCGCCAAACCAAGACAAAACTCTATATTAAAACAAATGTCCAGACTGTCAGCTAGTATGTGCAGTGTGGCTGTCTGGGCATGGTGTGTATGGGATATATTGTGTCGAAAACCTGCGTTTTCTTCTCTTAGTTGTGGGCATGTGGCCTCTTACAATCTCACAGGGATGATTGCATTTAATACTTTTTTTTCGTCACCGATAATAGTATTCACCATTATCATGATCATCATTATTATCATCACAATTCAGCTCCCCGAGGAGCATAGACGTTCAAAAGACGTTTGCCAAGCATATTGTTTTTATGGCTTAAAGTTTGTAAGGATGAGGCAAGATAGTAGCTAGGGATCTGAAATTTGTGCACTCGTGCATATCTCCCTTCTTACGGTATTTGGCCAGATATCTCTCCTTCCAGTCTTCTGCTACTGTGTCTGTCTCCTATCTATCTATCTATCTATCTATCTATCTATCTATCTATCTATCTATCTATCTATCTATCTATCTATCTATCTATCTATCTATCTATCTATCTATCTATCTATCTATCTATCTATCTATCTATCTATCTATCTATCTATCTATCTATCTATCTATCTATCTATCTATCTATCTATCTATCTATCTATCTATCTATCTATCTATCTATCTATCTATCTATCTATCTATCTATCTATCTATCTATCTATCTATCTATCTATCTATCTATCTATCACTTCATCAATGTAGTATTTTTACCTAAAACGTTTCCGTGTAAATAGTCCCTTCGGCTCATTTATATTTGTCACAAAACGGAAACTTAACTACACCGGATGTTGATACTTTTAAATCGTGTTTTATGAGTGATCTTCGATGTTCCATTGTTTCACACATTAGACACATTCTAGTAGTCGAGCCTCAACAGTCAACGAGACAGCCTCTATATCAAGTGTACAGCCTGAATCTACCTTCATCGGATTATTATTACCGTGCCAAGTCTCAAGCAAGACAACATCAACTTTAGAGTTCCTGCCCAACCAATTTATGTAAGTAACATATAAATCACTTACGACATACCAGTCTAGTAATTTATATAATAGATGCTGACACCCCTAAAGAGATAGACGCATTTTACAAATTACCGTGAGTTTCAATTGGAAGTAATTAGGTCAATGCTTGAACGTAAGCATCATTAGCGTTTGTGTTTTATCATGCCCCAGTAAAGCTCTTCATATAATCATCAAAAATGAAATGATTACATTTTGAGAGAGGAAGAGGTAGGACTAGAGAAGAAGAAGAGATAAAGGAGTATTTTCGTTTTTTACTTAAAGTCCCACTATCTCTTCTACTTGATGGCTCCAAATTATGCGTAGGATATGGCACAAAAAAGGGAAAAAAAGAAATAATAATAAAATAATGGAATCGTACATTATTTCATAAGCTAATAACCTTATTATCTTTCTGGTTATCCCAAAATGAGAATTATTACAAAAACTGGGCGCTATGATGTAACCACCTGGGTTTATATTAATTTAATTATTTTCTTACTGTCGAGAGCGTCCGACTGGCTAATCGGTTAGAGCGGTTTCATCTCGCGGCAAGTTATCCTGGTTCCTTGATCGAAACCAGGGAACGTCACGCCTCAGTCTAGCCATCTGTAAAAATGGGCACCTGACTCTGCTTTTGAGTTAGGGAAGGCGCAGGCAGTGAGAAAGGAAACTGGTTACTCCATCTCATAAAAAAAGGAAGGAACTGGTATAGTGAAATCTTTAACACTTCTCTCCCCTACCGCAGTTTCTGCTATTTGACTATCTGTACTTTTTTACTGTCCGAATGATCAATCCCTTGACATACTCTCGGGATGTATAATCCCTTGACGTACTCTCGGGATGTATAATCCCATTACCATACACGTACTGTCAGGATGTATAATCCCATTAGCATTCTTCTACTCCAGAGACATGACAACAAGGACCGAACGTCTGCGTGTTTGGACACGGCGTTGTTTATGATCTGGTGCGTAGTTACGGCGAGAGAGACAGAGAGAGAGAGAGAGAGAGCGAACGAACGAACTTTATTTTCAAAGGGTTGAGAATTGGGCACGTAGGCCCGTCTGACATTCTGCCCTTCCTTTCTCTCGTCTTTCATACTGAATTCCTTTATTCTCACATGCATTTTACATATCGCAGCGAGAGAGAGAGAGAGGGAGATAGATAGATAGATAGAGAGAGAGAGAGAGAGAGAGAACACAAAAATACATAGTGTAGGAAACCTTAGGCCTGTGCGCAGTAAATAAATAAAATATTTTGAATAAACAGCAGGCATAGTAAGACAGACAGCAGGAGGAAACTAGAGACACAAGACAATAAACAGCAGGCATAGTAAGACAGACAGAAGGAGGAAACTAGAGACACAAGACAAGAAACAGAAGGATGGAGCATCCCATGTTATTACCGGTAGATCGCGTCTACCGGCTGCTGGTCCCTGGTATAGACAGTCATTGACCGATGTAACCAGTTTTCAGTATAGCTATTGTCGTGGAATATTCTAATCCACATATATAAATTATTAGGTAAATATGAAGCCTAACAAATAAAATTAATAAAGAGAAGAGCAATGGAAAAAGAACAGTGCTGTCACAATGACAGTACTCGAAATCCCCTTTGTTTTATGCTTCGTCTGCAAATTGTAACGCTTTCAAGTTGATAGTAAAAGCTTAATGTATTATACCCGCTTTCTTCAATGAAACGTGTGCTGTATTTCTTGGAAAAACATTGAGAGGCAGACTGCGTAATGACCTAAATTAATCCTAACATTAATTATACTGCGTTACCAAAACGAACGAACAGATGGACTAAAGGATAAAAAGAGACGGGAGAGGCAGAAAGCCGAACACTAAACCCGCGTCGCGCGATACACAAATGCTGCCATCACGCGTGTAAGACTACAAGCACTAACTTTTTTTCAGACGGACAGTGATAAAATACATTAACCATCCCAGAGTTAGGTTTTAAAATCATAAAAAACGCTTATTAGGAAAGATAACAATAGATGGGTTTACGTTTGAAAACATAACAGTACCCAGACAGCACATCTTCGAAACAGGAGGTAGAAGAAATTGCATATTTTGAATGCAGCCACGTAGCTCCTTTAAATTAGTATTTTTGGGTTCCTTAGGGCTTGCTGACAAAGAATATGTAAAACGTTACGCAAATAGTCCAGGAATTAATAAATTATACCCAGAATAAAATATTGGGGGTGCCTGACAGCATAAAATCATTTCTGCTCATAAAATTTTTTTATAACGTGTTTGAAAAAACTTTGCGTTACAGAAATAGCCTACCATGTAAACTCCCAATTGATTGGAGCGCAACAAATGAAAGCCTAACCACGATTGGTCGGGCTATAAATACTATCTTTCGTTGTTAGGGGAAACGGGGAAAGGTAACATTT
Source organism: Oreohelix idahoensis (assembly GCA_024509875.1). Taxonomy (NCBI): domain Eukaryota; kingdom Metazoa; phylum Mollusca; class Gastropoda; order Stylommatophora; family Oreohelicidae; genus Oreohelix; species Oreohelix idahoensis. The sequence goes on along the minus strand of JAMPIV010011333.1, from coordinate 626,056 downwards.
TTTCAAACACTTGTCGAAACGGGGCTCATTGGTCAGACTCGCTGATATACACACTTGGGAGCGTTAGTTCGAAACCACTTGTTTAAATAAGCTTGATAAAGCATCAGTGCGTTGAAGCCAGCTTATATTTTGCTAAATAAAAGCCTGGAAGATAAGCAGATGGGAATTTGTGCCAGTTTGTGCCAGAATTCATTGCTAATCAACGTATCTGTGTTTATTCGTATGAATTGTGGTAAGCTTGAACCATTCAATATCTTTTAATGAAAATTGAATGTGAATTGTTGATTTATGCCTGTATATATATATGTGTAGTTCAGTGGCAAACGTGAGGTAAAGCCTGTAATGCTCCAGCCTGAACAGAGGGTGTCGGAGAGAAGTAAAACGGCATGGAATGGCCAAACAGTACACTGACACCTGGATGATTGAATAGAAAGAAATAATGCTGGAATTGCAGAGGCGTAGTAACCATTAAGAAGGGTAATACTGGAATAAAGTATTTCAAATGAAGCTGACAGTTGGCCTAATGCTCTGAACTCAATGTTTGTGCTGTGTTGTGATCAGTGTAACAAGAGAGTTAAGTTAGTTATGAAGTAGAAGGTACATCCTTCTTGATTTCAGGGACAGTGGTCTTGATGGTACTGAGCAGCACCTGGTCAGAGCTTTGCTGAATCCAGTGTCGGACAGCATACTCCTTGGTCCTTTTAGCTATCAGTGAGGTGTCTCCAGAGCCCAGAGGAGAATTCGAGCAGAGGAGTCCTTTCCTGCCGCCATCACGCCAGATAAGCTAACTTGGCCAGCTGAGCTCAACATTATGTCCCCTCATCTTGAAATGACTTTATAAAAATAACATTCAGAGGGGAATTTAATTGTCTTAATATCAGGAACTGAGAACATCTCCAATACTAGTCCCAAAAGACAAACTATTGAAGTCATGATGACAAATACCAACAGAGCTTGAACAAAACAAAACCAGTATTACCTCATTTTACTACTACACAACTGACACACATAGAATATTTGTAATAATATATGTCACTACAATATTCATATTAAATACATTCTGTACATAACTTGTAATTTAAATTGATTGTGATTCCTGGTTCCCTTGTAGTTGAATCAGGACACATATTCATTCATGCCAGTAATGAATACATATTGTTATTTGAAAAGTTACGAGTGACTTCTTTAAGATATTCTCATAGAGTGTTATATGTATGTGAGTGTCACAGTGTTGTTAAGAGTAGTGGATTAAATTAAATTGTTTATCTGTCTGTTGTTGTGACTTACACTTCACCATACTCATACCCTAGACACATAACGTAGCATCACACTATTCCAGAATAATTCTGACTGAGATATATAGATATGTGGTAGCAAGTAAGGTTATCTATAATACACTACTCTTAATTGATATAGATACCTTCACAGCTGATCTCAGTCAGTACACTAAGTCCCCTATAAATATTTATAACATCCCACTTCACCACAGCTATTTTAACTGTTTAGACGATTGTGACTACTTTTATTGATGGCATCTGGTCAACCTGTGAGCAACTAAAGCTGAACGCGAATACACCATGCCTGATCCAGCAAGGTTTAATTCTTGGTGAAAATCCATACAGTCTTGTTTATATCGTTTTTCCATTAGCTTTTGCTTAATGCAGACATGGGTACATTTTAGCATTCAAAGATCTATGTCTACTTTGTCACTGAAGCTGTGGTTCACCTGATACTATTTTAATTGTAGCTACTCTTACAATTTTACAACTGTAAATAGTAAACTAACTCCCAGTGCGTATGAAACGAAGAATGCATTGAAGACAAACAAAAATATTTTTTAATTAAAGACAAACAAAAATGTACCTGTACCAGGAAAAACGATATTACATTAATAAGAACGAATTCAAACAAACATTTAGTATATAAGTACTAGTATTGCAAAAAATGTAATAACACAGACTCAGTATGATAATAATTTTCATTCTATCGCCTCAACAAAGTCCTTAAGTTGTGGTAAAAAAAAATATTATATCTTTAAAAACAAAAGATTAAATTAAAGAAAGAGAAAAATAATGAAAACTGTTAAATACCATACGATCCACTTAAAATCTCTCAGCAGTCACACGCGATCGTCGATTTACCCACCCCTGGCTTACTGCAGAGGACTGCATAATAGCGTGCATTCTAGAGTGGAAATATTTTCCCCTGCATTGTAATATACTTAACCTGTAACTGAAATTATGAACCACTTCTTCACCATACAATGGATGGAATTGATTCATGTGACAATTTGAGTTGGTTTTTTTCTTGCTGAATCTCTTAAAAGCCGATCTCTCACTCATCTATCATTTGATTAGAAGATGAAAGTTATTGACAAACGGAAAACCAACTTACGCACACATAAAAGCATAAAATAACATTATTAGACGTCATAAATCTTAACTTTATGAAATGTTGCACGGTTATGCGGTAGCAGTACGATCAACAAACTACTTTAGTGGGCTTATCTTTTATTCTCTGAGAAAAATCAACCTGGATTTCATTAAGCTCTGATGACACGAATAAATGCCACAGAGCGGAAGGATTTTGAAGTTGCTGGCAGGCTCTGAAGCCGATCATAAGATGCATGCTGAAAGCTGAATAAGCTTAGTGTCAGAAAGAATAGTCGTAATTTTTATTCACGCTCCTTATGGAGCTTGGGGTAATCGCTGCAACTGGTACCCTGGCAAGAAGCCTGCGCCAAACATTCATATGTTCTTGCAGTTATGGTTTGTGTAGCTCTTTGTTTTACATGATGAGGATGTCAGACCACCCCCCCCCGGTCCCCCATGCACAACCTCATGTAAGTCGCCTTAGACGATATGCTTGAGGGAGCAGTAGCGTATCCTTTCTTTGACTCTTCCGAGACCCCGGGATCTACACGGGGCAGAATGAACGGTTACAGATTAAAAAATAAATATATTTCTGAAGCAGATTTGACTGTGGTGATTATCTACGAAGATCTATACAAAAACCCCAACTTTATATTGTGATAAAAAAATCCGCATGCTAGAGTGGAGAAAAGTGTGAAGCCACGTTTGACAAATATAAATGACGATCGATCAAGCAGTTCGTCTGTTTGAGCATGCCAAGAAAGTTTCCAGAAGTGTGATTGTGGATCGAAGGTGACGACATACGATATAAGTGTATGCAATGATTGCTGACAAATCTGTTCGATTGGAAGCGAAATTAAGGGAGGAATACAACCAAGATGTTTTTGTTCATTGTTATGCGCACAGACTGAACTTGGTTATGTCACAGTCTACCATTTTTAACAAACTTTCAAAGTATTCTTTGTCTCTTTGTTAAGAAACTGAAACATTATTTTCAAAATCGTCAAAGCGAACTGATGCTTTGGATACAGTAGTTGGAATATGTTACTATACTTTTGGCTGCAAAGTTTAAGTACAATAACAGATTGGTTGAAACAGTATATAACTAAAAGTGACCGTAAAATTCTATTCTTATGTGATTATTGAGAAAACAAGTGATTGAGATCCGAAAGTATATGCTCTGATTATGTCCTACTTCGTACTTTTGAGAGGTTTTTACTTATGTTTTTTCTTAGCATTGTTTTCATCATCCTTAATGTTAGTTCCACATACTTAAGTATAATGGTAGAGGCACTGTGTACTTCCGTAAGAAATGTGAAAAACTGAAATTAATTTTACTCGACTAAGAGAAAACGTTTGATTCTTTCAAGGAAATCAATGATAAAGCGACGCTCCGTTACCACTCAAAATGAACAGAATAGAAAACCCTGGATGGTAAAAATAAGGAATCGATCCATAAGAGATTATATGTGTAAGTGATCGATATGATGGTAATAAATATTTCATATGGACTTTTTTATATATAAAAACTGAAATTTTTATGATTTTGTGATCACGGTTCTCAAACTATCAGCGGGGTTTCCATGGGAAACACTGAATTGATTTGATCAATGAACATTTGAAAGGTGAACAAGTGGCATTGGCTTCTGATGTTCAGTTTCACAAACATGTTCTTCAACTTCACGAGACTTTTAAAGCAGCAAGAACTGCAGGACGTTTTCTTCAAATCCTTTGGCTTGCTAAACTGTTTCTCACACTATCTCCTACACGCGTTTAAATAGAAGGATCATTCTCTGCTCTCATATTAATTTAAAAAAATTAATCTGCCCAACACACAGGACCAAAAGCGGTTAGCAAGCTCACTACTCCTGAACATCGAAAATCATCTTTTCCACGCCAACGTTCTTCGCCGACATTAAGATACTAGCATTAAATCAAGAAGAAAGAAACGACATAACAACAATTCTAAGGTAAGAATTGAATCATTTATACATATATATATGTCAATAGCTGTATTTACTGAAGACTAACACATATTTGTTTACGTTTATTCACACATACAATCTGTCTCCCTTATCGGGCAATCATTTTACGTCTGCCGACACGTATCTCATTGAAATACAAATCCCCTTTTCAATATACCACTGGCGTTCTTCCTCTTATCCTTCTATGCTCCTCATGGAACCACCTCGATAGCTGACTTCCTTGCAGGAAGCCTACTTTACATCATTAATACAACGGTGGTTTCTGTAGGAATTTGCTTTCACATAATGAGGTGGTGAGCCCCGTACACAAGCTCCTATTATTGCATGTTATTACATGCCTAAAGGAACAGTCGTCATATTCTCTTTTTGTGTCATCAGAGACCCCTCAAGAAGGTCACGAGGCGTACATGTATGATATATACTGCCATAATTTTACGACAATTACTTCTCGCTGGAATTCTCCCTAATTTAGATCCCTGCGGTTTTTATGTTGCTATTTCTTGTTTGTTTTGCTGTTGATTATGATGTATGCGTTACGTTGTGACGTTTTTTTATTTGCGAATACAACTTTATTTTCTTTGCAGCGCACGCTCGTCCATGTTCTGTTGTTATGCTTACGTAGAAGGAGCCCCTTCATTCATGGATGACTAAGGGAATGCGCCCCTGATGTAGTGAAATTGACAGAGATACAACGGTAAAATACCTCCAAAGATAACATGTAAGGATAAAAACATAATGCGTAGGCTGCTGATAGTACATGATCGCCCAGACCGCGGGTCATCACCCTCCATAAAAATTGACTTGCTAGACAGGAGGGGAACGGCGGATAAAAAGGAAAAAATATGACTGGAAAGATTGCGTGAGACTAGAAAGGCTAAGGAGACGCAATGGGGGGGAAACGGAGAAAAGTCACGTTTCCCAAGTTGACATAAAAAGTAAGCAACTCGACAGAAGGGACCTTAGATATAATACGCCACAGTCATTTATTGGACGCTTTTGCAATACCAAGCCCTTGATTTGAATTCAGCGGCTAAAACGCAGATGTTTGGAATATTAATGTTAGGAATATAAAAATTAGCTGGCCGGATGGCCCATTCTGAGCAGTGAACTAATATGTTCTTAATTTTACAGACGGATAGATAATATTGAAGATAATGACAAAAGACAGTGTTGTTCACATCAGCGACAGACTGTATTGAATAAAAAGTGTCGCTATTTGCACAAAAAAACACGACCTTGAGACGCAGGTGTTCAAATCTACTTAGTAGGGAAGCGAAGGGACATTGGTGGGAGCTGTGTCTAAATATAACTTTTAACGACAAAATTTTGGAGGGGAGAGAAAGGTTGGTTCAAAAAATCAAGTTACGTTTTTGAAAAAAACAAGTAGAGAGACGGACAGAATAACAGATAAACATCCATACTTGACTGAAGCATGACTGAAATGACTTTAGGGTAGGAAATTTGAATTTGAAATAAACCTAGGCAGTGATTGGCCACAGACAATCATTTTATCGGCGCTCAGACGCGCAAGTGGGGCCATTCCTCAATAGTTGTTCGATGATAGACACTCTATTTTAAAGTGTGGTGATTTCCAAATGAAAGAAAGATGAAATAAGTTCAGGGACGAATCCATACTATAAGCCAGCAGCTCAGCTTGAGTTTTGCTACGGCAATTCTGTGTTATTTATTCATAATCTGGTAAGATTGAAATTATTTCTTTGTATATTTTGAATATTGTTTCATGTTCGAGTGATTTGATACTGCCATATCGAAATCTAGCCTTACAAACAAGTAGGGATTTGCTCTAGACCCCCCGCCCAAGTCAGGGTCTAGGGACCAACAATATACATAAACTCCAGCAAGGGTTATGAAAGACAGATCAAGTGTTGAGAATAATGAAACATATTACCTATCCACTTTTAGGGAAGGAAACTAATAAATATTTTCAGAATCTATAGTCTGGGAGGACCTATCTGATGTAAAACCACCATGGTAAATGTGCTGTTTGGTCAGAGAGATCTGACCTGTGTCCAGACGTGGGTAGAGAATAGAATTTTGACACATAGCCAATACTTTGATTGCAGAGCTGTGAGTTTCAGTTGTCAACAAGGCGGTGTCCATTCAGTTGGTGATTTTACTCGAGTGTATCTGTGCAGTACGTTGTGACAGAGACCACTATTATTGCCCGCCAGCACGGAGAGGTGGGACCACCAGAATTCAGCACCAGAGCTACATATGCAAGTTGAGTGAGCCTCTGGTCTGCTGGAAGTTCACCAACGCCTTTTAGTTACTAATACCCCATAAAATTCCTGTAATTTACTGGACACTGTGTAGTCAATATAGACAGGTGTGATGAGGCCACCCCAACAGCACAAGCATTAACTATCCTCCCAAGTAGATGACTACTAGAACATTTTAATAAAACTAACTAGTCTAGTACTTATATATGTACACTCTTGCATTTATTATGTAACATTCCATGCATTTCTTTCATAAATTTTAAATCCTTTTTTTAAAAAAAGTTCTGGTCAACATAAAACTTGATCCAGAACAAATAAATGTAATATAATTCTATCAAAAATTTTACACTCTTGAGTTAGTTCAGTGTATTATAATATTTGTTAAATATTATTAGTCTGCTTAAATATCTGTGGGTGTATCCATAACTATCACACCACATTACATATCATTACCCTAGACATTTTACATAGCTACATTCATTAAAAAAAAAAAAATTGAGTGTGAGGTCGTAGTGGTAGCAAGAAAGGCCTTCTGACAAGTCACAACTACATTTTATCTCAGGAGCCTTCACAGCTGGCCTCATACATTACATTTAGTAATATCACCATCATACAATACCATCAAACCCACTACACATTTCGTCACAATAAACAGGATTGAGAAAATAACAAAGTATACAGCAATCACGTGAGAAAAAAATAATGAACAAACAAACATATTAAACAAACAAGCAATTTCAGCGCAGAAGTATTAACTGCAGTAAAACTACATATAATATTACACAAATTAAAAGTATGGCCCGATATGGAAGAGATATCCATCAATGTAACGCTGCTTGTATTTGGGACAGATGCATCCTCCCATACGTTCATCTCTGCTGGCCTTACATTTGATGCCACATTCCAACAATATTAAACTAATAAAGAAGGGAAACCTGAGTCCTGTAAACAGTAAATAAATAAATATTACACACATAAAGGTATGCTTTCAGACATTCGTGAGAAATAAAGAAGTAGAAAACTAGACAACAGAAAAACAATAGACCTGAGTGGCTTACCGGGGACTCGAACCCAGAACCTTTCGAGCGGCAGCACCCCCTAGCAACGGAAGCGAATCACACATTGTGATGCATAGTTGGCAAGGGTGGGGGTAGTTGGTTGGGGGTTGGGGTAGTGATATTCGTTATAACAGAAGCAAAACCAGAAGCTCCAAAGCCAAGGCTCATGAAGTGTACATATAAGCAAACAAAGAAGTAAGAAGAAACATCAAAAGAGACAAGACGAAATATATTGATGATGTGGCAAGGGAAGCAGAGGAAGCTGCAGCCAAAGGAAATATGAGGGACCTGTACAACAACACAAAGAAGCTAACAGGAAAATATAAGCAAACAAATGGCCTCATAAAAGATAAGAATGGAAAATTGCTTAGTAATATACAAGAACAAATGAAGAGATGGACAGAACATTTTGAGGAACTTCTCAATAGACCATCTCCAACTAATCCCCCAGACATCCAGCCAGCAGAAGAGGAGCTACAAATCAGCTGTGAACGACCAAGTAGAGAAGAAATAAAGAAAGCCATAAAGCTTCTGAAAGATGGAAAAGCAGCTGGTCCAGAAGGCATCCCAGCAGAGGCCATCAAAACAGATACTGATACCTCTACAGAGATTTTATACAAACTACTTGGCAAAGTCTGGGAGAGAGAACGAACGAACGAACTTTATTTTCGAAGGGTAAAGAATTGGGCGCGCAGGCCCGTCTAACATTCTGCCTTTCCACTCTCATTAATCTTGCATACGATATCCTTTCATTCCCACATGATGCTTTAAGCATTAATTTAAAGGCATGCAACATTATAAAGTTACCATAACAGCATTCATTTACATTATGCAATCATAATAAAAAAAAAGAGTAGGTTTTTTTTTAACAAACAATCTGGTAATTGGGGGAAAAAAGTAATAATAAAATAAAATAAATAAAACAATAAATAAAAATAAATAAATTCTGTATACCGACACTCACTCATCAATCCGTCTACAATTAATCTGTATTTTTGAATGTGTCTTCAATCATCAATACAAAAATGACATAAACACATTCTCGCTTATGTCCATACATTCTTGGTGGAAAATGAAATAATAATAACACTTTCTTAAGCACTTCTGTGGCAGGAAAAGTCTTTGAGCAGTAAAAAAAAAAAAAAAATTCACATTTCTAAAGTGCAGTGGTATGCGGGTACATTCTCACGACTCACATTTCTAAAGTACAGTATTATGTGGGTACATTCTCACATACATTACATTATATAATAATATTTTAAAGTGAATATAATAATAATATTACATGGATATAAAACAAATTATTCACAAAAAAGCGAGCGGAAGAGGAAAAGAAATGTTGACCTATGGACTGAGATGCTGTTTCTATGGGGGTAGATAATCAGTGTTAAGGAAGTGTTTGAAAAGTGCTTTGTTAAAAGAATATTGTGTAGGTAGGCTTTTTAGGTGGTGTGGAAGGCTGTTCCATAAGTAGGCACCAAAGTAGGCTAGACTCTTTTTGAACAGGTCGATCCTAGGTTTGGGCAGACGTAACTGATGTAATTGTTGTCCCTCTCTTCTACTGGTTTGAAACAATGATCGTAGGTACGACGGGGCATTGTTAGATAGAATTGTGTGAGTCAGCTTGGCTTTGTTGTAGAGAAGACGTTTTTTTAGCGACAGTATTTTGGGTTCTTTTCCTGTCCTTGTGTGTGGTGTCGTGCGATTATCGGTGATCAGACGTACTGCTCTCTTTTGCAGGGAGTGCAGTCTCTTCGAGGTGGAAGCAGGGCAACAATCCCATAGTGTAGAGCAGTAATCTAGATGTTTCTATATATGTGAGGTGTAGAACAATAGTCTAGTGTCTGCGTCTAAGAAGTGTTTTATTTTGGCTAGCTGGTACGTCTTTTGTGCTATGTGTTTGGTTAAATTCCGTACATGGGAGTTCCACGTTAAGTGCTGGTCAATCGTGATCCCCAGAACTTTGTGTTCTGTTACATGTTCAATTTGTATTGATTCCGCGTGTAGCTGTAGCGATCTTTTGGTGCAGCTTAGGAGTTTCTGTCTGGTGGTAATCAACATAGATTTCGTTTTTGTTGTGTTTACTGGCATACGATTCATATTACTCCATTTTGTTAGATTGTCTACATCGCTTTGAAGAGTCATTTCAAGTGCCACGCAGTCATTGTCACTAGTGTAGATAGTACAATCATCTGCAAAGAGGTCACAAGTTGAATATTTTAGATGTAGTGGCAGGTCGTTGATGAACATTGCGAAGAGTAGGGGCCCAAGAATAGAGCCCTGTGGTACTCCTGTAACTACCTTCGAGAAATCTGATGCCGAGTTGTTGTGAAGCACTAACTGTTGTCGATCTGCCAGGAATGATTTGATGATGTTTAGTGGATTAGAGCCTATTCTGAGGGTTTCCAACTTTTGAACCAAGATAGTGTGGTCAATCATGTCAAATGCTTTCTTGAAGTCGACAAAAACAGCACCACATAATTTTCCATCATTTATGTTCGACAGCCAGTTGTCTGCCATTTTGGTGAGCGCTGTGTGACAGGAATGTTTGGGTCTGAAACCTGACTGGCTATCAATGAGCAGTTTGTTTGTTGTTAAGTGTTGAAATGTGGTGTTGTAAATGTGTTTCTCTAGTGGTTTTGAAAGAGATGATAGAAGGGATATTGGTCTGTAGCTGTTGGGATCGCTATGTGAGCCAGATTTATAGAGGGGGTACACTTTGGCAGATTTAAATGCTGTGGGGAAGTAGTTGTGTGCAATACATTGGTTGTACACATAGGTTAAGGAGTCGCAAATGATGGGCGCAGCGTAACGTAGAATCTTATTGCTGATACCATCAAGCCCAGATGAATTGTTGTTTTTTAATGCCAAGATATATTTGAGAACTTCATGTACTGTTAGAAAAGGAATATGTCTTAGATCTGTTGTGGTGTGTTCAGTGTTGCAGAAGGCTGTCAATTTACTAATATCGCAGTCCATTGGCTTTAGTGTCGACTTGAGAAGGCTAATTTCTGTTTTGAAGTGGTTGCTAAAATGAGTTGCCGTGAGGGAGCAGCTTTTTGGTAAAGAGTTTAGTGACTTTGATTTGTGTGTTAGTGTTCTAATGGCTGCCCAGACTTCTTTGCTGTTTGCTTTGTCTTGAATCATCTTTCTGAAATGTAGTTTCTTTTCCTGACGAATGAGATATTGTACTTTGTTTCTAAGCATCCGATACCTGCTGAAATCTTTGAGCTTATGTGCTTCGTCCCGCTCTCTCATTGTTGATAGTATTTCGTTGGTTATCCATGGGGTCTTTCTGATGTTTTTGACCCGAACCTGCTTTATAGGAACATGTTTGTCGAATACGTTGTTGAAAGTTTGTGTCCAGTATGTTATGGCTTCTTCTGGATGCGGAAGTTGGTACACGTATGAGAGAGGGGATATTTGTAGGTCTTGTAGGAATAATTGAATGTTAAAGTTTTTGAAATTCCTGTAATGGACTGTGATGTGTTCCGTTTTAGGTGCTTTAAACCCCTTTCTCGTCCAGGTACAGCAAATAGGATAGTGGTCACTTAATGATGTCTGTGGGACTATGCATTCTATAATGTTTTCTGGGCAGGTCGTATAGATATGATCAATTAGTGTAGATGATGAGTCTGTTACTCTCGTGGGTTGATTGATTAACTGTATGAGGTTGTATGAGATGGTGATATCATTCCACGTGTTGTTCGGTTTGTGAAGGTCAATATTGAAATCCCCCAGTAGAATAATTTCCTTCGAAGAAGCCCAAACGTTGTCCATCATTCGTGAGAATGTGTCAAACCATACAGCAGAAGAGCTAGGGTTTCGGTACAGGTAACCAATTAGAACGGGGGTCAGGTTGGGGAGTTTTATTTCCAGCCATAAACATTCAATGCCAGTATGTTCTAGATCATCACGGCGCTTGTACTGAAGAGATGTTGAGATGTATATGACTAGCCCTGTTTCATGTTGTCTGTTAGGATCCCTGCGAATGGTGGTGAATCCATTAATCCTAATTTCGTCATCTGTAATTTTGTCATTGAGACGGGTTTCAGAAAAACCAAATATGTGGAAGTTTTGTTGGAGGGAGGTGGAGACTTCAGAAAGCTTACCTAGCAGGTGGTAAATGTTTAAATGACCAATTTTAAGCCCTGATAGTTTAAGCCATGAATTAGTGGTATTGCCTATATTTTGATTAGAGTTTTTGCACTCGGACATGATAATAGTCAATAAGAAAGAAATAATGAGGGGAGTAGGAATGAGTAAGAAGCAATAAAATTGGTACACAATGGTTTATACAAAATTGTAGATAGATAGATAGATAGATAGATAGACAGACAGACAGACAGACAGACAGACAGACAGACAGACAGGAACTCACACTCACGCTGGCGTTACTGCAAAGTATCAGTTCACAACGTTCCTTTCTGAACGAATTTACCTGCCCAACAGAAGGAGTCAATGTGTCACGATCATTTTAGAATGAGAAAAGAGATGCAGTTATCGCCTTATGAATGCGCGTTATTTAAGTAACAAAGTTACTGAATAACGTTAGAATATAAGAATTAAGACAAAACACATTTCTGTAATGAAAATCATGTGTCCACGATCATTTTAGAATGAGAAAAAGATGCAGAAATCGTGAATGCGCGTTAAAGTAACAAACAGAACAGAATACTGTCCAATAGTAAATAAATATTAGACAAACATAAAGGTTTGTTTTCAGGCACTCGTAAGAAATAAAGAAATAGAAAACTAGACAACAGAAAACCAACAGACGTAGTGGCTTACCCAGGACTCGAACCCAGGACCTTCCGTGCGACAACCCCGCTTAGCTATGCAAGCGAATCACACTATCCTACCAGCCATCTAGGCATCACCATATAAATGATGCTTCGATGACGGGTCATCAGTGCGACCCGCAACACATAACACCGGAAATTTACCATGGGCAGTCCAGCCTATTAATGACGCAATCACTTCTGATGTTCCCCTATTATACGGTATACGTCAGACTACACAAGACAAAGACCTTAATACTGTGTCTAGTAAATTATAGGAGACAGAACAGTAAGTACAGGACAGAGGGTAGGTTTTGGTATTGTATAAACATTTATAACACATAACCATAGCAACATGAACACAAAAATGTCAGATTATTACGCATTCAGAGGAAACGAAAAAGTAATATGTCGGTCCTTCGCAACGGGCAGAAGTACGTTAAAATGTGATTCGCTTGCATAGCTAGGCGGGGTTGTCGCACGGAAGGTCCAGCGTTCGAGTCCTGGCTAAGCCACAAACGACTGTTGTTTTTCTGTTGTCTAGTGTTCTACTTCTTTATTTCTTACGAGTGCCTGAAAACATACCTTTATGTTTGTCTAATAATTATTTACGTTGAAAAAGTGAAGGTTGTGAAAAAAAAGCAGCTTACTCTTCCCAAACTTTGGTACATTATTCAAGGAGGGGTTTAAAAAACAGGAAAGAAAGGTAATACGTCTTATAAGAACTAAAAAAAAAATGTGTGTGTGTGCGCATATGTTGCGGTCACAAGGCCTTCGTCAGAGAAAAGAAAGAAAGCGAGGGATGGGTGAAAAAAACATGAGAAATAAATAAAATGAATAGTACCAGCGAATGTCACTTTCGCTTGTCAGGGATCGTTGCGATGAATCGCGCTTACGGGACCCAATGATGCAGCAATAGAGAATGCAGTCAGCGACCCATAGCTTGACTGCTTGCGTCAGGGTCAGCGAACCAGAGCTGACAGGGACCCTACTCCACCTCCACGTGGTGGTCCTGGAAACAGGCTGCATCACTGCAGTATGGCTGAGAGAGTAGGGATCGAAGAGGGAAGGCAAACCCGGTCCCAAAAAATGCCGTGCTGAAGTCGGATGTGTCGGCCGAAAGGCGCAGATATCGCAGATCCGGTGTAAACAGACACAACGCAACCAACGTCCTTTTCAGGACGAACGAGGAAGAAGAAGAAGATTCGCGCTTACTTAGTAAGAAGCGTTACCTTTTTCCATTAAAAAAACAAACATCCGCTCATGCTACCAATGCAGTCTCCATCTCTTCCTATATTATTCAGAAGAAATAAAGCTAAAAAAAACAAAACAAAATATAACAAGTACTAAGCTGGGAGAATCTTCGTAATGAGATTCAAGAATGATTTCACAATTAAATTCAGTACCGCCTTGTAAGTGCGGTTTCGTAATGATTTTCTCTGCCAGCTTCAGATCACCGATGTCATCATTACCATACGTCCAATGTTCCCAAGAAATAACTGAAGTCATAATTATTTCCCCTTCTGACCCGAAAGCGCGGATTTCATAATGATTTTCGATATTGCTTACTCCAATGATTACAACTGGCTGACAGCACGAGACGATGATTTAAGATCAGTGTGACTCTTAACAATAACATCTGGGCTGAGAGATAGAATAATTGGCACGCTACTGGTCTGCTGAGGATTCGTAATGAAGGTCATTTTTCCGTTGTGGGTTATAAACGGTTTTTCTTTGTCCCATCTTCTCAATGCTCTCTCTCTGCAGATTTTCAGGAGTATTTATTGTGTTTTATAACGTGCATTCCGTTGCTCATAATTCTAGTCTTCGTGTTTTTTTGTCCTTAAGTGGCATAATACTACCATAGACGATGTCGTCTCTACACATCTTTCAGTTCCGCTTCTGTTGCATGTATGGTTACTACAACATGTGATGTCATTGAATGATATGTGGTAGTGACTTCATTTTGACGTTCCGTTATGTCTTAAATTATTCCGAAGCCCTGTCCTGTTTATAACTGTTATGAATCCCTGCCATGTCTATAATTATTCTGAAACTCTAACCCTCCTATAAATATTAAATAAATAAATAAATAAATACTAAACTAAATAAATACTAAATAAATAAATACTAATAAATAAATACTAAACCTTCTGCCAAATCTAACAGACTCAAACTGGGTCTAGCTTTCCATCCTCACTGTCTGGCGGTGAAGAGAATTCGATTCCGTCATCTGCCTATTCTCAACTCTGATCCTGTTACCCACGAATTGTTCCGGGATTCCCCCTCTGGTGGCATATCGCAGGGATACGATTTCAAGGACATTCACGTACACAGCCGTTTGATGAATAACTAGCCCTCCATATTGTTGTACACAGTCTTGCCACCGCCCAAGATGTCGTACGTGTGCGCATGTGCTCCAGACTCCGATTTTCATTTCCGAAGTGCAATTTTATTGTTAGAGAGTCATTTACATGTGAAGCTAGGAATCTTATTTATGCCGTTATCTGTAAAAGATGCAACATTACCTGTATTGGTGAAACTGGCAAACGTTTGGCAGATAGATTCCGCAAGCACGTAAATTACATTTGTCACAGAGAACCGAAACCTGTGACTCTTCATTTCAATAGCCCAGATCATTCCGGTCCCTGTGACATCCAGGTAACCAGGTTTACACTCCTGCTTTTTCGATGACCGTTGTCGATTTTCTCTAGAGAATCGTCTCATTTTCGAAATAGGTTGCTTTTCTCCTAACGGTCTAAATGTCCAACATCATTTTGCATGACTCTGTTATTTATTGGCTTTCCTCTGTTTCAGACTTCTTTTTTTCATCCGTCGCTTTTTCCACGATCTTTTTTTTATGGAGTTTTGTGTTTCCATTTGCGTATTTTTATGACGTCACTTTTATTCATCGCGGTTTGACCCACTGGGACTAGTGTTCATTACTTGCCCGATTCTTTCAGCGGAGAGTGTTATGGCAGGACTTCTTGTGTTTTAAGTCCTTTTTCTGCTTTTGATTTTCGTTGATTGTTTAATTTCTTGTGTTGATTAATTCCTTTCGGGTGTGTAGTTTCCTTGCTTTATTTTTGCTCTTCATCTGTGTTAATATATATTACGTGTTTGAAGTGTCTATAGAATTTTTCTTGAACACGTCAATATTTCTTGTTCTTGTTGCCTGTTTGTAACTATGGCTGACGAAGGGTGAAACCCGAAACGTCCCGTATGTCTGTTTATCGTTAATTTGTAAAACTGATTCAAAACCGTTTTAATTTCTTTATATATCTATAAAGATTACGTTCGGAAATGCAGCAATATTACGGGAAGAAGTGGAAGAGGCTATATGTTCGATGAAAGGAGGGAAGTCACCGGGTGTGGATAATATCCCAGCAGAACTCTTGAAATATGGAGGACCAGATATAGTAAAAATCATGACAACAATTTACCAGAAGAATACAAAAAATGTGGACGCAATTAGTAGAACGAAAGGAAATAAAAACAAGAAAAGAACCAAAGTAGAACGAAATAATACAAAAGAAAGAAGAATGGTGAAAGACCAGTGCCATAATGGCTGAACCAGAGATCCCCTTTTTCTACTTCGTCTGCATAACTGTAACGCTTCCACGTACGATAGTAAAAGCCTACTGTATCATACACGCGTTTCTAAAAATAAAACTGGTACTGTGTTTCTTAGAAAACCTTGAGATACGCAAACTGCATAATGACCCAGATATAATACTACATTAATGTCATTATACACACTACGTTAACCTAAAAGACAGACGGGCTTAGAAGAGAGAGAGAGAGAGATGCACGGAGGAACGCATGCAATTGTACCACGTCGTCTCGCGATTAAAAAGTGAACGCCAATCCCACGCGAAAGGCATGAAGACCTGATTTTTTCAAATAAACAGTAAATAAAAAACACTAACGATACGATGTTAGGTTTTGAAAACAGGTTAAAATCTTATTGGGAAACCTGACATTCTACTGATTTATGTCTAAGCTCCTGACATTAGTCTGACAGTACAGAAGACATCCCTTGGTATGGAAGTGAACGGGTGGTAGAAGCAAATACATATTTTGAACGAAGCCACTTAGCCCCATTAAACTTATATATTCTTGTGCCTTAGGACTTGCTGACAAAGAATATGTTATGTGTTACGCAAATAGTCTAGTAATTAACAAATTATAGCCAAAATACTATAGTGAGGTTGTCTGACAGCACAAGATCATATTTGCTCATAATGGCATGTTTGAAAAACACTGCTTTAGGGGAAATGAGGCCAACAAGTTAGATACGATTTGATTGGCTGTAGTAATATGTAAGGCGAAACCTTATTAGTCGAACTGCAAATACTATTATTGTTGTGAATGGCAACGTGTAGGATGGGAAAAGTTTTCAAAGTCTCTTGTAAACATGGTCTCATTGGTTAGAGCGTTCGATATAGTCAAATAGAAGCGTCAGTTCAGGGCCAGTTTTGAAAATAAATTTTGTAAGAAGCAAGTGCGTTGAGATCAAGCTAATATTTTTCTAATAAAAGCCTGGGATAAGGCAGATCGAAATTGTGCCAGAATTCATCGCCAGTCAACGTTACTTGTGTATATTTCCTTGAATTGTGGTAATATATATAATATGAAAATTGAATATGAAATGATAAATTGTGTCTGTATGTGTGTGGTTCAGTAGCAAATAGAAGGCAAAGCCTAGATATTGCTCCACCATGTAAAAGCTTGTCAGAGAGGAGTATAACTGCATAGGCGTATATGGGATTGCCAAATAGTAACATGACACCTATCCTATTGTATAGAAGGAATTAACGCTGGAATTGCAGAGGCGTTGTAACCATTAGGGAGAGGAATACTGGTGTATATTGTCACATGAGAAGCTAGCAGTTGACCTACAGCGCTGAACTCTGTGTTTGTAATGTCCTGTACTTCAGTGTGGAAATAGATTATATATTAGTTCTGAAGAAGGAGGTACAACCTTCTTATTTCAGGGACCGTGGTACTGAAGTATTAGAGCAGCACCTGGTCTGAGTTTTGCTGGATCCAGAGGGCTGGCAGCAGACTCCTTGTCCAAGATATCGACCAGTGGTGTATTTCAAGATAACTGAGAAGCAAGCGAGCAGAGGAGACAGTTTTCCTGCCGCCGACATATAAGTTAAGAATTCGTCAGCCAGAGCAGCTCACCCTTGTATAACCCACCCTAAAAGTGACTGTAATACTAAATAATGAGGGACAGTTATTGTTTTACAAATAAAAGAAACTGTGATCCCTTCAATATTATTTCCACCAGTAACAAACACATGAAGTCGTGATGACAAACAACAACCTAGCTTCAAAAGCCAGTATTACCTCATAATACTACATCACAACCCTACACACATATTGTAATAATATTATATGTCAGGACAAAGATCCTTTGTATAAATTTTGTACATAACATTGTGTTTACATTTGATTGTGATTCCTGATTCACTCTGTAGTTGGATCACGATATCTACTATTGAAAGAAACTAATACATAATTTAAAAGTTAACACTTGACTTACTTAAGCTAGTCTTCTAGAGTGTTATATGTATGTGCTTGTCAAAGTGTTGTAAAGGGTTGTGGATCTTAATTAAAGTGTTTATCTGTCTGTTGGTTGTTGTGAACTTACACTTCATCACTATCATAATCCTAGACATTCAACGTAGTCATCAGAATATTCCAGAATAAGTCTGATTGAGGTCTAAATGTGGTAGCAAAGTAAGGTCATCTGTAACACACCACACTTATTAGATACAGATACCTTCACAGCTGATCTCAGTCAGTACACTAAGTCCCCTATAACTATTTATATAATCCCAACTTACCACAGTGATGTTAAGGATACTTTTGAACAGAATAAAACAGAAATCAGAAGAAATCTTATCCGAGGAACAGGCTGGCTTTAGACCAAAAAGAAGTACCTCAGAACAAATCTTCAATATTAGATTACTGATCGAAAAACATCTCCAGCATCAACACGATTTATACCATAACTTCATCGATTTCACAAAAGCCTTCGATCGAGTCTGGCATGAAGGCTTATGGCAAATAATGAGAAAATTCAATTTTGATACCAACATCATAGATATCATTGAAGCACTATACAAGGACGCAAGAAGTGCTATTTTTGCAAGCAATGACATTGGAGAATTTTTCAAAACAACTGTAGGAGTTCGCCAGGGATGTATCCTGTCCCCAGTGCTCTTTAATATATATCTAGAACATATTATGCAGGCGGCTCTCTACGATTATAAAACAACCATATCGATTGGAGGCCGACCTCTTTGCAATCAACGTTTTGCTGATGATATCGATCTTATAGCGGGAACAGAATCAGAACTTCAAGACCTTACCTCTAGACTGGAGAATGTAACAAGAACGTATGGGATGGAAATTAATATAGAAAAAAGCAAGATATTGGTGAATAGCCATAAGAAACATGTTCCGACCAACATTACGTTAAATGGGCAAACGTTAGAAGAAGTTAACACCTTTAAATATCTGGGGTCCACTATATGTAGTGATGGAAGATCGAGTAAAAAAATCAAGACAAGACTTGAGATGGCCTCAGCTGCCATGACAAGGCTGAATGTGATCTGGAAAAGTAACATCAGTTTTCCTGTGAAGATCAAATTATACAAATCACTTATATTATCTATTCTCTTGTATGGGTGAGAGGGCTGGACACTCACTGCAGATACGGATCGAAGGATTCAGGCTTTCGAGTATAAATGTTATAGAAGAATTTTGCGCATTTGCTATAAAGAGCACAAAACAAATGTCTATGTTAGAGAGAAGATAAACACCTATGCTGGCCACCAAGAACCACTTTTGTCAATAGTTAAACGTCGAAAGCTTGCCTGGTTTGGGCATGTAACTCGTCATGACTCCCTTTCGAAAACGATCCTTCAGGGAACAGTCGAAGGTAAACAGAGAAGAGGAAGACAAAGAAAATCCTGGGCTGATAACATCAAAGAATGGGCAGGACACGGTTTTTCCACACTTGTACGCATTGCTGAGGATAGAGAGAAGTGGAGGACCCTGTCTGCTGATGCTTCCACCATGGCACCCCTACGACCCATGACGGGTTACGGGTTGAGATGGTGATATCTATAAATATTATGAAACTCAGTCCTGTCTATAATTATTATGAAATTCTGTTCTGTCTATACTTATTCTGAAACTCTGTCTTGACTATAATTATTATGAAACAGTCCTGTCTATAGTTATTATGAAGCTTTGTCCTGTTTATAGTTGTTATGAAGCTCTGTCCTGCTTACAGTTATTATGAAGCTCTGTCTTGTTTATAATTATTCTCACTCTCTGTCCTGTCCTTAATTATTCTAAAGCTCTGTACTGTCGATGATTATTATAAAGCTCTCTCATGTCTGTAATTATTCTGAGTCTTTACTCCTTCTATTATTATTATGAATCTCTGCCCTGTCTATAATTATTATGAGTCTCTGTCCTGTCTATAATTATTCTAAAGCTATGTGCTGTCTATAATTATTATAAATATCTATCCTGTCTAAAATTATTTTGAATCTCTGTCCTGTCTATAATTATTATAAATCTCTGTCTTGTCTATAATTATGATAAATCTCTGTTCTGCCTATAATTACAATGAAGCTCTGCCCCGTATATAATTATTTTGACTTATTATCCTATGTGGGGTTCACAACAATGACTCAGCGTCAGCCACAGCTGCTGAATATAATGTGTGAGGGACCTTTCAACCAATGCGCGTGACAGTAACAGTTTATGTTAACCCAAACAAGTTGTATATGAGAACTCTACTATATTATAAGTTAAAAAATATGAACCATAATTACAGTATAAATTCAGGCCCAGCTATCAGTGATATTTAACATGCAGTTGTATCAAATTGTTCGTCATTATTTAAATATACGGCAATGGGATACGTCTTCAAACAAGATGTCCCAGGACTGTAAAGCAACGTTAGAGCAAATGATCAATGGTATATTCATAGCAACCATGTATTATGACAACTACACACGAATAATAATGACACAAGCAAGAATGGACACGTTCCAGCTACGCTGCCTCAAAAGAAGAAACAAAAAACACAGATGACAAAGCTCAGGAACATTTCTACATGATATTAGAGAGAACGTCAGAACCAGACAGTGTGCTGGGACAACACACAAAGATATAAACATATATACCGTAATGTTAGAAATCCTGGCCAAACTGATAACAGACCTTGTGGATTGGTTTGGTTTGGATTGGTTTGGTTTGGATTGGTTTGGTTTGGTTTTAAGGACCATCTTCATTGCACAAGGACAACTACATCAGTGCTCCGATCTCCTCCCTTAGATCACACAAGGAGGATCTCAGCACAGTGCACGAACTCCGTAACACTGGCGAGGATCCGAGTGTGTGTATACAAAAGTCACACACTCTGCAAATATTTGTGTGGTGGATAGGTGTCCTAACGTTTTTTAAATTTTGCCAGGGCAGCGGCCGTATGACCTACTCTTTACGATTTCCAAATGCCGAGAGATTATTAGCATCTGCAACTTGCGAACAGGAATCTCATATTTTTGCGATTATGCGAGAGGATTAAGTATCAGATCTCACTACCCTGGAGGTCAGAGGTTAGTATGACATCATTAGGAACCACTGGATCTGAAAAAAAAAGTTTCCGTCAATTATATTTCCTGTCCTGAGATTGAAGCCGGTACCTTTAAAATTAGAGGCGGACGCCAAACCTCTTAGCCACTTCACCACACCCCCCCACCCCACATATTATATTACATAGAATAAAAGTGGATGTCCAGTTATCACTAATAATTAATTCGTTATATCATTCATTAAAAAAAAAAATATATATATATACAGGGTGTTTCAAAAAGAATATCGGTATTTTAAAGGTGTATAGTGTATAGTTTTGATAATTGCAAACTTAAAAATGTTTGGTTTGCACCAAACGATAGGTAAACCGTCCGAGTTTGGAAAGTTACCCGATAAAAAAAAATGTTTTTCATTTCAACCGCTAGACGGCGCAAGGAATGAAAATGGCGACGCCACAGCAGAAGTCGTTTTGTGTATTGCAGTTTGCCAAGTCACAATCGGTAATCACAGTTTAGATGTGTGCCATGTAACACGAGGGATTTGTAATGTAAGAGATTAAACTTTGACAGTTTTATTTTCTTTTGGTGCAAACTGTATATTTTTTAGTGTTCAATAACCAAAGTTATATGCATCTAAAATACCGATATTCTTTTTGAAACATCCTGTATATAGTTAGTCTATCAGGACTTCAACCAATGTGTGACTCAGCGTTGTAATATGAACACTAGTATTAACATTCATGAACCACAGGTGTGTATTACAGCACACACAAATAACCCACAGTAGAGAGCTTAATAAAGAACACAGCGTTAGTTACAAGTAAAGCACCGCGGATGGGTAGGTTATTTATAATTATGAATGTGGCACAGTTTCCTCCCACGGCTGTCAGTCAGGCTTAAATCACCTGTCGGATCGGTTTTGATAGGGTCAAAGTTCGTGTGATGAACAGGCAGCTGGTAGAAATAACTAAGGCTCTTGAAATATGTATGGGTGCATAGGAAAATGCGGTGAAAAAAAAATTAAGTCCTATAAAAACTGGGAGTGAAAAGATAATTAATGAACGAGATGAAAATAAAATAAAATAGTTTAGATAGATAATGACATTTAACATTTTATTAAAAAAAATATATATATATAAAGTTGAAGGCGCTTACCCTCCCCCCAAACCCCCAAAAAGCCACACAAACAGGAACAATAATTTTTAATGGGGTTAAAATAAAGAGATTAAAAGGAAATAGTCTTTCTGAGTGTCATATGCTGTTCCGAGGGGGGTTGGGGGGGGGGGGGGAATCTCTGAGGAGACAAAGAACGAACATGAATACTGTTACCTCATGCATGTCGTAAGAGACGATTAATATGAGGTTGAGCATGTACTGGCTACATCATCACGAAAAACAAGTTGCTTCAGAGCACTGCAATAGTATACGATTGCTTTAAGGAAGGTTTTCTGCAAAAAAAGGGGGGGGGAGGGCAGCCACAATGGTGACTCCTTGCTCCATAACGAGCGAAAACACAAGTCTTTCAGAGTGTACTACCAGAGTGTACCACCAGAGTGTACCACCAGAGTGTACCACCAGCCAGAGTGTACCACCAGAGTGTACCACCAGAGTGTACCAAGGTAAGAGGCAGACGACGTTGTGGATCCAAGATGCCACCTTTGAGTGCGGAGACGACACATAATCTGATCTTAAAATCTAAGTGTGGCGTGCATTTCTTGTGTACCGACAGGCGTGTCGTAAGAGGTTGTCTTTTTGAGTTGTATATTGAGTGTTCAATCGAGCTATTTAAGCAAATTGTTGCAGAAAACATCATAATATGAACATATGAAATGTTGTAGCGCAGGTTTTGCATGGTAACAACTGCAGTGGTATCACTGTCTTCTTGAGGAAGCTAAACAGGAGAAAGAACAAAACCATTGGTTGTACAGAGATCATCCAAACACCCCCCCCCCCCAACACACACACACAGCATGATATAGAAATGCCAAAAATTATGTCCCAGTTTGAAAAATAAATGAAATATTAAATTGTAAAGGTGGACATTAACCACGATACGACAAAACACGAGACAGTTGAATATGTTTTTGCCAGGGAATAGTTCAGTTCAGTTTTTGATTACCTATACCTGTACCGAAAGGTAATCTAACGAGATGCGGCCACCGTTATTGACCTAAGGTGTGACTGAAATCTGGAATGGTCTTGCGTCACCGAGGGACAAGTGACAGAATGGTTACAGATCGTGCTTCTCAAGGCAAATTTACCGGGTTCGAAACCTGTTAACTTCACGCTCAGGTGTCTCCAGCTGTAAATGGGTACATGGCTCTGCTCTTAGGCCAGTTAAAAGCAGCGAAGAAGAGAACATATCCCCCCCCCCCCCCCCCAACCTCATAAAGCTGACACCAAGTTTTGTGAAGTCTCTAATACTCCAATCTTCTACGGCAGTATCTGCTATGAGATTACATTTAGTGCGTCATCGTGCCGTTACGGTAGCCATGAAAGCTACAATAAGCCATCATGTATAACCCACAATATATGAAGCGGCTGCGCAATTATATAATGCTCCGAAATAAACAAAAAAGAAAATCGAAAACGCGACGAAAATAGACGGCGAAAAAGACATAACTGCAAGAGGACGGCGAAAAAAACGAAGCCAATCGCGAGATAAATTCACAGCAGTAGGTCAGAGGGAAATGATAACATCCCACGGGCTTGATTATATCTTATTTGCGCTATTTTCTCATTATCAATCTGACCTTTACATTTCCATGCATGATGTTTTACAGAATATCCCAGAACAGTGTTTCGTAAACTACAGTCATTCGCTTGTCTGTTTTTAAAAATTTACTTATAACGATTTTATCGCAGAAAAGATTTACCGGATTTCCGTAGTTTAATGTTCTAAAATTATCTAGTACATCATTACAGGTACATACGTCATGCTAAGACATACGTTCTACATTATTCACTGCTCATCAATAACACGTTATTCTATGATGTTAAACCAATTAACTATTAGGTCATATATGAATTATCGGTTCACAAGACTCGTTTGACATGAAGCAAAACTGAGACAAAATCTCCAAATATACGAAACTTCACCCGGTCTGCTTTGCGCGTCACCTAATTTTCAATAGTAGTTATAATCTAAATGTTAAAGATATTTGTGTGTGCGCGGTTCCTATGATATTGTCTCCAGAGTTTTTGATTTTCTTTGATTCAGTATCACATTATATTTATTTATTTTTTGGTTTCTCTCTCGTTTAAAATTTAATATTAAAAAATGGCTTCCTAGATTGCGTTCGAAATTCGTGCGAAGTCGCGCATATGTCCAAGAATAAAGTCTCCAGGTGAAAATACATCGCCAGGGTAATTTTCTCATCTCCACCCTTCTGACTGCTAATAAACATACATACACACACGCGCGCACGCACACATGAATATATATATATATATATATATATATATATATATATATATATATATATATATATATATATATATATATATATATATATATATATATATATATATATATATATATATATATATATATATACGAGGGGCGTTCAGAAAGTAATGCACCACATCGTTTTTCTCAGCTAATAATGAAGATAGAAGCATGAAATTTTGCACACTTCAAATATGGCATTTGCCAATTGTGTGCACCAAATTGCACTGCAACCGGCCAAATAATACGGCTGCCCTAAACCGTTGAAATGGAGCGTGTTAGCAGCTTGCGTTATAAGCAGCGAATTGTGATAGAATTTCTCGTTGCAGAGAAGGAAACTGTTGTGAACATTCACAAGCGTATATGTGATGTGTATGGAAGTTTTGCAGTCGACAGGAGTACAGTCAGTCGCTGGGTTCAGAGAATCAAAGAATCAGGAAGTTGAGATACGGAGCTGCTTGATCGGCCGCGCTGTGGACGTCCTGCCACAGCCACCAACGCAGAAATGTTGAAATGCGCTGAGGGCATTATTCTTACTGATAGGCGAATCACTACTCAACAATTGGCCTTACAGCTGTCAGTCAGCATTGATAGTGCAAATGCAGTTATAAAACCTCTCGGATTTTCTAAGGTTTGCGCAAGATGGGTTCCTCGAAGTCTCACAAATGACCACCGATTGCAAAGAAAAGCAATTTCTTCTGAATTGTTGGAGTGTTTCAATGCTGATGGAGATAACTTTTTGGCTAAAATCGTTACAGGTGACGAAACCTGGGCACATCATTTTGAAACTGAGACAAAAAGACAGTCAATGGAGTGGCATCATTCGCAATCACCACGAAGAAAGAAATTCAAGGCAATTCCTTCAGCTGGAAAGGTCATGATCACTGTCTTTTGGAACATTGAAGGTGTGATTCTTGTGGACGTTATGCCAAGAGGAGAGACAATCAATTCGCAAGCTTACATTAAGACATTGAAAAAACTCAATCAACGTTTTCGCAGAGTTCGGCCGCACAAGAACCCAGCAGACCTGCTTCACCTTCACGACAATGCGCTACCTCACACATGTCTGGCAACACGGGAAGCAATCACAAAATTTGGTTGGACTGTACTACCCCATCCACCCTATAGTCCCGATTTGGCACCCTCTGATTTTCATCTATTTGGTCCACTTAAAGATGCACTCCATGGGACAAGGTTTGAAGATGATGAAGGAGTGATTCATGCAGCGAGGAAATGGCTACATGATCAAGACAAAATCGGGTACGGGCTAGGAATACATGCACTTGTTTCGCGCCGGCATAAAGCCGTACAAGTTGATGGGGATTATGTTGAATAATACCGATGTTTACATGACATTTCCATGTATATTGTGTATAAATATCATGCTTTTTGAATAAACAGCTCCTGAGAAAAACGAGATGGGGCATTACTTTCTGAACGCCCCTCGTATATATATATATATATATATATATATATATTTATATATATATATATATATATATATATATATATGTATATATATATATATATATTCATTTTTGACTCGCCTTAAAGCATATATGAACATATAAGAAACAAAAAACACAAGTGTTTTCTAGTTTTCCCTCCTTTAAGTAGTTCTAATGTAGTTTCGCCTTAAAGAAAGTCCCAATTGACGAGCGTAAATGTTAATTATTGTTCTTGAAATTTCGTAAAGATTCACGTCACATTTTTGTTATTACATTGCCTTTTCCTTTGTTTCTATCTACTAATAATTTCTGCGACATCCCCATCTACCGAGAGATTTTTATTTGCTTCCTTTCTGTCATGTCGGAACTGTCTACAATTTGTTTTTCCCTGTTTATGATACAACAGGATATGTGCTGCACATGTCTATAACTGCTTATTTATACATTTCAATCCACTCATGACACCTGTGTATCACACGTCAGTACATTCGACATTTTCCAAAAGCAGAACATAGCGACTGTAAAAATCAATAGCTAAATGATAGATGGCGATAGCTGACTATTCCTAACGACATTTTTTTCCTTTTTTCCTCTTTTACTTTTACAAAATGTCGACAGTAGTATGAAGCCACCTCTGCATCTGGTCCCCTTTGAAGCCTGTACCAATCATTTGTATTCTCATACAGTGGTGATGTCTGTAGCTATCTGTTTTGCATGACGACGTTGCGAGCCCATGTGTACAGGCTCATATTAGTCACCTAGTATGGCATGTCGGAGGAAGCAGTATGCATTATCTTTCTTTGCCTCATCAGAGACCCCGGGAATTACACGGGTCTTTCCTTTGACAGCATTAGAGCTATATTTTCTCTGAGGTGGGATTTAGTTCTCGTTTCCTGAGGATAGCACCACTTCGCCGTTCCGTTTCTTGTTTTTTGTTTAAATTTCTTTCCATCTTGTGTCGCACAGACTTAGGGTGTAGATTATTAAGTGTTTTTCCCCCCTGATTTCTGCAGCCACCTGTGCGGTTTACCTTGTTTGTTTATCGAGAATTCCAGGTGCCTAAGATGGGGGGTTTTTCTATTTGAGTTGAGGTAAATCAGCTGTGCAGATCCTTTTTGGCTTTCTCTGACCCTCGTCATTATCCTCGGTGTTAGAGAACCCTCATCCACTTTGGATGGCTGAGTTGAGTTATTTGCTGTCGAGACTTGTTCACGTTGTTGAAGTATTTAGTTGATTAAGTTTATACAGCTTTTGGGTGGTACACGCCATGTCCAATCGTCTTTAGTCGTCTCTAATGAAATGTAACTTGTCAGATAAGCAATTAATGTTACCAAGAGAGCAAAATAAGAAATGATGACATCTGAAAAATTTTAGGAACTACATCTTGCATCAAGTATATAGAAAGACAAAAAAAGGCTTGCTTATTGTTGCGCAAGAATGTCGCAACGTATTCTGTGTACTTTATATTTTTCTTATGCAAAGGGAAATAACTCGTGTAATTGTATGTCACTTTTACTTACAACAGTTTTGGTTTCTTGTTGGCGTTCGGTTGCCGATAAGTTTGTTTGAGCGATCTTAAGTCATGTCCATATATGGAGCGATCTTAAGTCATGTCCATGTATGGAGCGCTCAGGCCCACTTTTCCTATAAGCATTTGGCAACCTGCAATGTTTCGGATTCCTATCCTTTTAAGGCTCGATCGAGAAGGTACTATCTTCGTATATTATCTGAACTGTATTCGAATCGCGCGTTTCTGCGCATGTCTAAGTTTTGGGTTGTTGTCTGAACGGGATTTCCGCCCGCAGTCTGTGGCAGATTCGTTCGAGAGCAAGACGACTGTTTTGGCAGCGTCTGTGCTTATTCTATCAGGAAATGGAGTCCTCTATACATTGTTTGTTCCTTTGAGATGATATCTCTCTTGTGATTCGAAGCGCCTGGAGGCGTGTGAGTTATGTGGTTTATTTCCTGAAGAAAAGGTAATGACATTTTGAATAACATTATCGCCATCTTTCGAGATTGACATTGTTTGTAGCCTGCTTATTGAAGAGTCTACGTTATGAGAAGTTTCTCAGCTCAAGAATCACGTACATTGTTATGCATCGGGTTGATGCATGTCCTAAGGACTATTTACTTGTTGAACTCTGCTGCTCGATCTAGGTTAGATACCTTTGTTGACTAAAGGAACTTTGAGGACATTGTTATGTACTTCAGAAGATAGGCTTGTCTTGCTGAGGTCAGATAAAGGAGAGTGGATTTGATCTCCTACGGATATCTTCCGGCTATTATGGAAAGGGATGGAGGTTTCCCCTGACTACATGTACAGCTGGTTATGATGTACTGATATTCATATGATTCACCATTATTATGATGCTGTCTGCTATCCAGTGTTGTGCTGACTATGTCAATGTAATGATGACTGTTCTACCGTACACGTAATGTATCTGCATATTAATGTCTATGCACCTCGTCATTGTGGCGTCCACAATACATTATGAAAACGTCACTTGCTGTTTAAAGATTCCTTGACTTTTTACGTTATAAGTCGATGTGACGTCCCTGTTTGAAACTGTAGCTGTTGAACTCCACACTCACATCATTCATACAAACCAGACTAAAGACACCACATTATTTCGCCTTTATCATCCCTGGTGTCTGAGGGTGATACACCACTCTTCAAGTGTCAGTATTAACTTACCTTTGGCAAGTAGAAGAAATATGACACCCTCAACATTGTGTGGCAAATAAAAATCATCCACGGAACATTTATCCACGCAACATATTTGCTACGCAACATTTGGTGGCCATAAGCTGGTTTGGTCTTGTGCCAGCATACACGGGGTCCCTTACCCGCTACCTTCTACAAGAAATTAACATACAGCATTTTACAAGACATCGTCATACAGAATCCTGGAAGTACTCGGCGTTGCCCGATATCTTTTCAACATAGATTTTTTGCTAAGCCTAATGCAAGAAAATGACACTACCCGGCGTTGCAGCATTTTTGCTTACGTGTTCTTGCATTGAGAAGGCCAAGTTCCGGTTGCTACGGGTTCTTTACTGAGAAGGCCAAGTACCGATTGAAGCAATTTACTGTTACATAAGAAGGCCAAGTTCCGTAACTACACTACCTG
Source organism: Oreohelix idahoensis (assembly GCA_024509875.1). NCBI lineage: Eukaryota > Metazoa > Mollusca > Gastropoda > Stylommatophora > Oreohelicidae > Oreohelix > Oreohelix idahoensis. Next base: position 596,969 of record JAMPIV010011333.1, on the reverse strand, counting down.
TACTGATCAGAAACTCAAGTTCTACCATCGTCTTGGCAGTTACCACGCAAGATCAACATGCTCGATCAACGTTGGATCTTCTGTCCATAGAATGTTGATCTTCACATGTTCTTGTCTCTGCTGACGGTTGGATGACCATAAGTTAAGTGGCCTGTTTGTTCGTGAACTGTGCCCTTATACTTCTACTGAGTCTTCTGTATTTCTAATTCTTTTGTTACATGTTATATGTTTATATGTTATTTGTATATTTATATGTTTACTTTTCTGCGGGTCTGGATGGGTGGTGACTCCTATAGATTATACCACGTGACAGAGGTTTTCTATTGAGAGTGTTCTGTTGGGTATGCAAATTTCCTATAGTGAAATTTGCTAAGCGACTTTTGTTGCTATTCCCGTTAGTTTTGATGACATGTGTTAGTGTTGTTTTCGTTATTTTTCGCATTCTTTAGTTTAGTTTTGATTTGTTTGTACTTGTAGATCTCCTCTTTTCTATTGTTTAGTTTTATACACCATTTATATTTATACACTGTGGTGTCTTGTGTTTTGTATCATCTTCTCGCAGATATCATCACATTTTTTGTGATATTCCTTTACTTTTCGCTTTATTTTTAGTTGATTACTGCGAGTGTTTTCGTTAATGTTTACATTGTTATTGTTTACATTGTTAATGTTTACATTGTTATTGTTTACATTGTTAATGTTTACATTGTTATTGTTTACATTGTTAATGTTTACATTGTGATTGTGTTTACATAGTCATTGATTACACTTAGGGTAATTAATTAGTGTATTATGCTGATGCATTATTACTACTACACTGATGATAAATAAATGATGAATAGCACCTATGATCAAGAATTGATTGATGATATTTCAAGAAGGTTCATACACAAGTTCTTTGGCAAAGAGTTGTTTCCCACAGAGATTGGGATAATATAATGTGATGTGATTAAGCAAGTGCTTGATTTAAGACTTGTTATTATTAAGTTTGAAATAAGGTAATTAATTATTTCAGGTTTTGGACTCATATTTTAGACAACATGTCTACATTTGAGTACTTTATTGAGCAGGGTAAATCCCTTGGAAAGACTGGTGATAAATTAGAAGAATTTGCGACTGTTCAATATGCCAAGGCATTGAAGTCGGAAGAAAAGAAAATGAAAGAACAAACTGAACAAAAGAAAATAGATGCTGAGAATTTAAAACTGCAGATGCAGGTGGAGGAAAAGAGATTCCAAATGGAAATGGAAAAACAAAAAAGAGAAGCAGAAGCAAAAGCTGAAGAGAAAAGACTTGAAAGAGAATCTGAAGAGAAAAAGTTACAAAGAGAAACAGAGGCTGAAAATAAAAGACTTGAAATAGAGAATAAAAACTTGAAAGAGAATCTGAAGAGAAAAGACTACATATTGATGCTGAAAAAGCTAAAATGGAGCATGAAGAGAAACTCTTAGCTTTGGAGTTAGAGAAGTTAAAGTTAATGAACATGGGTAATGCTAATGATGCAAATAAGGTGTCAGATAAGACTAATGCTAATACTTTCAAGCTAAATCTTCCAGCATTCAATGCTTCCATTGATGATATAACGTTTTATCTAGACAGATTTGAAAGTGCATGTAAGGTGCATAACATAGATAAATCACTCTATGTTTATCATTTGTCCAAAATACTTAGAGGTGATGCTTTGATTATGTTGGGCATGGTAGATGTGCCTGACAAGAACAACTATGAGGTTGTCAGGGCTATCTTGTTAAAGAAATACCAACTTAACGAAGACGGCTATCGTCTTCAATTTAAAAATATGTTGCCAGAAACTGGAGTGGAATTCTCTGAATTCATTTCAAAGATACGTCTTACTTTTACACGTTGGGTTGAACTGTCTAAGACAGAACATACATTTGAAGCACTGATGGACTTACTACTTAGAGATAAGGTTATGTCTTCTGTCAATGAATCTTTTCTTTCTTTTCTTCATGAGCGTAAGCCTAAAAACATAAAAGAAATGGAAGAATACTGTTGCCAGTATGTTACTGCGCATCCTCACGTAACCATTGGCAACTCTAAAGTAAAAGAAGGTCTGCCAGTTGCTTCGGCAGCACCATATGGTCAAAACTTTGATCGTAAATTCCAACAAAATTTTAATAAGAAGACTAACCGTAATTATGCTCAGAATTATGGCAATCAATTTCAAGGTGATTCTTCTTCACAGAATTGGAGACAAGCTGACAGTCCTCGTTACTTCCAACCTAATAATTTTAGGCATTTCAGAAGAGGATATGGTAACAGAGGCTATTCCTCGCGAAGACCTCAAAACCAAACAAATAGATGTTCGCATCAATGTGGACATGATAATAATCATGGAAACTGGGGTTCAAAACAGGATAACAGTTACAATAGAGACACTAATAACTTCAGAGATAATAATAACTCTGATGGCTTCAGGGGTAATAATAGTCGCGGTAGATCTCAACACAAAAAAAAGAGATATCAGCAGGCTAACTCTGTACAACAAGAATCTCAGGAAGCCGGTAATCACGTTGTTGATAATAAAAAACTCTGACGCTGACACCTGTTCTGCTTTTGACTTTGGAAGAGCAAACAAATGCCCCCAATGCAGTACTTTGTTCGAACCGACTACCAGAACTACTTTGAGTTGTGGTCACCCTCTTCCCACTCTGCCTGCTGCAGTTGCGCATGACGGGAGAGGTTCTTTAATCATTCATAAGGGTCTTGTTAATAATACTCCGGTCTCGCTACTTTTCGATTCCGGATGCACCACTATTGGTGTTAGACAATCGCTTGTAGATCCATCCTGTGCTACAGGAAAGGTTATCAAATGTGTCACATTTGGCGGCACTCTAGAGATATATCCTACTGCTTTAATTCACATTGCCACTCCTTTCTTTACGGGAGATGTGCACGCCTGTCTCTTACCTAATCCTATTGCGGACCTTATTATTGGTCGTATTCACGGAGTTAGGGAATGTACCCCACAGCAGATTGCTGCTTGGGAAGATCATAATATGCAAGCTACCAATGCAGTGGTTACAAGAGCACAAGCTCTACAAACACCCCAAACTTCATTGAATAGTAATAATGAAGTTCATAGCCAAGATAGTCACTTGGTTATTACCCGGGACTCTTTCATAAAATTACAAGAAGAAGATCCTTCTCTAAAAAAATTCTTCATTCTTGCGAAGAAAGGTGATCCAAATCAGAATACACAAAAAAAAAATCTTGGATTGCAATGAGAAACGGCGTACTTGTACGTATGGTACAAGACTCGACTACGTCGGCACATTCGCAAATTCTTGTTCCCAAGAGTATGAGAGTACAAATATTGCAACATGCTCATGACTCGCAATGTGCTGGACATATGGGATTTTCCCGTACAAAGTCGAGAGTCCTTGCGGCTTTCTTTTGGCCTTTTGTTAACAAGGACATTCGTATCTACTGCCAATCATGTAAGGTATGTCAGGAGGTCAAATCTAGAGGACCACGACATGCTGCGCCTATCCAGGCTGCTGACATCCCTATTCGGCCGTTTCAGAAAATGGCCATAGATATTATTGGCCCTTTTAAGATCAAGTCGGCCAGAGGACATCAGTTTATCCTTACATGTGTCGATATGTGCACACGTTGGCCAGAGGCTATCCCTCTTAAGAGCATATCTACTACCGATATCGCAGATGCTCTTTGGCTGATATTTTCTCGCTTGGGGTTCCCCAGAGAAATATTGTCAGACCATGGCACTCAACTCATATCTGACACTATGTCACAAGTGATGTCTACCTTACATATTAAAAGATCTCTCAGTAGTATCTATCACCCAATGTCTAATGGGTTAGTTGAGCGTTTGAATAGAACACTCAAGACTTTGCTTGGTAAGATAACTGAAGATCATCCTCAAGATTGGGACAGGGTTTTACCCGCGGCTCTCTTTGCTTACAGAGAGGTCCCAAACGAACACACAGGATTTTCTCCCTTTGAACTTGTCTTTGGCGCGCGTCCGCGCGGCCCTATGTCTTTACTACACGATCTCATCACTGCCGATGATATTAGCGATGACACTCAATCCTCATATGAGTATGTCATTGCTCTTAGACAAAAGATCATTGAGGCATGCAAACTGGCAACTGCTTCATCAGAAATTGCTAAAGAAAAGGCAAGGCAGTTTGCTAATAAGAATAGATGTCTACGACAACTTTGTCCAGGTGACAAAGCATTCGTCCTACTCCCCAGTAGGGAAAATAGACTTCTTATTGCATGGAAAGGTCCGTATGCAATAGTCTCACGAATTTCCGATGTTGACTATGTGGTCGATATTGATGGAAAGCATAAAACTTTCCATATCAACATGCTGACGGAATTTCATGAGCGCCCAGACTATTTGCTGCCTATTTTCCAGGCAACGGACGATTCTTCTGTACCTCATGGTCATTACTCATCCCTGTCTGTCATACAGGATGATGAATCTGTTTTTTCTTATGTCAATCTTCCTCTTCCGGTGGTTCCACTACATTCCATGGAATCTTGGAAAAACTTTTCCATTTCTCCTAATCTTTCCGTTGAGGAACATCGATGTTACAGACATTTCAGGATGTTCTAACTGACATCCCTGGACACACGCATGTCATAGAACATGACATAATTCTTACCGACAATAATCCAATTAGGGTTAGACCTTATCCTATCCCTATACACTTCCAGTCACAAGTGGAAAAGGAATTGGATGAAATGATTCAATTGAACATAATTGAACCATCGACTTCACCATATTCTTCTTCCATGGTTATTGTCCGGAAGAAAGACAAGAACATACGAATTTGCGTTGATTATCGCAAATTGAATCAAGTCACAAAGTTCGATGCTGAACCGATGCCTTTACTAGAAGATCTACTTATTAGACTTTCTAATTCTAGATTCTTCACTAAACTTGACTTGTCTAAAGGTTATTGGCAAGTGCCTTTAGCAGATCATGCCAAACCTCTTACTGCTTTCTCAACACCTAGGGGTCTATTTCAATGGAATGTTATGCCTTTCGGTCTTATGAACGCCCCTGCTACTTTCGTTCGCATGATGCGTCGAATTCTTTCTCATCGTTCAGATGTCATCGCATACTTAGATGATATCTGTCTCTTCAGTGATACCTGGGAAGATCACTATTTGGGTTTATATGACTTACTGTCCACTCTACGTGAGTATAATTTGACAGCAAAACCCTCTAAAGCCTATATTGGTTTTGGTGAAATCTCTTTCCTGGGTCATCGTGTTGGTCATGGTCTCTTGAAGACAGAAGACCACAATACTTCGAAAATATTGAACATCTCTGTACCTAAGACGAAGAAACAAGTCCGTAGTCTCTTGGGTTTAATTCAATTTTATGGGAGATTCATTCCGAATCTATCTTCGATCATGGCACCTCTCTCAACGTTGTTGAAGAAAGGATCGCCTAATCTGGTTCGTTGGTCTCAAGAATGTCAATCTTCCTTAGACCAGATTAAGAATATATTTTCATCTCCTCCCATCCTAAGATTACCTACTCTTGATAGGACTTTTGTTCTTCGAAGTGATGCTTCATCCACTGGGATCGGAGCAGCACTTATGCAGGAATATTCAGAAACTCTGCATCCTGTTATGTACATTTCTAGAAAACTGAATGCGGCAGAGAGGAACTACTCGGTTTTAGACCGTGAATTGTTGGCTATGGTTTGGGCAATTCTCAAACTACAAAGATTCCTCCTGGGCGCACATTTCATTCTAGAAACTGATCAAAAAGCTCTTACAGCTATTCAGACTAAGAACTTGAAGAGTTCGAGATCCACTCGATATGCTATTGCTCTTCAACCTTTTCACTTCACGGTACGAGCTATCCGTGGTTCGGATAATGTGATGGCTGACATTCTGTCTAGATGCCCACATGATTCCAACTGATACTTCTGTCCTATATTTCTAGATATACTACAGAGTCATAACACACCTATATTGCTACAATACATTACCACATCTGTCCTCACTTTATGTGAACACATAATATTGTGCTTTGTTTTCATCTTTTTCTGTTACCTTCTTTAATAACAAAGGAAGGCTGAGTAGACAATATAAGGGCCGAAAATTCACTCGGCCACAGTTATTATTAATAATAATGTATTGTGTATTGTGAAACATAATAGTTGTTACATAGAATTATATTGTTTGTATTTTCTCAGTATGTCATTGATGATCTGAGAAGTTACCGTACTGTTGTCAAGCATGAAGAGTTCTAAATTGTGGACTTACCTTTGGAACGACAGGAGATGTGTCCTGGATCTTCATGTATTGTAATTTCATTATGTACTGATAATATTACATGTACTATTTAATATTTTCTATCAGATGTGTACATCCATTTTAAAGCGGTATTAGAATATGACACCGCTATTTGATAATGATTGTATTACACGTGCATATGTATATTGTACTTACATGCTAACGTAGTGTGTGTTGGTGGCACCTCCCCGATATGTATATTTTTTTTCTGTTGAGATATATTCTCACCAGACACTCTATGTGTCAATTTAGCCTCATGTTAGGCAATTTAATTATTTATCCCCGCATAATTCGTGCGTTGTTATGCCACTTTTCGCTTTGCTCTTGGATATTTAAAAAAAAGTTGCACATTTTTTTTTATCGGGAGGTTGCGGTAATATGTTGCGCAAGAATGTCGCAACGTATTCTGTGTACTTTATATTTTTCTTATGCCAAGGGAAATAACTCGTGTAATTGTATGTCACTTTTACTTACAACAGTTTTGGTTTCTTGTTGGCGTTCGGTTGCCGATAAGTTTGTTTGAGCGATCTTAAGTCATGTCCATATATGGAGCGATCTTAAGTCATGTCCATGTATGGAGCGCTCAGGCCCACTTTTCCTATAAGCATTTGGCAACCTGCAATGGTTCGGATTCCTATCCTTTTAAGGCTCGATCGAGAAGGTACTATCTTCGTATATTATCTGAACTGTATTCGAATCGCGCCTTGCTGCGCATGTCTAAGTTTTGGGTTGCTGTCTGAACGGGATTTCCGCCCGCAGTCCGTGGCAGATTCGTTCGAGAGCAAGACGACTGTTTTGGCAGCGTCTGTGCTTATTCTATCAGGAAATGGAGTCCTCTATACATTGTTTGTTCCTTTGAGATGATATCTCTCTTGTGATTCGAAGCGCCTGGAGGCGTGTGAGTTATGTGGTTTATTTCCTGAAGAAAAGGTAATGACATTTTGAATAACATTATCGCCATCTTTCGAGATTGACATTGTTTGTAGCTTGCTTATTGAAGAGTCTACGTTATGAGAAGTTTCTCAGCTCAAGAATCACGTACATTGTTATGCATCGGGTTGATGCATGTTCTAAGGACTATTTACTTGTTGAACTCTGCTGCTCGATCTAGGTTAGATACCTTTGTTGACTAAAGGAACTTTGAGGACATTGTTATGTACTTCAGAAGATAGGCTTGTCTTGCTGAGGTCAGATAAAGGAGAGTGGATTTGATCTCCTACGGATATGTTCCGGTTATTATGGAAAGGGACGGAGGTTTCCCCTGACTACATGTACAGCTGGTTATGATGTACTGATATTCATATGATTCACCATTATTGTGATGCTGTCTGCTATCCAGTGTTGTGCTGACTATGTCAATGTAATGATGACTGTTCTACCGTACACGTAATGTATCTGCATATTAATGTCTATGCACCTCGTCATTGTGGCGTCCACAATACATTATGAAAACGTCACTTGCTGTTTAAAGATTCCTTGACTTTTTACGTTATAAGTCGATGTGACGTCCCTGTTTGAAACTGTAGCTGTTGAACTCCACACTCACATCATTCATACAAACCAGACTAAAGACACCACATTATTTAGCCTTTATCATCCCTGGCGTCTGAGGGTGATACACCGCTCTTCAAGTGTCAGTATTAACTTACCTTTGGCAAGTAGAAGAAATATGACACCCTCAACATTGTGTGGCAAATAAAAATCATCCACGGAACATTTATCCACGCAACATATTTGCTACGCAACACTTATGTCATGAGAATGGAAAGCGATTAGTTACCACTACACCAGTACAAGTTCTGGTTTCAGAGCACGGAGAAGACTAAGAGGCAGTTGGATAGAAAATATCATAGACACTTTACAACAACGAAGCCGGGGTAGCGCAGTGGTTAGTGCCCTAGCTAGCTCGGTGGTTCGTGGTTCGACTCCCAGTTGGGGTAGGATTTTTTAGACCGCAAACGGCTCCAGGGTCGACCTGGCCTCATGAATTGGGTAGCAGAGAAACGTTGGGAAGGTTAAGGCGGCCGGCGTGATGCTGACCACATCACCCCTAGTGTGCCGATGATCAAGAAAATATGGGCCTAACACCATACTCCCAATATACCTCAATGGGCGCGTAACGGGATCGCTTCCTAGCTTTACAACAACACGCGCTCACCGCAACCAGTGAGAGACTTGGCCCAAGAACACCAATTTCAACTACATACTACACTTCGCACGAGTGGAACAAAACAGTGAGAAGTAAAGTAAGTATGTAAGGCCTGCTAAGTTATTCTTCGTTGCTAAGATGTCGGGTCCGACAACACATGAGGGAAATAAAAACCAAGCTGCGAATAAGAATTTTACATAACTCTTTACGAAACAAAAATATAACAAAATAGTAATAAATCTTTGCATGAAAGCTGAAAAGTTTTCTGTTTATTCTTCTTTTGTCGTAATGCGTAGAACACATAATAACAGAGAATAGAAAGAAGGAAAACTAAATTAAAGAGAAAAGGATAGCATCCGATTGACAGCTATCTAACAGTAAAAATTATCAAAAGATTATATAGTTCGCAGTAAAGATGCCGGGTTCGATTCCGGTATAGACATGCTCCAGTCTATCTAACTGTAAATACGTACCTGACTTTTCTCTTGAGTTAGGGAAGGAAAAGGCAGCGAGGAAGGGAACTGGTCACCCCACCTCTCGATGCTGGACCTAGTATAGTGAAGTCTCTAACATTTCACTTCCCTACGGCAGTACTTGCTATGGGACAACCTTTACCTTTAGAGTCGAAATAAATAACGCAGCGAGCAAAAGAAAATAACATCATAGAGTCAGATGTTTAATTGTAAATTACTGGACGGTACGGAAGTTTGGACACTCAACCAGGATTGTTAAACACGTTTAAAGGCCCGGTGAGGTCTGAACGTGCCAAAAATAGTACACATTTTATGGACACAGAAACAAACGTGTCCCGGAAGAACTTGTAATAAACGCGGGGATGAACAGGATTCTTAGAAAGAGGGCAATAAACAATTTTCGACGTATCAAAAGACATAGTTTTTTTTTCTTCAACGATATCTTCTTCTTCTTCTTCATCGTCAACGTTATCTTCTTCTTCTTCTTCTTCTTCTTCTTCTTCTTCTTCTTCTTCTTCTTCTTCTTCTTCTTCTTCTTCTTCTTCTTCTTCTTCTTCTTCTTCTTCTTCTTCTTCACCGTCATCTTCATCTTCTTGTTCTTCTTTATCTTATTGTTCTTGTTCTTCTTGTTCTTGTTCTTCTTCTACTTCTTCTTCATCTTATTCTTCTTGTTCTTGTTCTTTGTTGTGAAACGAGTGTAACCCACTACTTTGTTAATCACTATGTCGAGATACAAATTTGCTTCAATCAATCAACGAGCACCGTTCACAGTCTCTGAGACAGAATAAATTAACGGCCATCTTGTTCACGCAAGATGGCGGAGGAAAACTGAATAAAATTAGGCTGTACAGAGCATGAGACTAAACTGCAGGAAACCAATCATTTTGCTCCGCCAGGAACCAACCAAACGCTTTCCTTAAGCATTCACCTACCTATATAATCGGGCGGATTTTATGCATAATCACACATCACCGACGCGACGCCAGAGATACCGACCGACTGAAGAGGAGAAGCTGTCACCTTGATTTATAGCTTACCTGGAGTGCAATGACCTGCAGCCTGCTTTGCTAAGTCGAGTCAAAATCTGGCCGGTTTGAATCTTAGAGGGTAAATATATTTACGATAACCTTTAGGAAAATAGGCTTTCAGCAGGTCTATAATGTTGGTATTTTTTGTGTGTCATTTATACTACCTATCAGGTTACTGATTGTATCTTGGTGAAATTAAGTATAATGATTGTATTTCCTATTGTGATTGAATAGACGAAGACGAATAGGACTCATACTTCAACCTATTGTCTCCTATACTTCAATCTATATTCTCATCTAACTCCAACTGCAATATAACCAAAACAGTCCTTGTTAGGACTCAACCTATTGTCTCCTATAACTTCAATCTATTATCTCAGACCAACTGCAATATAACCAAAACAGTCCTTGTTAGGACTCAATCTATTGTCTCCTATAACTTCAGTCTATTGTCTCAGATAACACAAACTGAAATATAACCAAAACAGTCCTTGTTAGGACTCAATCTATTGTCTCATCTAACTCCAATCTATTGTCTCCTATAACTCCAACCTGATATATATATATATATATATATATAACCAGACAGTCCTCGTCGCATATACTCCTATCATCAGAACACAACAATATGGTTAGGATATATGTTGCCATCCAGTTTAGCAAGGGCCTGGTATATTATAGGGGGAAGGAAATGGTTGTATCACACCTAGGTGTACATATTATTGGATGTATTCATGTATTGCGTACATATTATTGGATGTATTCATGTATTGAATTTATATCATTGAATGTATTCATGCATTGAATTTATATTATTGAATGTATCCATGTATTAGTTTATCAGAAAGAATGTTTTGCAAGTAGACACCTGTCTTGTCTCGCTATTGCTAAATCATACTAAGCCATGTTGTCATTCATCCTACATGCAGACACTGAGACACGCTCATATCATATACAATAGAAATAGGTGAGCTTGAGGACAGAAATTAGCCCCTATTTTTCCTTGTTACAGGTTTTATTCGTGTCCTAAAACCTGAGATCGTGGGTCGTCAATCCAGCTGCCTGGAACTCCGCAGGAGCATAGAGGTTGTCCTGACTCTACATCTTTGGTCCCCCTCAGTCTTGGGTGGGCTAAAGGAACGATACTCAGCCGATGTTGTGTGAACCAATCAAAGAAGAACAGACCTTAGAGAGATGAGTACACATTAGTACCATTTCTGTCAGCATTGTGAGCATAGAAACTGTCAGTGATGAGAAAGTGAATTAGCATAGCAAGAGACAAAAATAACAGCATAGCTGATAAGTGTTATATCCTTAATTAACAGCACAGCTGATATAATTTTTTGTTCCTATAATAGGAAAACTTGTTGTAATATATATATATATATATATATATATATATATATATATATATATATATATATATATATATATATATATATATATATATATATATATATATATATATATTTATTTTATATATATATATATATATATATATATATATAAAATAAATATTTGTAAATCACATGTAAACTTACAATTCCATTACATTCCATTTTTTCAACATTCACCCTTCAGCACAAGAGTAGATAGTGTATATACTAAATAAATAATAAGGAAATTGTATTTGAAGACTTGTCAATTTTATCATTGTTAAGCAAAATCTGTTTCCTTGTTTTTTTAATATCACAGTTAGTTACACAGCGGAGGTGGCACTTTATGTCGGTCTCCTCTCTACTATTGTTTCGAGATCAGATCATTCACAGCCGTAACTAATTTGTGATACCAGTAGTCCTCTCAAACACTGGGACTTCACCATTTTCTGCAGAAATTCTATTTCTGTAATTGTCAGTACCATACTGATCTTAGAGCCAAATAAAACCTATCGCCACATTCTTCTTGTTCTTCTTCTACTTCTTCTTCTTCTACTTCATCTTATTCTTCTCGTTCTTGTTCTTCTTGTTCTTCTTCTACTTCTTCTTCTTCATCTTATTCTTCTTGTTCTTCTTGTTCTTGTTCTTCTTCTGCTTCATCTTATTCTTCTTGTTCTTGTTCTTCTTCTTCATGTTCTTCTTCTACTTCATCTTCTTCTTCATCTTCATCATCATCTTCTTCTTCTACTTCATCTTCATCATCTTCTTCTACTTCATCTTCTTCTTGTTCTTGTTCCTTATCTTCAACTCCTTCTTCTTCTTCATCATCTTCTTGTTCTTGTTCTTCTTCATCTTCTTGTTATTCATCTTCATCATCATCTTCTTCTTCATCTTCTTTTACTGCATATTCATCTTCTTCTTCTTCTTCTTCTTCTTCATCTTCTTCTACTTCATCTTCTTCTTCTTGTTGTTGTTCTTCTTCATCTTCTTGTTCTTCTTCTTGTTCTTCTTCTTCTTTATCTTCATCTTCTTCTTCTTCATCTTCTTGTTCTTCTTCTTGTTCTTCTTCTTCTTTATCTTCATCTTCTTCTTCTTCATCTTCTTGTTCTTCTTCTTGTTCTTCTTCTTCTTCTTCTTCACCTTCTTTATCTTCTTCTTGTTATTGTTCTTGTTCTTGTTCTTGTTCTTCTTCTTCTTCTTCTTCTTCTTCTTCTTCTTCTTCTTCTTCTTCTTCTTGTTCTTCTTCTTCTTCTTCATCATCTTCTTCTCCTTCATCTTGTTCTTGTTCTTCTTCTTCATCATCATCATCTTCTTCTTCTTCTTAATCTTCATCTTCTTCTTCTTCTTCTTGTTCTTCTTGTTCTTCTTTTTCATCTTCTTGTTCTTCTTCTACTTCATCTTCTTCTTCTTCTTCTTGTTCTGTTTCTTCTTCTTGTTCTGTGTCTTCTTGTTCTTGTTCTTCCTCTTCATCTTCTTCTTATTGTTCTTGTTCTTCATCCTCATCTTCTTCTTCTTCATCATCATCTTCTTCTTCATCTTCATCTTGTTCTTGTTCTTCTCCTTCATCTTCATCTTCATCTTCTTCTTCTTCTTCTTCTTCTTCTTCTTCTTCTTCTTCTTCTTCTTCTTCTTCTTCTTCTTCTTCTTCTTCTTCTTCTTCTTCTTCTTCTTCTTCTTCATCTTGTTCTTGTTCTTCTTCATTTTCTTCTTGTTCTTGTTCTTCTTCATCTTCTTCTTGTTCTTGTTCTTCTTCATCTTCTTCTTCTTCTTGTTCTTGTTCTACTTCATCTTCATCTTCTTCTTGTTCTACTTTATCTTCTTCTTCTTCTTCTTCTTCTTCTTCTTCTTCTTCTTCTTCTTCTTCTTCTTCTTCTTCTTCTTCTTCTTCTTCTTCTTCTTCTCTTCTTCATCGTCTTCTTCTTCTTCATCTTGTTCCACTTCTTCAACTTCTTCTTGTTCTTCTTCTTATCTTCATCTTCTTCTTCATCTTCTTCTTATTCTTGTTCTTCATCTTCTTCTTATTCTTGTTCTTCATCTTCTTCGTGTTCTTGTTCTTATCGTTCTTCTTCTTCATCTTCTTCTTCTTTGTCTTCTTCTTGTTCTGGTTCTTCTTCATCTTCTTCTTCATCTTCTTGTTGTTGTTCTTCTTCTTCTTCATCTTTTTCTACTTTATCATCTTCATCTTCTTCTACTTAACCTTTTTTATCTTCTTCTTGTTCTTGTTCTTCTTCATCTTCTTCTACTTCATCTTCTTCTTGTTCTTGTTCTTCTTCTAAGTCATCTTCTTCTTCATCTTGTTCTTGTTCTTCATCTTCTTCTTGTTCGTGTTCTTCCTTCTTCTTCTATTTCTTTATCATCATCATCTTCTTCTTCTTCTTCTTCTTCTTCTTCTTCTTCTTCTTCTTCTTCTTCTTCTTCTTCTTCTTCTTCTTCTTCTTCCTCTTGTTCTTGTTGGTGTTCTTCCTTCTTCTTCTATTTCATCATCATCTTCTTCTTCTTCTTCTTCTTCTTCTTCATCTTCTTCTTCTTCTTCTTCTTCTTCTTCTTCTTCTTCTTCTTCTTCTTCTTCTTCTTCTTCTTCTTCTTCTTCTTCTTCTTCTTCTTCTTCTTCTTCTTCTTCTTCTTCTTCTTGTTCTTGTTGGTGTTCTTCCTTCTTCTTCTATTTCATCATCTTCTTCTTCTTCTTCTTCTTCTTCTTCTTCTTCTTCTTCTTCTTCTTCTTCTTCTTCTTCTTCTTCTTCTTCTTCTTCTTCTTCTTCTTCTTCTTCTTCTTCTTCTTCATCTTCTTCTTCTTCTTCTTCTTGTTCTCCTTCTTCTTCATCTTTTTCTTGTTCTTCTTCATCTTCTTCTTGTTCTTCTTCTACTTCATCTTCTTCTTCATCTTCTTCTAGTTCTTGTTCGTGTTTTTCTTTCTTCGTCTACTTCATCTTCTTCTTTTTCTTCTTCTTGTTCTTCTTGTTCTTCTTGTTCTTCTTCTACTTCATCTTGTTCTTGTTCTTATTCTTGTTCTTCTTCTACTTCATCTTGTTCTTGTTCATCTTGTTCTTGTTCTTCATCTTCTTCTTCTTGTTGTTGTTGTTCTTCTTCATCTTCATCTTCTTCTTGTTTTTTGTTGTTGTTCTTCTTCTACTTCATCTTCATCTTCTTCTTTATCTTCTTCTTCTTCTTCATCTTCTTCTTCTTCTTGTTCTTGTTCTTCCTTCTTCTTCTTCTACATCTACATCTTCTTCTTTTTCTTCATCTTGTTCTTGTTCTTCTTCTTCATCTTCTTCTTGTTCTTGTTCTTCTTCTGCTTCTTCTTCTTCGTACACTCTACTTGAATATTGTCAAAGGAAGCAGTGGTCGGCTTGAGGCTATTTGTATCTCCATAGAGTTTCAACGATATAATTAAGAAAGGGTTGAAGGCAAACGAAAGAGACAACGACAGGAGTTGGAAGAAATAATCCCTGAGATGAACAATAATCAACTACCATTGAGACAGGCGATGACGCCTTCGATTTGTAATTTGATGAGCTGATCTAATCTTATTTTTGCACCGGGAACAAGATCTATGTCTCTCTGTCACCGGAAGAGGCATGGGTCGAAGTTTATTTCCGTTGAAGGGGAACAAGATGGATCTTCATGTTGATCGCGTGATAATAAAATATGCTCAGGAATACAAACAAACGAATAAACAAACAAACATGCACATACACATTCAGACATAGGTAAACGTAAAAAATAATTTGAGAACATACGTATATGCCTGGAGAGACTTTGTTTGTGCTACGATTTGTACGACAGATTAAGGGAGTTTAGGGACGAGAAAATAAGCATACAGTAGTTCTATTACAACTACTAATATTACTTCTACTACTGCCACAACTGCTCATTGGCGGATCCAAGGGGGTGGCGACGTGGCGATCGCCCCTCCCTTGGGACTTTGAAAACCTTTATTTCATATCAACCGCTCCAGTATTTCCCCCCTTCCCCCCGCCCATCTGGGACTTGAATGTAAGTAATCGTTAGGTCGGACGACGGACGAATTAGAACATGTCTGGTAGTGGACAATGGTAAGTAACCTAAAGGTTACGAACGTAGTTTGGAAGTAATTCTACGTGGCGGAACAATAGAAGACAGTAAAGGGAACCGCCATACAACCATAGACAAAAGAAGGCTACAGGCAGGCGACACAAGGGCACTTTAGTCGAGCCGCAAAAACAGAGGACTTTGTAACAAGAGACATAATTTCAGTATCGGGTGGCCAATCTCAAATCAATAAATATTATGCTATAATATAAAGTATGTATACATTTTTATCAGATTTTGTCTCTATGTAGTTGCACCTTACGTTTATGTAATTATGTAATAAATAGAAATATTTTTAAAATTATAAAAATGAAAAATTTGAGTTACTGTATAATAAAACTATCAAGTTGTCACATTTTTTTCTTCAAAATTCGTTTCTTGTTTTTTAATTGTCTAAAAATATGTGTAAATAGAACGGGGGGGGGGGGGGGGGGGGGTTTATCATTCTGATATATCACCCCTTCCATGGAATTCCTAGATCCGCCAGTGCTGCTGCTTTTGTTTTTTTTTTTACAACTCTTTTAATATAATTACTGCTCCTTTTATTATTTCTAATGCCAATGTTTCTACTACTACTTCTGCAACTAGTTGGGGAAGTCCTCTGTGGTTCCAAGAAAGCCCAAAAACCTATCCAGTAATGCCGCAAGGATAAAGAGTGAAAACGTAAATGCCTGGGGGGTTCGAAGGAAGGAAGGAAGGAACTACTAATACTACTATTTCTTCTACTACTACTACTACTACTGCTGCTGCTGCTGCTGCTGCTGCTGCTGCTGCTGCTGCTACTGCTACTACTACTACTACTACTACTACTACTACTACTACTACTACTATTATTAATATTACTACTACTACTACTGCTATCACCACCACCGTGACTACTACCAATACTACTAAATTTATATGACCACCACAACTGCTACCACCACGTCCTTTTTCGTTATGACTACCGATCCTGCTGTTTTTCCTTGATGCGCCTCTATAAGTTAGAATCGGTAATATGAAGCACGGGACTCCTGTTAATACTTACAGCGACAAATACGTATATTGTAGATGTAATATAACACTATAGAATAACTTAAAGAATACAGAACAGTCGTAATGGTTTAATAAAGGAATGAATTTATTAACTCTGCACCGTTTCGCGTTTTTTACATTTCTTTCGTGGCACTCACAACTTTCACAGCTGATATATATTACTCACAGCTACCCGTGTTCCGTGTTACAACGCTGTTTTATTTCATGTTACAGCTAATTATTTCCCGTAATGTGTACAACTGTTTTTTTTTTAAAATAATATTTTGCCTCGTTTTGGCGAGACGCGTCCCTTTCAACCTAGTCGGTTATATTAAGGCGCATGTCCAAATATAACAGACCTTTAGGTCTGATTGAAGTATTATAATAAGTACAACTGTTCATGTTCCGTGTTACATGGAACTTTATGTACACCACGCTACTCACCACTTTAAATATTCACTGTTACCCTCAAATCTTTATTTTCCCTGTCACTTACAACTTGCTATGTTCCACGTTATTCACAGCTTTTCTTGGTGTTTCTAATGCACATTTGTCTCCTAAGTTATTGAGAGATTGTGTGCGAAAAAAAGAAAATCTCCTGCTAGTTCCGGACACTGGAGAATGTTGACAGTTTATGTTTACATTCAGCCAGGAAGATTGTCACAAAACGTTTTGTGCATGTACTTTTGCGCTCTTCTCTCTCTCCTTCATCGTCCTATTATTTGGCATATTTTATGCTCTTACATTTTTTGCTCTGCGCCGCTCCCAGACTTGTTTACGTTTCACCATGTGAATCATAGCATAAAAAAGCTAATTAGACAGGTCAGCGGTAACACTTTTATCACCTAATTCGTCTAGCCACCTTTGATAGAGACGATCTGTGTTGATCCAAGGTGGTCCCGCCCACTCCTCATAACAATACGACCCGGCAGAGGACGGAAATAAAGCCATATTGTTTGTCTGAGCTGCCGGCGATCCGTATATGACCGTCTGACGGATGCACGAAAACACAGGGGATAATACGTAATCGTTTCCGCTGGGCCATCTTTGTATCAATATTACTGATAATCTGTCTGGGGAGACAATATTGTGGGAAAGCATCTAGACAGGAAATAAGTTCACAGATTTGTTTGTGAGTTTGCATAAAGATGCAATCGAAAGTATTACTGCCTTATTAGAAAGAGGTCACGCGTTAGAATTTTAAAATTTGATTTTTTAAAACACGCAGGAGATATTATGATTTAACACGACCCATATAGTTCTAAAAGAGCTTACCATTGGCTTGACTTGAGAGCCGGAATAGACTTTAACTTTCATTGGCAAGTTGGTCTAAAAGTACAATCTTGTAATTGACCTCAAAATGGAAAATAATCTAGCGAACTCGGAGACACAGATCAGACTGCATCGCCACGTCAAGCTAGCAATTCACCAGAGCCAGAGAGAAGGATCGGACAAAGGATTCCAAAATTATAAGTGACAGATCGAAGTATTTGGGCAACTTTGAAACTTAAAAGTAAACCCGCATTTTTAAATACAAAGACTGGAAACTTAAAGGACCAGGACAGAGTATTTGGGCAACTTTGAAACTCAAAAATAAACCCGCATTTTAAAATACAAAGACTGGAGACCTAAGGAATCAGATCACCCGCCATAAGAAGAATACTAAAATTTCACAGACCAAGGGATTCGAAAGCATCTAACCTAAGTTGCTGTGTCCATTCTAACTGTGCCAGGAGATTGTAGATCCTAGTTGGGGTAAGTTGTGAACCTATATTTTACAAATATAAATTTGACATGTTTTCATGCTTAATGGTTATATATGAGGCTGACAACCTCAACGTATGAAAATAGTATAATCATAAACCAATACAGCAAGCGCTGGTGACTGCTTTTTGCTAGTCGTACAGAAAACCGACAGCAGAGGTGACCCCATACTCCGAATGGAGCAGTGATGAATGATGATTACATCCCACGTGCATCTAGTGTATCGTATCCTTTTGTGCGATAAATGTACCTTGTTAATTGTAGTTCAGGCACAAATCATTGCATTCGCGCTGTCCAAGCACATGTTGTCCCTTTTTTTTATCCTCTAACCAGCGGCACTCGAGCTTTCCAGCTCTTTTGGCCCAATGACATGTCATTGCGAGGCTGGGCGGTCAGTGGACTTTCCTTCCAACCCGGTCAGGAGCTTCGCTCCTTCCCATCCACACGGGATTTATGTGCAGGAGCCGTTCAGGTTATTCAGTCAAATTTCCGGTCGTAAACATTCCTTCAAACGCTGACGCCCGAGTTTGAACCATGAAAACCTGGTCGCCAGTACAACGCCGTAGCCATTACACCATCGCGGCTCCCATTTTCCCAGTTTAATACCCAGAAGAATATTGGTGATTTCTAATTATCATGTTAATCTTCCAACCCAGTGTACTTAGCAGAGGCATTTGTTCTTTTTATTTTGTCTAAAGTTCGTGGAACGAAGCTATCAGACTGTTTGTGGTACGAAGCTGCAAGACGAAAGTTCCTACGCCACTAGTTGTGAGTTACAAGCAGGGAATCAACACTAACCGCGTACATTGGACGAGTTGTGTGGAGAAGGGCCCTCATCACAGAAGAAGTGACGAAACCACGGCTGCAGGACTCACTTATACCAGCTAAGTTCTTGTAAAACGAACCAGCAACAGTACAGTTGTTTTTATCAATCCTCAAACCAAGTCTCAGTGAAGACAATTTTATTTACATCTAAAATTCACCATCATTTCATCGCTATTTTAACCTGTTAAGACTAATTGATTATTAAATTTGTTACATGTTATTTTAAAACAAAACAATCATAGTTGATTCAGTTATTATAGGTATGAAAGCAAACGTATGAGCAAGACTCTTTAATATATATATATATATATATATATATATATATATATATATATATATATATATATATATATATATATATATATATATATATATATATATATATATATATTTGTATCTATAGAGCAAATACTTATAAAAGAATTTTGCTGTATTTACACCAGCTAGGTCCTCCCAATACAGCACAAGCACAAAATTAAGATTATATCAGAGCTGTGTGCTTTCTGTGCTTCTCTATGGTGCGGAATGCTGGAGAGTTACAGAGAAGGAAATGTCGAAACTGTCCTCTTTTCACACAACATGCCTAAGAAAAATTTACCGAATCTTTTGGCCAAATACCATCACTAACCAAGATCTGCTTACTCGTAGCAAGCAAGAGGACATGCACACCATCATAGCTGGCAGACCCTGGAGCTGGGTTGGTCATGTCCTCAGAAAAGACCCCGATGCCATCACAAGAACAGCTATGCTTTGGACCCCTGAAGGAAAACGAAAGAGAAACCGACCAAAAACAACCTGGCGGAGGACTGTGGAGGCTGAGATGCAAAGAATGAACCAGAGTTGGGGCACTGTACGAAGGATGGCCACCGACCGAGCAAAGTGGAATCAATTTGTCGTTGCCCTACAAGACGCCACTAGGCGTGATGGCCACTGACTGATTTGACGGTCGGCGGCTAAGGATCAAAGAAGAAGAAGACACCAGCTAAGGGCTTGATAAAACCATTGCTTAGTTCTTCACAAACGTTGACCGATCAGATATAAGTTAATAGTCCTCTGCCCTATGCAACATTGTTCTTGACTTCTGAAAACATCTTGTGAAAACTACCTTGAGATAGAAGCGTCATTATCCTTCTATCTACAACTCTGCCAAGAGTAATCTTGTGCGAAGGTAGACACCTTTGACGTCCCATATTAGATACTCTTGAGTGCTGGCCACTGATGGACCACTAGTGCAGAGCTAAGGGAAGGCAATCCGTGACAAAGTAATTAAGCTCCGTTTGGTATTTAGGTCTAATCATAGTTCATTGTTAATAAATTTGATATGGATTATTTAACAAGTTAATGGTGACAGAAAGATATGGAGATGGCACAATGAAGTCCTGAGAAAAAGTAAGGTTGGCCTGACCAAGGTCACGCATCTGGACCAAAATTAAATCTACCGACCAGAATCTTGCTTACATTTCGTGGAACACAACAGAACAAGATTATGAAAACTGCCTTATATTATTACTGTTACGTGACTTGAGTCGAAGATTATAAACTTCGTGGAGACACAAATATTACTATCATTACACCAACAGACAGAGCCGTCTCCCAGACTTCGATTATCTTTATTTTTCTTTTTTTCTTTGACGACTGTTACTACATGCTTCTGATGAAGCTAGTAGGCTTATTCATTCATTGACTCCACGTACATTACAGGTCTTCAACAAATACACTGCAAGTCCACTTGTCATGTACCGTCCGATGAAAGTCTGTTGTTATCCTCTTCAGGTCTATGTATAATTCCGTTTTCCATGTGTTTGTCTTCTTGCTCTATTTTTCTTAGCCTCGGGATTCAAGGAGGGAGTCTCTGGAAACTGACATCAGCTGATTTCTTTAATGTAGATACAACGCCAGCACATTATTCCATTGGTTTTAAGGAGGTTTTATTATTAGTGGTAATATTATTAATAGGTTATCATCATATTCATTTTCCTTTGCCCTCCGTACAGAGCATGAAGTCACCACTGTAGCTGGTCCCCTTGTAGGAAGCCTGCACCAAGCATTCACATGATCATACAGCGGTGGTTTATCTGTCAATGGGTTTTACTTGATGATTTTGCCAGCCAAATTAAAAAAACAACCAACTAATATTATATTAGTGCCGTGTACAATATGCCCAAGGGCGTAGTAGTCCTATTCTTTGTCTCTTCAGTGACCCCCGGGAACTACTTACTTACTTACTTAGTCGTTCCCCTTCTACCGTGAGGTGTAGAGGTTTGGAAGAGAGAGCGCCAGACTATCCTATCGGTTGTCTTCCTCCTGGCCTGGTTCCATTCTAGTCCTCGGTCCTTCAAAGATTGTCTAATGTTGTCCTCCCAGCGGACTCTGGGTCGTCCTGGGGGTCTGGATCCCTGGCTCTTTGTTTTCCATGCTTGTCGTGGTAGCCGATCTTCTCCCATTCTGCAGACATGGCCAAACCATCTTAGTTGGGACTCCCGCGGGAACTACACGAGACTTAAATAGGTTACTAGCATCATGAAAAACCGCACACTTAGACATTAAGAGTCAGAGACAAGCCAAACAACGCCGACATAGCAGAGTTTATATCTTCATGAGTGTTTGTTCTGCCTAAAGCAGCCGTGGTTATAACGTCACCATTTCATGCTCCACACGCGACATTGTTCATGAGAGAAGGCGGGAAAGATAAATATAAATGTAACTATATCATATAGACTGCTTACTTCATTCATCATCATCATTGTGATCATTTGCGCTGCTTATATGGAACAACCGCTACAGCTAGTCAACTTACAGGAAGCCTCTACCAAACATTTAAATGTCCGTACAGCGGTAGTTTCTTTGGTGATTTTGTTTAACATGATAAAGTTGCCAGCCTCAGCCACAGCCTCATATTAGTCGCCTTGTACGACATGCTTGAAGGTTATCATCATCAACATCATTCTTCAGCTTCCCAAGAAGCAATGGACTTCAACAAACTTATACCACGTCTTCCTGTCCCGTGCCATCCGGCCAAGATCTTTCCAAGTCTCCCTCATATTTCTCATTTCCTTCTCCAGTTCTCTTCTCCATGGAATTGTTGGTCATCCTCTACATCTCTTACCCTGGAGATCCCAGTTCAATGACTCCCTGATAATGCTATCAACATGTTTCCTCAGTGCGTGACCTATCCATCTCCAGGGCTTTCTTTTCATCTCTTGTCCCACCGATGTTTGTCTGGTTCTTATCATCAGGTCCAACGACTGAGGGTGCAGAAGTCATATTCATTCTTTGTCGCATAAGAAACCTCTGCGAACTACACGTCTGCTCACTCCACACATCTGGAAATAACGAGACAGACCAACAATACAACACTAAAGCAACCCTACATATGGCATTACTACTTCAACGCCGTCTATAAATATACTCGTTCCTAAGTCTGACGGCTGTAGGGAAACCCCAGCTATATTATTGTATAACGAAAACGCTTACCTTAGGATCGACACAGCGAGAGCTGTTCAGCAATTTGAATGATCCAACTTTCTGGAAGCAGGTAAGTCAATAACGTTTATGAAATCTATCCAACAATCTGCCAGTTCTCTTACACGCTACAATGCACTGACTGTTGCGGCGTAGCGTCGCGTGCGGCTATTACTCGTGCAAAATGGAGGTGATATTTGAGTGAAGAGAGAGGGAGGAACTAGCAGTACATATCTGTTTATAGCGGATCTAGGCTATCTACTCACAACTCACTCCTGCTTTGCGAGCGTGCGCGAAGCAGCGCGACCAGGCGTAATGCCAGCAGAGAACGCTCGACTTTAGGTACGGCGTACTAAATCTTTCTTCGCTTCTACCGCATCCACATGTAGTAATGTTTTTTTTTACTATTGCTTGGCTTTAAGAAAGGAAAATGTAAAAATCCGCCAGTTTTTTTCATCTTTTCACCTGATAGTATCTTGTCTAATAATCAAAACAAAATATTGATTTATCATCGACTTGGTTAATATTTGCAGTATATGAGCTTAATAGTTACTGAATGCAATGTCGTACCGTTTTCATTATCATCATCAAAATTACCTGTCCGCTCCCGAAGGATCATATGCCTTCAACAAACATGTCAAATCCTGTACCATCAGCTCAAAGTCTTTCAGTGTCTTCCTTAACCCACTCATATCTCTCTCCATATCATTTTTTTGTTTCGATCTAACTCTCTCTTGCCATGGAAATTCCAGTATAAGAAATGTTAATGTTATTAATATGTTTTCTTACTGTGTATCCTATCCATCGCCAGAGTCTTCTTCTCATCTCTTGTTCTGCTGGTACTTGTCTGGTTCTTGTCATCCGTTCCGTATTCGTGATCGTTTTGTATCATTTTAATCTTTCTTTTCAAAGTAAGCTCCCATTTATAAAAGTATGTAACTTCTCGGATGCTGTTTTTTGATCTCCATGATCCAGAGCAATACAATAAGACTGACTTCATATTTGAGTTGCATATTTTGATGTGTGTGTTGATTTCTCTTGATCTCCATGTATTTCTCAAGGCAATGAATGCTCGTCTTGCTTTTTTGGATTTCCTATTTTGTTATCATTGTCTTTCTCACCGACTTTGTATGTCTTGCTGACAAAATATGTGTGCGGTCCTACATCTTATTATAGAAGTGTTTCTTCAAGTTAAATCTTGTTATTATTTCCTGCATTTATTCTCATTATCGTGTGTCTTGTCCCTGCGTATTTTCAGACCCACGTGTTGTGACCTGTCGTCGAGTATATTCATTTTGTTTTGCACATGACTACGGTTATGGGACAGAAAAACCAGGTCATAAGTAAAATCTAAATAATCAAGCTTTCAGTCAGTCAAAGGAATTTCAGTACTGCTGGCTGATGTAACTATTTTCATAACCCAATCTATAATCAAATCAGTAAAAAGAGAAATATTGATAAGAGGCATCCCTGCTGAACTTCATTCCTAATCACAAAGATTCTTTAAGTTGACCTTTATGAAGAATTTTGCATGTTGTGTCTTCATATATTTTCTTTATTAAGTTAAGGATCTTCAGGGGAACTCCATAATGCCTTATCAATTCCCAGAGTGATTCATAGTCCACAAATCCAATGTAAAGATGTGAGTTCAGTTCTAAACTTTGTTCAGCTGTTATCCTCAGTGTTGCTATCGGGTGTGTACAGGATATGTTGAAAACCTGATTGTTCATCTCTCAGCTGTCTATCTATTGACTAGTTTAAACTCTCAAGGATGATCCTGCTTACAATTTATCCTATAATTGATAGTAACATTACTATGTTTGGTTTTTAAGGACCATTTTAATTTCACACAGACAGCGCCGTCAGTGCTCCGATCACTTCCCTTAGATCACACAGGGGGATTTCAGCACAGTGCACGAACTCCGAAGCACCGGGGAGGACCCATATGTGTGTGTAAGTAGTAGGGTATGCGCAAAACGATTATTATTCAGGCGGCGGCGTGTGACTTTTATATAGCAAAATACTCCGATCGATTTCAGGCCTTCTCAGGCGGCGGCGCATGACTTTTATATAGCAAGAAAAAAAAAAAACGATTATTATTCAGGCGGCGGCGTGTGACTTTTATATAGCAAAATACTCCGATCGATTTCAGGCGTTCTCAGGCGGCGGCGCATGACTTTTATATAGCAAGAAAAAAAAAACGATTATTATTCAGGCGGCGGCGTGTGACTTTTATATAGCAAAATACTCCGATCGATTTCAGGCGTTCTCAGGCGGCGGCGCATGTCTTTTATATAGCAAAAAAAAAAAAAAAGGATTATCATTCAGGCGGCGGCACATGACTTTTTATATAAGGAAATACTCAGGTGGCGCATCAGGCGTTGGTACATGACTTTTTATATAAGAAAATACTCAGTGTGCAGGTGGAGCAGCAGGCGGGATGACTTTTTATATAGGGAAAATGTGCAGGGGCAAGACGGCGGGGTGACTTTTTATATAAGGAAATACTCAGTGTGCAGGTGGAGCAGCAGGCGAGATGACTTTTTATATAGGGAAAATGTGCCGGGGCAAGACGGTGGGGTGACTTTTTATATAAGGAAATACTCAGTGTGCAGGTGGAGCAGCAGGCGAGATGACTTTTTATATAGGGAAAATGTGCAGGGGCAAGACGGCAGGGTGACTTTTTATATAAGGAAATACTCAGTGTGCAGGTGGAGCAGCAGGCGGGATGACTTTTTATATAGGGAAAATGTGCCGGGGCAAGACGGCGGGGTGACTTTTTATATAAGGAAATACTCAGTGTGCAGGTGGAGCAGCAGGCGAGATGACTTTTTATATAGGGAAAATGTGCAGGGGCAAGACGGCAGGGTGACTTTTTATATAAGGAAATACTCAGTGTGCAGGTGGAGCAGCAGGCGGGATGACTTTTTATATAGGGAAAATGTGCAGGGGCAAGACGGCGGGGTGACTTTTTATATAAGAAAATACTCAGTGTGCAGGTGGAGCAGCAGGCGGGATGACTTTTTATATAGGGAAAATGTGCAGGGGCAAGACGGCGGGGTGACTTTTTATATAAGGAAATACTCAGTGTGCAGGTGGAGCAGCAGGCGAGATGACTTTTTAAATAAGAAAATACTCATTGAGCAGGTGGAGCATCAGGCGGGATGACTTTGTATATAAGAAAATACTCATTGTGCAGGTGGAGCATCAGGTGGGGTGACTTTTTATATAAGGAAATACTCAGTGTGCAGGTGGAGCAGCAGGCGGGATGACTTTTTATATAAGAAAATACTCATTGAGCAGGTGGAGCATCAGGTGGGGTGACTTTTTATATAAGAAAATACTCATTGAGCAGGTGGAGCAGCAGGCGGGATGACTTTGTATATAAGAAAATACTCATTGTGCAGGTGGAGCATCAGGTGGGGTGACTTTTTATATAAGGAAATACTCAGTGTGCAGGTGGAGCAGCAGGCGGGATGACTTTTTATATAAGAAAATACTCATTACGCAGGTGGAGCATCAGGCGGGATGACTTTTTATATAAGAAAATACTCAGTGTGCGGGTGGAGCATCAGGCGGGATGACTTTGTATATAAGAAAATACTCAGTGTGCAGGTGGAGCATTAGGTGGGGTGACTTTTTATATAGGGAAAATGTGCAGGGGCAAGATGGCGGGTTGACTTTTTATATAAGGAAATACTCAGTGTGCAGGTGGAGCAGCAGGCGGGATGACTTTTTATATAAGGAAATACTCAGTGTGCAGGTGGAGCATCAGGTGTTGGTGCATGATTTTGTATATAAGAAAATACTAAGTGTGCAGGTGGAGCATTAGGTGGGGTGACTTTTTATATAGGGAAAATGTGCAGGGGCAAGATGGCATGTGACTTTTTATATAAGAAAATACTCATTACGCAGGTGGAGCATTTGTCTGGATGACTTTTTATATAAGAAAATACTCAGTGTGCAGGTGGAGCAGCAGGCGGGATGACTTTTTATATTAGGAAATACTCATTACGCAGGTGGAGCATCAGGCGGAGGGTGATGACTTTTTATATAAGAAAATACTCATTACGCAGGTGGAGCATCAGGCGGAGGGTGATGACTTTTTATATAAGAAAATACTCAGTGTGCAGGTGGAGCAGCAGGCGGGATGACTTTGTATATAAGAAAATACTCAGTATGCAGGTGGAGCATTAGGTGGGGTGACTTTTTATATAGGGAAAATGCGCAGGTGGAGTATTAGGTGGGGTGACTTTTTATATAGGGAAAATGTGCAGGTGGAGCATCAGGCGGGATGACTTTTTTATATAAGGAAATACTCACTACGCAGGTGGAGCAGTAGGTGTTGGTGCATGACTTTGTATATAAGAAAATACTCAGTGTGCAGGTGGAGCATTAGGCGGGATGACTTTTTATATAGGGAAAATGTGCAGGGCAAGATGGTGGGGTGACTTTTTATATAAGAAAATACTCATTGTGCAGGTGGCGCATCAGGCAGGATGACTTTTTATATAAGGGAAATGTGGTGGCGCTTTGTGGTGGCGCGTGACTTTTTATATAAGGAAAAGATGCAGGTGCAAGAGGGCGGACTTGAGATAACAAGAAGAGGATAATAGGAAGATGGCGGGGTGACTTTTTATATAAGGGAAATGTGGTCGTGCACTGCAGGCGCAAGATGGCGGGATGACTTTTTATATAAGGAATTGAGGAGGAGGGTAGGAGGAGGCGGATGACTTTTTATATAGTAATATATTAGTGTTAATTTTTAGATAACAAGAAGGCGTTATTTATACACATATATTAATTCTGCAGGAGTGATGCAGGGACAAGATGGCGGGATGACTTTTTATATAAGGAATTGAGGAGGCGGGTAGGTGGAGCTCAGGAGAAGTGGGTGACTTTTATATAGTACTACATTAGTTCGCTAATAGTGTGTTGTGGTCGAGTGGAGGTTTTTTTTTGTGGTGGGGGTGACGAGGCATGGGTGTAATGTACCAGGTGGGGTTAGGTTAGGGGGGATATTTTTGTGTGATGTAGTAGGGTTTTGGAGGTGGAAGAGAGATATTTTAGATGTTGAGGTGCGATGTGGTGACGTTGTCAGGATTCATCTGTGTACATTTTTGGGGTGTAGCAGGCGAGTGGACCAGTATTGACAGGTGGGAGTGAAGAGACATCGGTGATGAGGTACGGGTGTAATGTACCAGGTGGGGTTAGATTAGGGCGGATTTTTGTGTGTTGTGGAATTGTTTTGTTATGTGTGTTGGTGTGTTTGTTTATACAGTCTACAACCGCGTGACTTTTATGTAACGAAAATGTGTTTATACGTACATATTACAGATAGGTAACCAATATTTCAACAGTTAGACGCTATTTAGTTATACATATATAGAAATATAAAAGAGAAAACACTAGATACATTTTATATATTTATTGACAAAGTTAGTTGATCTATGGGTGACGTATAACCGCACTTCTTTTTCGGATACCACTAAGACCCCTCAGAACACAAGCGGTTCGGGTTACTTGACGAGTCTGTCACGTCTTTTTCGTGTAACCATCTTCAACAAGGCGAGTGTCTGTCGTTATCACGCCATTGTCTATGAAGGAAAAAAAAACAGGCTTGGGGTGGGTTAGCCAGGGTCTGACTAAGCGCGTAATTAATCGCGGGAGGTGTGTTGTATTATGTGTTGTATGGTTTCTTGGTTGTTGTACAGAGTGGAAGATCTTGTCGGCCAGGTAGTTTATGTGTTGGTGCATATACCTGTAGGTATCTGTGTGTGTGTCTGTAGGTAGTTGTATACAGAGAGTTTAGATGTTGAGCATCACCATATGTTACCTTAGCTTTCTTGGTTAACATAGATTGTACAGGGTTAAATATTTTAGAAAAGTTGTGCCCCGGCCGATCGTGTACAGAATACTTTATTATAGAACAACGTGTCTCAAACGGTTTAGTCTAAGAACCCTGTGATGTCTTACAAATTATTGAGGTCCCAGAGATCTTTTGTAGATAAGAGTTGTACCGCGAGGATATGACAATATCAAAAGAAGGTGTTCGATTCTAAGGAACATAGTGTTCACCTCGCCGACCCCCAAATAGGCTTTCCGCGCACCATATTTTGAGAATCACCGTTCGTATGTCTTTCTTTATTCAGTCACCGCCTTCCACGCGAATCCAACTTAGAACACGGGGATAATCGATAAGAAATTTCATTACAGGCCATGTTTAATCAGTACGAGGTTCACTTATCAAGAAGAGGAAGCATATTTCTCATTGCGGTCAGTGTATTTTTTTTTCCGGAGTATTTTCAGTTGTCTTTAACGTACTTTCAGGCGTCGTAAATGTACTTTTAATTGTTTTCATTGTAATTTCAGTTGTCTTCCTTGTACTTTTAAGTGGCTTCATCGTACTTTCAGTTGTCGCTTACGTACCTTAATTTGTCTTCAATGCCCTTTCTGATGTCTCGAACGCACTTATGTCTTGAACATATTTGCAGTTGTTTTCAGCGTTCTTTCAGATGTCTGCCGTACTTTCTATTGCAAACTGGAGTCTAAATAACCTTTTTACTCAATTTTTAGTTTTAGTTATTGATTTGTAATGAAAACACACTCGCAGATAATACACTTGTGGGGCTGTCGAATCGTGGGGTGTGGGTTTTTGTGTGCCGGTATTTTAATTGTTGTATATACAATATGTATAGATCGGCGTTAAGTGTTAGAGACCTGTACTAGTTCTACCATCGAACTTGCGTCCTGGTAGTGTGTGTTGTTTATTTTACATATAGACAGGTATTCATATACACGATGTTACAGCAGTTATACGCTAAATAGTCATATACACATAGGTGAATAATAGGAAGACTTTGAGATTTTTAGATAACAAGAAACCGATAATAGGGAGACGATATATTTAGACTTTGAGATAATAGGAAGATGATGTATTTAGATATATACGTCTACCATGAAGAAGTGGCGGTTCGGGAGTGAGAGGTAAATGCGTTTCGTGGTAACAGCTGGTTGCTTATCCAGAAGCCTAATCGATACCCAACGTGCTGTTGAACAAATATTCAGTGTTAGAGACCTGTACTAGTTCTACCATCGAACTTGCGTCCTGGTAGTGTGTGTTGTTTATTTTACATATAGACAGGTATTCATATACACGATGTTACAGCAGTTATACGCTAAATAGTCATATATACATAGGTGAATAATAGGAAGACTTTGAGATTTTTAGATAACAAGAAACCGATAATAGGGAGACGATATATTTAGACTTTGAGATAATAGGAAGACGATGTATTTAGATATATACGTCTACCATGAAGAAGTGGCGGTTCGGGAGTGAGAGGTGAATGCGTTTCGTGGTAACAGCTGGTTGATTATCCAGAATCCTAAATCCTAATCGATACCCAACGTGCTGTTAACAAATATTCAGTGTTAGCTTTTCTTGATTTGCGAGAGTCTGTCACTATGAGTTATCTGTAAGATTTTACATAGTTTTGTTAAGGCGTTTATTTTCTAAAATATTGTGTGTGTTCGTAAGCAATAACACGGGCTTTACAAATTGATTGTTCCAAAACCTTCAGGCAACTATGTTACTACTTGACTTGAGAAAAAGAACTTTTTATAAACACTCTTGAGTGAATTCCCATTTTTTGTCCTTCCAGCTATAGAATAAAGAGGGAAATATATTTTTAAAACTAATACCTGTTATAGAGGCAGATGAGTAAGGGTTGGTATGATGGGGATGTTTTTGTGTTGTGTTGTGTGTGTAGCTAGTGATAATATGATAGGGAATTCCGTTGTTGGGTGAATGTAACTACATATTAACACATGCACTCGGTCACGTGGTAGTTTTCTTTATTATTTATATTATATCATAAGTAATAAAATCTACTTACCCCAATGTTCAGTTAATGTTATGTAAAGCCATCTCGGATGTGGTGGATATGGTCAACACATCGTAGACTTCCCTGTCTCACCCGGTTATACAGACTTTGAAATCCAATTCAAACTTTAGTGAAAGGTTTTCTGCCAAACACCAAAGACGATTCCAAAATTTTCTCCCAGACCTCCCCAAAGTGGCCAACCTATAGGTAAATAGATCAACCGTCAAATACTTCTTTAAAAAATTTCTCCCCACTTGTCAAAAAAAATACCGCCCCTGTGTTAAAAAAATACGTCCCCTGACCAAAAAATACTGCCCCTTGTCAAAAATTTTTTTCGCCCTCTTGGTAATCAAACTTCTTTCTATTGTCAAAAAATTTCACCCTTGGTAATTAAATGGCTACCCCTTGTCAAAAAAATACTTTCCCTTGGTAAATACTTACAGTGCCGGTCTTCAACCCAATGGTTTAAGCATATCCTTTCATTCAAATTTCGCCCCCTCGACAAAGAAATTTCGACCCTTTGTTAAAAAAAATACTTCCCCTTGCCAAAAAAATACTACCCCTTTGTTAAAAAAATACTCCCCCTTACCAAAAAATACTGCCCCTTGTCAAAAAAATTTCGCCCTATTGGTAATCAAACTTCTTCCTATTATCAAAAAATACTCACCCTTGGTAAATACTTACAGTTCCGGTCTTCAACCCGCTCCCCAACGGTTTAAACACTTCATCACTTCTTGTCGTGTGATAAATTATTCTATCCAGAGACTGTCCTTTCTCTCACACGATCACCTTGTGATAAAACTATTTCTTACCCCTTACTTTCACATTGTCATCACTATCATATCGGCTCAGACAGGCCTATAAACATCTATTACCTACCTGATAAAAGCTACAACAAACGTTATCTACCAGTTGTATAGCAACGCTCTTTATCAGTTGCATATAAAGTAACTAGAGGGATGACGGGGTATATTTTGGATGATCCCTTACGAACCTGCTTACCAAAACAAGTTAACTAATCTTTTAAATTTCTCGATATATACATATAATAGGAAGATATATTTAGACAATAAGAAGACTTTGAGACAATAGGAAGACGAGAATAGGAAGAGGTTAATAGGAAGAGGTTAATAAGAAGACGATATATTTAGACAATAGGAAGATGATATATTTATATACATATTTTACAACAGTTGGACGACCAGTTATACGATATATTTAGACAAACAATTAGACGATATAGGTAACAAAAGAAGTATACACAAGGTATGTGCATATATATATACTGAAGCACATTAAAAACGCACCACCTGTATAATCCAAGAACAGAGTGTGAAATGTAAATATAAGTGTGTACAAGTTTACATATTTGGAATCTTTATTCATTTTCCTATGAATCCATGCTGGTCATTAATTTGCACATTTGATTGTTATGAAATTCATTGCATTCTGTGCAGGCAAGGGAGAAAACCAAAAATACAAAAAAATGCACGTGCGTTACCCTGCTGGAGAAGCTGCAAGTCTGGATAAATTGTGAACGCAGGAGCAACCAGTGCTTCCAGAACCTCATCTCGATATGTCACAGCATTAACATTTCCACGGAAGACGTGAAGAGGCAAGCGATGGTGAAAACTGAATCCTCCCCAAATGTGAATACTGCCACCTCGAAATCGGTTGACACAGCAATCTGCAAAGCGCTCTTCACACCGTCGCTAAATCCGCATACGTCCATCTGCAAAGGATATGTTCAATCTGTTCTCTTCTGTGAATAGGACAGCATTCCACTGCAGTCTAGTCCATCTGATATGTTGCTCTGCCCATTGCAGGCGCTGCTGACGATGTCTGTGAGTCAAGTTTGGCCCAACATAAGGTCGTCTTGCAGTAAGGCCTGTATCTCTGAGTCGTCGTATGACTGTCATTCGGAAACTTGCCATGTCTACCCACTATTGCTCTTGCTGTTTGACTTGCCGGGAGAGTCAATTCCTTAGGTGACTCAGCACAATATGACGATCTTGCGCAGGGGTAGTAACTCGTGGTTGGCCACTCCGAAGTCTATCCCGGGCACTGCCAGTGGTTCCGTAACGTTCATTAACGTACAATAGGGCTGTGGTGGCAATTCATCCTTCTGGCAATGGCCCGCGAGCTCATTCCGGTCTCCAACATACCAATGGCTCGTTGGCGGTCGTTTTCAGATAGTCGTGGCATTTCAAGCACATGTACTGGGTGTTTTGTCTCAACGGCCTTTTTATACCGAGTATACTGCCACAACGCGTACACATTTTCAGGGTCATAGCTGTTGAGAATCGTGTTGCACGTGTAACTTTCATCGTTTTCATGTAGTCTGTACACACACCCATGGGTTGAATCTTGCACTTTCCATTCCAGCAGCCATTCGCTCTCTACCGCATGGCAAACACGGGGAAAATCCATTCCCACACTTTTTTTTGCCAACTTCTCGGCATCGGTATATATAATAGTGGTGCGTTTTTAATGTGCTTCAGTATATATATAAAACCTCCACCCGACCACAACACACTATTAGCGAACTAATGTAGTGCTATATAAAAGTCACCCACTTCTCCTGAGCTCCACCTACCCGCCTCCTCAATTCCTTATATAAAAAGTCATCCCGCCATCTTGTCCCTGCATCACTCCTGCAGAATTAATATATGTGTATAAATAACGCCTTCTTGTTATCTAAAAATAAACACTAATATATTACTATATAAAAAGTCATCCGCCTCCTCCTACCCTCCTCCTCAATTCCTTATATAAAAAGTCATCCCGCCATCTTGCGCCTGCAGTGCACGACCACATTTCCCTTATATAAAAAGTCACCTCGCCATCTTCTTATTATCCTCTTCTTGTTATCTCAAGTCCGCCCTCTTGCGCCTGCATCTTTTCCTTATATAAAAAGTCATGCGCCACCACAAAGCGCCACCACATTTCCCTTATATAAAAAGTCATCCCGCCTGATGCGCCACATGCACAATGAGTATTTTCTTATATAAAACGTCACCCCACCATCTTGCCCTGCACATTTTCCCTATATAAAAAGTCATCCCGCCTAATGCTCCACCTGCACACTGAGTATTTTCTTATATACAAAGTCATGCACCAACACCTACTGCTCCACCTGCGTAGTGAGTATTTCCTTATATAAAAAAGTCATCCCGCCTGATGCTCCACCTGCACATTTTCCCTATATAAAAAGTCACCCCACCTAATACTCCACCTGCGCATTTTCCCTATATAAAAAGTCACCCCACCTAATGCTCCACCTGCATACTGAGTATTTTCTTATATACAAAGTCATCCCGCCTGCTGCTCCACCTGCACACTGAGTATTTTCTTATATAAAAAGTCATCACCCTTCGCCTGATGCTCCACCTGCGTAATGAGTATTTTCTTATATAAAAAGTCATCCCGCCTGCTGCTCCACCTGCACACTGAGTATTTTCTTATATACAAAGTAATGCACCAACACCTGATGCTCCACCTGCACACTGTGTATTTCCTTATATAAAAAGTCATCCCGCCTGCTGCTCCACCTGCACACTGAGTATTTCCTTATATAAAAAGTCACCCCGCCATCTTGCCCCTGCACATTTTCCCTATATAAAAAGTCACCCCACCTAATGCTCCACCTGCACACTGAGTATTTTCTTATATACAAAGTCATCCCGCCTGATGCTCCACCCGCACACTGAGTATTTTCTTATATAAAAAGTCATCCCGCCTGATGCTCCACCTGCATAATGAGTATTTTCTTATATAAAAAGTCATCCCGCCTGCTGCTCCACCTGCACACTGAGTATTTCCTTATATAAAAAGTCACCCCACCTGATGCTCCACCTGCACACTGAGTATTTTCTTATATACAAAGTCATCCCGCCTGATGCTCCACCTGCTCAATGAGTATTTTCTTATATAAAAAGTCATCTCGCCTGCTGCTCCACCTGCACACTGAGTATTTTCTTATATAAAAAGTCACCCCGCCGTCTTGCCCCGGCACATTTTCCCTATATAAAAAGTCATCCCGCCTGATGCTCCACCTGCACACTGAGTATTTTCTTATATAAAAAGTCACCCCGCCGTCTTGCCCCGGCACATTTTCCCTATATAAAAAGTCATCCCGCCTGCTGCTCCACCTGCACACTGAGTATTTTCTTATATAAAAAGTCATGTACCAACGCCTGATGCGCCACCTGAGTATTTCCTTATATAAAAAGTCATGCGCCGCCGCCTGAATGATAATCTTTTTTTTTTTTTTTTTTGCTATATAAAAGTCATGCGCCGCCGCCTGAGAACGCCTGAAATCGATCGGAGTATTTTGCTATATAAAAGTCACATGCCGCCGCCTGAATAATAATCGTTTTTTTTTTCTTGCTATATCAAAGTCATGCGCCGCCGCCTGAGAACGCCTGAAATCGATCGGAGTATTTTGCTATATAAAAGTCACATGCCGCCGCCTGAATAATAATCGTTTTTTTTTTCTTGCTATATAAAAGTCATGCGCCGCCGCCTGAGAAGGCCTGAAATCGATCGGAGTATTTTGCTATATAAAAGTCACACGCCGCCGCCTGAATAATAATCGTTTTGCGCATACCCTACTACTTGTGTACATGAATAACACATTCTGGAAATAGTTTTGTGGTGGGTAGGTTTGCTAATTGTTTCATTTTTGCCAGGGCAGCAGCCGTATGGCCTACTCTTTATAATTTCCAACTGCGGAGGGATTTTTAACATGCGCAATTTGCACATGGAACTTCCTATTTTTTCGCCCTTATCGGGGAAGGATAGGTATCCGATCTCACTACCCATGAGATTAGGTGAGAGTATGACATCAGTTATAGTTCGTGTATTAGTATCTTTAGAATTAGAGAACAACTGACCTGCGATAACATTGCATTTAGAATAAAAGCGGATTGCTAACTATTCACTAGATCAGTTCTTCTTAACCAGGGGTGCATTGCACCACCCTGGGGTGCGAGACTTAACTTCCGGAGGTGCGAGACATGAAGATATTTCAGAACGCGAATCAGCATTCATTCATAACCCTCCACTCCCAAAAGAGCATAGGCCTTCAACAAACACATGCCAAGTCCTCCTGTCACGTACCATCATCTCAAGTTCTTTCCACGTTTTCCTCATCATTTTCCCCTCTGTTTCCAGCTCTCTTCTCCATGTGCTTCTTGGTCTACCTCTGCCTCTCTTGCCCTGGGGGTTCCAGAACAAGGACTGCCTTGTAATGCTATCAACAGGTTTCCTCAATGTGTGTCCTATTCATCGCCATCGTCTTCTTCTCATCTCTTGCTCCACTGGCACTTGTTTAGTTCTTGTCCTCAGTTTCACGTTGGTAACCTTGTCATATCATTTTGATCCCTCTATTCTGCGCAAGCACCCATTTATGAAAATCTGTAGCTTTTTGGTTGTTGTCTTTGTTGTTCTCCATGTCTCAGAGCCATACAATAGGACTGACTTCACATTTGAGTTGAAGATTCTTATTTTCGTGTTGAATCCGATTTCTCTTGGTCTCCATATATTTTCCCAATGCAATGAAAGCTCCTCTTGCTTTTTGTATTCTTAGTTTGATATCACGGTCTATCCTTCCAACTTTGTCTATATTGCTGCCAAGATATACGAGTAGTTCAACCCTGCTATCATTACCTGCATTTATTCTCATTATTTTTGTCTTTTCCCTGTGTATTTTCAGATCCAATTGCTGTGACCTCTCATCGAGTGTTTTAAATTTGTCCTGCATCTGATTACTGTTATGGGACAGAAGAGCCAAGTCATCAGCAAAATCCAGATCATTCAACTGCTTAGTCAAAGTCCACTGGATTCCATTTCTGTTGTGTGTTGTCGATGATCTCATAACCCAGTCTATTGCTAGTAAGAAAAGAAATGGAGATAAGAGGCATCCCTGTCGCACTCCTGTTCTTATCCCAAACGGTTCTGTAAGCTGTCCTTCGTGAAGAACTCTGCATGTCATGTCTTCATATGTTTTCTTTATTAAATTAATGATCTTCAGGGGAACTCCATAATGCCTCATAAATTTCCAAAGTGATTCTCTGTCTACACTTTCAAATGCCTTTTCGTAGTCCACAAATCCGATGTATAGTGGTGAATTCCATTCCAGACTTTGTTCAACTATTATTCTCAAAGTGGCTGTCTGGTCTGTACATGATCTGTTTTGTCGAAAACCTGCTTGTTCATCTCTCAGTTTCTTGTCTATGGACTCTTTTAATCTCTCAAGGATAATCCTGTTTAATACTTGTTAAGAGTCAGTTTGTTGTAAGTTAGGAATGTGACCTTTGTTATATTTCTTTTTTATATTTGTGGTCTAAGGGAGTCAACCAGTTGTAATATTTTCTGGAATAAGTTAGATTTAGTTGTTATCTCCCTTGGGGTTGCTATTGTCTAGCTATATGCGCATATGAGGTTCGGTTCGTAGATTTTCTTAGAACAGCCCCAGTACGTTCCAGGTTGTGAACTAAACTCAAGTCACGGGATGATTCGCGCATGCGCCAAGGTTTTGGCGGGTCCGAAAGACTGTTTCGTTTAGAGGAGTCTGGCTCGGCGGTTTGAGCGGAGAAGGTGTGCCGCCATGTTTTTCTGGCAGTGTAAAAGGGGATCAGAGTTCTTTGTGTATTAAATATGTTTAAGATTTCCCCTGATTGTGATTCTGGCATAGTTTGGTAAAGCCTAGGAAATGGCCAGTGTTTCTTGAGTGTTTGTTTCCTGGAGTGCAGAGCAGGTAACAATACTTTTGAAGCTATTTGTGGTAGCTACGAACTTGACATTTTGAGGTGACTTACTCCCGGTGCGGGAAATAGAGATAGAGAAGATTAACATTATTTATATAAGGAAGCCCGCCATCTATGCGGCCTATTTTTGCCAGAGATATACCTGACTAGTTTGGTCAGATGTGATGAAGAAGATTAACATTATTTATATAAGGAAGCCCGCCATCTATGCGGCCTATTTTTGCCAGAGATATACCTGACTAGTTTGGTCAGATGTGATGAAGAATATTAACATTATTTATATAAGGAAGCCCGCCATTTATGCGGCTTATTTTTGCCAGAGATATACCTGACTAGTTTAGTCAGATGTGATGAAGAAGATTAACATTATTTATATAAGGAAGCCCGCCATCTATGCGGCCTATTTGTGCCAGAGATATACCTGACTAGTTTGCTCAGATGTGATGCAGAAGATTAACATTATTTATATAAGGAAGCCCGCCATGTATGCGGCGTGTTTTGCTAAAGATGTACCTGAGTTGCTGTATCAGAAGAAATATAGATTGACATGCTACTAGCACTGCGATACATGCAGGCTACTCGAGATTTATTGATGCCAGATGTATTGAACTGTTGTTATGTCCATGTGCTTGAACCTTGTCCAAATGACAGTATATTTTGATGTCAACGTATGTCGCCGTTGTCCTGTAATAAACTGTTTGAAACGTCACCAGTCGTTATTAGAGCTCCATGACTTCTAAGTGTGGTACTGTGATGTCTTCGTGACTGCAGCCTGTGTGGCGTATTCTATTTCAGGAAGAAAAGGAGAATAACGAAACTTCTACAGTGATGGCCAGTATGGCCTATGAACAATAAATATAAAGGAAAACCATACAACTACAGTGGTCGCCAGCTTTAAGGGTCTGTTACCCATGTCATTTGCGTTACAAGATCAACAGCGTATGGACATTAACATTGTTTGTTTTCCTGAACCACCATTTACATCCCTATTGTAACAGCGGTTAGCCAGCTCTCTGATGTTCTACAGTGCAACTGTTGTTAGTACCTGAAAGTACCCGGCGTTGCCCGGAAGTGTATAGTCATTACAACAGTGGAATCCAGCCCGTATTTCCTAGGCGGAAATTGATGTGCAGTCAAGATTTTTTCAACGTCCTCAGTCAAGATTTTCCACGTGCAAGGTCAACATGCCAAGAAGCTGAGCATTCGATTATCTAGACCTTGCATCATTGGGTTGCTGTACCTCAGCGGTGGATCATCCTATCGTTGGACTGTGTGTTATTGTACATCATTGCTGTTATTCTCGAGGCCAGGATTTTTT
Organism: Oreohelix idahoensis; assembly: GCA_024509875.1. Lineage (NCBI taxonomy): Eukaryota > Metazoa > Mollusca > Gastropoda > Stylommatophora > Oreohelicidae > Oreohelix > Oreohelix idahoensis. Next base: position 558,530 of record JAMPIV010011333.1, on the reverse strand, counting down.
CGCCAGTTAAGATAAGTGGCTATATGTTTTGTAAACTGTGCCTCTGTATGTGTGGTAGTTAAACCTTCCTCTCTGCACATACTATTTACATTCCTTGTTTTTTATGTTACATGGTTCTTTCTTTTATATGTCATATATGTGTTTATATTTCAGCGGGATTGGGTGGGCGGTGACTGTCGTAGAATATCCCACTTTACCGAGGGTCTACGACAGCGTTCTTTAGGGATTATTGCGAATTTCCCGCAGTGGAAATTGCCAGCGACTTTTGTTGCTGTCTTTTTTCGTCCACTACGTTGGTCTTTCGTGATATATTTGTTAGTTGTGACGAGCTGTTCTATTGTTTTTGTAATATTTTTCTGATTCTTTAGTTTTGATTAATTTGTTTGTATTTGTCTGCCTCCTCTTCCTATCGTTTATTTCTTTACACCTTTTCGTTTATACACTGTGTAGTCGATTGTTTTGTTGGTGATTCGCAGCTGTCGTTACATGCTTTGTTAGATTCTACTTTAGTTTTGCTTTAGTGTTTATTTGATTTCTGCGAACGTTGTCGTTTGTCCTTGATGCTTTGTCTTGTCTTTCCAGTTGTTGTTATTGATTTTGTTATACACTGTCAATATCGGTATGCACAATAAGTATATAAGTGATTAATTATATTGGTGATAATTAAGGTATTGATTCAAGTTCTTGGGCAAAGACTTGTCACCCACTGAGTTGGGATAAAGTAAGTTAAAAAAAAAAATAATTATTGCACAAGGTATTTATCTTATATAATCCAGCATAATGTCTAGTTTGGATTATTTTATTGCACAAGGGAAAGCCCTTGGCAAAACTGAGGAGAAATTAGAAGAATTTGCACTTGCGGAATATGCCAAGGCGCAGAAGGCTGAAGAAAAGAGACATAAAATGGAAGTTGAAAAACAAAAAATAGAAGCTGAAGATAGGAGATTGCAGATGCAGGCAGAGGAGAGAAAATTCCAAATGGAGATGGAGCAAAAGAAATTAGAAGCTGAAGAGAGAAAAATTCAGCAGCAAAGAGAGGCAGAAGAGAGAAAAATTCAGCAGCAAAGAGAGGCAGAGGAGAGAAAATTCCAAATGGAAATGGATAAACAAAAATTGGAAGCTGGAGAAAGAAAAGAAAAACAGAAGCTAGAAGCTGAGGAAAAGAAAATGTTACACGACGAAAGAGTCTTAGCAATGGAGCTGGAGAAAATAAAGTTGGCGAATATGGGCAATTCACAAGGTGAACCAAATAATTCTTCTAATAAGGCAAATATTAAACCATATGATATTAAATTACCTGCTTTCAACCCTACCCGAGACGATATTGCATTCTATCTAACTAGATTTGAATTGGCATGCGACTCTCATAAGATAGACAAGTCGCAATATTGTGATCAACTTGGTAGGTTACTTACATGTGATGCTCAAAAAGTTATGATGTCGGTGGAAGATACTGACAATAATAACTATGAGGTTGTCAGAACGGTCCTGTTAAAAAATACCAACTGGATGAAGAAGGTTATCGCCTACGCTTCAAGTCTCTATTGCCGGAGACAGGAAAAGATATCTCAGACTTTATATCAGATATTCGCCTGACTTTTTCACGTTGGGTGGAATTGTCAAAAATCAAACACACATATGAGGCCATTGTTGAATTATTGCTTCGTGACAAAGTTATGTCATCAGTTAGTAAACTTTTTCTTTCCTTTCTACACGAGCGAAAACCTCCAAACATAAAAGATATGGAGCAATGCTGTCGTAAATAGGTCACGGCACATCCTAATGTAACAGTTAACGATTCTAAAGTTGAAGGTTTACCCGTTGCTTCGGCAACACCATATAGTCCTAATTTGCGACGTAGATCTCAAAGTGTTGATCAAAATTTTGGTGGTAGATATAATCGTAATTATGGACAGAACCAATGGGGTCCATCACGTAATGATTCTTCTTCAGGAAACTGGAGGCAATTTAATGGTCCTCAACATTTTAGTTCCAACAATTATGGAAATTTTGGAAGAAATAACTACAATAGAAGTTATCAACCTGACAATAATTTCTCAGGTAGACAACAAAACCCATCTAATAGAAATTTTGATCAAAGGAGAAATGACAATCGCAACTATGAAAACTGGGATTCAAACCAGAACAATAATTTCAATAGAGAAAATAACAATAATCGCAATGGAAATATTAGACGCGATAGATCGCAAGATAACAATAGATCTACAAATGATAGACTGTTTCGTCAAGCTAACTTTGCTCAACAAGAGCTCCAGGGTGTTAATAATCAAGGTAACAATGATAATATTATCCCTAAAGTTACTGCTTGCTCTGCTTTCGATTTCAATAGAGCATCCCAGTGCCAGCAATGCACAACTTTGTTCCAACCTACAGCTTTAACTACCTTGAGTTGCGGTCATCCTCTACCCGCTCTTCCTGCCTTAGCGGCACACGACGGAAGAGGGTCTCTTACTCTACATAAGGGTTTTGTGAACAATAATTCAGTCTCAGTTCTCTTTGATTCTGGATGCGCAACTGTTGGAATTAGACAGTCTCTAGTTCATCCATCCTGTGCAACTGGTAATATGGTGAAATGTGTGACATTCGGTGGGACAGTTGAGACTTTTCCGACTGCCATAGTCCACATTGCCACACCATTTTTCACTGGTTATATACACGCATGTTTTCTCAGAGCACCTATCGCCGACCTTACTGTCGGACAGATACATGGTGTAAAGGTGTGTACGCCGGTACAAATTGCTGCGTGGGAACAGCAACATAACCTTACTGCTTGTACCATAGGGACTATGCCAAAATCTTCTCAAGTGATGCATTCTGCTAATTTGGTGAAATCTTCCAGTATGGATGATACAACGGTTCATCATACTAATGTTAGTGCTTCTATTAGCCCAGTTCGACATACTTCAGTACGTCGCAACTCTAACTTTCATTCCTCTTTAGCTACTATTGTTGAAGAAGATCCTTTGATTTTGTCGGGCTTAGACACTAACTTTATCACTACGACTGAATCTTTATCCGGTCATGTTGATTACAACTTCTTTACTGCAATTACTAGCGTTTTCTTTGCCACATGTACGAACTTAATTGTTAGTACATACCTATACCTTATGAGTTTCTTAACTTTTCTTACTGGGCCGGTTAGCTCAATGTCTTCGTTCTTTACGACCTTTTGTCGTACTCACAACTTTTCTTGTAAACTTCGACTTAGGTCCAAGTTTACCAATGTCTCTTTTAGCATCTTTATTATATGCTTCTTGGGTCTCTCTTTGCCCAGTACACTGGCTATGACGTCAGTTCAGCCTTTAGGATGTACGCATTTATCAACTGCATTTCCTTTGTCTTGCGCAAAACCTCGGATTGTCAGCCACCATGACGCTCTTAGTTGTCATTACCATCCGCTAGATTTGCCTTTTGATGTGGGTGTCATGTGGTTACTCACAACTTTTCTTTACATAAATTACATGATTCTACTTGACTCTTATGTCCTTGATTCTCTTATAGATTTCGGGGTTATTTAGATACCCGTGGTTATAAATTAACACTCGGGTAGAACATTTCTATGATTCTGATAAGTCAAGACTCTAAAATACTCTGTACTACTTTCTCTGTTACCGTCCCTGGTGTAACGGAGGAAGGTTTGTTTGTCACCATATAAGGGCCGGTGGTTTACACGGCCAATTTAATAGATAGAAATGTAGGATTGACTATTGTATAATTTATAATCCTACGGTTATCAAACAGAGATTCTCATTTGTATTGTTTCACAGCGTAAACTTGTTGATGTGACTTGACGCTGTTATATGGAGTGTCTCATCAGTTTTCCAGTTATTTCAACATTTGACGTCCCTGTTTTCCATTGGACTTTGGACGCTTCTTTAGACGTGTGTCATACCCTCTTGAGTACAGAATGGTCTCGGGACTTATTTGTACCTGCTACAGTTAATTTACATTATTGTACATTAGTAGATGATATTATGTTAAAAGATATGGTACTATGTTATGATGATAATACGTCGGTGTCAATATATTGCTGTAGATTACGATGTTAAGAGTATAATATGTTTATGACATCTCTATTTTTTGTAACTTATCATTGCGAGATATGTCGATATTGTATTTTTTGTTGGGATATATAAAGTCATGTGAATGAAATTTTTTCTAGCATTGTAATATTGCGTTTGTACCCAGCACTTTATTGTGCGATTGTGGTAGCGCCTCTTTTATATAATGTTTGAATTTTGAGAAAATATTTTCTCTAAGGTTGTGAGATATTTTTTTTCTTCTCACTCGACGCTCCATTGTGCGTCAGTATAGCCTGATATTATGGCGGTATATATGTCTATGCCCATCGTCAGCGCATCATTTGTGTATTGTGGACCGGTTGTCTAGGTTATCATGCTTATTTTGGGGTGTGTATGTAAATTTAGTCTGTCTTGTAGGTTGCTATATTTTCACAATATTCACTTACGCCATGCATTTGATTACTATGTCATTTTGTTGTTTTTTCTCTTTCTTAGGGCATTGCTTCCCTTCATCTTTACTTTTTTCTTTCGTACCCCATTCTGTCTTTGTTCACTCTTCACTTTTCTTCTGATATCTTGTCGTTCTAGCTACATCCCTCTTGTTTTCTCTTATTACTCTAGTGTTTATGCCTTTATATAGACCATACTTATTGTAGATATTTGTATGCTTCCGCCCTCATTTGTTCGATGTATTAAAAAAAATGTTATCATTTTCTTCCCCCCGGGGGTGCGGTAAACTGTTTAGAGTCAGTTTGTTGTAAGTTAGGAATGTGACCTTTGTTATATTTCTTTTTTATATTTGTGGTCTAAGGAAGTCAACCAGTTGTAATATTTTCTGGAATAAGTTAGATTTAGTTGTTATCACCCTTGGGCTTGCTATTGTCTAGCTATATGCCCATATGAGGTTCGGTTCGTAGATTTTTTTAGAACAGTCCCAGTACGTTCCAGGTTGTGAACTAAACTCAAGTCACGGGATGATTCGCGCATGCGCCAAGGTTTTGGCGGGTCCGGAAGACTGTTTCGTTTAGAGGAGTCTGGCTCGGCGGTTTGAGCGGAGAAGGTGTCCCGCCATGTTTTTCTGGCAGTGTAAAAGGGGATCAGAGTTCTTTGTGTATTAAATATGTTTAAGATTCCCCCTGATTGTGATTCTGGCATAGTTCGGTAAAGCCTAGGAAATGGCCAGTGTTTCTGGTGTGTTTGTTTCCTGGAGTGCAGTGCAGGTAACAATACTTTTGAAGCTATTTGTGGTAGCTACGAACTTGACATTTTGAGGTGACTTACTCCGGTGCGGGAAATAGAGATAGAGAAGATTAACATTATTTATATAAGGAAGCCCGCCATCTATGCGGCCTATTTTTGCAAGAGATATACCTGACTAGTTTGGTCAGATGTGATGGTGAAGATTAACATTATTTATATAAGGAAACCCGCCATCTGTGCGGCTTTTTTTTGCCAGAGATATACCTGACTAGTTTGGTCAGATGTGATGAAGAATATTAACATTATTTATATAAGGAAGCCCGCCATGTATGCGGCGTGTTTTGCTAAAGATGCACATGAGTTGCTGTATCAGAAGAAATATAGATTGACATGCTACTAGCACTGCGATACATGCAGGCTACTCGAGATTTATTAATACCAGATGTATTGAACTGTTGTTATGTCCATGGGCTTGAACCTTGTCCTCCTCCTCCTCCTCCTCCTCCTTCTTCTTCTTCTTCTTCTTCTTCTTCTTCTTCTTCTTCTTCTTCTTCTTCTTCTTCTTCTTCTTCTTCTTCTTCTTCTTCTTCTTCTTCTTCTTCTTCTTCTTCTTCTTCTTCTTCTTCTTCTTCTTCTTCTTCTTCTTCTTCTTCTTCTTCTTCTTCTTCTTCTTCTTCTTCTTCTTCTTCTTCTTCTTCTTCTTCTTTTTCTTCTTCTTCTTCTTCTTCTTCTTCTTCTTCTTCTTCTTCTTCTTCTTCTTCTTTTTCTTCTTCTTCTTCTTCTTCTTCTTCTTCTTCTTCTTCTTCTTCTTCTTCTTCTTCTTCTTCTTCTTCTTCTTCTTCTTCTTCTTCTTCTTTCTTCTTCTTCTTCTTCTTCTTCTTCTTCTTCTTCTTCTTCTTCTTCTTCTTCTTCTTCTTCTTCTTCTTCTTCTTCTTCTTCTTCTTCTTCTTCTTCTTCTTCTTCTTCTTCTTCTTCTTCTTCTTCTTCTTCTTTTCTTCTTCTTCTTCTTCTTCTTCTTCTTCTTCTTCTTCTTCTTCTTCTTCTTCTTCTTCTTTTCTTCTTCTTCTTCTTCTTCTTCTTCTTCTTCTTCTTCTTCTTCTTCTTCTTCTTCTTCTTCTTCTTCTTCTTCTTCTTTTTCTTCTTCTTCTTCTTCTTCTTCTTCTTCTTCTTCTTCTTCTTCTTCTTCTTCTTCTTCTTCTTCTTCTTCTTCTTCTTCTTCTTCTTCTTCTTCTTCTTCTTCTTCTTCTTCTTCTTCTTCTTCTTCTTCTTCTTCTTCTTCTTCTTCCTTCTTCTTCTTCTTCTTCTTCTTCTTCTTCTTCTTCTTCTTCTTCTTCTTCTTCTTCTTCTTCTTCTTCTTCTTCTTCTTCTTCTTCTTCTTCTTCTTCTTCTTCTTCTTCTCCTTCTTCTTCTTCTTCTCCCTGTTTTTTCTTCTTCTCTTCTTCTTCTTCTTCTTCCTCTTCTTCTTCTTCTTCTTCTTCTTCTTCTTCTTCTTCTTCTTCTTCTTTTTCTTCTTCTTCTTTCTTCTTCTTCTTCTTCTTCTTCTTTCTTCTTCTTCTTCTTCTTCTTCTTCTTCTTCTTCTTCTTCTTTCTTCTTCTTCTTCTTCTTCTTCTTCTTATTTCTTCTTCTTCTCTTCTTCTTCTTCTTTTTCTTCTTCTTCTTCTTCTTCTTCTTCTTCTTCTTCTTCTTCTTCTTCTTCTTCTTCTTCTTCTTCTTCTTCTTCTTCTTCTTCTTCTTCTTCTTCTTCTTCTTCTTCTTCTTCTTCTTCTTCTTCTTCTTCTTCTTCTTCCTTCTTCTTCTTCTTCTTCTTCTTCTTCTTCTTCTTCTTCTTCTTCTTCTTCTTCTTCTTCTTCTTCTTCTTCTTCTTCTTCTTCTTCTTCTTCTTCTTCTTCTTCTTCTTCTTCTTCTTCTTCTTCTTCTTCTTCTTCTTTTCTTCTTCTTCTTCTTCTTCTTCTTCTTCTTTCTTTTCTTCTTCTTCTTCTTCTTCTTCTTCTTCTTCTTCTTCTTCTTCTTCTTCTTCTTCTTCTTCTTCTTCTTCTTCTTCTTCTTCTTCTTCTTCTTTTCCTTCTTCTTCTTCTTCTTCTTCTTCTTCTTTTCTTCTTCTTCTTCTTCTTCTTCTTCTTCTTCTTCTTCTTCTTCTTCTTCTTCTTCTTCTTCTTCTTCTTCTTCTTCTTCTTTTTTTCTTCTTCTTCTTCTTCTTCTTCTTCTTCTTCTTCTTCTTCTTCTTCTTCTTCTTCTTCTTCTTCTTCTTCTTCTTCTCCTTCTTCTCCTTCTCCTTCTCCTTCTCCTTCTCCTTCTCCTTCTCCTCCTCCTCCTCCTCCTCCTCCTCCTCCTCCTCCTTCTCCTTCTCCTTCTTCTTCTTCTTCTTCTTCTTCTTCTTCGTTCGCCCTGAAAAGGACGGTGGTTGCGTTGTGTCTGTTTACGCTTAAGCTGTGATATCTGCACCTTTCGGTCGACACATCCGACTTCAGCACGGCATTTTTTAGGGACCGGGTTTGCCTTCCCATTTCGATCCGCACTCGCTCAGCCAGACTGCACTGCTGCAGACATTTTCCAGGACCACCACGTGGAGGTGGAGTTCGGTCTTGACCAGCTCTGGTTCGCTGGTCCTGACACAGGCAGTACAGCTATGGGTTGCTGACTGCATTCACTATTGCTGCATCTTGGGGTCCCAATAATCTTGTCCAAATGACAGTATATTTTGATGTCAACGTATGTCGCCGTTGTCCTGTAATAAACTGTTTGAAACGTCACCAGTCGTTATTAGAGCTCCATGCTTCTAAGTGTGGTACTGTGATGTCTTCGTGACTGCAGCCTGTGTGGCGTATTCTATGTCAGGAAGAAAGGAAGAATAACGAAACTTCTACAGTTATGGCCAGTATGGCCTATGAACAATAAATATAAAGGTAAAACATTACATCTACAATACTTTTCCTGGCACTGATAGTAACATTATTCCTCTATAATTTGTGTACTCTTGTAAATTTCCCTTCTTAGGCAACTTAACCAGATATCCTTCCTTCCATTCAGTTGGTATCTCTTCCTTTTCCCAGACTTTACCAAGTAATTTATACAACATCTCTGTAGTTTGTCGATATCTACTTTGATGACCTCTGCTGGAATGCCATCAGGTCCAGACGCTTTTCCTTCTCTTAGAAGCTTTATGGCTTTCTTTATTTCTTCCTTCGTTGGTCTTTCACCGTTAATTTGTAGCTCCTCTTCAGCTGGCTGGATGTCCGGGGGGTTTTGTGGAGCTGGTCTATTGAGAAGGTCCTCAAAATATTCTGTCCACCTCTTCATTTGCTCTTGTAAATTGCTGAGCAGTTTTCCAAGGTTTACCTTTAATGTTCATTGGAGGATTATTGAGTCAATCTGTATTTATCTGGGGGGAATCTTCTACCACTGTGGATTACTGGCTTGTATCCTTAGTTATTTATTATTGTTATTTTTTTATATGTTAGCTTTTGTTTTGTAATATAGTGTTTTATTAACTTTTGTATTTCTGATGGGGGTTTTAGTGCCTATGAGATTTTTTACACACATTTCTACCTTGTGGTTACTACAGTATGTCTTAATGTTTTGCATATGCTGGTCATATTTATTGCAGTCTACCAGAAAGTGTTTAATTGTATTGGGTTCTTGACACTCTTTGCATGTGGGTTACTCTATCATGAAATACCCAGTTCCAAGCTTGAGCCTCAGCAATTTTTTTATTAATTGGTATTTTTAGTTGAACTTTTATCTGACATTTTTTGCTTGTTTTTTTTCAGGATTTTATGTGAGTGTCTTGCTTTTTTAATTTGGTCCCATGCTGTTATCCACTGTTTAGTTATTGCTTGAGCAATTAAGCTCTTAATTTCAAACTTCCCTAAGCCTACTTCAATTTTGTTATAGCTAGTTCTTCCCCCTTTGGCTTCTTTGTCTGCAAGCTCATTTCCTGCTATCCCAACATGTGCTGGTATTCATGTTAGTGTTACACTGCATCCTATAGTGTGCAGATATGTATTGACCTGTAGTATTTTCTCTATAATATCTGGCCTGCTACATTCATTTCTGTTTCTGATAGCTAGTACTGATGAAAGGGAATCTGTAAGAATGGTTACTTTATTTGGTGGGGTTTCTGCAACTATTTCTACAGTTTTTAGGATTGCCACTAATTCTGTTACTTTGTATCTTTTATAAATTTTTAATTTTGGTATTGCTATTCCTGCTCCTAATTTTCCTTCTTCATCTTTTGACCCATCCGTATATATAGTTAGGCTATTATGTATATACTGTTCTATATACTCTAGTGCTTTTAAGTTTTTTTTAGATTAAGTCTTTAGATTTGCTTATGATTTTTGCTAAGTGGGAGTCAGTTTTTGGTACTTTTAGTTCCCATGGTGGGGTCTTTGCTTTATACTGCGCACTACTGTTTATCATATTAAATAGGCTTGGGTGATGATCCACTTCATCCATTGTTGTCCACCCTGACGGGTATCTATTATGCTAGTGGAATGTGGCCTATGTATTGGTTACCCCTATCAAAGGTTTTGTGTGCTGGGTGAGTTGGATCTTTTGCCACTTTTGCCCAGTAGCTGAATCTCAGCTCTTTTCTCCTTAGCTCCAGGGGTATAATGCATAGCGCTACTTCTAATGCCTCTACTGATGTTCCCTTCGAGGCACCTGCTATTATTAACAATGCCTGGTTTTGAACTGTGTCTAGTTTTTTTCTTATTGCTCGGAGCGGCTGATGCAAAGACAACACTGGCATAGTCAAGTTTGCCCCTAATAAATGATTTATAGAAGGTTAACATTGTCTTATTGTAGGCTCCCCATCCACTTCCTTTCATATATTTTAGCATGTTAAGTCCCTTACTGTTTTCTACTAATAGGTCTATGTGTTTGTTCCAGTTTAGTTGCTGGTCTATATCGGGCCGAAACACTTGTCGGACGGGGGGACTATTCTGATGATCAGATTGCTTCATGTTGTATCGATCTGTAAAGAGTTTCCTATCATCTTATCTTAATACCCAGAAATCTAGTGGATTTTGCTGTGCATACTTTTTTCTCATTAATGTTAATGTAAATTATATTATTTTTAATTACACGCCCTCTACTGAAGATCATTCCTACGTCAACTTAAATAAAACAAGAAAGGAACACAGTATGGAAAGAACATGTTAAATATGACCATGAAATGACTAGATGCTAAGTTCCAGCGACAGGCTAGTGCAGTAATTTTCATTTGAAAGTTAAGAAGTAATTATTAAAAAAAAAACAAAAAAAACTTACACTAGTGACCTCGATGTTTTTTTGTTGCCGCATGGGTATGCTTCCAGACACTTAACTACACACTATACCGAGAATATGGAACCTTGACGGTGCAGACTACTAACACAGAATTACTCTTCGCTTTGCCCTGACAAAAACTGAGAGAATCTTTGTTCGACGCTGACAGCCATTTGATTTAATCTTTATTTATCGCTAACAGTTGCTGAAGAACCCTTTATTCAACGCCGACAGATATTGACAAACTAAATCCATTGTTGACAGGTATAAATAAATATATATTCTAAGCTGACAGATATTGACCGACTCTATTCATCGCTGACAGATATTGAAGAATCTTTCAACGATAACATATACTGACAAATACTATTCAGCCCTGGCATATATTTACTAAATCTTTATACAGCGCTGACAGACACAAAAACCCATTATTTAACAGTAATATATTAACAAATTCTCAGTGCTGACAAGTACAAATACATTTCTCTTCTATTTTTACAGATACTTTTTGTCCAGCGCTGACAGATATCGAAGAATCCTTTATTCTGCCTGGATAGATATTGACATGTCGAATTCAGTGCTGACAAGTATAAATAAATCTCTGTTCTACTTTGACAGATATTGACAGGCTCTGTTCAGCGCTGACAGATACTGATTAACTCTTTATTCTAGGTCATCAGCATCATCACATTTCAACTTCCTAAAGAGCATAAACGGGTGCTTGCGTAGAATAGAAGGACTGAAATGGTATGACAAAGTCACAAATGTGGAATTGATGACAAGAACCAGACAAGTGCCAGTGGAACAAGAGTTGAGAAGAAGACGCTGGCGATGGATACGACACACATTGAGGAAACCTGTTGATAGCATTACAAGGCAGTCCTTGTTCTGGAATCCACAGGGAAAGAGAGGCAGAGATAGAAAAAAAAACACATGGAGAAGAGAACTGGAAACAGAGGTGAAAATGATGATGAAAACATGGAAAGAACTTGAGCGGATGGCACAGGACAGGAAGACTTGGCATGTGTTTGTTGAAGGCCTATGCTCCTTGGGGAGCTAAAGGGTATTGATTGAAAGAGCATAGGTGTTCAATAAATTAATGTTAAGTCTCAATGTTCCATGTCATCCAAGGAAAGTCTTTCCATCCTTTTTTTAACAATTTCATGTCTTTTCCAGTTTTTTTTCTCCGTGTGTTTTCGATCTCTCTCTCTCTCTCTACATCTCTTTCTACATTAACTACCTTCAACTACACATCAAGCACTCATCCTGCGACCTATTTCCAGCGGACCGCATTATTTACACGAGTGATAACAGTTGCAGCACACTCGAACTATCGTTACAAAAAGATACAGATTATCTGACTAAGTGGAGCAACGGAAATCGCATGCAAATAAATATCAGTAAAACAAAATGCTTGTTAATATCAACTGGACAAAAATTACAAAATTCAGAGAAAACAACACTTCAGATCTACATTGGTACCTAGCTAACTGAGAATGTAAATCAACATAAAACTCTAGGTCCTGTCGTTTAGCAGCATCTAAATTGGAACTCACATATACGAGTGCACTGATCAAGCAACCTGCACAGAAATTTTACCAGTTAGCTAAAGTCAAACATTTCATAGATGAAGAAGCAAGAATTAAAAAAATGTCGAGTGCCCAAGCACTTTATTCTAGTTTGATTTATTCAAGAAAAGTTTAGCTTACTCTTCTGCTCATCTTTGGAACTATCTTCCACGTGATCTAAAAAACAACCTCAGTCCCTATCCATACAATCGTAGACTTTTCGAATACTTCATGAGTTCGAATTACACCCCCCCCCCCTCCCCCCCCCCCCCCTTCTCTTCTCTCTCCTCCCCCCCCCCCAATAGTGATTATGTTTCTGAATAAATATATAATATCGAATGTAGATTTGGGACCTAGGACGCATCAAAAGTGAGGAATGCAGTAAGCGACCCATAGCTTGACTGCCTGCGTCAGGGTCAGCGAACCAGAGCTGACCAAGACCCTATTCCACCTCCACGTGGTGGTCCTGGAAACAGGCTGCATCGCTGCAGTCTGGCTGAGGAGCAGGGATCGAAAAGGGAAGGCAAACCCGGTCCCAAAAAATGCCGTGCGGAGGTCGGATGTGTCGGCCGAAAGGCGGAAATACCGCAGCTTCGCTGTATACGGACACAACGCAACCAACGTCCTTTTCAGGACGAACGAGGAAGAAGAAGAAGAAAAAGAAGAAGAATGTAGATTTAATAGTGATTTTTATAGTTTTCAAAATATTTTATTTCATGGTAATAATTAATTTGTACTTTTCAATATATTTTGTTTCCTGATTATAATTACATACCGTGAATGTGAATATGCCATTATTGTACTTTCACAACGTTGAATTCCTTTAAATTGGTATGTAAACACGCATGTGAGAATAAATGAATTGAGCATAAAAGACGAGAGAAAGGAAGGGCAGAATTTCAGACGGGCCTGCGTGCTCAATTCTTAACCCTTTGAAAATAGTTCGTTCGTTCGTTCGTTCTCTTACCCTAAAGATTACAGAACAAAAACTGTCTCGTAATGTTATCAACAGGTTTCCTCAGTGTGTGTACCATCATGTACACCATCAGCTGTCCTTCATTATGTTGTGGATTAGCATTTGTTATTATGGAAGGGAGACAATCAACAAAACTGCATTCGCTGCAAACCAAAACATCGATGCTTTCCCTGATACGACGAAGAATGGACCCTTGTTTATAGGATTATAGTAACGTAACTTGAGTTTGTTGGCCCATTGTGAGTACATCTACATTGATTCGGCCCAGGCAAGATTGTTATGATGAAAGAACTGACTGCATTATTTGACTATTTTAACCGTACTTATCGTCAAGCTATGAGCGATTGTAATGTGCAATTTGAATAATTATTTTAAACTCTCAGTCATTAATTGAAATAGTTCATAAACGGCACTTAATTCTGCATAGGACGGAATGAATGATTCACAAGCGATATAGAAACTATACATTCTAATATTTACTTGAGTACCGGTAATACTGAACGCAAATCGTTAGGTAAACCAACGAGAATTTTATATACATCAGGTAGAGACAAAGACATTTTTACTTTAACAGGACTGCTGCGGTCTAAGAATTTTAATGAAAATACTTATAAACTCTGCATGTGTGAGATGAAAAGGTCTTTGTTTCATTTGTTTTCTTCTATACAGGCAATTTAAAGTGAGTGAACAATCAGAAAGGTTAAGACTTAAGGCACTAGTAATGGAAGATAGAACACATTGAGACCACTCCTTGTTCACATGAAAATGAATGATTGATCCTTCACCCTGGATAAATAAAACCACATACTTCACTCACGTGGACAAATACAAATACATTTTAAAACTGTTTATGTCAATCGTTACGAGAAGAAGGAGGCTGCAGTACATCGTAACAACAGGAAAGATAGAAGGGAGCAGAGACAGAGTACGACAAAGAAAGAAGATACGGGACAAATTGACATCGTGATATGGAAAGTAGTCAACAACAGAATTTATAAACAGTACTGGAGATAGGAAGTTGTGGAGAAACATGATTGCCTACGCCACTGGCATGGTCCTTAAAGAACAATGTCAAACTAAAATATTGTAGTGTCTGTTAGCTCCCTTTGATAAGTCTTATTAAATGATAATGTTAATGTAGATCACATGATCTATAGGTCATAAATAACAGCGGAACAGGAAAGCGCTATAACATATAAGGAAGGGAAACCCGAGGCCTGTGAACAGTAAATAAATATTAGACAAACAAAAAGGTATGTTTTCAGGCACTCGTAAGAAATAAAGAAGTAGAACACTAGACAACAGAAAAACAACAGACGTGAGGTGGCTTACCCAGGATTTGAACACTGGACCTTCCGTGCGACAACCCCGCCTAGCTATGCAAGCGAATCACACTATCCTCCCTGCCATCCACGCATCACCAAAAAAATGATGCTAAGATGACAGGTCAATAAAGAACCGAAAGACATAACACCGGAAGTCCACCATGGGCAGAACGGCCTATTATTGACGCAATCACTTCTGTTGTTTCTCTATCAGACAGCATAGGCCAGTCCACACAAGACAAAGAGACCTTAATACTGTGTCCAGTACATAATAGTAGACTTAGAACAGTAAGTACAGGTTAGATGGTAGGTTTTGGTATTATATAAACATTTATAACATATAAGGAAGGGAAACCCGAGGCCTGTAAACGGTAAATTAATATGAAACAAACATAAAGGTATGTTTTCAGGCACTCGTAAGAAATAAAGAAGAAGGAAAGCGCTATGAAGACCCACCAAGGGTATGTGTGGTGAAATTACAGTGATGCAACGTTAAAATTCCTCCATTTATAAAGATAACAGGTAAAATAACATGTAGGGATAAAAATATAGGTAAGATATGCCGCTGCTTCTTCACCTACGCCAGCGTTTTCTAGGGTCATTGAAAACTAACTAGTTAGGACATGCAAACTAACGGCCTATCCTTTTAGACGGGGTAGAAACGGAGATAAAAGAAAAAAATGTGACGGTCTGAACACGTGTTTGAATCTAAAGTCTAAAAGACGCAATTTGTAGTTTTTAAAGAAAAAATTACGCCACTAGTTGACACAATGTAAGAAAGTGGACGAAAAAACGACCTTAGCTCTTGTCAGAAAGAGACGTATCTTGGACGTTCTACGGTAATTAGTCGTTTTAGTTTGAATATAGCGGCAAACGCCGTGAACGAAGGTACAAAAACAAATTTCAAAACTAACCTTGAAAAAAGTAGGTTTTTTCTTAATAATAAGTTTAGGAGAATAAAAACTAGCTAGTTTGATAGCCCATCTTAACCTGAGAAATAATATACTTTTAATTACAAAGACGGACAGATAACACGGAAGATATTGACGAAATACTGTATTGTTCAATACAGACTAGCCGACAATTTTTTGTGCATATTTTCACTAAAGTTACATTTTGACGTCCTTGAGACTAAAAATGCAGAAAAACATTACATGTGGACTAGGGGCAGGATAGGAGGATAGTAGCTAAAAATAACTTAGCATAGAATCTTAGAAGTAGGGGGAGACAAAATTTGTGTAGTTTTTTTCTTGTAGTTAGTCCAAAAACAAGTGTAATTTTGGGAAAAACCAAGTTGGGACGGACAGACCGACAGAAAAATACTACACACTAGACTGAGACTGGACCGAAATTGGACATTGTAGTTTGAATATTTGAACGGTAGAGGGGAAGTCCGCTGATTGGACGGAAGCTTTCATATTATAGAAAAAACAGTAGAGGCACATGCCATTTTTTAAAGGACTGTCCATATACACAGTTCGTTAATGCTAGAAGAGTGATTTCCAGGAAATGTTATATATTATCAGTGGGACGCCATAGTCTAGCCAGCAGCTCAGCTGAGTTTTGCTAGTACAACGTAACTAAGTTTTCAATTTTGAATTGTGGTAAGGGAAAAAGCATTTACCTTTTTTATTTAATATTTTGAGTGATTGATACTGCCATGTCATGAAAAATGATTACGACAAGTGAGTGCTTATTCTGGGTCCCCAGCGACAGTCCAGGGCCTAGAGGCAAACAAATAATATAGGAAAACATATCTAAGACTATAGAAGACAGATCTATATTTGAGATCAGTGGGAACATATCACCCACCTTATTAGATGGAAGAGGAGACTATTGAACATATTTGGGATGCAATGCAGTCATGGGAAACTGGTGCTATTTGATACCGCCTGGGTGAGATGTGCTGAGTTGGTCAGAGAGATCTGACCCGATCTTTGTAATTTTTTTTGCTTTGTTGTGTGTAAAAATGGTGCAGTAGGCAGTGTGTTGACACATGGCACAAATATTGGTTTCAGAGTTTCTGGTCTGGCACTACGCTAGTGCCAGATGCTTTGAAGAGGTCCAAGAGTGGATGCCTAAGAAGCCCACCATTTTACTCCAGCTACTGTGAGGAGTGGGCCACTTGAATTCTTTACTGCATCGTCACAGGCCAGATAAGTTGAAAACCTGGCCTGCTGTGGATTCATCAAACTTTTCCACAATAAAATAAATAAACAAAATCCTGGTGCATAAAAACTATACCTCAATTCCATATTTCAAAGACAATGACTATTGTACACATAGATCGGGAATGATGACACCACCCCGACTAGACATCCAGTGCTAGTTTTCCAAAGACACTGTAGTTAGTATTAATATTAACCAATGTAACAATATATCTATGTACAAAATTTTCATTTTGATTATTCAATATATATATATGCACTTTTATTGATAAATACATATTGTTTCATACGTCCTGACCAGAAGAACATTTGGTTCAGGACTAAATAAATTCAAAAAATTGTCAAATTTAAATTCTAAAGCCAGTGTTAGTTGATTTGATCATAGAGCTTATTATTATTATTAGAATTAGTGTTTACATGTGTGTGTCTGTGTATTTAAGTACCTACACATCACATTTCATTACCCTAGACATTAAACGTAGCTAACATACATAATAGTAGAATAAGTCTGTTTGAGGTCATAAGTGGTAGCAGAAAGGCATTCTGTAACTCACATAAACTGTTATCTTCAGGAGCCTTCACAGCTGACCTCATACAGTACACTAGGTAACATAGCAACCACGCAATAACTTCAAAAACCACTACAGTATGCAACGTCTTAAAAAAAAAACGTAAAATAAAATTACAATATTTTAAATTTCATTCTTAAAGTCTGCGCAATGTAATAGTGCAGCAAGTAATAACATCATTGGTTGGCTTAATTATTAAGATGAGAGAACATACATGCCTAGGCTCTGTCATATGATTTTAGTGTGTGTTATGTGTGTAATTTATATGTACAATATGTGTTATGCTATACGTACACGTTATTTGAACACGTTATGTTGACAAATTATGTGTACCCTATGCTTACAAGTTACGTGTACAAGTTATGTATACGAGTCATATGTACCGTAAAGTATAAGTTATGTGTACTATTCGTCTTTTGTTTGCATGTACAAGTAATGCGTACTGTATGTGTAATGTTATTTGTGCTAGTATTACGTTTATTAATAATGTAGGCTCCTGCAGAATTTGAAAAAAAAACCTACTCCAGAGAGTTTAATCTATAAAGTATCAGAGGATGAACTGTTTAGAGTTGTCATAAAGATATAACAGGGCAGCAACGAGAGACAATTGGGTTATTAGTATTGTTAGACCTTGTCACGGGTTGCCTCCCCTTTGCTCTGCAGTGATTGTCGAAATGGCCAAAACCTAGAATATTTAATGTGGGTCTTCAAAAGTATCTACCTTCGCACAAGATTACTCTTGGCAGACATGCAAATAGAAGAGTGATGATGCTTCTAACTTGAGGAAGTATTCACAAGATATTCAGAAATCAAGAACAATGCTGACTGGGTCTTAGCACTGTTAGCTTATTATCTGCCCGACAAGTTTTGTGAAGAGATATATTGTTTGATTTAGCTCTTTTCTGATTTAATTAAGTGAAATCTTAATCTAGTAGCTCTGTCTTAAGTGTATTTAAGGTGACTGAGTAATATGGGCGCAGCACACTCAAAAGAATTTTAACAGTGTAAAATGAATAATTCTTTTTGTTAAAAAAGTTATTGTAGCGAGATTTGTTAACACTTGCTTGGTTGTAGCGCGACACACGCCCACGCGACACCCACACACACAGAGCAAGGTCGGCTCGGCGGGTCTTTCTTTGAAGTTTAAGGACGGGAAATGTGAATTACGGTTAAAGCCAGACAATATTACTGAAGAATGAGGAAATAGCTATATAGGAATGTATGGCGTACTTTAAAAGTTTGCATTTGCTGGACATTAAATTATTCACTACAAGAGAACGCCTGGTTGGAATACAATTAAATAAAAATAATTCAACAAAGGAGATAGACTAGGAATTATATCCAAAAGGATAATATTCAAATATAAATAGTTTTAAAGATAATTAATATTTTTCACCTTCATCACATCTGCTAAAAGTTAGCTAATAATCTTTAAACATTTATTATAGCTACATACCTAAACGGATTTAAATATAAATTGGATAGAATGAAAGCTTCATATGGGGAAAAGGAAATGATACCTAGGAAGGAAGGAAAGATATAAGTGTGTAGTGTACAGAAGAGAAAACAAGTACAGGAAAAACACAGATTGCTTCAAATTGCCTCAAATCAGGAGATGAAACGAAAATCTTTTGGGGAATTTAGGAGGTGCTTTCTCGTACGGGCGAGAGACTGAACTATAAGGACAGAGCGGCGCATTGGAAATCACACACACCAAATCCAGAAGCCAGAGTGAGAAACTGGAAGACAGTATCTGCAAGAAAAGTTCTTTTTTCACGCTGCATGCAGGGCAGATTAACTTCAACCAAAACAGTCTCACCGTGAGCTTATAAATCCTAAGATGGTATGTAAGTTTATTAAAAATATATGTATTACTAATATCATTTTATTTAAGATTTTATTGATTGTAGCAGATATGATAAAAAAGGGAATGACGCTAACCAGAGATAACCTTCACCGGCATTGTCAGGAAGCATAACCATTAATTGGTTAACCACATATATCATGGCTAGTTCTTGCCTGGAAGCTTACGACATACCAGCAAGTACATAAGTGACTTGACATCCATAAGTGGAAGGCAAAGGTTATATCGTACCCATGTATCATAACATGTGATTTATTCATGTATATTGTTAATTCTGCACAGTATACATTATCTTATCATGCTATCTCTGTAACATACTACCATGATTCATTCATTTATATACAAACACTGAAGACATGGTCGCATCATGAACAGCAGTGGGTGGTGAGATTGTTGGAACAACATGGCCACCTATTACCTTTTGTTCCAGGTTTTATGATCACTGTTTATGATCATTCCTGATCGAGAAACTAAAGACTTGAAGAAGTTGATCCAGCTCACTGAAGCCTATAGGTCAACCACTCTTCAACACCTTAGTCCCCCGTAGTTATAGGGCGGGCTGAAGGAAAGTCTTCCGTACTCCAGTGTGTCGGAGGAACCTCGAGCAGACGTGGCTAATAATATAAGATGAGTTTATGTGTATCCATCCAACAAATCCTGTGAGCAGTTTCTAAAACGACTGTTTAATGATGACAACTAGATGGCAATAGATAATGTGCCAAACTTGTGTTATAAGTTCAGTGGAAGATAAATCCAAGACTTTTTAGCTTGTTTATTTGATTTGTAACTGTAAATAATCATACATTTTACCATCTTACAACAACCATTTCTCATTACAAGAATATATAAATGTACATAATAAATTGGATAATTGTACTCATTTGACTTGTTAAATTTTTAACTGTTAAAATTTTGAGTTAACTTTTCAAATTTAATTATATTATCACATAGGGTTACGATAGCGAAAGTAGCAACTTATACTTCTGAAGCCTAATCTATTGTCCAGCTCAGAGTATTCACAGCTGTAACTCCCTTGTGATACCAGTGTACTTCTCGGGCGCTGGAACTTCATACTTTCTGGAGAGAGATTCTACTTCTGCTCTACCACTATTATCATAATAGGAAAACCTTTCGCTACAGTTATCATCACAGGGTGATGTTATAAATATTGAGGGAATTGTCTGAAAGTTCACTTAGCAGCTTTTAAGTTTGTACTTAAGTGCCAGTAAGTTTGTTGGTTACTGCTCCAGCCGATGGTTGGTTCTTTGCAGATTATGGACTGATGCACTCTCGTCACTGGTCAAGTCTGGAGGTTGTGACACGTTCCAAGAAATATCAGGGAGTAATCAAGAAACTGGTCCAGCGTCTTCAATGATGATGGTGTCTAGCGTTGCCAGCAGGCCCCTTATACCACACACTTTGTTCCAGAGATATCACCCTGGACAGGTACCACCGCCTAGTATTATGAAAGAAGAGAAACAAATACCTTCCTGAGTATTAAGTTTCCTGACACACAATCATGTGCTTCTCCCCCACTCCACCCCCCTTTTTCATTCCACCAACCCATCTATCTCAGAATTTTACCCTCTCTGAGCATTAATATTAATCCCAGTGAGCGGAAAACATTCATTACATTTATATTGAATATCTTTACGTGAATAAGGTATAAGTATGTACATCAGTTATATCATCATCCACTCCCTGCTCCACATGGATCTTGGGACTACTTCGCTTTTGGTTCTCCGTGAGAAACCCGCATAAAGCAGTCCCCAGCTCTTGCAGGGGTGGTTCATGAAATCATCATTCTATTTGATGAGGTTGCCCGCCTCAGATGACTTGGACATCCACTAGCAATTTTCACATGTTAATAAATGCAAAATATAGAATTTTAAAATTAAAAACTCACTCTAAAATCTCTTTAGGAATACTGTCTCCTGGCACAGAGAAATAGTTAAGGCAACAGACTTCTTGCAGGATGACCGATAAACCCAAACTTCACGCTTTTAATCTGAATATTGGTAAATAACTAGTTATGTCTGGCCAAACTCAGACGGATTTTGTGAATAATTCGGTTAAAACCGATCAGAAAAGGGCAGAAAAAGAGAAAGCGTCCTGATACCGATAAAGGTGGGTTATGTTTCAAAAGTATGTGTGTTCAAGTCTACATCATCGCCACATAGGCTAGTAATAAATATGTGTTACTACTGTCACGTCTAGAATATTGAGTGCATGTGTTGGTTTAGTCGTTTACACCACAGGTACGTACAGGAGAGTCATGGATGGTTGTAAACGACTGGTGACATTTAATACTGGTTTATTCTTCTTCTTCTTCGTCCTCGTTCGCCTTTAGACTTCCACATTTATGACTCTAATAAAGGCAGTAGTCAACCCAAGGCTCCCAACATCTCCAAACAGTTTTTCGTTGACAAAAGTGGGTTGTTGCCATATGCTACTCCGTTCATTACTGTAGGTTGGGCAGTATTGCAGCAGGTGTTCGACTGTCATTGGGCTGGTACCGCAGGTGCAGAGATCTGTTGCACCAATTTTGTATTTGTGGTACAGATGGTATCTCAATCTGTTGTGACTGGTTTATTCACGTCACAACACATTGATATAAAATGCACATAGTCAGGATACAGTTCACAGCATAACACGAAATATATCTTAACACATAAGGACTGCGCACTCGGCAGTTACTATGAGATCAGCGCTATAAAGTATCATCAATAATTCAGCGCTATCTCTTCCTCAACAACTATCCTCTCACAGGAAACAAGGGCCTTTATATAATTCCTCAGAGCTACAAAGTATCATCAATAACGATCCTCTCACAGGGGATAATGGCCTTTATATAATTCATCAACAACTATCCTCTCACAGGAAATAATGGCCTATATATATATATATTCATCAGCGCTTTAAAGTATCATCAATAACAATCCTCTCACAGGAGATAATGGCCTTTAAGGACTGCACACTGCAGTTATCGAAATGGCCTACACAAAATCGTCAGCTACTATCCTCTCACAGGAAATAATGGCCTTTAAGGACTGCACACTGCAGTTATCAAAATGGCCTACACAAAATCTTGGCCTCAAACATTTTCACAATAATCCAAACTGCAGTTTTATACTACGCTGTACCCACAGCGAAAAATCCTTCGACATTTTGACTTCAGCACTGCGCAGGCATTTCACACTTCCCAAAAACACTGTCTTGACCTACCCGGTCAAACGCCCAGAACACTCTCTGCAGATAACACACTCGTTCCGCTCAAAAGCAGTCACGAGACTTCCTCACGGTCAACACAACTCAGTCAATCAATCATCTGCGGGCTAGCCGCGAGCTATTCTCACCCCGCTTAAAACATTACAGAATAAATATATCTCACACTTGAGATGATCAGGGTTTTTCCACGCCTTCTGTAATCTATCTCTCGAAACTACCACGAGATATTTTCAAAACAATTCAATAGCCAACAAGCAAACAAGTGCTCCAACTCAGAATCTATCTTGACTACTAATATACTCAGATTTACGTCCCTTACACCAGTTCTGTTCTTAACATCTTACCTCACCCCCGGAGAAAAAAAAATGATTCTATCATTTTTTTGACAACTACATCCCCCCAAAAAAGTTAAGAGGACAATGCGTCTCTAACATATGCATATAAGAATTACCTTAAGTTAAGTCAAAATAAGACATCTACAAAATATAAGCATTAAGTGAAATGTAAAAATGAAATATCCAATGTAATCAATTAAACATACTAAAAAATAATGCCTTACAAAACCGAGTTAAGTGAATACAGAACAATTAAATAGGAAACAACCGATAGTAAAAGAAAAGACAAGATCAGAATATGAGGGAAAAAAAAACAATAATATTACATTCAAACAATTTCTTATACGTAAAATAACTACAAATATCACAAGTAGTTACACTATATTAAGTTATCCCATTAACTAACAATACAAAGAATGAAAGTATAAGAAGCGAAAGAAGAAGTATATAAGAAGGATGCGAAACGCACACAACGCACGGAATGTAAACAAAATATGAAACCATACTGAAAAGACAACAAAAATGAAAGAATAGAATGAAGAATAATCAACAAAAACAGATGGAAAGCAAAAGGTATGAATATAGAGAAAGTTGGTAAAAAATATATACCAATAACTATTTAGATCAAACAACGTATTTTATAATACATACAAACATGATCGAAAACGACAAAACAAAATAACAAAGTATACCTATACTAATATCATAAAAAATAGTTTATAACTAAACAAAACATAATCAGTAATTTAAACAAGTTATACAAGTTATACATAACCAACAATAAATTATCGACACCACACAAAAAAGTAATAGCATAGCTATATATCTAAGTTCGACCAACGCACAATCAAGCGCTAATACAACATAACATCCAAAAAACCAAAAAAAAAACTTTCTTTAAAGAACTAAAATTACTCTACATATCAAACATAGCGCATAGTCAAGCGCTAGGCACACACAAAATCCAAAAAATTACAATGTTCGGAAAAAAAATATTTTCCAAAAAATACAATACAAAAATATTTCTTAACGCTAAGTTACCTAAAAATAGTATTTTAATTTAATTAATTCAAATCTATAATTAACAAAATAACAAAGAAACTAACTTCAACAAAATGAGAGATATATAACAATTCCTATATCTAAGCAAACACTAATCAACACGTGTAAGTTTTTCAAAAATACGTCACAGAGAAACACATAGGAAAACACACTATTACCAACATACAAGTTTGCAGATATATGAAAACAACGTAATGTATGTTAATTAAATGATTAAATCAGATCTCAAGATTCCTCAATCAAATAACAATATCAGCAAACGCTGTTAAATTTTTCTACACAGTTCAATTTAAACTTTTAAATATTTCCGGCTGACAATCACGTTCAGCTTAGCTACAGTAATATTTAGTTATAAATTTATATCTATCTCCATCTGATATACTAAAAGTAACTATTGTAACACTACAACTAATGAGTATGTGCATAGGGCTGACAAACTCATCATGTACAAAACTATCTTAACTATCACATCTGCAAAAAAAAAAAACAAAAACAAAACAAAACAAAAAAAAACTTCAAGTTCTGCACCAGAGTATAAAAGTCAATGATTATATGGTGTAAATAGGCATAGGTTTGTGACCAGTAAGGTTAAATATAAACCTGCTCATTGCATTCATCAATAGTAAACGACACGTCACTACCATCTAACACACTACACATTATCCAAAACACAATAGTATAGAAATAGCATCGAAATGAACTAATGCATAATTAAAATAGTCATACATATCAAGAAAAACTATTGACATCAAATGATGCATAAAATGATAATCATAATATAACAACCTATAATGATTTATACAATAGAATACAGTAACATCGACTGTCCTAAAAAAAAAAAAAAAAAAAAAAAAATCAAACGCAAAAAATCTCCATAGGTCTTGCCGACATCTCATAAACACTAGGGGTAACACGTCCAATGCATAGTTAGCACGCTGATATGTTCTGCTTGAACAGATACTCGGGCACAATGTTGACCTACATTCTTGCCGCTACCGTAAACAGGAGCGCTGACCCTTATCGAGAAGTCGCCTCTGTTCAAAAAATACAAACGAAAATTTCCATTTTAATGAATGGTGAAATTTACTAAGAACAACGGAGAGGTTAAATAAACAATTACCTCGCAATGTGGTTTGTGTAGAAATCTGGTCACTTCACGATGTCATCGACTCTTCCTTTATGTTCACAACAACGTGATGCTCTTTCAAAATCAGAAACATAACAAGCAGTAGTATTTGTGACATCATTATCATTGCTACTTTGCTTAATAACAATGATTCTAGGCTCATGTCGAGCAAAATTAGCATAACTGCCATCATTTCCTCTTTGTTTGAGACCATTATTATGTCTATAATCCCAGTCAGACTTGTTATGCTTAACGTTTCTACTCCGAACAAAAAATCTGTCAGAAAAATTATTGCACGATTGAAAACCCTTCTTGTATTTGCCTGTACCATTATTTTCAAAATTCTCAGAATAAAAATGTTGATATACATTAACTTGTCTCTTATCTCTCTGAGAAGGAAAATTATTATCATATAAATTCCCTTGGTACTTTCTAACCTTAGGAACATCTCTCCGACCAAAACTCTTTCCATTCTTTTCTTTGACAATATGCTTATTTGCAGTATCATCTGCAGATCTATAAGTATCTTTATCGTTACGCATATAATGGGTTTCATCCTTGGAACCACTACTTATAACTTTATCCCTTGTTATCATCTTATGAGAACTTCCAAAATTAGTTACTCGTTTAATCCTTAGGCTTTTAGCCGGAAATCTATCAGGATTGACTGTTACATTATCATTCTCTCTGTTACACTGCCGCCAAGAATTGTTGCCATTGGAAGCAGAATCAAAAGATCTTGGAAAGTTATATTTTCCCCGAAAAGATCTTTGTCCATCACATTTAACTTTTTTATTAGCAAAGATTGTATGATGCTGGATCTTTGCTTTTCCAACTTGTTGGCAAACAACCTTCTCCCCACACTGGCCACCACTGATACCGATAAAGGTGGGTTATGTTTCAAAGGTATGTGTGTTCAAGTCTACATCATCGCCACATAGGCTAGTAATAAATATGTGTTACTACTGTCACGTCTAGAATATTGAGTGCGTGTGTTGGTTTAGTCGTTTACACCACAGGTACGTACACAAGAGTTATGGATGGTTGTAAACGACTGGTGACATTTAATACTGGTTTATTCACGTCACAACACATTGATATAAAATGCACATAGTCAGGATACAGTTCACAGCATAACACGAAATATATCTTAACACATAAGGACTGCGCACTCGGCAGTTACTATGAGATCAGCGCTATAAAGTATCATCATTAATTCAGCGATATCTCTTCCTCAACAACTATCCTCTCACAGGAAACAAGGGCCTTTATATAATTCATCAGCGCTACAAAATATCATCAATAACGATCCTCTCACAGGAGATAATGGCCTTTATATAATTCATCAACAACTATCCTCTCACAGGAAATAATGGCCTACATATATATTCATCAGCGCTTTAAAGTATCATCAATAACAATCCTCTCACCGGAGATAATGGCCTTTAAGGACTGCACACTGCAGTTATCGAAATGGCCTACACAAAATCTTCAGCTACTATCCTCTCACAGGAAATGATGGCCTTTAAGGACTGCACACTGCAGTTATCAAAATGGCCTACACAAAATCTTCAGCTACTATCCTATCACAGGAAATAATGGCTTTTAAGGACTGCACACTGCAGTTATCAAAATGGCCTACACAAAATCTTGGCCTCATAAACATTTTCACAATAATCCAAACTGCAGTTTTATACTACGCTGTACCCACAGCGAAAAATCCGACGACATTTTGACTTCAGTACTGCGCAGGCATTTCACACTTCCCAAAAACACTGTCTTGACCTACCCGGTCAAACGCCCAGAACACTCTCTCCAGATAACACACTCGTTCCGCTCAAAAGCAGTCACGAGACTTCCTCACGGTCAACACAACTCAGTCAATCAATCATCTGCGGGCTAGCCGCGAGCTATTCTCACCCCGCTCAAAACATTACAGAATAAATATATCTCACACTTGAGATGATCAGGGTTTTTCCACGCCTTCTGTAATCTATCTCTCGAAACTACCACGAGATATTTTCAAAACAATTCAATAGCCAACAAGCAAACAAGTGCTCCAACTCAGAATCTATCTTGACTACTAATATACTCAGATTTACGTCCCTTACACCAGTTCTGTTCTTAACACGTCCATTCGTGAAGAGAGAAGGTTGGAGAGAGAGCATGAAAAAGCCAAAGCAGAGAAACTGACAAAGCCAGAGCGGAAGTCGAAGAGAAAGAAGCACAAAGTAAACATGAAGATGAGGAACCGGAAAAGGAGAGGGCATTCGAAAAGGAACAGGCCGACAAACAAAAGGCCGAAAAGGAGGCAGGCAGAACCCACGCAATTAGACTAAAAGAGCTAGAAATTGAAGGAAGGGGAGTCGAATCTAGTGCGTCTGGTAGTTGTCAAGGCGGCGAGGGGGGAAACATCTTAGGCAGCCGTGCCAAGTGCGACCTCTTTCCAACTAGTTGTTTATTCAGAGAGCTGGACATGTATCGCCCTCAGGGATACACATGTCAGTAGGAAAGACAATGCACAATATAAACGCACATCACTTTTGGTCTGGCCGAGGAGTGGACATAAGGCAATACGTCCAAAAGTGTACCCACTGCCGACCCAAAAAATCAGTCGAGGGGGAAGAGGAAAATACGCTTTCCAACAACAAAACTAGAGAAAATCACAGACACAGGCGAAATAAACGCCAGAGTCTTTGAATATCAGATTAATATTCTAAAAGTCCGGGGGGTTTGTCACAGAATGACCTCAAAACTTGTCATTTCTTGTGCCATCCCATAATTCATTTTGTGCTCTTCATGCTCTATGTTCCTACATCGGACAATATTTGGTATTATCGAGTCATTGTTTACAGTTTTTCCTGTAATAATTCGCCATGACTGTTTACCTGATCATCCCTGCTGAGAGAGTAGACACGTGATGTAATATTGACCGGCAGTCATGTTGGTAAAATTCTAGTGTACCAGACATTGGGCGCCGGATTAACACGAAGATCGCCCCGTGAACTCGGTTGCCGCTGATATGGCCATTGTAACCTCCTACTTTCTCTCTTGTAGAGAATACAGCCCAGATGGTCACACGATGAATGTTTGTTTGCACAGGTACAGGGCAGTAAATTATCCAGGTGTTGACCTATTGTAGACATGCACCTGAAAGACGGAATGTTTTAATAGCTTCCGGGAAGATATGTTCAGTAATAAAATCAGGAAGTTGTGAGTCGTAAATATGATAATCATAGACGGAAAATTACACTAACTTATATGGAGAGTGACCGTTTAAATTTCACAAACGTATGAGTTACACTGGAGGAAAGTTACTATAACACGCTTGATTGAATACAATTGGCTGGGCAATTCTAGATGTTATAAACATATTGGGGCATGATCCGATTGTAACAACCTCGTGCGTGGGACGAAAGTTGCAATATAATCTTACTGTTGCGTCCTTTTTTAAGTCCTCACAGACTTTAACAATATAGACAGTCTCAGGTCCTGTCTTTGTTAAAAATGTACGCACCAATTGAGATATAAGTAAGACGCTTGGTATATTAAATTTATTGTGCACGAGAACGCACATTTTTGGGATTTTGAAATTAACGCGCTTGTTGTCAAACAAAGGCAGATGACGTATCTGCTTGGAGAATGAAGCAGGATTCCATAACCAGATTGTGAGTCTGATGCTTTATCCTTGATTTCGGACTTAGTGTACTTGCTTGATGACTGGCTCACTGCATTTAAGACATAGCCCTTCGGTCATCCAAGCCAGGTAATGCATTTTATTAATCAAGGATATTTTCGTATGAATTATTATTCGTCTTCCTACGTGTGACCTCCAGCTGGTACTCGCACAACCCTGGTATCAGAAAGGAACGTAGTCGCAACGTTAATATTTAGGAAGTCTTGA
This sequence comes from Oreohelix idahoensis, assembly GCA_024509875.1. Classification (NCBI taxonomy): domain Eukaryota; kingdom Metazoa; phylum Mollusca; class Gastropoda; order Stylommatophora; family Oreohelicidae; genus Oreohelix; species Oreohelix idahoensis. Next base: position 529,893 of record JAMPIV010011333.1, on the reverse strand, counting down.
AAGTATTCAAGGGATAAACCTTATGTATAAATGGAATGGTCTCTGCGTTATTATATATCCAAAGGAGCCGGACTGAAAGTATCGGCGGTATTACAGAGGTGAATCAAATCTAATTATATTATCTGTCTATGCGCCAATGGATGTCGTCCATAGACAATATGTTGAAATATTTTTATGATGCTTAATCATGAGGCTTATAAAGTTAGGAACTTACTCATTCAAGAGACCTCAGATGTGAGAAGACATAACGGGGATCTCGTTATCATACTCAAGGTCAAAGGGACAAATGAAAGTTAATGTTTGATCTAACTGCCTACTCATACAATGTACTTCATTAATTCAATATGCTCAATCATAAATTGATCATGGAATATTTGTAAGGATCTAACCGGAAAGATATATTGCCATTATGAACATTACGCCAGATTTCACCGTCGTTTTCTTGTTGATCATTAATGCATCAAAAGTACTATTTCGTATCGTCCACTGTACAGCGTGAATAAATTGTATGAACTATTTCCAACAACGAGTTGAGTATCATCATGTTGACCAATTTGCCTACCACTCGTTGGAGTTTTGATTTGAACATTACATCGATTTTCTAATATTGAACATTCGCGTGAAGATGTTGGTACCCTTCCATAACTACCACTAACCAAGAACAGAAGAAGGGGCTACAATTTGGCGGCACAGTGTGCTCTGAATTTTAACGGATTCTTGGGAACGAAAGCCCTCAATCGAAAGAATACTTCAAGTCAAAATTACCTAACATGGAGGTCAAGGTCACTCAAAGTCTTCAACCGTCATCACGGAACTTCAACTTCCAAGGACAAAAGTAAAATGGATTCAAGTTCTTCTTTTAGTCAAAATACTAAGGCTCAGTAGCACAGCGCCCGAGTTCCAAATTTGGCAATCCTGCAAGGATCGGGAAACTTGTCGTTATCGGAAAAAAGATAAGTTGATAACGCTGTTGTTCATTCCACCGTTTTCGTTGGCTGAGCTCTTCTTTTCATATGTCCATGCTAATTTTATTTGTATTAAATGTTTTATGTTCAATGTTGATAGCGGGAGGATGATGAGGTGAATTATGAAGGGAACATACCAGTTTCACCACAGGTCCTTCATAATTGTTCTATAGATTTATTTGCTGACTTCCCTCAGTGGAATGTTCCGACACCTGTGTGTCGAAGGATTCTAGGTCCACTGTATCTGGTTGTCTGTGACACCTGACTGTTTAGTTGTGACGTCCAGTTTCCCTGTAGTTTTCGTAGTTTTATCCGTACTTTAGTTTTATGATGTATTTTGTTTGTATTATCCGTCCAGTCTCCCCTTACTATCGTTTAGTTTTTTACAAACCTATGTTTATACACTGTGTTGTTAATTGTCTTGTTTAATTGTTTATCGTAGTGATCGTTGCATTTTCTGCAAAATTATTTCTTATTTTTTCATTCTAACTTTTTTGATTTCTGCGATTGTTTTCATTTGTCATTAACTATCTTGTCGTGTCACTAGTGTCGTAATTGTCTATTACTTCTGTCTTATCATAACATTTCATTGCATAAATTATTTTTGTGGATTAATAATATATTAATAATTATATGATATTATTTACCGTTCTTGGACATGAACGAGTAACACTTCTTAGAGTGATAAGAGAAAATTATTAGACATTAATTAATATTTACGAAGAAGAAGTATAGTAACTACTTAGTGATCATAATGTATTCACTAGATTACTTTATTAAACAACCTAAAGCCCTTCAGATGACTCATGAAGAGGGAAAAGTATTCGCACTTGCGGAATATAAAAAGGTTCAAGAGATAGAAGCTGAACAGAGGAAATTAGAAACCCTTAGGCTTGAAAATTTGAAATTTGAAGCAGAAGAAAATGAGAAAAAAGGAGATTTGAGGCTGAAGAAAACGATAACAAACTTAAATTTCAGGCAGAACAGAAAAGATTGGAGGCTGAAGAAAACGAGAAAAAACTTAGATTGGAGGCTGCAGAAAATGAGAGAAAAGCTGCTGAAAAGGAAAGGCAACTTAAAATTGAAATGGAAATTAAGCAAAGGGAAATGGAAGAAAAAGAAAGACAACTTAGAATTGAAATGGAAGGTAAGCAAAGGGAAATAGAAGAGAGAAGATTATTAGCTCAGGAGAATGCAAGAAAATTTCAGCTTGAGACTGAGGAAAATGAGAAAAAGTTTCAACGTGAAAAACAGTTGAAGGAAATGTAATTTGAACAATTTAGATTAGCTCATGAGGTTAATACTCAAAAGACTCATGAAGGTCAAGCTTCATCTAGACATGATAATTTTAGGGAAGTTCACCTAAAATTACCCAAATTTAATCCACCATCCGACGATGTAATATTCTTTCTTGACAGGTTTGAGGCCACATGTAAGTCTTATAACTTGGATAAAACACAATATTGTATCCATTTATCTAGGCTACTTACAGGCGAATCTATGGCGGTCTACCACATGACTAGTACTAATGATAAAAATGATTATGACGCTCTTAGAGCAGCTCTTCTTAAGAAGTATCAAATGTCGGAAGGTGAATACAGGGTACGTTTTAAAACTATGCTACCACAATCAGGAAAGAACTTTAATGACTTTCTTTCTCAGATACGTCTCACCTTGGAAAGATGGATAGAATTGTCCAAGGTAGAAAAATCTTATGACGGTCTTTTTGATTTATTGCTACGCGATAAAGTTTTATCTTCTGTAAACCCAGCATTTCTTGCTTTTTTACATTAACGTAAACCTAAAAATTATGAAAGAAATGGATGAAAATTGCAAAAATTTCTGCACCGCACATCCGAACATGGATATTAGCAATACTCAGATTAAGGATGAATTTCCTGTTGCTTTTGCTATGCAACAGAATAACTTTTCACGACACCGTTCATTAAGTAACGACAGATCCTTTAAAAAGGGAAATAACGAGAATTTCAGTTCTTGTAATTTTTATAAGGGGAAACAATTCCAACAATCTTCTCCATATAATGTTTCTTGGGGTCAATCTCACAGATCACGAGATTTTGAAAGCAATAATTTCAGAAATAATCAAGGAAACAATTATAAACAAAACTGGCGATCCAATTCGCAGTATTCACATAATCGACATGGTTCTCTGAACAGATCATTTGGTCAAAAACATAACAGTAATACCAATAATTGGCGTTCTAACCAAGATTTTAACTCCAACAGTAACAGTAATTATAGCAATTTTGGAGAAAATAGTCAGAATCGATCGCGGCGAAGAGATAGATCTTCGAGCAGACCTCGTCATCAGTCTAATGTTGCTTTACTTGAGGCACAAACTAACAAAGATCAGAACAAAAATGTTAATCCACATAATGCAATGTCTTGTATTGATCTTGAGCAGGTAAAGGCTTGTCACGAATGCTCTACGCTATTCCAGCCCAAGGCGATCACGACGCTGAGATGCGGACACATATTGCCAAGTCTTCCAGCAGTCTGTACGGCCACGTCTGCGTCAGTTCACCAGGGAAAAGGATGCCTTTAATTCAATAGAGGATATGTTAACTCAATTCCTTGTACTATTTTATTTGATTCAGGCTGCAGCACAGTCGGTGTACGGAATTCGCTGATCGACCCTTGTTGTGCTACAGGCAATACTGTCAACTGCGTCACCTTCGGCGGCACTGTGGAAACCTTTCCTACAGCTATTATTGATCTTAACACACCATTTTTTTCAGGGAAGATCCACGCATGCCTTCTTCAGAATCCAGTTAGTTATGTCATATTGGGTTGCATACACGGTATAAAAGAGTGTACCCCACAGCAAATTGCTGAATGGGAAGAGCGACATATTCAGGCTGCAAATGCAGTAGTTACCAGAGCGCAAGCTACTGATATGTTGCGTAATACACCTTCTGAACCTGCGGTCAATGTCAATGATGATGTTGACACTCCTATTTCACGGGAATCGTTTATAACATTGCAAAAAAATGAGGCTTCATTGACCAGATTTTTTAAGCTAGCTAATAACAAGACTACAAAAACGAATGCAAAATCTAGACATAATTTTGTACTCAAGAATGGGATATTGGTTAGACTTATACAAGACACTGATTCTTCATTACGGTCTCAGATTTTAGTACCTTTTTCTATGAGAGCTTGTATATTGCGTCACACACACGACTCTCAATGCGCAGGCCATATGGGTTTTTCACGAACCAAATCTAGAGTGCTATCTGCATTCTATTGGCCCGGCGTTCACAGAGATGTTAATATCTACTGCCGTTCGTGTACTACATGTCAGGAAGTCAAAGTTCGGGGTCCATACCACGCAGCTCCAATTCAGGCTGCGGACATTCCGATTCGACCATTTGAGAAAATGGCTATTGATATCATTGGTCCTATGCAACCTTCTGCAAGAGGACATACACATATTCTCACTTGTATTGATATGTGTACTCGTTGGCCTGAGGCCATACCTCTGAAAAATACATCATCTGCTAGTGTTGCAGAGGCATTATGGTTGATCTTTTCGCGCTTAGGTTTTCCGCGTAAGATCTTATCTGACCATGGTGTTCAATTTGTATCTGAAGCTATGTCACAATTCATGAAGTTGTTAGGTATTGATAGATCGCTTAGTTCGATCTACCACCCAATGTCCAATGGATTAATTGAGCGTTAGAATAGGACACTCAAACAGTTACTAGGTAAGATTACGCAAGATCATCCTCAGGATTGGGACAGAGTCCTACCTTCTGCCCTCTTTGCGTATCGCGAGGTGCAAAACGAAGCAACCGGTTTCTCTCCGTATCAATTAGTCTTCGGCATCCAACCTCGCGGACCAATGTCCTTACTCCACGACTTACTCATTGAAGAGAATATCGAAGAAGAGACTCAATCCTCTTATGAGTATGTGATCTCTTTGAGAAAAAGGATCATAGATGCATGTAGGTTAGCTACCACAGCATCTGAACATGCAAAAGAAAAAGCTAAACTTTTTGCAAACAAGTATAGACGTCTTCGTCAGCTTATTCCGGGTGATGAGGCATATGTATTATTGCCTTCTAAAAATAATCGTCTACTCATTACCTGGAGTGGCCTTTTTAGAATAATATCTAGAATTTCGGATGTCGACTACATTGTCGATGTAAAGGGCAAACATAAAACCTTTCACATTAATATGTTAAAGGAATACCATACACGTCCTGACTATCTTCATTCAGTATTCCAGTCAACTAACGATCCTACACCTCCTATTCATCACTATACCACTTTAGCTGTCATTCAAGAAGAAGAGTCTTCTTTTCAAGACGTACCATTAACTATACCGGTGGTACCACTCCATCCGACTGAAAGTTGGAGTGATGTTACTATTTCTGCTGATCTTTCGGCTGATCAAAACCAGCAAGTTTCCTCAATTCTAAAATCTTATCAGGATGTCCTCACTGACATCCCAGGTCGTACGTCAGTTATTAAACATGACATTCTGTTGTTCTGTTGACTGACGACACACCTATTCGAGTTCGTCCATACCCTATCCCTTTACACTTTCGTGCTCAGGTTGATAAGGAGTTGGATGAAATGCTTCAATTAATGAAGTGATTGCGTCAGTAATAAGTCTAAGCTGCCCATTTAAACTTCCGGTGTTGTCTTGTGTTTCGCACTAATGACCGGTCATCAAGGCATCTTTTTATGGGGATGCCTAGCTGGCCGGGAGGATAGTGTTATTCGCTTGTATAGCTAGGCGGTGTTGTCGTACGGAAGGTCCGGGGTTCAAATCCTGGGTAAGCCACTCACGTCTGTGGTTTTTCTGTTGTCTAGTGTTCTACTTCTTTATTTCTTACGAGTGCCTGTAAACATACCTTTATGTTTGTCTAATATTTATTTACTGTTTACAGGCCTTGGGTTTCCCTTCCTTATATGTTATAAACATTTTCTAGAACCATTGGGAATAGATGTGTTAATAGGGCGTGGTGTTCCTTTCTGGGTTTCTGGTAATATATAAATGTGTGCTTAAGCGTATTAAAGTGTTAAAAGTTTTAGCATCTTAAATTCACTTTGATTTTCTAGGTGTTAAGACTAGCGAATTAAATAACGCGTAGCTAATTTTTTTTCCAGATGTTTCAGTTAAAATGTAAATTTAATCACCCGCTATCACACAGAAAGAGACGGTTTAGTTGACTAATAAATACACTAGGCGACGGATAATTGGCAGAATACAATTCACTTTTATTTCATTGTGTGTAATTTAGTAAGTGACTGTGTTTGACTATCTCATGCGACTAAACAAACAGACGCAGAAAATCTAACAGTTATTAATGACAGGCGATATTTGTTGAGTGCGTGTAGGGATTATTTAATCATAATTGACATTATGCGCTGATCGTTGACCGGAGCAGGAGGAGGAAAAGGTTGCATGCCTCAACCAAACTTGCACCCGCTAAGCGACGCGTGACAGGATAGGCTTGACATAACGTGCGCCTGTTAACTTTAATCAGGACTGACAGAGAGGATGAGAGATGTCTCGTCCCCTTCCGTGTATATATATATATATATATATATATATATATATATATATATATATATATATATATATATATATATATAGATATGTAGATATCATTAGCATTAATTTTTTTCATAATGCTCCTATAACCATTAGGCAATCTGATCAATGGCGAGCAGCAGTTTTTTATGTGGTTATATCTCGGGCCTTGTCTCTATTTTTACTGAATGGATTAAAGTTGTCTTCTGTTGGCTGACGCGTCTCCAAGTTTCAGTTGTGAACAGGACGGGCCACAGAGAGGAACGAACATTGTAATAGTAAATTTTAACTGGACTTACAAAATACCCAGACATTTTTTCTTGCATTTTTATCAGCCCGTTGTAGTGAAATAACTAACTGTTCTCCCGACTTCTGATAGTCGTTTTCCAAGAGGATATTTATCCAGAAGAGTCACGCTATTTCAGAATCGGCACTCACCAGAACCAGCCGATAGGATTTACCAATCAATCACGTACCATCTTACTTACTTAGTCGTTCCCCTTCTACCGTGAGGTGTAGAGGTTTGGAAGAGAGAGCGCCAGACTATCCTCCTGGCCTGGTTCCATTCTAGTCCTCGGTCCTTCACAGATTGTCTAATGTTGTCCTCCCAGCGGACTCTGGGTCGTCCTGGGGTCTGGATCCCTGGCTCTTTGTTTCCAATGCTTGTCATGGTAGCCGATCTTCTCCCATTCTGCAGACATGGCCAAACCATCTTAGTTGGCACTGTTCTACTTGGGTTTGCAGGGGGTGGGTGTAAAGACGTTATTTCTTACTACACCTGTAGTACACCACTGTAAAGTATCAGTCTGTCTGCTCTGTAAGGAAGAGTGGTGTGTTGTTGAGATCAGGCATGCTCCAGTCTACCCAGCTGTAAATGGGTAACTCACCCTAGTCCTGAGTTAGGGAAGGCAAAGGCTCCAGGGGAAGCAGGCCCTGAACTTGGTCACTTCAGCCGACGCAGGATGGTGTATGTATGAAGTAGAAGTGTAGAGTGTGATTACCGCGAATGGTGTGCTGTTCGTGTGCTGACCAATATAACCACTCACACTTGTCTACAAGGCACCAATGCAGACTGCTGGAATCTTTGTTTACTCAATTTATTCAGACGTACACACTGGGACATACGAGTACATCATGGTTCGTTGACATATCAATTTGTAGGTATACATAGCAGATCTGAAGTCATGACACATTCAGAAATAATGGCAGTACATCAAAGTTCAATGTCATGATACATTATGGCCGCATTCCCCTATCTGACTAAACGCGTCAGTGAAGGAATCGATAAATAACTAAAGTTACTTGACGTCCATAGTTTGTAGTATAGATTATGAAACCACGAAAGGGGGGTTTCTAGCAGGATTGAGATCTCTCTGTCACTGTCCGATAATAAGATAAATAATCTGTTCTCTTGGCAGTGATCAAAACATATGATGACCGAAATCCAACATGGCTACCTCCCTGAGTTGTCGTTCACTCATGCATAGGGAGGAGAATATAAGCCAGAGTTAATTTGTAATGGGTATATAAAGGATTTCATAAATGTTTCCATACAGCTCTACGGTGATCAGGTTAATTTCACGTAGCCATAACCGCTGCAGGAAAATCTGTCATCTTCGTCGATACCAAACACGACACTAGCATAACGAAGCACCAAAAGTCAAGCTAGGCCTAACCGACGAGAGATCATCAAAATAGGAGCTGGGTTTACCTGGAGTCCGAATCATCTATATACTGACATAAGGAGAGTCTCGAACACAAACTATCGTAGAGACACCATCTCCTTCAGAAGAAATACCACTTCGTAAGACATTTTTTTCTGACGAAAGGACCAGCTCTAGAAAAACGTACCCCGCCATTTGTAAGCAGTACATCGGAACTCATCACGACTTGTCAAGACAACTCATACTTCCGCTAGACCGGAATACAAGAATCTAGTCCCTCCTACCCATCCAAAATATACAATATAGGACTGATTCTACTTGTACTAATAATATGTAATACATATGAATTCAGGCCATAAACACAATAAGCAAATTAATATATTTTCTGGCCCTAAAAAATAAGTACAAACGCAAGCGCACTATCCTTGCGCCGGATCAATATCCAGAACGATTACTCCTATAATCAAAAGTGTGAATCAAACATGGATTATCTCGCTTTTACCATAGACAGCATTTTCATACACAAATGAATGCATGTCTATATTTTCCCATATCAAATAGCCATATCAATTTTTGTAAAATGTGCGTCAAAATATGCACGCAACAGATTACCACACCCCTCGGAAAAAAAAAATGGTACATTTTTTTTTTGGAAATACATCTAGGAGCAACATACAATAGGCTCACAACGCACCAATAACAATGCGCAGATGATAAGCATAAGTTTTATGACCTTAGAGAAAGTACTTCTCTAAGTATAAATATTTCCAGAGAGGTGTCACCAACGCATACTACAATATTAGCAATGACACAATTTCCACATTAGTTTATACGTAAATTTCATCTAAGATATCTTAACATCATGATCATCAAAGACGAAAACCATTGAAAAATCAGCGGTGAATACATATCAATGAACCGCTAAGTAGTGTTACAATCAATATATGATATATTACATATGTGTACACATTTCAACATAGAAACAACTGTATCAAAGTTGTATAACAGTTATGAATCATGTGGGCATCTAGACAAAATATCTGCCATCACATTTTCTGACCCACGGATAGCTCGCACCGAAAAATGAAATGGCTGTAGAGCAATCGCGTATCGCGTTGATCTCGCGCTCTTCAGATTTTTACTCTGAATAGCCGTAAGAGCCTTCTGGTCAGTTTCCACAATGAAATGCGCGCCCAGAAGAAATCTTTGCAGTTTAAGGATTGACCAAACCATAGCCAATAATTCACGGTCTAGGACCGAGTAATTCTTCTCTGCGGCATTTAATTTCCGAGAAATATACATCACCGGATGCAGAGTTCCAGAGTACTCTTGCATTAGTGCAGCTCCAATCCCGGTGGATGAAGCGTCACTACGAAGAATAAATGTCTTATCCTTAGAAGGCAATACTAGGATAGGTGAAGTAGAAAACATAGTTTTAACCTTATCCAAAGAGGATTGACATTCTTGAGTCCAATGGACTACATTAGGAGACCCTTTCTTTAGCAAGGAAGAAAGAGGTGACATAATGGAGGACAGATTCGGGATGAATCGTCCATAAAATTGTATTAGACCTAAGAGACTTCGTACTTGCTTTTTAGTCTTAGGAATAGAAATGTTAAGTATCTTACTTGTATTATGGTCTTCTGTTTTTAGGAACCCATGACCAACACGGTGTCCTAAAAAAGATATTTCGCTAAAACCAATACATGCTTTCGATGGTTTCGCTGTCAGGTTATGCTCGCGTAAGATAGACAATAGTTCATTTATACCATTATAGTGATCGTTCCAAGTATCACTGAAAAGACAGATGTCATCAAGATACGCAATGACATCTGAGCGATGAGATAGGATTCGACGCATCATGCGTACAAATGTAGCAGGGGCGTTCATAAGACCGAAAGGCATGAAATTCCATTGGAATAGACCCCTAGGCGTCGAAAAAGCAGTAAACGGTTTGGCGTGTTCGGATAGTGGAACTTGCCAATATCCCTTAGACAAATCGAGTTTAGTAAAGAAGTGAGAATTCGATAGTCTCGTAAGTAGCTCTTCTAGTAAAGGCATAGGCTCAGCATCGAATTTAGTCACTTGATTCAATTTGCGATAATCCACGCAAAGACGTATGTTATTGTCTTTTTTCCGTACTATAACCATCGGCGAAGAATATGCTGATGTGGATGGTTCTATAATTTTTAACTCTATCATCTCATCTAACTCTTTCTCTACCTGTGCTTGAAAATGTATCGGAATAGGATACGGTCTGACTCTTATAGGACTATGGTCAGTAAGAATAATGTCATGTTGAATGACATCAGTTTGACCAGGAATGTCAGTAAGGACATCCTGAAATTGTTCTAACATAGTAGAAACTTGTTTCTGCTCTCCTGGAGATAATTCTGGAGAAATTGCAACATCTTTCCATGATTCATTAGAGTGAAGAGGAATCATTGGAAAAGGTAAATTTACATCCGAGAAACTCGTTTCCTCATCCTGTATTACTGACAGAGATGAGTACTGTCCATGTTGGACTGGAAAATCGCCCGTTGCCTGGAAAACAGGTTGTAAATAATCAGGACGTTCATGGAATTCCGTGAGCATGTTGATGTGGAAGGTTTTACGCTTCCCGTCAATATCGACGATATAGTCAACATCGGAAACCTTTGATATTATATCGTACGGACCTTTCCAAGAAATGAGAAGTCTATTTTCCCTACAATTTTTGTTTTATAACAATAACAATCAGAGAGTACTGATCTGTACTTTACTATCAGTGTATACCACTATACGTCATATGTCAACTAAAGACATTACAAATGACAAACAAGAAAAGACAATCTGAAAACATTTGCAGAGATCAAATTAAATTAAATAGAAGAAATGAAAAAAAATGATCACAGAAACCGTGATGATAACTGCAATAATAAAATGACAAGACAAATAACGCCACAGTGTATAAACATAAGGGTGTAAAAAACTGAAATGAAAGAAAAGATGAGACCTACAATTATACAAACAAATCAAACAAAACTAAGGAACACAAAATTATTAACAAAAACAACGAAGAAAAGAACACCTCATCACAACTAACAGAAATAGCAGCAAATTGTTGCTAACAAATTTCCAATTAAGAAAATGTGTACCTATCGAATACTAGTACCAGACCAATGTAACTCGGCATACCTTGTACTAGTCACACAGAACATAAACTAATTTAATACATAACAAATAACATATAAGCATAAATAGCATATAGCATACAATATCATTTATGTCATGAATGGAATGTGTTGCAGGTATAGTGTTGTAAAGCAGGCACAGTTTATTTAAATAATAATAACTTGCCACTTTATTCAGTAATAGATTTAATTCTAAACTATTACACTGTCAATTTTTTCTCTTTTGAGCATATGCAGATCCAAAGATGAACTATGCACTTTATTTTCAACAACACTGTGATTCTTCTGTACGTTGAGAAATGTCAACAATATTGCTCCAGATATTTTCTACACTTGATACCACTGTCCTGTGTAATACTGTCTGTACAGCGAAAAAACTGTCAACAAGCGCTGACCTAGATACAACATCCTATCGGTAATACAGGTCAAGCTGACATCGACTGTATAGCTAGCTGTCCTACTGGTGTTGATGTGTTCAAACAAATGTTCTTTCAGCTGTAAACTGTGATTCTCGACACAAAAATGCGTAAGCTGGACCCAGGAATCTGGCTCGCCACTGTAAAGACGTTATTTCTTACTACACCTGTAGTACACCACTGTAAAGTATCAGTCTGTCTGCTCTGTAAGGAAGAGTGGTGTGTTGTTGAGATCAGGCATGCTCCAGTCTACCCAGCTGTAAATGGGTAACTCACCCTAGTCCTGAGGTAGGGAAGGCAAAGGCTCCAGGGGAAGCAGGCCCTAAACTTGGTCACTTCAACCGACGCAGGATGGTGTATGTATGAAGTAGAAGTGTAGAGTGTGATTACCGCGAATGGTGTGCTGTTCGTGTGCTGACCAATATAACCACTCACACTTGTCTACAAGGCACCAATGCAGACTGCTGGAATCTTAGTTTACTCAATTTATTCAGACGTACACACTGGGACATACGAGTACATCATGGTTCGTTGACATATCAATTTGTAGGTATACATAGCAGATCTGAAGTCATGACACATTCAGAAATAATGGCAGTACATCAAAGTTCAATGTCATGATACATTATGGCCGCATTCCCCTATCTGACTAAACGCGTCAGTGAAGGAATCGATAAATAACTAAAGTTACTTGACGTCCATAGTTTGTAGTATAGATTATGAAACCACGAAAGGGGGGTTTCTAGCAGGATTGAGATCTCTCTGTCACTGTCCGATAATAAGATAAATAATCTGTTCTCTTGGCAGTGATCAAAACATATGATGACCGAAATCCAACATGGCTACTGTTAAGGTATTTTATTGGCATGGTCTGCTAGAGGTTAACAGCATAAGATTAATAGGTGACTACGTTTAATATAATGTAAATAATTGTTAGTTAGTGTACGCGATACACACGATTGATTATGACGTGTATGCGTTGGTATGTCACGCACCGTGACTAGGTTACCACACCCTTTTCTTAGATGACCGTCAAACGGATAAGACGTGTCCTATAATCCTTCCAGTGGTAGGCATGATATTGCCGCACATATGTTATTGCAGTACGGACATGGGTCAGTCCGATATTCTTATGAAGAGAGGAATGTATCGAGGTTAGTAATTTTAACTAAAGTCAAGGAAGGATGAAATTATGGTCCACATTCGTTTTATATCGCCAGACGTCTAATCTCATTGTCGGCCGTTGGATGTCCCAACCGCGCGTACATATAGTTACGACGTTCTGACTATAGTGTTGCATATTATTGGACCAGGACTATAATGCATGGATAGCATTTATGATGTATGATTCAATTCTAATATATAATGTTTTCATAATCAACCTCCATGGACTGTCTACTGTTTGAAATGTATATTAAAAATTGTGTGGACTCGAGAAGAGACTTATCACGTTCATTGAAGTTACAAATTCAACAATTATGATACTGAGTTCAAACCTTGTGACAGACAGAAAGTATTAACTCACATTCGCGTAACTATTCCAACAATAGCACGATCAAGAATTAATGAATCAAATGACCAGAACTAAGAAGCTTATTGAATCAATGAGAACGGTGGCTTTCCACAACGACCACTGAAATAGAAGACGGGGCCGCAACAACAATAAAAGAAGTGAATCGTATAAAGCCCCGCAACAAAGTGGTTGCCATTGCTGGGGAACGAAGGAAGAAAGAAATTTTTCTTGTTTACATACTTTCACGGACTGTTTACGATTACAAGAAAACGTTCAAGTCACATGATTCCGAACATGACGTGGCTTGTGTAACTATGCAAAAATCAGTGACGTCACAATATTCCGTGTACAAGCCAACGATCGAAGGACGATGCCAGCTCACCTAATGTTTCATTCAAGAATACAACTTCTCAGTAGATCATAGGATTGAAAAGACATTATTTACCAACAAGGAGCAAACAGTCCTATCCTCTAGTCTAGGCCGTTGGTGAAGATCGCATCGGACGACGGGTTAAAAGATAAGTCTCAGTTCGTGACTGTTGTCATTCATAAGAAACATCACTGAGTCTAATTCACATTTTGCAGGCATGTCCGTTCTATATATTTTATATGCACGTTATATTTGTTTTCATTGTTTGTGCTGTGCCTAATTTGTGGGAGGTTGGAGTGGAGATTCAGAATGAATAAATTATGGCTCTACGGATTGCCGATATTCATTCTGAACGGTCTTTAGGGTAGTGAATTAAATCGCATTTCGCGGAGAACGCGTCGATGACATTTCCGGGGCTTGTTTCGTTCGGGACTGCATTTAATTCACAGTATATGTTAGATGTCTAGTTTGGTGAAATAATCGGTGTATTTTATCGTATTCAGTTTAAATTCTATTTAGTTTGGTAACAATGTTAGTAATCTATCTTGTTCTTTCTGATCTTGCTATTATTCAGTTCATTTTTTTTTGTATAACCGTCAATGAGTCCATGTTTGCGTCATTAATTTTTGTGTACGCAGATTTAACTCTATATTCAGTTAACCTTCACCCTACTCTATATTTCCGGTTTGCAGATTTGGTTTCATAATATCAATTTTTATTGTAGAAACGTCTTGTTTCGTGATAATATGGTTTGTTTATCCTTGGTTTACCCATCGTATCGTATGTCCTCATTTCATCTGTTCATGATTTAACACTAATAATATAATTTCTTGCTTAATAAGAGTGTATATGAATATAATTAAAATTTAATGACTTTTAAGGAGAATTAGGGACTTTGCACCAATTTGCAGTGGTAGTCCAAGAAATGGGCGATGCACTTTATAGCTCATGATTAAGGCATAATATAATAATAATATATATTTATAAAATAATTTGACTTTTTAGTCTGTCCTGCATATAAAGGACATAGTGTATATTATTTGGTACATTTTTTCCATTACTAAATGATTTACTTAGCACATATCACTGACTGAATGATATAATACTTGAGGAATAATACTATTTATTATTAGGTGCATGATAGTAATTCAGCACCCGAAATAGATAAATATCATAACTATTTATGATATATTAACGAGTATATATGTAATATTTTCCCAACATAGTATGTCTATGTATGGAATCTACAAATAATAGTTAGATAATATTACAATTAATTAAATTGAACATTCCCAGATTAAGTTCAATAATATTATGATTGTTTATATCGACTATTCATAAATTGAATAAGTATAATAATTACTTAAAATTTATTGGTGATTATTACATAACCATTACGTACAATATTAACGTCAAGATGCTTAACTTAGACTATTTTATTAAAAATGGTAAAGATTTTGGGAAAAAAGGAGAACTTCTCGAGGCTTATGCATTGGCTGAATTTGCAAAATATAAGGCAGAAGAGGAGGAAAAGAAAGCCATTGCTAAAGCAGAGATGGAAGAACTTGAAAGAAAACAGGCGGAAAAGAAGGCAGAATTAAGACAAGAAGAAGAAAGAAAGATAGCAAGAGATGAAATCCTACGGATTGAAGAAGAGAATAAATTGAAACGACAAGAAATCATACTGCAGCAAGAAATGGAATTGCAACGACTTAAATTAGAAACAGCAAAACTTAATTCACAGGGCGCTGCAGCAACCCAAAATGATACTGCTCAATCTGGATCTTCATCCACACGACTTAAAGGTAATTATTACTTTAAGCTGCCTCCATTCAAGTTACACGTAGATGACCTTTCATCGTGGCTCGCGCGCTTTGAGGACATATGTAAGGTGAATAACCTTGACAAAGCGGCATGGGCACTGAAACTTAAGGAATTTCTAGATGGCGAACCTGCAAGTGCAGCACAAAATATAGATCCAACACTATCAACAGACTATGAGGCCATTAAGACGTTGTTACTACGTCGTTTCCACTTGAACGAAGAGGCATGTAGATTGCGTTTTAAAAGTTTGTTGCCAGATAACAATAGAGATTTCACAGGTTTTATTGCTAACATACGCAATACTTTTAACAGATGGGTTGAACTGGCAGGTGTCAACAAATCCTACGACAAGTTAGTCGATTTGTTATTGAGGGATAAAGTATTATCGTCTGTCAGCCCACCATTCTTTGCTTATCTGCAAGAAAGAAAACCAGAATCTATTGATGAGTTAGAAAAAATTTCTTTAAATTACTGCACAGCTCATCCGAATGCTAATATTTCTGGCACATTGATAAGAGAACCACTTCCTGTAGCCTCCAATATGGCATATCATAATCATAACAAACCTAGAACACACAGTGTAGACAGGGGTAGGTTCAAAGGAAACTATGACATTAATTTTCATAAGGGACAGAATAACTTTAACAATAACTTTAATAGAGGACGACAACAAACCAGAAACTATTCACCTCAGTCAAGAAATAACAGTAATCCACGTAACTCAAGTTATAATCGATCATATAACTATAATAATGATTACAAGTGGAACAATAGCGATAATTATAACTCGAGACATCGAGATAACAGTTACAATAGAGGACAACGGGATAATTCATCTAATTATTCTCGTCATCGTTCTCATTCTCGTAGATCGACAACTTATAACCATAATACAGGGGCAGCTGTTACTACTGCTACAACCCCTAGGGTTCAGAGTTCAACTACTGATAACAAAATACAGTCATCGTCTACTTGTTTTGCAATGAATTATAACGTGGCAAATAGTTGCCCAACATGTAATCTTATATTTCAGAAAGCAAAAGAGACAGTTCTGAACTGCGGTCATATTCTACCAGAAGTCAGTCTAGCAGTCAATGACGGAACAGGATCACTGATCTTCAACAGAGGAAAAGTTAATGGATCCATCGTCTCAGTCTTAAGAGATTCGGGATCGACCACGATCGGAATCCGTCAGACACTTGTTCATCCAAATTGTGCAACTGGAGAACATGTCAGGTGCATGACTTTTGGGGGAACCATAGAATATTATCCAACAGCTATTATTTACATTGACACACCTTTCTTCACAGGCAATGTTAAAGCATGCATGTTAAGAAACCCAATTGCCGACCTTATGGTGGGATGCATACACGGGAGTAAAGATTGCACACCAGATGAGATTATTCAATGGGAAAAAAATAATCTATACATCGGAAATGCAGCAATAACCAGAGCACATACAAAACAATTAGAGACTATAGACACGGAAAACAAGGAAACAAATGATCATGAAAATATCGAGATTCATTCTGCTATTGACCGAGTATCATTTGCTGCAAAACAGAGGGAAGACAGGTCACTAACAAAATTTTTTACGCTGGTCAACAAAGATGACAATCTTTCTAGGAACATAAATTATAGTCAGTGGTTTAGTATTAAAAATGACATTTTATTAAGATGTTTTATGGATAAAACTCAGATAAGACAACAAGTCATGGTACCTTTTGCTTTTAGGCGGTACATACTTCAACATGCACATGATTCTAAGTGTGCAGGTCACATGGGTTATACTCGTACACGTTCACGAGTATTATCTTCTTTTTTTTGGCCGGGAGTATCACGAGATATTTCACAGTACGTACGCTCCTGTACGATATGCCAAGAAGTGAAAGCACGGGGAGCCTTTCACACGGCGCCTATTCAGGCTTGTGATATATCGGTGAGACCTTTCGACAAAATGGCCATTGATATCATTGGCCCACTTTTACCATCAGCCAGAGGACATAGGTTTATTCTCACTTGCATCGATTTATGCACACGATGGCCAGAAGCCATCCCATTAAAAACAACCACCACCACAGATGTAGCTGATGCACTACACTTGATCTTTTCTAGAGTAGGTTTTCCTAGAAAACTTTTGTCAGATCATGGTTCTCAATTTATATCTGAGACTATGACGGAGGTAATGAAGACTTGGCAAATAGATAGAAACCTCAGCAGCATTTATCACCCAATGAGTAATGGTGCTGTAGAAAGACTTAACCGTACACTCAAACAAATGCTACATAAAGTTACAGTTAACCATCCACAGGACTGGGACAGAGTGCTACCAGCGGTGTTATTCGCTTATCGAGAGGTGCCAAATGAACAAACTGGCTTCTCTCCGTTTCATTTAGTCTTTGGCGCTCCTCCAAGAGGTCCTATGGGACTGATAAAAGATTTATTAATCGATTCTGAGATGACTCAGGACACTCAGTCATCCTATGAATATGTAATTAATCTCCGGAATAACATTATTGATGCCTGTCAAATGGCAACAGCTTCATCTGAGGCTGCGAAAGAGAAAGCTAGAACTTTCCAAAACAGTAATAGACGATTACGTCAATTATTTCCAGGAGATCAAGCTTATGTGTTATTGCCACATAACAATAATAGACTACTAATCTCGTGGAATGGTCCTTACCAGGTTATCAATAAGATTTCTGATGTTGATTATGTCCTGGACATTAAGGGACATCACAAAATATTTCACATAAATATGCTCAAGCAATTTCATACTCGACCTGAACATCTACAAGCTATTTTTCATGAATTAGATGACACTTTCAGACCTACATGTCACTATTCTAATTTATCCGTTATCCAGGAAGAAGAATCTTCTTTTCCTGAGGTACAGTTAGCTTTACCTGTACCTGTAGTACAATCTAGCGAATCTTGGCGGGACGTAACCATCTCTTCGTCGGTTACACCGCAACAGCATCAAAAGATTGCTGATCTGCTACAATCTTATCCAGATGTGTTGACCGATGTTCCAGGTCGCACATCAGTCATTAATCATGACATCACTCTTAACGAGGATACTCCAATTCGGGTACATCCTTATTCTGTTCCTATACACTTTCTTACTAAAACTACTAAGGAACTTGAACAGATGTTATCTTTAGGAATTATCGAAACTAGTAATTCCCCATTTTCTTCTCCATTAGTTATTGTCCGAAAGAAGGACAATAACATTAGACTATGCGTCGACTATAGAAAATTAAATGCACAAACGATAGTTGATAGCGAACCACATCCACTTCTCGATGACTTACTGCCACGTCTATCGACAGCAACTATATTTACTAAGATAGACTTAACTAAAGGTTATTGGCAGATACCACTAACCGAAAAAGCAAAATACTACACAGCGTTTTCAACTCCGCTAGGTCTATACCAGTGGAACGTGATGCCTTTTGGGCTGGTTAACGCTCCAGCTACCTTTGTTCGCATGATGCGACACATTTTTTCAGGTAGACCAGACATTATTACATATATAGATGACATATGCTTGTTTAGTTCATCTTTTGAGGAACATTTTTTGGGTCTTGGATACGTTTTTGATACCTTGAGAAGGTACAAGTTAACTGCTAAACCTACAAAATTACAGGTAGCATTTCATGAGATCACTTTTTTGGGTCACATTATTGGAGCTGGATATATCCGAACATTACCCAGTACAGTTTCAAAAATTTTAAACATTTCCGTTCCTCAAACGAAGAAACAAGTGAGAAGCTTGTTAGGTCTAGTCCAATATTACAGTAGATTCGTACCTAACTTGTCATCCATCACTGCTGTATTGTCCTCATTACTAAAGAAGAACATGCCAGTGAAAGTGACATGGACTGACGAATGTGACAGAATTTTTCGGCAAATAATTTCTATATTTTCAAATCCACCTATTTTGAGATTAATTGATGCTTCTAAAAAGTTCATTCTTCGTACAGATGCGAGTAACTACGGAATTGGCGCATGTTTGCTCCAATACCATGACGACATCCTCCATCCAAACTTGTACGTGTCACGAAAACTGAAACCACCAGAAGTGAAGTACTCTACGGTTGATCGCGAACTCTTAGCCGTCGTGTGGGCGATAACCAAACTAGAAAAATTCCTACTGGGAGCCCCTTTTGTAGTACAAACCGATCAAAGGGCCGTAGCATCACTACAACGAGCAAATCACAAGAGTCCAAAATTGACCAGATTTGCTATACTCCTCCAACCCTTCGAGTTTTCAATCGAGTACATCACAGGATCCGACAACATCTTGGCAGATACATTATCTCGAAATCCTAATGATGTCGATTCCTAATTTACGTTGTTTGTCGCAAAGACAATACTATGTACAGAGAAACTTAATCAAAGAACATAGCACCATCGTTGCTTTTTGACACATGAATGAACCATTTACTCAGCTGCTTTCTATAGGCAAATTATACGCAAAGTGACTGCAATCAATTGACACTATATTCGTCTTTACACCGGGACTTTCCTGGTTTACATTTGTCACAACATTGTTTCAAAACACTTCGGAGAAAATAAATGACATTCCAGTCGAACTAATTCGTTATATAACGTGATTCAGAATACTTGAACATTTTGTCTAATGGAAATTCAAGGATCAAGACTACGAATGGATCTTCATATCCAATGTTAATTACTTTAATTTATTCTTTAAAACTAATCCACATTAAAATGACAAGTGAGTTGAATTTTAAAAAAATGAATGAAACTTAAAAAAATGAAAGAAAGAAAAGAAAACTCACATAATTCTTTGATTATATTCTTAGAATTACATGATTATATTGCATACTATTGTTTAAATTAGTTAGAAAGGTATTAATAACTTAATACTACACTTACTTGATGTTCAACACACATAACTTAGTTAAATTTATACATCATTTTTTTTCTTTCTCTAATTTATTCTTTATTCGTTATTATGTCTTTCTTTAACAGATCCTCTCATTTTTCTTACATTAGATTTTCAACAACTTATTCTTATTCCATACCTAGTATAGTTATTTAGTTTAATTTTAACACTTTAAATTAGTCTGACATGACATTTTATCACGACATATTTTAAGTTAATTAATTATTTAATTAGAGATCGACATTACCATTCTCTTTTAGTTCTTATTACCATTTATATTTATTTATGATATAAATAATGAATATATTACATGACTATTGGTTAGTCGACATGACCACGACATTGGTTCTAGACAGAACGTCGTAGGCCATATGCCGCAATCTCGTTAAATTTTTTTTTTGATATTGTTAACATATTGGTATTTTTTCAGATGGGTTTTTGTTAAAAAAAATCTATCTAATAGATTTTTTTTTCCCCCAGTGGACAGGGAATTGTTAAGGTATTTTATTGGCATGGTCTGCTAGAGGTTAACAGCATAAGATTAATAGGTGACTACGTTTAATATAATGTAAATAATTGTTAGTTAGTGTACGCGATACACACGATTGATTATGACGTGTATGCGTTGGTATGTCACGCACCGTGACTAGGTTACCACACCCTTTTCTTAGATGACCGTCAAACGGATAAGACGTGTCCTATAATCCTTCCAGTGGTAGGCATGATATTGCCGCACATATGTTATTGCAGTACGGACATGGGTCAGTCCGATATTCTTATGAAGAGAGGAATGTATCGAGGTTAGTAATTTTAACTAAAGTCAAGGAAGGATGAAATTATGGTCCACATTCGTTTTATATCGCCAGACGTCTAATCTCATTGTCGGCCGTTGGATGTCCCAACCGCGCGTACATATAGTTACGACGTTCTGACTATAGTGTTGCATATTATTGGACCAGGACTATAATGCATGGATAGCATTTATGATGTATGATTCAATTCTAATATATAATGTTTTCATAATCAACCTCCATGGACTGTCTACTGTTTGAAATGTATATTAAAAATTGTGTGGACTCGAGAAGAGACTTATCACGTTCATTGAAGTTACAAATTCAACAATTATGATACTGAGTTCAAACCTTGTGACAGACAGAAAGTATTAACTCACATTCGCGTAACTATTCCAACAATAGCACGATCAAGAATTAATGAATCAAATGACCAGAACTAAGAAGCTTATTGAATCAATGAGAACGGTGGCTTTCCACAACGACCACTGAAATAGAAGACGGGGCCGCAACAACAATAAAAGAAGTGAATCGTATAAAGCCCCGCAACAGCTACCTCCCTGAGTTGTCGTTCACTCATGCATAGGGAGGAGAATATAAGCCAGAGTTAATTTGTAATGGGTATATAAAGGATTTCATAAATGTTTCCATACAGCTCTACGGTGATCAGGTTAATTTCACGTAGCCATAACCGCTGCAGGAAAATCTGTCATCTTCGTCGATACCAAACACGACACTAGCATAACGAAGCACCAAAAGTCAAGCTAGGCCTAACCGACGAGAGATCATCAAAATAGGAGCTGGGTTTACCTGGAGTCCGAATCATCTATATACTGACATAAGGAGAGTCTCGAACACAAACTATCGTAGAGACACCATCTCCTTCAGAAGAAATACCACTTCGTAAGACATTTTTTTCTGACGAAAGGACCAGCTCTAGAAAAACGTACCCCGCCATTTGTAAGCAGTACATCGGAACTCATCACGACTTGTCAAGACAACTCATACTTCCGCTAGACCGGAATACAAGAATCTAGTCCCTCCTACCCATCCAAAATATACAATATAGGACTGATTCTACTTGTACTAATAATATGTAATACATATGAATTCAGGCCATAAACACAATAAGCAAATTAATATATTTTCTGGCCCTAAAAAATAAGTACAAACGCAAGCGCACTATCCTTGCGCCGGATCAATATCCAGAACGATTACTCCTATAATCAAAAGTGTGAATCAAACATGGATTATCTCGCTTTTACCATAGACAGCATTTTCATACACAAATGAATGCATGTCTATATTTTCCCATATCAAATAGCCATATCAATTTTTGTAAAATGTGCGTCAAAATATGCACGCTACAGTGGGATTTTAGGCCTTGACGTATCGTCTGGTTTCGGACCATGTCTCTTCTTGTTACTTCAACCACCTTCCTCAGATACCTCATTTCTGAGGTTTGGATCTGGCGTGTTTGGGTTGTAGTCATTGCCCATGACTCGCATCCATATGTCAAGACTGGGACATAGGTGGAGCGGTATACAGCCATCTTCGTTTTCTTACCAACCTCTCTCTTGCTGAGGAATCATCGATTTATGGCCTGAAAAAGTCTCACAGCGGCTGCTTTTCGAGTGGCCAACTCTTCTTTGATGCCTCCCTTTCGGTCTATAATAGCTCCGAGATATTTAAAATGGTCGACTTGCTCCAGGACCTGTTCTCCCAGCTTAATCTGATGTCTTCTTTCTTCTCGTGATATCACCATGGATTGTGTTTTATAGCTACTTATGACCATCCCTCTCTTCTCCAGCTCTTCCTTCCAGACTTGCAGGTTGGATTGAAGATGTGCCTCTGATTTAGCAATCAGGGCAACATCATCAGCAAATGCCAGCTCTGAAATACACACCTGTCTCATCTTCCAGTACCCCACTGAATACTTTCTTGTTCTCTCCTTACATGACTTGATAACATCGTCCATGAGGAGTATGAAAAGACAAGGTGACAGGATATCACATTGTCTTACACCAGTGGTGGTCCTGAACTCTTCTGACTTATTGTTCGCTGTCCTCACATAATTTCTGCAAGACTTGTAGAAGCTCTGTATAGCATGAATAAGAGGTGCTGGAATGTTCTTCCTTGCCAAACAGTCCCAAAGTTTGCTCCAGGGGACCCTGTCAAATGCCTTTTCCAGATCTATGAAACAAAGATGGATCTCACTCTTATACTCAAGGGCCTTTTCACTCAGCTGTCTGAGTGTGAAGATTAGGTCTTGAGTACTTCGGTTTGCTCGGAATCCGCACTGGACCTCATCCAGTTGTGGCTCAGCTAGGCGTCGGAGTCTCTGCTCTAGGATTCTAGAGTAGATTTTACCAGGGACACTGAGAAGGGATATGCCTCTATGGTTTCCACATTGTCGATTGTCACCCTTTTTGAAAATTGGTGTTATGATGGCAATCTCCCAGTCCTTTGGTATGGTCTTGTTGCACCACGCTGCCTGTAGGACCCTTAAGAGTAATAGGTCGCCTGATGCTCCCATGTATTTAACCATTTCTTGTGTTATACCATCATGCATGCTGCTTTGCCCATCTTGATTTTCTCAAGTGCTGCCTTCAGTTCTTCCATCTTTATGTAATCTTCATCACCATTTGTTTCCTCTTCTGTGCTAGTGGTTATCATTTCTGATGCTTGACCTTGCTCACCATCAAGGAGTTCTGAGAAATATTCTTTCCATCTTTCCATTACTTCCTTCGGGGCAGTAAGCAATTTGCCTTGCTTGTCCTTTATAAATTGTTTTTCCTTCCTCATGTTCTTTAGGGTCTTATAGAACAATTTCTGGTTTTCATGTGCATCTTTTTCTAGCTTTTCTCCAAATTCTTCCCAGGACGTCTGTTTTGCTGATAGCACCTTGTTCTTTGCTTCTGTTCTGAGTATAACATATTCTCTATATTTCTCTATTTGTCCTGCTGTGTTTTTAGCTCCTAAGTATTGTTTCCATGCAGATTTCTTCTCTCTTATTTTCTCTTTGACTTCCTCTGTCCACCAAGGTGTCCTCTTTCTCTTGTTCCCAAGTCGGACTTCACCACATGCTTCTGCAGCAGCTGTCTTTATGATGTCCTTGAATTTAAGCCACAGGGTTTCCAAGTCATCAGGTTGTTCTTCTGTGTTTCTCACCACTGTAGCAGTAAGCCCCTGATATCTGGTCTTAATTTCTAGCACTCTCAGCTTGTAGGTCTTAATGCTCATTTCTTTCCTTCGTTTACTTGGTTTCTTGTGTGATGCTGGGCAGTTCCTAAGCTGAGCAACTCTTTCAGTTGTTCCTTTGATTGTAAGCAGGTAGGGATCAGTTCCTATCTCTGGTCCCTCCAGACTCTAGCATCCCGGACATATTTGAATGAGTTCCTTCTAACAATGGCATAGTCTGTCACTGACTTCTCATTCTTTGTTGGTTCACACCTAGTGTATGCATGTATGCGTTTATGAGGGAACTTTATGTTGGTCATGATCAGATTCTGCTCACTGCAGAATCAAAGGAGTCGCTTTCCATTGTCATTGAGAGTATCTTCTCCATATCTTCCGATAACTCCACCCCATCTAGCATGGTCATTTTCAACTCTGGCATTGAAATCTCCGAGCATGATAATTTCATCTAGGCAGTCATCCACTGTCCTTTGAAGCAGCTCAAAGAATTCCTCCTTGACCTCTGCTCTCTCATCCTCATTTGGCCCATACACTATGACCAGGTTGACTATGGTTTCTCCTTCTTTTAGTTTTACAACCATAATGGGCTCCGAGACAAAGTTGAATCCCTTGATACTATCTTTCTGGTTTTTGGCCACAATCCAACCCACGCCCCCTTTAGCTCTTTCAGATGTGGGTACAACACTGTATAGCAGCGTGTTGCCATCGAGATCCATGACTCCTTGTCCCTTTTTCTTTGTTTCCGTAATAGCCAGGATTTCTAGTTTTGCTTTCCTCATCTCTTCCACCAGCTCTTCTTCTTTCCCATTTATACTTCTTGTGTTCCAAGTTCCATAAGTCGTAGTCCGTAGTCCGTTCCAGTTCGTCGCCTTTAGAATCAGTCCTGTTTTCTCTCTTATATTACTCGTAGTCATAGTTTAAAGCAAACAGGTGATTGGCCTGTTGTGCCTTTGCATGGTGGAGGGGCTGCCTCCTTACGGCCTCCATGCAGGCCGCCCTCCTCCTTATTCAGCCGGGCTTGGGACCGGCCTAGGCAGAGTTTCACGTACCATCATTAGTAACAACTTTTTAGCAACTAGCTGTGTCAAAATACCATGGATGGGTTTGAAAAAAAAAATCGAAAAAAGGTGATTCGTCTTACGAGGACAAAAGACAAAGAAAATAGTTTACGTTACGGCCACAATGCCTTCGTCAGGAAAGGAAAGAAAGTGAAGGCTAGATAGGACACATAAAAACTAAATAAAATAAAAACTGGGTACTTCCCTGAAGGCAAGAACCGAAATTCTATCAAAATCGCTGTCTGTTGATGAGCGCGTGGCTGAACAGAAAGTGACTTCCGCCGCCGGATGTCAAAATACCAGAAGTATTTGTTTTTCCATTCTTTGCTGTGAACACTAGATCTCGATTTTTCTACCATTAACTATTCGAGGTGACACTATCGATCCAGGATTACCTCACCAAACTTGGCGTCCACCTTATAAAGTTATTGTCAAGGCTGGACTGGGGCCAAATTTGGCACTGTACCCTGACATTATTACTATCGATAAATATATTAAGGATAACTGTACATTCCAGGAAATATCACCAAGATTAGGTAAGGAGAGAGAGAGAGAGAGAGAGAGAGAGAGAGAGAGAGAGAGAGAGAGAGCGTGGCCACGTATGTCAGAGAGAGAGAGATTGAATATTTTCTTGTTACGGTAGCTTGTACCAAACTAGCTATTTGGCTTTAATAACACTGACAAACAACATTTTTCTTTCTTATATAAGAATAAGTGTTCTTAGGTCAGTTTCTTGCGCTGATTTCAAATTTGAAATACGTTTATCTCTGTCACGTCGGGTTCTTAAGATATTTGTGAATAAATATATTTTTGGGAAACCGTTATTTGCTCCGTTTCATTTTTACTATATAACTTTTTAAAAATTAATAAAATGCAAAATTATTCTACTTTTTGTACTGCTAAAAGATGCATGACATATGTTACGTTATATTTCAAATAGTTACTGTATTTTGAAATAATTCTGAGTGAAATATGGCTTCTAGAAGTTGTAGAAATTCGGCTTATCTGTTCTGTTACGTGTGCGGATATTTTACCGATCGTGTTCACCAGAAAAACTTTACACCATTGCTAAAGAAAGCATATGAACTTTATTTCGATTCGAAAGTTGATGATGCAAATAAATCTTGGAAGCCAAATGCAGTTTGTTCAACTTGTGCAAATACATTGGCAGGTTGGTTACGAAAATCGCCGAAGCATAAGTCGATGCCTTTTGGAGTGCCAGTAATATGGCGTGAACCGACAAATCACGCTACTGATTGTTACTTCTGCTTGACAAATATCTATGGTTTCACTTTTAAAACTAGAAAGTCTGTGGTTTATCCAAATATTGAATCGGTTTCGAAACCAGTGCCTCATGATCCAATCACGTGTCCGATCCCAGTTCCACCAGAACAATATCCGTTGGACGTGAATGAACCATCAGAAAGTGATAGTTTACCTGCTTTAGAAACTAATTCTGACTCGGATTATATACCGGTGAATGATGGTGTTCACTTAATTAACCATTCAGAACTTTCAGATCTAATACGTGATCTCGCTCTCACCAAAGGACAAGCGGAATTACTCGGTTCGCGACTCAAAGAATGGAATCTTTTAGCGCCCAATACTCCGATATCTAAATTTCGTCATAGACACAGAGAACTTGTTCAATACTTTGAGATGGATGATGACATTTGCTATTGCAAAGATGTAAAAGGTCTAATGGTGCACCTCGGTCATGAGCACATAGTCAACGAATGGCGACTTTTCATCGACTCTTCCAAGACTAGTCTAAAAGCCGAGTTATTGCATAATTGAAATTTATTTTCATCAATTCCAGTCGCCTACTCTGTTCATATGATAGAAACTTATGACAATATGGCTATACTTTTGGCAAAAATAAAGTACAATGACTACCAATGGCGGATTTGTGGAGACCTAAAGGTCATTGCAATTCTCACGGGCATGCAGACTGGGTATACTAAATTTTGTTGCTTCCAATGTGAATGGGACAGCCGCAACAGACAGGAACATTATGCAAGAAAGGTGTGGCCTATCAGGGATCGTATGCAGCTCGGGCATAAAAATGTAATACACGAGCCATTAGTTAACAAAGACAGCATCATTTTACCACCGTTACATATAAAGTTGGGGCTCATGAAGAATTTCGTAAAAGCGTTAGATAAAACGAGCAAAGCTTTCACTTATCTTCGAGAAAAGTTTCCGCAAATTAGCGATGCAAAGATAAAGGAAGGTATCTTTGTAGGACCTCAGATTAGGAAAGTTATTGCAGACAAACAATTCGAGAACTTGTTACATGGTAGTGAACTTCGCGCATGGATGGCATTCAAATCGATCGTCGATAACTTTCTGGGAAATCACAAATCTGTCGACTATGTGCATATTGTTAAGCAGTGCATAGATGCATACAGAATTATGGGCTGTAACATGTCCCTCAAAATCCATTTGCTCGATTCGCATCTTGACTTTTTCCCTGACAACCTTGGCGAAGTCAGCGATGAACATGGAGAACGATTCCATCAAGATATCGCCGTAATGGAGTCACGTTATCAAGGACGGTGGAGTGTGACCATGCTTGCCGATTATTGTTGGATGCTTCATCGCGATGTACCACATGCCATTCACCGACGAAAGTCGACTGCAAAGAAATTCAAGCCTACATAACTGTTATACTTCTTGTACAAATGATGTTGTAATACTGTATGCGTTGTTAAAAAACTTCAATTGCGTATTTCTAGAGATCCCGACCTGATAGAGAAAAACGGTTTGCAGATTTAAAAACAGCGCATTAAAATTGACCAGAAAAACATAGAAATGTTAGAGAAAGAAAACAATTTTTGTTGTTGTTAGCCAGTGTAATTATTTACTTTACGGATTAACGCGTATTAGGAATTTTGTTTTGTTACTGTCTATACTGTAACCTATTACTAACCTTTTGATCTTTGGGGTTGTTAACTTGGTTTGGTTCTTATCTTCTCAACGAGGGGAGGGCATATGTATTCTGTTATATTTTCTATGCATGTAATTCTGATGTATCTGATTTTTCTCTTAGATATTCGATGTTGTAAAGTCTAGTGATAATAAACAACAAAAGAACTAACTTTGTGTGTGTTAGTCAGACCCATACCCATTTAACCATAACTTTTTTCACTTTTGTGTATCTTGTCATATAGCTGTGTGCGCGTGTGTGTATATGTGAATCATTCATTTATAACCCTCCACTCCCAAAGGAGCAAAGGCCCTCAACAAACACATGCCAAGTCCTCTTGTCATGTGCCATCATCTCAAGTTCTTTCTACGTTCTCCTCATCATTTTCACCTCTGTTTCCAGCTCTCTTCTCAATGTGCTTCTTGGTCTACCTCTGCTTCTCTTGCGCTGGGGATTCCAGAACAAGGACTGCCTTGTAATGCTATCAACAGGCTTCCTCAGTGTGTGTCCTATCCATTGCCATCGTCTTCTTCTCATCTCTTGTTCCACTGGCACTTATCTAGTTCTTATCATCAGTTCCACGTTGGTAACCTTATCATACCATTTTAATCACTCTATTCTACGCAAGCACCCATTTATGAAAGTCTGTGGCTTTTGGTTGTTGTCTTTGCTGTTCTCCATGTCTCAGAGCCATACAATAGGACTGACTTCACATTTGAGTTGAAGATTCTAATTTTCGTGTTGGATCCGATTTCTCTTGATCTCCATATATTTCCCAATGCAATGAAAGCGCCTCTTGCTTTTTGCATTCTTATTTTGATATCACTGTCTGTCCCTCCAACTTTGTCTATATTGCTGCCAATATATATGTACGAATCTACATCTTGTATTGGTGCTTCTTCAAGTTCAACCCTGTTATCATTACCTGCATTTATTCTCATTATCTTTGTCTTTTCCCTGTGTATTTTCAGACCCAATTGCTATGACCGCTCATCGAGTGTTTTCAATTTGTCCTGCATCTGATTACGGTTATGGGACAGAAGAGCTAAGTCATCAGCTAAATCCAGATCATCCAACTGCTTAGTCAGAGTCCACTGGATTCCATTTCTGTTGTGTGTTGTCAATACGTGTATTGGAAAGTTATATTTCTCAATATAAGGGGGTGCAAGATTGTCTTATACTAAAATACAGTCGTATAGATAGGCTGAACTAGAGGAACTGTTCAGTTCAGAGACAGATCTTCTCCTTAACTATTCACTCGTGAAACTCTATTTCTTACACTTTTACTTCCCACATATTATCGCCATCTCATATACTCAGGAGGGACCTCGAATAACTTTAAAACCTATCTAAGCACGACAGTTAGTACAGGAAAGAAAATTAAACACGTTCTCAATTTTCTGAGAAAACTGTGGGACAACGGAAAATAACAAGAATGAGAAGAAAGATGGTAAACTCCGAGTCAGCTGTACGGTCGAGCACTGACCGTGCGTTGTTCCCAGAAATGTAGATGTTATTGAGAGAAGAGAATCATATTAGCATATGTTAAGATTATTTATGAGTCAGTAGGAGCCAAGACGCCGAGGGGGAAAACATGGCGGGAAGTTCAAGCTGCGGTTTAACAGATACGCGATATAGTGAGATATGATAAACAAGATTAGATAAGTGTGTCGTTTTTTAACTTTAAGCAGTGTCGAAGTGACATAAATATTAAGTGAACGCAGAGCAGTATTTATGCTAGTAAGAATATTTACCCCACAAGTACATTTCTTGCAATAATCTACCAGTTTGACATAAGAATAAAGAACGAAATGAATGCAACAGAACAAGTAGATATATTAGGAGTGACATTAATATTCCCGGAATTAGTCCGGGCTGACATACAAGATACCCCAGAGATCTATGTTTGTGATGAGTTGTTTCAGAATTCCTTTTTAATTTCTGACCGTTAGTACCGCCCCTTTCTTATCTTTGATTTTTGTCTTCTCCTCTCTTCTTTCTCTTATTGTCTACGGAATAAATTCCAGACTCAGGCAGCCTCAATCTTAGATTCGATATCCCGTAGTCCCCTCCCTCACGAATCGTTGCTTCGGCTACACAGATGCGACCGAAAATTCTTTTCATGCTGGCAGCGGTTTATCTTCAAATGCCTTTTGAGTCAGGGAAAAACAAACACAAGCAAGTCGAAATGTCTTTTCATGTCAGTGGTTTGCCCCTCTTCCGGAACCCTTTTTAGCCGGGACACCGATGAGTGGGCCTATCGCTTCTTTCTTGGTCAACAGGGCTAGATCACTTTCATCTCGGGTAGTAAGAAAAAAATCTCCTGGTTTCCCGTCGTCTTTGTCCCCAGTCTTTCTCGCCGCTTGTTCTCTAAGTGTCTGCTAGATGTGTGGCGATCTATGAATTTGACTATTTATTCTCAACTCAAGCATTATTTGTCCTTCCAGAGTGCCAATGGGCTTTATCTGCAGAGTGGAATTAGTGTTACTAAGCGTGATACCAGTTGTATATTAAAAAAGGAACATTTCTTGTAATTTATGTAAGCACAATTATTATAAAATAGCTGCGCTAACTTTAAACTTGTACATAACCACGAGTTAATTTTCTTAAAAGTAATTTTCCTAATGACGGTGTATTTTAATACTAATAACTTTCACACCAGTCAAATCAATAGGTCAAAGATGCAGCAATAGTGAATGCAGTCAGTGACCCATAGCTTGACTGCTTGCATCAGGACCAGCAAACCAGAGCTAGTCAAGACCGTATTCCACCTCCACGTGGTGGTCCTGGAAACAGTCTGCAGCAGTGCAGTCTAGCTGAGCGAATACGGATCGAAATATGAAGGCAAATCCGGTCCCTAAAAATGCCGTGCTGAAGTCGGATGTGTCGACCGAAAGGTGCAGATATCACAGCTACGGCGTAAACAGACACAACGCAACCACCGTCCTTTTCAGGGCGAACGAGGAAGAAGAAGAAGAAATCAATAGGTGTTAATTTTTAAAAAGGTCGGTGTATAGTTGTGTTAATAAATTTCTACCAGTAAGTAAACTACATGTTAATTTACAATAATAATAGCATAATAACAATAATAGCCCCTTCAGTCATAACTGAATATGGGAATGCGCCCCTGAGGTGGCAGCCCTCAGCTGCTTATTTTCGACGTTTTCTCCTCACCTCTGCTTCTTGTGTGAGCCTCTCTTCGCCCAATCTGAGGTGGTGCCGTAAATAGCATCGCCACTTAGTGCGATCGGCAGATTCATCCTCCCATGTTGCTGGATCCATGTCCAGTGCCCTTACATCTCTCTTGCACACATCTTTGAACCTCAGCTGTGGTCGCCCAACTGTTCTCTTGCCATCTGCTAATTGTCCGTAGAAGATATCTTTTGGGATGCGAACATCTTCCATGCGACGAACATGGCCAAGCCAGCGAAGTCTGAGCTTTCTAAGCAGCGTATACATACTTTGAAGGCCAGCACGTGACAACACCTCGACATTTGTCACTTTATCTTTCCACGAGATGCCGAGGATGCGGCGTAGACACCGCAAATGGAAGGTATTGAGCCTTCTTTCTTGCTTAGCATAGGTCGTCCAGGTCTCGCTGCCATATAGGAGTGTGCTGGTGACGCTGGCATTATATACCGCAGCTTTGGTCTTTATTGTGAGTTTAGAGTTTCCCAAAACACGCGATGTGAGGCGGGCAAAGGTAGCTGCAGCTTTGCCAATGCGGCTGTCGATTTCTGTATCCAGTGAGAGTTTGTCATTGATGGTAGACCCTAGGTATGTGAAGTGGTGCACCACTGCCACTTCGTAGTTATCGATAGTGATAACTGGTGCAGCACCCACATCCTGACTTAGCACATTCGTTTTCTTTAGACTTATTGTGAGGCCAAAGTCCTTGCATGTGTGACAGCGCCATCTTGAGATCTGTCGTTCTCGGCGCTGGCCCCATCTGGGCAGTCATGTTGTCTATGTGGTTTAGTGCCTTTTGATCACGTTATCTTCAAGCAGATTTATTACAAGGCCATAATAAGCCTACATATTAGTAGTGTTTTTGCTCTAGTTGTGTATATCTGTGTTTTCATGCATTCTGGAGCAATAATCGCGTGTGTTATCTGTGTGGCGCAGATTAATGCGCGTAAGCGCGCAGTAAATTGAGTGGTTAGGCCAGGGCCTATAAAAGGGGTAGCAAGTGGCGAAATTGGGATTGTTGAGACAGCCGCCCAGTAAGAACAGACGAAGAAGACACACAAGAGCCAAGCTGTAAATGCCTTGAGCACACAGTCTATGAACACTGACTGGGTGTTCGTTTGATTGTTTGTTGGATTGTTCGTTTGGTGTTCGGTTGTGTTCGGTAGAATTAAATGTTGATCTGCATAAGGCTTTGGATTGCTTGAATTGTTAAGTCTGCTGCTGAGAGGGTTGCAAGCAACCAATAATTGCAACCCCTGTCAAACGATCCTTTATAAATTTTCTTAGTGCACGGGTCTGGGGTGTGAGGTAACACCTAGCCCCTGTCACAAGTGGCGTCGTCGACAGGATTGACAGACAGCACGCAGTGAAGCAACTCTTCAGCAATCAGAGCAGCAACAGCCGAAACAGTAGAACACCCAGTTCAGTGCAAGGCAAGGGACGGGATCATCCAGTTTGTCAAGATTTCTAGTCAACTCTACTAGCAACAAGATGGCGGCACGCAACACACGTGCTGCTAGTAGAACTGATAACGAAGATGTGGCTGAGGTGGATGACCCTGTAGTAGGGCTGGATCGTCAACCAGAACGAGTACAGTACATCGTGGTACCTACTCACAAGAGAGTGCGGTGCTTTGGGGAGCGCACGGGTCCTACGGCTGAGGAATATGTCAGAGAGGTGAGAGCTGCCTGGAGAGTAGGGATGATGAGTAAAGAGGACCAGGCAGATGTTATTCTTGACAGTGTGACCCCAAGTGTCCGTAGGGAGCTGAGGATTCAGGCTGATGACGGTGACCCAGAAGCAATGCTACATTCCATTCTTAGGGTGTATGGGGAGCGTCGGAGCATCCCAGAAGTAATGGCCGCGTTCTACTCTACCCGGCAAGGTGCAAGGGAGTCTCTTTGGGAATTCTCCCATCGCATTCACGAGGTGTTTGAAAGTGTTGTAAGGGCACAAAAGCAGAACAATGTCACTCCTTTGGCGCCATCCTTTCTTCGTGACCAGTTTGCTGCTTGTCTGAGAGATGACCTAGTAAGAAAGCTTGCAAAGGAAATGATCTTTAAGGAGCCTACAGCATCGTTTAAGTCGGTGAGGGACTATGCCCTACGGTTTTTAGAGATTGAACACGCCCCTGGGGCTGGTGTTGCCAGCGTCGGAGTAGTAAATACCGTGACGGTACCCGATATACACGCATTAGGCGCAGAAGTAGAGCGGCTGAGAGCACAGGTGGCTCGATTAGAGGCTAAAATTGATGCGATGTCTCAGGAGCAGGGGGGACGTACCAGGACAGTTCGCTGTTTTAGACGCAGAAGACTAAGGCCACGTACAGAATCGATATCCACAGGCATTAAACTAGATTCCTCTGCGGCTGGGAGTCAGGTTAAGGAAAGGGAACAGAATGGCTCAGAGATAAAGATGGTTGGTGGTCGACCGGAATGTGATGTACTAATAGCAGGGAAGAAAGTCAGGTGTATTCTTGATACTGGGTCGCAAGTTTCAACTGTTACGGAACAGTGCTTTCAGCAGCTTTTTGGAGATCTGGCCCTGGATGAAAGTAAATGGGTACGACTAACTGCTGCCAATGGTGTCACGATTCCTTATGCTGGCCATCTAGTGGTTGACGTCAAAATTGGGGAGTGCCATGTCAAGAACTGTGGCATCTATGTAGTTAAAAGTGTGAATGGGCCTGACAAAGCGCCTGGTATAATAGGCACCAACATACTGGCGGAAGTAAAGAACATCCACAGCTTCCTCAAATGGCAAGCTCCTGGAAAAGACACACAAGAGGTAATGTTAGATAGAGTGAAGGTGTGGGTTGCAGGAGGAAGAAAAACCTACATACCAGCTCGCTCGATCGCTACTATACAGATGAAATGTAGAAGAGGCTCCAGATTAGAGAAGACAGTGCTTTTTGAACCCTCAAGAGACTTAGACCATAAAGGGCTGGTTATATGTCACACACTAACTGTACTCAGAGGAAGGTTCTGTCAGGTCCAAGCAGTAAATCTTGGAGATGAAGACCTTTTGCTGGCTAGGGGTACTCAAGTTGGAGAACTTTCTGAGGCATGCGCAGACTATGAGAGACACTTCAGAGTTGTTGGAGCCCAGGAAGTGGAGATATCTGCACAGCCGGGATGCCCAGCCAGGGTACCTGTTTGCAGCCCAGTTGATTTAAATGGGTTTGAAGGCAGCCAGGACGAAAAGCGCCAACTACAGAAGTTACTACAACAATATAACAGCCTTTTCGCTAAAGATGAGAATGATGTAGGGTATACAAGTAAGGTATCTCATTCGATTCAGTTGACGGATGATACTCCAGTAAAACAACCCTACAGGCGAATTCCTCCAGCTTTCTACAAAGTGGTGCAAGACCACCTTCGGGGTCTCCTCGACAAACAAATTATAAGAGAAAGTTCAAGCCCCTGGGCTTCGCCTATTGTGCTCGTGAGGAAGAAAGATGGCAAACTGCGATTATGTGTAGACTTCAGAGCTGTCAATGCCAAGACCAAAAAGGACGCCTACCCTCTTCCTCGTGTGGAGGAATATTTAGATGCTTTAGGAGGAGCAAAAATATTTTCTTCACTAGATCTAGCAAGTGGCTACTATCAGGTAGCTATGAGGGCAGAGGATCAAGAGAAAACGGCGTTCACCACCCCATTTGGATTGTATGAGTACACTAGAATGCCCATGGGACTAGCTAATTCGGCCAGTACTTTTCAGCGACTGATGCAGAGTTCCATGCATGATATGATGTTCCAGCTGTTACTGGTCTATCTAGATGACATTCTTGTGTATTCAACCGGCTTTGCAGAACACCTGCGGCGGCTTGAAAAAGTGTTCCAGCGGTTGCAACAACTAGGCCTGAAATTGAATGCAGCTAAATGTCATTTCTGCAAGCCGAAGGTGGAATTTTTGGGTCATACGGTGTCTGAAGAGGGCATTGGAGCGATGGAGGATAAGATACAAGCTATTACAAGGGCATCAATACCCAGAACACAGACAGAGTTACGTGCATTCCTCGGTCTTGCCAGTTATTATCGGAGGTTTGTGCCCGGGTTTGCCATTATAGCACGCCCACTGCATGAACTGGTTGCTCAGTTAAATGAAGACCAAGATCCACAGGGTAAACGAAGGTCCAGGAAAACTGCCATAGGAGAACTGTGGACCCAAGAGTGTGATGTTGCTTTTAAGCAGTTGAAAGCTATGCTTACGTCTACCCCTCTTCTTGGTTTCCCAGATTTTTCTGTGCCCTTTATACTGAAAGTGGATTCCTCATACCAGGGATTGGGAGCCGTGCTGTCACAAGTGCAAGATGGCAAGAAAAGGGTGTTAGCATATGCCAGTCGCACTCTGCGACCATCAGAGAAAAATGCCAAAAGTAGCATGAAACTTGAACTGCTAAGTATGAAATGGGCTATGACGGAAAAGTTCAGGAGTTATCTGCTCGGTGCTCAAGTTGAGGTGTTTACTGACAACAGGAGTTTGGCTCTGTGGCAAAAGTCTAAGCTTGGCGCAATCGAACAGAGGTGGATAGCACAGATGTCGATGTTTAATTACTCTATCAAACACAAGGCAGGTAGAGCGAACGGAAATGCTGACTACCTCTCTCGGTATCCTATAGAGAATCCAGAACACACCGATGAAGATGATGATGTTGCCATCAGTCACATAGCATTAGTGCCAGCTCGCTCAACAACTATACCCCCAAGGTTAGGTTTGCTGCGGAATGTGGAGTTAAGAGCCATGTGTGGAGCAGTGGAGATGGGAGATGCACCGGGCCCGGATCCAGGCACAGGTGCGTCACAAACGTTTCCATCCTATTCTCTTGAAGAACTGTTAGCATTGCAGGAGGCTGATACTGATATTATGACAGTCTCCAGAATTATGAGAGATGGTACTAGATTGCCCAAGGAGGGGACGAGGAGATTATCGAAGCCAGCAAAGAAGTTACTAAGGCAGCGTAGGCGCTTAACACTAATTGGAGGCTTGCTGTATCGGACAGTAAGCGGACCAAATGGGACTAAGATCACGCAACTTGTGGTTCCAGAATCTTTAAAAACGCGAGTTCTGGAGGCAGTGCACAAAACTGGCCATCAGGGTCGTGATCGCATGTTGCAGATACTGAGGAACAGATGTTTCTGGGATGGCATAACGTGTGATGTAGAGACATTCTGCAGAAGGTGCAGTAGATGCAATATAGCAAAAGCCCCGCATCTCAAGATCCAAGGTCCATCGGGAAATCTGCTGGCATCCAAGCCTTTTGAGGTAGTCGCCATGGACTTTACGCTGCTGGAAAAAGACGCACGAGGCTACGAGAATGTACTCATTATGACTGATGTATTTAGCAAGTTTGCAGTTGCCGTCCCAACCAGAGACCAAAAAGCAACCACCGTGGCCCGAACGTTGGTAGAAAAGTGGTTTTTGTACCTAGGGGTGCCGCAGAGGCTTCATTCCGACCAGGGTAGAAATTTCGAATCGGCTGTCATATCCGAACTGTGCAGAGTATATGGCGTCGAGAAAAGTCGAACGACGGCATACAACCCTCGTGGAAATGGCCAGTGTGAGCGGTTTAACAGGACGTTGCATGATCTCTTAAGGCCATTGTCCACCATTGAGAAACGGAGATGGTCTGACCACCTGGCAGAGGTCCTTGCAGTCTACAACGCTACTCCCCATGCGTCTACGGGTTACTCCCCTTACTATCTTTTGTTTGGGAGGGAGCCGAAAATGCCCGTCGATTTCATATTGGGCCATTCAACAGAGGACGAAGAACCAGCTACAGTTGACCAGTGGCTTGAAGGGCACCTTTCCAGGTTACGGGAGGCGCACGTAAGAGCAGAGGCACGGTTGCAGAAGTTGGCAGCAGTACGGAAAGAGAGATGTGACAAGCTGCCGTGTTCTACTCCACTACAGGTGGGACAATTGGTGAGGAAAAGAATGCACTACGCTGAGAGATCCAAAATTCGTGACATGTGGTCAGAAGAGGAGTACATTGTTATTCGGGCTCCCACAATGACAGGAGGTCCGTATGTCATCCAGCGAACAGACAGAGCGAGTCCGGGCATTAGAGTCACTGGCAACGAACTCAGACGTAGTAAAGACAAAGATGATTCACCAGACTTGATAGATACGACACTAGGCCTACCTGAAGCACCAGCTTTGCCAGAGGAGACAGACCCTAGGGAGGACGAAAATGATTTAACGCCCGAACCAGGCTGGTATGCCCTGCAGCCGATAGAAGGTCCTGCCCCGAGACGTTCTGAGAGAATACGACTGAAGCGCATAGCTTAGTGCAGTTGTCGGGACGACAACAAAATCAGGCGGGGAATATGTGACAGCGCCATCTTGAGATCTGTCGTTCTCGGCGCTGGCCCCATCTGGGCAGTCATGTTGTCTATGTGGTTTAGTGCCTTTTGATCACGTTATCTTCAAGCAGATTTATTACAAGGCCATAATAAGCCTACATATTAGTAGTGTTTTTGCTCTAGTTGTGTATATCTGTGTTTTCATGCATTCTGGAGCAATAATCGCGTGTGTTATCTGTGTGGCGCAGATTAATGCGCGTAAGCGCGCAGTAAATTGAGTGGTTAGGCCAGGGCTTATAAAAGGGGTAGCAAGTGGCGAAACTGGGATTGTTGAGACAGCCGCCCAGTAAGAACAGACGAAGAAGACACACAAGAGCCAAGCTGTAAATGCCTTGAGCACACAGTCTATGAACACTGACTGGGTGTTCGTTTGATTGTTTGTTGGATTGTTCGTTTGGTGTTCGGTTGTGTTCGGTAGAATTAAATGTTGATCTGCATAAGGCTTTGGATTGCTTGAATTGTTAAGTCTGCTGCTGAGAGGGTTGCAAGCAACCAATAATTGCAACCCCTGTCAAACGATCCTTTATAAATTTTCTTAGTGCACGGGTCTGGGGTGTGAGGTAACACCTAGCCCCTGTCACACATGCTTTAGTGAAGGGATTCATCAAGCTCTGAAGCTCCTGTTGGCTTTGAGTGACGACTGCAGCATCATCAGCGAACAACAAGTCTCTTATAGTGACCCTTCTGATTATTGTTTTTGCCTTCAGCCTTGAAAGATTAAACAGACGGCCATCTGACCTAGTGTGAAGGCCTATTCCTTCAGTTGCATCTCTGAATGCATGTTTCAAGAGTAAGGCAAAGAAGATTCCGAAGAGGGTCGGAGCCAGAACACAGCCTTGTTTAACGCCACTTCGTATATCAAAGGGCTGTGACGTGCTTCCAGCATATTGGACTGTTCCCTTCATGTCGTCATGGAATGACTTTATCATTTCGAGCATTTTAGAAGGGCAGCCTATTTTCAGGAGGATTTTAAAGAGTCCATCCCTACTAACCAGGTCGAATGCTTTTGTGAGGTCTATAAAGGCGATAT
The DNA here is from genome assembly GCA_024509875.1 of Oreohelix idahoensis. Taxonomy (NCBI): domain Eukaryota; kingdom Metazoa; phylum Mollusca; class Gastropoda; order Stylommatophora; family Oreohelicidae; genus Oreohelix; species Oreohelix idahoensis. Next base: position 490,930 of record JAMPIV010011333.1, on the reverse strand, counting down.
ATAATGGTCTTTTCTGCTCTCTTGATTTTTCCTGAAGCTGGCGGAGAGAGAAGATCATGTCTGTTGTTGATCTGCCAGCTCGGAATCCACACTGTGACTCTGGATATATGCGCTCAGCTAACTTGTGTAGTCGCATTAAGATGACTTTGGCAAAAACCTTACCAACAATACTAAGAAGAGAGATGGTTCTGTAGTTATTGCAATCACTTCTGTCTCCTTTATTTTTATACAGTGTTACAATCTTGGCATCTCGCATGTCTTGAGGAATAGTTGTCTCTTCCCAGCACTGGCACAGCATCCTATGCAGGGGATGTAATAGCGTGCTCTTACAGCATTTGATTAAATCAGGAGGGATCCCATCACTGCCTGGTGCTTTGCCAGAGGCCAAGCTATCAATGGCCTTACTGAGTTCCTTTAATGTTGGTTCGGCATCCAGCTCCTCCATAGTTGGCAGACTATTGACAGCATCAAAGGCTGCAGGCGTAACGGTATTGTCTCTAGCGTAAAGCTCAGAGTAGTGCTCGACCCACCTCTCCATCTGCTTACCCTTATCGGTTAGCTTCTCTCCGCTGATGGTTTTTAGCGGTGCCGTCTTACTTTTATGGGGGCCAAGTGCTTTCTTTATACCGTCATACATTTGTCTAATGTTGCTTGTTTGCGCTGCGATCTGGATGCTCTCACTGAGCTGGAGCCAATAGTCATTTGCACAGCGTCGAGCAGTTTGTTGAACTTTGCTTCTCGTAGCCCTCAGGATCTGTAGGGTTCTGGCACTCGGTGAACGTTTGTATTCATTCATAGCACTGCGCTTAGCTTCAATAACAGGTGCCATCACATCTGATGAAGCGTCAAACCAGTCATTTGACTTTGCTGTTTTCTTACCAAAGGTGGCAAGTGCAGTACTTTGAATGGTGTTCCGTAGATGCTCCCAGTTCTCTGTAATAGTATCACCATGCTGAGGGCTACTGAGCACTTTCTTGAAGGTCGCAGTGAATTGAGCGATCATGAAAGGGTCTGACATCTTGCTGGTATCAATGCGTGGTTTCCCTTCATGTCTGACACGATAGAGTTTTCTTGGTTGTGCTCTGATTTTGCAGCAAACCAAGGAGTGATCTGTGTCACAGTCTGCACTATGGTACGAGCGCGTGGAGAGCACAGACCTGAGGAGTGGCCTTCTGACGAGAATCAGGTCAAGTTGGTGCCAGTGCTTGGATCGTGGGTGTCTCCATGACACCTTATGCTGGGGTTTTGTCTGAAAGTAGGTGTTGGTCACGCAGAGGTCATGGTGGACGCACAACTCTAAGAGCCGTTGTCCATTTTCATTCATCTTGCCAATACCAAACCTGCCCAGACATGAAGGCCATGAAACATTATCGGCACCCACTCTAGCGTTAAAGTCACCAAGGAGAACAAGCTGATCATGCCTAGGTATTCTTTTGATTACTGCTGCTAGATTCTCGTAGAACTCATCTTTAGCTTCTGATGCAGAGTACAGAGTAGGAGCATACACATTGACAAGGGTGATGGGACCTGTGCTAGTTTGCAGGCGGAGCGTTAACAGGCGTTCTGATCCATTCTAGCCTGGTTCAACCATGTTAGTTAGCGATTTTTTGACCGCAAAACCTACTCCGTGTTCTCTAGCTTTATCAAGATCTTTCCCTTGCCAATAAAATGTGTAGTCCTTCTTGCTCACCATTCCAGAGCCCGCCAGGCGCGTTTCCTGAAGTGCAGCTATATCCACCTGAAGTCGTTTAAGCTCATCATTAATTATGGCTGTCTTCCTTACATCGTTTACATCCTGTAGGTTTTCGGATAGTCCAGTCAACATAGTCCGGACGTTCCAGCATCCCAATCTGAGAGTTTGCTTATTTCTATTTTTTCGATAATTGCTTGGTGCAAAATTTTCTGTCCACAGTTCGGGTTTGACCCTAATCCCCATGCACCCAATGGGGAAAGCAGACAGTGGCGGGACAACACCTTATTGACTGGGGGCTGCCCAGCTTGAAGCGGGCGGTAGCTGTCCAGTGAGATCCTAGAACCTCTCCCACTGTCGGAAGTAGCCCCTGGCGCCATGCCCTACGCCAATTGGGCAAAATGCTTATAACCGGTAACTGCTACTTCCCGTGTTTTGCCGACACCTATAGGGTGAAGCTGGAGTGTCCTCTCCAGGGCGCGAGCTTGGGCACAGTTATATGGAGATCAAGCTGTTGCCCATGCAGCATGTTCCCCCTCTCAACACAGCCTGTAGATCCAAAGGAACGGCAGTAGCCGATACAGTTTGGTACCAGCCATGTCGCAGGAGTTGCCAGAATAATGTCGAATCGACATTAGACTGCCTTAGGGACTCCGACTCCGGATTTATCCTCAGGGTTTACTCCCGAAGCCAATTCCACAAATGGATATTCCCGCAAGGCAGCGGTGGTTTGAATTCAGAGTTCCTTCTCTTAGATAAACTACCAACCAAGGATCACGAGCCCTATCTGCCCGAAGCTGCTGGTTTTAAGGCGCCAGTCGCTCGCCTTTGCCCCTTCTCCCGTCAGTGGAAACAGTTCCGCCGGGCTCAAATTGAGCCACACGTGAAGGCCGGGAGCTGGACTTGGTTGTCAGAGGCTGTTTGAGGCGCGTGCCATAGAAGTATTTTATCTGCAGTGAGAGCTTATCCTCACTACAACTCCCGGCAATAACAACCTTTGGAACTGTTAATTTACAAAAGGGTATATAAACCTCTAAATAATTATCCTACCAGCCCGATACATCCTCGTTGGTATTGTAAACATTTGGTAGGCATATTACTTGTTGTACAAAGGTAAAACAAATGTTGGGTAATTTACTGCGGGTAGTAATTCATTCTTCGGATCTTGTCTGCCCAGTATGTAAAAACCAATTGTTTTTTTCATAGCCTCTCAGAAAGCTCCACTCCATGTCTGTAAAATTATTTTTCTTATTCGCCTACACTGATCTAGATGACCGCACTATTAAAGGTCGGCAAAGGGGCTGAGCCCAAACATGCATATATTTACATTCTACCCATTTTATGTGAGGCCATACCTTTATATCTAATGTCTCACATCCTCTCCGAAATAACTGTTAAGCAGATCTCTAGCCCACATGGTGTTACGTTTACCTACAGCACTGGCTTAATGAGCGATTTCGATCGATGAAGTGCGGAGTAAAATGACCACACTAGTCAAGCGCGATGTGAGTAGAGTGTTATGTTTTTGGTCTGTTCTTCTGTATCGCATTTTGTAGAGCTTTGATATGGCAAGGCTGATAGGGGGATCTGCTTTGTACGAGTATTTTTCAGTGATATCGCAAAGTCCCGTGGTGTCACAACAACCCATGTTAACCACCTTTCTTATTCTACGTTTAACCAACGTCTTATATTGCCAAGCTTTGTTATTTTCCATCGCCACCGGGCAGTGAGTGGATATTATCGTTGTGTCTTCATTAAGACAACCAACTATTATCAATCCATCCTCCCCAGTAGCGCCCATTCTTGTGCAGTCAAGTACACCTTGTAGCAGACGCTAGGTACCCACCGGTGGTCATTGTCTTTTGCTTTCCTAAAAGTCAACACATCCCCGTACACACGGCAAAGTCACGTCTGCGTCGACGTCACAAGCTAATTAAAAATAACGAGTAAGGGACGTTGAACTAACGAATCTCAACACCCAGTTTGCTGTAGATTATTAGCATACCTACCAATCGGTCACTCAGGTGATTCAACAAACTGGGCGGAAAGAAAATATGTCCTATTCGCTGGATTTCCTATGTTGCTCTAACACTTGGATAAGTTACAGGGATAAGGAAATTATATACTCTTACTCAACTATAGAAGGGTAATACCCCTGAAGATTTGGCGGGTTAACTTGATTGGCCGTACTTAAGACGATGACTGCTTTATTTTATTTCAAGCATTCTTTTCTTGTTTTCCGTTGCTCACTACAATTTTTGTTACATTGTGTGATATTCATTGATGTGGATTTATGTGAGTATTTTTTGGAATTAATTTTTATCCTTATAAATATATTTTTGTGGTTAATAAATATGTGTTTTACAGCGGTCATAATTATTTCACTATTTCATCGGCCCCTTAAAGCTGCCTTTTCTTCTTACTGTGATGTTTTTTTATATCTAGGAGAGAAAGGAACGTATAAATGGCATTAAAATAAAAAACGTGAGTGTGGCAGGAATAAAGAGATTTAATATATATCTTCTCTCCTGACTATCATACAATACTCTCCAGTCATAATTTTGAAACTATATTTGTCTACGGTCAAACATCTCACTAGAAACCTAAGCACCTTATTCATCTTCTGCAACCACTTCACGACAATGTTGAGGTAGAATGATTGAGATCATTGCATAGGAATTATGCTTTGTATATAAACATTTCTTGACAAGTCGATGTGTCATAAAGCAACCCTTTTGTGAGTGTATCAACCATTGGACCTTCTTATCTCTTGAACATTTCCAATGGAGAGTTGCATTTGTTATTATATGTGGCGAGATGGAAGGTTTTGATGAGAAATCAAGTAAACAACTTGATTTAGATAGAACAAAGTTTTCCCAGCCTCAGAAAACAGAACTAGTGAATGATAAGAAGTGATGGCACAAGATAAGGTCGGGTAGTCAACCTCACAGTTCAGATGTATAGAAGAAAAGAACAGGCAGGTGCATCAACCTCTTGCTGGACCTATCTTATGCTCCTAGGGAATGTGAATGTAGCTCGTAATTAATACCTATCTGTTAAGTCCGTTTTTCGCATAGGAGTTAAGGGTGCGAGACTTATCAGTTCTAGATGCCAAAGTCTAACTTTGTTATATGTGCTCTTTGGACGCATCTATGTAAGTAATATAAGTTTAATCAATTACGTACCAATTTTTGCACTAAAGAGCACAATTTGGTGCGATCGGTTTTATTTTTGCCAAAGAGCGCTTACGCGTCAGGGAGATCCAAAATGCCGGTGAATGAAGACAGACGTTCTTCTGTTCTGGTAGTCCCTTATTGTGGGAAGAATTAATTATGAAGTGTTATGCTACCTTCCAGGGTGAAGTGATAGCCTTAGCCAAGTCATGGCTCATTTTACTTGTATCTCAACGTGATACTCTGATTTTAAGTTCTCAGAAAGATCTAGGTAGGGCTTCGGCACGATTCTTGGTGGCCGGCCGCTAATGTGTCCGTATCCATTGCTGGACTACATTTGAATTTAAATGCACTGTCGTATTTCCAGTGAATATACCCGGTGTCTTAAATATTTTATTAGAAGGGGATCTTTAAACCACAAGATTATTTACGAGGTCGATCAAAGTGATCATTATTATTATATTCACGCTCTACATGCTTGATTCAATATGCAACTGTTAATGTAAGAGTATGTCTAATCTACATGTATATTGTCTTCGTGTTCGTCAAAATAAAGATCGTTGTTGAAAAACTAACATACCAGCCCATGGGTCAACTATATAATATTTATTCATTGGTCAACGACTCTGTTATTGCCGTTGGACATATATTAACGTTGGTCTATCAATTCGACCCTCACCACACTACAATTTACGTTGACTCTTTAGTTGGCTACCTGTAAGCTCGACCTATACTGACAAAGTTTTAAGTCAGTGGATATTATTGACAATAACCCAAAATCGAAGTATCATGGAAGTTTACGACGTGTCAGCCAAAATAAAACCGTCGTAACAGTTTGGTGTACCAGTAAGAGGGGAAAAGTTCAAGGACTCACGCTTCCAGAAATTATGAAGCAATTGAATGTATCCGTTTTTTTTGGCTACAATGTCCAGTTACTTTAAAGTCGACACCATCATTTTGTTTGGAGATCTACATAACGGTCGTTCAGACTAACCTTCAAGTGGTCCTTCATAACGTCAAAGTCAAGGCCAACTTTGGACTTCAACTGTCAGAGTGAACGTTGAACGGCTTCACGTTTTTTACTTCAACACGGTTATTGTAAAGCTCGTCCATGCAACACCCGAGAACCATAATCGCTAGCTCTGCCAGGGACGGGAAATTTGTCTTCTTAAAAAGATAAGTGAACTGTTGTTCTGTTCACCGTTGCATGTTTATAGTTGAACCTATCTTTAATATGTCCACAGTTATGCTTTATATTATATGTTCTATATTTAACGTGGGCTGGTTGGGATGGCGACTTGCGAAGGAAACATCCCAGATTCACTACCGGGCCTTCGTGAGTGTTCTTTAGGGACAATTTTTTGCAGACCTCCCGCAGTGGAAGTTCTAACATATGTTTTTTAAAGGATCTTTTCAGTCCACTGCGTTGGTTCTCTGTGAACTATATTTATTTAGCTGTGTTGTTCTGTTATCAATATTGTTATGTAATATTTTTTTTCTCTGTACCTTATTTTTATGATTGACTTTGTTCGTGCTTGTGAATATCACCTTACTATCACTCAGTTATATACACAGTTTATGTTTATACCCTGTTTTGTTGATTGTCTTGTGATTTTCATCGCAGTATCATTGCATTCTTTGCAATATTTTTTCTTTATTTCTGATTTCTTACTTAGTTGATTCTGCTAATGTTCTCATTTGTTCCTTAGTTTCTTGTCTTTGTCTCTAGTGTTCGCATTATCTACTTCTGTATTTGATCTGTTATGCTCTTATAATCTTATGATACTGTTATGATTAATTAATAACAGTAATAATTAGGAATTATTTGTACAAATTCTACGGACATGAACTTGACACATTTTTTAAAGTGGTAGATAAATTTTAAATTATTTTGAGAAAAATATTGTTACTAGATAAGTAAGATTGCTCATTAACATTGGTCAAAACGGCAACCTTAGATTACTTTATAAAACAAGGTAAATCACTTGATATGACCACTGAAGAAGTAAAACAGTTCGCATGTGTCGAGTATGAACAAGCTCAAAAACTAGAAGCACAAAAACTCCAAATGGAAATCGATAAACAGAAGATGGAAGCCGATAAACAGAAAATCGAGATGGAAGACGGAAGATTTGAGGTGGCCGAAAACGAAAAATTATTTCAAATGGATATGGCCGAAAACGAAAATAGACGACTACACGAGCAAAAATTGATTTCTTTAGAGCTTGAAAAAATTAAATTTATGAACGTATGTAATTCTCACAATGCTCAGGTTAATCTAGCTTCCTCTAGCAAGGACAATACGAAGTATTTCAATATCAAATTGCCACGATTTAATCCACCTGCCGATGACATACTATTTTATTAAGACAGGTTTCAGACAATATGCGAGGTGCATAAGATTGATAAATCTCAGTATTGCGCACATCTGTAACAACTACTTACAGGTGAAGCAATGACAACAGTTAATATGTTGAAAGAAACTGACAAAAACAATTATGATGTTGTTAGAGCTGCTTTGCTTAGAAAATTTCAACTTGATGAGGACGGATATCGTCTCCGTTTCAAATCACTGTTGCCAGAAAACGGAAAAGATTTCAGTGATTTCATAGACAAAATACGTCTCGCATTTGATAGATGGATTGAATTGTCTAAGATAGAACATTCCTATGACGATGTTGTCGATTTAATACTACGTGATAAGGTCATGTCTTCGGTCAATGCGTCATTCCTTTCGTTCCTACATGAACGTAAAACCAGCAAATTTAAATGACATGGAACAAAACTGTAGACAATATTTTACAGCACATCCCAACATGGTAGTTAGCAATTCTCATATCAGAGAAGGATTGCCTGTTGCATCTGCCATGCAACATGGAAATCATTTCCGAAGTCGCTCTCTCAGTCATGATAGAAACTTTAGAAAGGGAGATTATAAGAATTTTAATTCTTTCAAAGGGAAACCATTTCGTGGTAGTTCTCCATCACAACAAAATTGGAGACAATCTAACATGTCATATGATTTTAATAGGAATAATTCTGGGAATTATTGAGGAAATAACCACAACAGTGATTGGCAATCACGATCAAATTTTCCCCATAACCAACATAATTCTCCAAACAGACATTTTGGTCAAAGGGATAATAGTTACCACGGTATTTGGGTTTCAAAGCAGAATGGGATCCCAATAGACAAAATAATTACAACAATTTCAGAAATAATAGTCAAAATCGTTCCAGAGGTAGAGATATATCTTTAAATGATAGGTCGCATCGCCATGAGAAACCCACCCCCGGCTGATCGGCTGATGCCACAGCGCAGTGTTACTCTCTTGCTCTCGATATTATTTCTCATGGTACTTCGCGTTAACTTTAGTAGGCCATTGTTTTTTTTGTTAGGATCGTATGGTGGTGAGCAATACGCTGGACAGAGGGGGGGGGGGGGTGTGGAGTCATATTGTTTATGGACGAAATACTTCGTCAATGTTTTAGGCTTCACTTTTGATTTGTTATTTTCCTAAGTCCTTTCTTATTCCCGTATGGTAAATTTATTACCTTGTCTACTGAATCATTTTACTTTGATAGTTCTTTGTTTTGAAAATATTCACCAGTTCCGACAATCCTTCATCGGGTAACTGATTTAACCAACTTAACACTGTAGCACGAACAAACGTCACTGGAACTCAAGGCCTCTTTCCACGAATACAAACACAAGTCTTACTCCGATCAACTCTATAATAATTTAATGGACTTCTTAATACCTTAGACACATCGCTTATTGTCATCTCATTTCGATTTCTTTATAATTTCTATCTTCCTACATTATCGTTACATTAGGAAAGTCAACTTAAAATATGACCGCTTGACCTTAACCTTCAAGCTCAACCGTTTTACAAATCTCCTACCTCACTTTGTCCTTATTCTCATGATCACTTTTCTCCACAGAATCCTTAACCGCGTCTTTTCTTCCCACAAAGAATGAATGTTAAGGATCCACCAAGTCAACCCTTCATGAAGATTCACACGTTATTCTCTGAACTATTCTTCCTTAGTTGAACGTGAACCGGTGGTTCCATCTTGACGACTCCCATCAATTCGATGTCGTTCATTTCATTTTGGCGTAGACTCTGGGGTACTCACTTCTCTTACAGAACTTTCTTCTTATTGGAAGCTACCATCTTCCTATCGAATGGTTGTCATTCTCTGGATCAGATGTTTCAGATTCAGACCGTAGCATGGTTCTTCTTTTTTTTCGTGGCCTCTTGATGGAATTTCACTTGATAATCTCCCTGATGTGTCACCGTTGTTCCCTATGACGTGGGGTTTCTCGAATTTCGTTCTTTTCTCGCAACTCGCTTCGAGAGTACTCCTTTCCTTACACAGTCGGTCCAGTATTCTTCAATTTATGTCATTTTGACCCGTATGTCATTTTGACCCGTATGTCACTGCTCCTGTGACACTAACTCAGCTCAGCATGATCCTCAAACTAATGTAGATCAGATTGCAATTGTTAATGTACATAATGCATCCTTATGTTCTCTAGATTTTGAGCAGGTTTCTCGTTGTCCAGAATGCACAACATTATTTCAGCCTAAGACGATTACTACAGTGAGTTGCGGCCATATCTTACCAAGCCTTTCTGCGATGTCTACCGCGTCCGCTATGTCAGCATCTACACACGATGGGACAGGATCTTTGTCGTTGCACAAGGGATTTGTTTATAATATTCCTGTTTCTGTTTTATTTGATTGAGGTTGTTCCACAGTCGGGATTAGACAATCCTTGGTCAACCCGTCATGTGCAACAGGTAAACGTGTTAAAGGCATTACTTTCGGTGGTACAGTTGAGACGTTTCCAACTGCTATCATACATGTAGCTACGCCATTCTTTACAGGAAAAGTCCATGCTTGTATGCTACCGTCACCGATCAGTGATTTGATTATTGGTCGGATACATGGTGTTAAAGATTGTACTCCGCAACAGGTTGCTATTTGGGAAAAGCAACATGTACATTCTGCTTCTGCAGTTACCGCGAGAGCACAAGCTCAGAACATCTTGCAGGTTACACCTACCATAACTCCTGATATAAATAATAATGTCGATGTTAACTCTATTATTTCACCAGAATCTTTTATTGAGTTACAAAAGAATGATGAATCATTAAAGAAATTTTTTTATTTGCTCATAATAATAACAACACAATTCACGAAACAAATACATTGTTTCTTACTTAAAAATGGAGTACTGGTTAGGATGGTACGTGATTCTTCTTCATCCGCACGTTCTAAAATTTTGGTACCTACAGACATGAGAGTGCTTATCTTACGACATGCTCACGACTCACAATGTGCGGGTCATATGAGTTTCTCACTCACTAAATCTAGGGTACTTTCTTCATTTTATTGGCCAGGTGTTCATAGAGAAGTAACTATATATTGTCGTTCCTGTACGACATGTCAAGAGGCTACGGTACGTGGTCCACACCATGCAGCTCCTATTCAAGCTGCCGACATTACTATTCGCCCTTCCGAAAAAATGGCTATTGATCTTATTGGCCCTTTACAAATCGGTTCTGCCAGAGGACACAAATACATTCTTACATGTATTGACATGTGTACTCGTTGGCCAGAGGAATTCCTCTTAAGAGCATTTCATCTGCTGATGTTGCAGATGCTCTCTGGTTAGTTTTTTCTCGGTTGGGTTTTCTAAAAAAGATTTTGTCGGATCACGGTACGCAATTCGTATCCGAATCTATGTCTCAATTAATGTCTATGCTACACATTGACAGATCTCTTAGTAGTATATTTTACGCCATGTCAAATGAGTTAATTGAGCGTCAAAATAGAAAGCTTAAACAGTTACTTGGGAAGATAACTGATGATTATCCTCAAGATTGGGATAGAGTCTTACCTGCTTCTCTTTTTGCCTATCGTGAGGTAAAAAAATGATCATACAGGTTTTTCACCTTTTGAGCTTGGTTTTGGTGCACAACCTTGAGATCCCATGTTGTTACTTCACGACCTACTTACTGAAGAGGACATTACTGATTACACTCAGTCCTCTTACGAATATGTAATCTCTTTAAGAAAAAAAATTATTGACGCATGTAGGTTGGCTACCTCATCGTCTGAATTGGGAAAAGAAAAGTTAGAATCTTTGTGAACAGATATCAACGTCTTCGCCAACTTCGTCCTGGTGATGAGGCCTATGTTTTACTTCCTCGCAAAGACAATCGTCTACTAAATACATGGAAAGGCCCTTTCAAAATAGTGTCAAGAATTTCTGATGTCGATTACATTGTCGATGTCGATGGTAAACACAAGAATTTTCACATAAATATGTTGAAAGAATTCACGCCCATCCAGACTATCTTCTGTCTGTTTTTCAGACAACTGACGACCCTCCGCTTCATCGTCATCACTTTTCCTCTTTGTAGGTTATTCAAGAGGAAGAGGCATCTTTTTCTGATGTACACTTACCTGTTCCGGTAGTACCATTACATTCAACCGAAACTTGGAGAGATGCATCTATTTCTCCTGAACTTTCTACGGAAAGACAACAGCAGGTCTCTTCTCTCTTACAATCTTATCAAGATGTCCTTACTGACATCCCTAGTCGTACTTCTGTCATCTATCACGACATTATGCTGACCAATGACACATCTATTTGTGTTCGCCCCTATCCCATTCCTCTTCACTTCCAGACTCAAGCAGAGAAGGAATTAGATGAGATGCTACGATTAAACATAATCGAACCATCTACTTCACCTTACTCTTCTTCAATGGTTATTGTTCGGAAGAAGGATAATAACATACGTCTTTGTGTAAATTAAATCAAGTTTCCAAGTTTGATGCCGAACCAATGCCTTTGTTGGAAGATGTACTTGTAAAACTTGCTAAATCAATCTTTTTCACTAAACTCGATTTATCGAAGGGCTATTGGCAAGTCCCATTAACAGAACATGCCAAGCTGCTCACAGCTTTTTCTACCATTGAGTGCTATTCCAATGAAACTTTATGCCATTTGGACTTGTTAACGCTCCTGCTACTTTCGTACGCATGATGCGTCGTATTCTATCTCATCGCACTGATGTGATTGCATATCTAGTTGACATTTGCCTTTTTAGTGACTCTTGGAATGATCATTTTCGTGGATTATTCTCATTATTATCCACACTTCGTTCTCATAATCTGACGGCTAAACCGTCGAAAGCATACATTGGGTACAACGAGATATCTTTTTTGGGTCATCGTGTTGGCCATGGTCTCTTACACACTGAAGACAATAATATTTCTAAAATTCTTAATATCACTGCGCCTAAGACTAAGAAACAGGTTCGAAGTCTTTTGGGTTTAATTCAATTTTATGAACGATTCATCCCCCACTTGTCTACTATCACTACACCTCTCTCTAGTTTGTTAAAGAAAGGTTCAGCTAACATGATTCGGTGTCACAAGAACATCAAACCACGTTAGATATTATTAAATCATTTTTTCATCTGCGCCTGTTTACGTTTACCAAACGCAGATATACCTTTTGTACTCCGCAGCGATGCTTCCAATTATGGAATTGGTACTGCATTGATGCAGTGTTACTCAGGAACATTACACCAGGTGATATATGTATCAAGAAAACTTACACCAACGGAACGCAATTACTCTGTTCTCGACAAGGAGCTACTTGCAATGGTTTGGTCAATTCTCAAGCTTCAACGCTCCCTTCTGGGCGCACATTTTTTCGTTGAAACTGACCAGCGTGTACTAACAGCGCTCCAAAACTAGGATTTGAAGTCATCCAAATCTACAAGGTACGCAATCGCTTTGCAGCCATTTCACTTCACTATTCGATCGATACCTGGGTCAGAAAATGTCCTTGCAGATGTTCTGTCACGTTGCTCTCAATAATCTACCGGGCCGGTACGCCTTACAGAGTGTGACACCTCTTCGCTACCAAGTTATTGATCATAGATTGCTGCTTGTTAACACATGATCTTCTCATCTTACAATGACATTACTATTTTACCAAACGTCACGGTATTTTCATTTACATTGACTATTTGTGACTTCTTTGCTTAAACATTAACATTACTGTGCTATTATATATTTCGGTGACGAAATAAAGTGAGATAATTTGAACTTAGAAATAAAGTGATATCACGTGAACTTAACAGTTATAACGTAATAACATTTACACTCAAACATAACATTATTGGTGCAAATTATTGACAGTCTTTTAATCTAACATTGCGACTTCGTGACACTTTTAATTACTTCATTTTTAGATTACTAACATTTTAATGCCTTGAACAATTTGGTACGCTTATGACAATAAATTTAACTTAATTAAGTTTAGTATTTTCTATACGATAGTGCAGCTCAATTCTGTTATTAGATGATCGCGCATTAGGAGCGCTGGATAATTTTAGCACATGATATAATTGATGTAGCAATATTAGCAAACGTGCTTCATCGGTGTATCTGATTATTTCTACACCTTCTTTGAACAGTGTTGTTTCTTTCGAGTATTTTATTTTAATCATTGATTTAATTTGATTGTTCCTCACTCCTACAATTATGCTGTTACATGCCTACATTATTCAATTTATTTGAGTTCAGTTTATTGACATTCTTCTTTTAGCATTTTGTTTGATTACTGTCACCATTATTCACCTATTCTTTTCATTCTTCACTACTGTTATTTCATTTGACTCATCTTAGTTTGTGTTTTTTGTACAATTTGGTACATTATCTCTCATTTATTTGATTGGAATTAAGTATTTAATCTCTCTCATCACAATTATTATTTTCTTAATCATGCCTTAATAATAATATTTATGTGTTGTTTCATATAATTTGATTGACCTCTCCGCGATATTTAAAAAAAAAAACTATGCTTTTTTATCTGCGGGTCGATGTAATCTGTTAAGTCCTTTTTTCGCATAGGAGTTAAGGGTGCGAGACTTAACAGTTCTAGATGCCAAAGTCTAACTTTGTTATATGCGCTGTTTGTACGCATCTGTGTAAGTAATATAAGTTTGATTATTTACGTACCAATTTTTGCACTAAAGAGCACAACTTGGAGCGATCGGTTTTATTGTTGCCAAAGAGCGCTTACGCGTCAGGGAGATCCAAAATGCCGGTGAATGAAGACAGACGTTGTTCTGGTCTAGTAGTCCCTTATTGTGGGAAGAATTAATTATTAAGTGTTATGCTACCTTCCAGGGTGAAGTGATAGCCTTAGCCAAATCATGGCTCATTTTACTTGTATCTCAACGTGATACTTTAATTATAAGTTCTCAGCAAGATCTAGGTAGGGCTTCGGCACGGTTCTTGATGACTGGCCGCTAGTGTGTCCGGATCCTCTGCTGGACTACATTTGAAGTTAAATGCACTGTCGTATTTCCAGTGAATATACCCGGCGTCTTAAATATTTTATTAGAAGGGGATCTTTAAACCACAAGATTATTTACGAGGTCAATCAAAGTGATCATTACTATTATATTCACGCTCTATATGCTTGATTCAATATGCAACTGTTAATGAAAGAGTATGTCTAATCTACATGTATATCGTCTTCGTGTTCGTCAAAATAAAGATCGTTGTTGAAAAACTAACATACCAGCCCATGGGTCAACTATATAATATTTATTCATTGGTCAACGACTCTGTTATTGCCGTTGGACATATATTAACGTTGGTCTATCTATTCGACCCTCACCATACTACAATTTACGTTGGCACTTTAGTTGGCTACCTGTAAGCTCGACCTATACTGACAAAGTTTTAAGTCAGTGGATGTTATTGACAATAAACCAAAATCTAAGTATCATTCAAGTTTACGACGTGTCAGCCAAATAACCGTCGTAACACTACCACTTGAAGATTACTTTAAAATACTGAACATTGAAAATAGTTCAATAACTTTAGATATAAAATTAATCAGATTATTTTAAATGTTTTAACAATTATATAGTTAAGAAAAAAAATGTCAAGTATAATTTACACAACAAAATTGCACGAGAGAATTCAGTAACAATAATTAGTGTCAATAATAGTTTGTATCATCATACACAGTTGTGTTAGATTTGATGGAATATTCTTGTTACTCGGACTTAGCTTGTATCACGTGCATAAATTTCTGGTTCTCAAAGTCACAATACTGAGGCCAGGTAACAGTGATGATCTACTGGTGCACGTGTTACACACAAGATTGAAGTGGTTACGACCCCTGGTCCTAAGTCACAATGCTGAGGCCAGGTAACACCGATGATCTAATGAGTGCACGAGTTACACACATGATTGAAATGGCTACGACTCCTAAGTCACAATGCTGAGGCCAGGTAGCAGTAATGATCTGTTGGCGCACGAGTTACACACAGGATTGAAGTGGTTACGACTCCTGGTCCTAAGTCACAATGCTGAGGCCAGGTAGCAATGATGATCCACTATTCACGTTTCACCCTGTTTTAGTGTTCCGTGGTACACACTGATTGATACCCTCAGTTTAACAGGTACTACGTCGACTGCAGTTGTTGAGAATTTGATTGCACACAATGGCAGTATTCTTCTAACTTGTACTGTGGAGGCTTCGATGCAAATGATAAGATCAAGCTTTCATACAGACGTCTGCTTCATCGACATACTTTCGTAGCGTGTGTGTCCAATTTGAATTTCATCGCTTCCTTATATAGTGGATAAGTGAACGTAACGGAAGGCATTCTTTGCAATATCTTTCCGACTCAACATTTTCAGCCTGTGACAGATTATGTAAATAGATTACATATATCAGCACGTCTTTGCTCCCACATGGCTCCAACCTTTACTTCCTTATTAGTATGCACGTTTGGTTAACGCAGAACCCCTACACATCGATAGCCGTCTCACTCATAATTGTAGCCACACCTATTTTTCTTTTCTCTATTGTCTTACAGGCATTAGAAATGTTTAAAAATAGACCCATTAACTAATCCACGAGGGGACAGGTAAACAACTAGACAGTAAGAGGTGGATTATCACGCGAGCGATTGGGCAATCGTTGAAATTGTGACAGATCAGACTATGATGCACGTAGAAAAAGAACGGGACGTCTATTTGTAAAATCAAGGGAGACTTAAGCGAATGAAAAAAACTCAATGGGCGATAACCACAGTTACCGACTTCATCCGTCTGTTCGTGAGTCCCAGAACGAGCCGAGATCAAAAGACGGTTTGCTCGCTGCCAAAGTCTATGCGGTCGGCAGAGGGGAGAAAATTAGCTTTCATTCAGAAATCTACCGCAGATTTCCCCAGATTTCTGTGAATTTCTGTGTTGCGGTAAATATTTATACTAGCATTTTAAGTGATTTAATTGTTAAAGTCCGTCATTATATTTCACTAGGATTTTTCTGTGTTAATTGACTAGCGAATTAAAATAACATATAGCTAATTTTTCCGGCTGAAAAGTAAATTTAATTACTCGCTATCACCCAGGAAAGAGATATTTTAAGTGACTAGTAAATGCACTAGGCAATGTAGTACTGACGAAATATATATTTATATCTAATCCGTTATGTGTAATTTTGTAAATGACTAGCGCTTATTTCACGGGTTAATAAAAACGATAAGAGAAGCTATACATTTGTGGTTTTTAATCAAATATTAATAACCGAGTGGATAATAAATTATACCTTTACGCGGGTTAGGATAGAATACTATATTGTGGTTAAATGTCTTGTATTTTCTTCCTATACTTAGTACGGATCATAAACCCAAACCTACAAGCGGCCTCAATCTGAGAAAACGGGTCTAAGTCCAATAGTACCAAAAACATTCTTATGTAAATATCGGGTCTTCGAGGTTGACATGTTTGGCCCTCTTGTTTCACCCAGAGAGAGAGAGAGAGAGAGAGAGAGAGAGAGAGAGAGAGAGTACCAACCAAAAGACTATAAGAATTAATTTAACTGGACATATAGCTACCCAGATTTCTTTTTCCATTTTTTTATTTACATTCAGCCCGCTGTGGCGAAGTTATCAAACATAACACTACCAGACTACCGACCACTGTGTGTTGTGGCGAGGATTTATCCAGAAAGATTTACCCACCTGACATTTTCTTTAACTATCGAAATTACAAGCTGCTGTACACTGTGAATTCTAGATCTCGTGATTAATTACCTACCTGGACTAATTGATGTGACATAAACAGATCCAATTAACAGTAACAAAGTAAGCGTTCCCCAATAAGAGGATTAAAAAGTCTTGGAGGAACTGGGGCTTATTTTGCCAAAAAACCCAACACTGGATTCTTTGATTGTACAACGGAGATATGTTCCAGATGTTGTTGATCAACAATTAGGTAAGCGTGACTGAATGTGGCCACAGGTTTGTCAGAAGCGAGAGAACGTGGAGTGAATAATTCTTCTGTTATATAATCATTGTACTCACTTTGTTTATTTCCTTTCTTTTGTTTGCTAATACTGTTATTTTCAGGATAGATTAATTAGGAACTCTATTCTTTACAGAATAGTCAAATTCTATACCATAGCGCAAATCTTTTGACCTTTTGGGGGTTAATAACCTCTTCTAGCGCGACCTTGTCTCAATAGAGAGAATTGCACTTATGGGTTTAATTCATTATTATTTCTGTAACCTGTGATTTTTCTATTGATATTGATACTGGATGTTGTGAAGTTTCTTTATGATAAATAAACTTAACATAAAACTTAATTACCTGTGTTGGTCAGCTCGGCCCAATATCCCTACTCCATTTACTATAGTTTCACGTTTGTACGTCAAGTTGTCGTCACTTATCTCTGTGTATGTGTATGTGAGTGGTTATAGTGTATATGTTAATATATATACGGAAAGGTAAACTGTCTGATAAACAAATTACAGTCGTAACGATAGGCTGGACTAGAGTATCTTCTCAATCCAGGGACAGACTCTACCTTTTTCACCATTTCACTCGTGAAATCTATTTCTTTACCTTATCTCTCACTGAGTTACCACCTGTTTCAGTTCTGTTCAGACGGGACCTGAATATATCTTAAATACCTATCCAAAATCTACGACACAGCCCATCAAGCCTATTTGTGTAACATTTGTAGTAAACCCTACAATTTGTCCCCAATAACATCCTACAGTGATTCCAAACGATATTCCCTAGATTTCGTAATAGTTTTACTATATATTTGTCAAATATAATTCAGGTCCGAACGATCTTAAAAGACATATTACATTACCAGAGAATTTTTGCCGCTTCATGACATTACGAAATGATATATCTTTGACATTTTCAATAAGCGTTATCTGCTTTGGTTCAGCTTTCATTATTTTGAGACGTTTGTGAATGAGGAGGGTCATTTACCTCGACACAAGTATAACTTATGAAGAGGCCAAGAGTTTTATCAAGCGCAGAAACAGGAGCAAGTGGGAAGCAGAGAATCCAAGCCACCAAAAAATGATGCATATTACCAGCTCAGCAGAAGTGAACAAGTGGTAATCTTCAGACTTCACACAGATCGCAACAGATTGGGATATCATCTGTTCAACAAGTTAAAGACATGAACTACTAATGAACGTGACTGTGGCACCGATAAAATGACTGCTGAACATCTGCTTCAAAGATGCTCAACATATGAGGAACAGACAGCGCATATGTCCATCACCAATACCATTCCTGGAAAAAAAACTACGGAGATATCAACAGCCTCAAGCTGACCACTGCTGTCTTTGAACATATTCAAGTTAACATCTGAGGGTGAACGAAGAAGAATTACATCTGTGTGAGGACACTACTATCACCACTACATCACCTGCAAAATTATCATCAAACATAAATTGCTCTCCGGTCTATAAACTTTGAGTTGAAACAGTCATCCATCATATATATCTTTAAAAACAACCTGTTACGCACAAATAATTACTTTTTTCCAAAGTCTTTGTATGATCGTTTTTCGTATGTATGATCATTATTTGACTGAAATGCATGTTATATATATTTTATGGTCAAAGGGACAGAACCCGATATATCGATACTGCTATTTTTTATGAGTTTACCTCCTCTTGTATAGAGACACGTTCGGTCTATAATGTCTTGAACGAAGCGTGACCATATCTCCTTATTTGGTAGTATCAGTCAACTGTTGTAGATGTTTGAAACCTTTCTTAACGCTTCTGTTCATGTCCATAAAAGGCGCGACTGTGTAAGACTTTTATCTCGAATGTTCTTAGAATCGTCTTATTGTGAACAGCGACTCAGAGATTGTCACTCTGCGCATGTCTCGACTGGGTTGTCGTTTTGTTGTTCCGCCCAGGTCGGGCAGTTGAGAAATGGACTGATTAGCGAGCGGACGCGACTGCGTCTTGTGATTCTCTGAGGGAAATACATTGTCTTTGTGAGTTAGTTAGCTAACTAGACTATTTCCCCGTATTATTCAAGCCTGCCTGGAGGCATATGTTCATGGTTGATTTTCCGAAATAAGGTAATTCCTCTTGTATCGAACTTTAGGCTATCATCTAGAGGTTCGTCATTTTGTCGCCTTTTTGCTCGCCTGTGTGATTCAAAATGGAGAGGTACTTTGACTAGGATTAAGTCACCGGTATCTTTATACCTGAACTAGTTATATATCTATGGGTCGCTCTAGACCAACAAGACTATTGTCTGTGTTCCAGGATTCGTTATATCAGAGATCACGTCCAAGTCAGATGGTTAGACTTAGGAAGGTTATAAAGGTCGAGCTGACCTGTAATCCATGTATGCTACTCACGTGCAGACAGTAAACGGACGTATTGTATACATCTGATCTGCTAGCATCAGGAAGGAATAATTATTATTGTCTATGAACATTAAGGATCTGCAGCTGACCACGGTTGCAGAAGTTATATGTATTATTTATCAAGCTTCGCTATGATATTTGTTTTCCATACAACTATTGAGTATTGACTTCTACATGACTGTCAGTTAACATGAGTTTGAATGCTGCATTCGTTGTACTATGCCGATGATAACATAAGTATCATGACTGTTTTGTGGCGTGCAATAAATGGTATAAACCTAAAGCGAAGTTACCATTTCTATGACTCTACACGTCATGTTGCCTGTGGTGTACCCTGAACTGTTCTACTGCAACACACACACAGCAACAATCTAAACCAGATAAGACACCCACATCTTGCATTGTAATACCTGGTGTCGATAGAGGTGGTAATTTGACGGCATCCTAATTCCACCCTTATCAATTCATGGTGGCCAATAGTTGGTTTATTCTGGTACCAACTCTCAAGGGGGTCAACAAACCCAGACATCATCAGCAGACTACAAGACAACATTGCAGTTGCTATTCATCACCTTTGATGAAATTTTTTTGAAAGACGCAGCAGTACTGACAGTTGTTGATATTTTGAAACTACCCGGCGCTGCTCGGCGGTATTGAAGTTTGTCTACAAATAGAAGGACAAGTACCGAGCGAATGGATTTCCTGATCTGTTGAGAAGAAGGACAAGTGCCGTAACAACTGTTCCGGTCTCAGAATTACTGTTGCAGATTCAGAAGGTCAAGTTCAGAAGCTGTTTCCTGTCAGAAGCTGTTTCCTGTTAGAAGCTCATTTCCTTCGTCATGGCAGTTTACGAGAGCAGATATGGATCAACGTTGGATCATTGTCCTAAGAATGCTGATCACATCCTGTTCTGAACTGTGCTGACGTTGTGGATACATAGAAGTTAAGTGGCCTGTTTTGTTTGTGAACTGTGCCCTTATGTTCTAACTGAGCCTTCTGTCTATCACATTTTTCGCACTCTTTATATGTTTACATGTTATATGTTATTTGGATTTGTATTTATATGTTTATATTTCTGCGGGTTTTCTCGGTTGGGCGGTGTCTTTCAGTAGATGATACCACGTCACAGAGGTTCTACTGTTAGCGTTTTCGTTAGGGACTGTGCGAATTTCCTACTGTGAAATTTGCTAGCGACAATCGTTGCTATATCTGTTTAGTTGTGACGAGTTGTGCTTTATTTTCGTTTTTTGTATATTTTTTTTTGTTTCTCTCTTTCTTTCTGTTTTTTAGTTTCGATTTCAATTGTTTGTATTTGTAGGTCTCCTCTTTTCTATTATTCAGTTCTTCACGTAAATTTTTGTGTATATACTGTAGCGTCATTTGTTTGTCATATCTTCGCATTCTGTCATCATATTCTTTTTAGTTTCGCTGTTTATTTATTTGACTTATGCGAATGTTTTCGTATTGTTTGATCTTTGTTATTGTTTACATTGACTCTGATCTTTGTTATTGTTTACATTGACTTTGATCTTTGTTATTGTTTACATTGACTCTGATCTTTGTTATTGTTTACATTGACTTTGATCTTTGTTTTGTTTACATTGTTGGTACTTTGTTATTGTTTACATTGTCTTGTTATTGTTTGCATAGTTCTTGCATAGTTAGCTTTCACTATTGTTACATATATGCTCATGCACTATTGATCTATAGTGCACTTATCATAACTAGCTGGTGGTTTTTTCCTTATGCACTATTGTAGTGCAGTTATGATAAATAACTGATGGTTATGCACTGATTTGGGTAGTGCACTGATAATTAAGAGGTGACTTGTGATATTATTGTACAACTGATAATACAAATTGGTGTCAAGTCTTGTTTCCCACAGAGATTGGAGTAAACATAGTAATTATACAAGCACTTTATTAAGTCTTGTTGCTATTAAGATTGAAATAAGATAATTAATTATTTCAGGTTCTGTACTCACATTTTAGACATCATGTCTACATTTGAGTACTTTATTGAGCAGGGTAAAGCCCTTGGGAAGACAGGTGATAAATTAGAAGAATTTGCGACTGTTCAATATGCCAAGGCATTGAAGTCGGAGGAAAAGAAAATGAAAGAACTAACTGAACAAAAGAGAATAGATGCTGAAAATTTAAAACTGCAGATGCA
Organism: Oreohelix idahoensis; assembly: GCA_024509875.1. Taxonomy (NCBI): domain Eukaryota; kingdom Metazoa; phylum Mollusca; class Gastropoda; order Stylommatophora; family Oreohelicidae; genus Oreohelix; species Oreohelix idahoensis. The sequence continues at coordinate 469,141 of JAMPIV010011333.1, read as the reverse complement.
GGTAGATGAAAAGAGATTACAAATGGAAATGGAAAAACAAAAAAGAGAAGCAGAATCTCAGGAGAAGAGACTTCAGGCTGAGGTTGAAAATAAGAGACTTGAAAAAGAAGCTGAAAATAAGAGACTTGAAAAAGAAGCTGAAAATAAGAGACTTGAAATAGAGGCTGAAAATAAAAGATTAGAAAAAAAGTTACAGGCTGAGGCTGAGGAAAGAAAGTTACAGGCTGAGGTTGAGGAAAGAAGGTTACAAAGAGAGTCTGATGAGAGAAAAGCAAAAATGGAACATGAAGAAAAACTCTTAGCTTTGGAGTTAGAAAAGTTGAAGTTATCTAGTAATGCTAATGATGCTAATAAGGTATCATCTGCTAATAAGTCTAATGCTGTTGATTTCAAGCTTAATTTACCAGCATTCAATGCTTCAATTGATGATATAACATTTTATCTAGATAGATTTGAAAGTGCATGTAAGGTGCATAATATAGATAAAACATTATATGTTTATCATCTGTCCAAGATACTTAGAGGTGATGCTTTGACTTTGTTGGGTATGGTAGATGTGCCTGACAAGAACAACTATGAGGTTGTCAGGGCGGCATTGTTAAAGAAGTACCAACTTAACGAAGACGGATATCGTCTTAAATTTAAAAACATGTTACCAGAAACTGGAGTTGAATTCTGAGAATTCATCTCAGGCATACGTCTTACTTTTTTACGATGGGTTGAGCTTTCTAAGACAGAAAGTACATTTGAAGCCCTCATGGACTTACTTCTTAGAGACAAGGTTATGTCTTCTGTTAATGAAGCTTTTCTTTCTTTTCTTCATGAGCGTAAGCCTAAAAATATAAAAGAAATGGAAGAATACTGTAGCCAGTATGTTACTGCACATCCTCACATAACCATTAGCAACTCTAAGGTAAAAGAAGGTCTGCCAGTTGCTTCGGCAGCACCTTATGGCCCGAATTTTATGCGTAAATTTCAGGGTAGCCAGCAAAATTTCAATAAAAAGAGTAACCGTAATTATGCCCAGAACCATAGTGATCAATTTCAGGGTGATTCTTCTTCCCAGAACTGGAGACAACCTAATATTACACGGTATTCTATTCCCGGTAACTTTAGAAATTTTCATAAAGGTAATCGGTATAGAGGAAAATATTTTTTGCAGAGACCTCAATACCAAGATAATAGAGGTTCTCAACAGCATAGAGATGGTAATGACAGTTATGGAAACTGGAACTCAAACCAGGATAAAAATTACGGTAGGGACTTTAATGATAATTGCAGAGGCAATAATGGTCGAGGTAGATCGCAACATAAGAGAAAAAGATATCAACAGACAAACTCTGTTCAACAAGAATCTCAGGGAGCAGATAAACAGGTTAATAATGATAAAGACCATAATGCTATCGGATGCTCATCTTTTGACTTTGGTAGGGCAAATAAATGTATCCAATGCAGTACTTTATTTGATCCGAAAACCATTAGTACTCTAAGCTGTGGTCATCCTTTGCCCGCTCTTCCTGCTAATGTTGCTCATGATGGGAGAGGTTCTCTTATATTACATAAGGGGCTTGTAAATAGTAATCCAGTCTCGGTGTTGTTTGATTCTGGATGTACTACTGTCGGGGTTAGGCAATCTCTTGTAGATCCATTCTGTGCTACAGGAAAGGTCATCAAATGTGTCACATTTGGTGGCACGTTGGAAAAATATCCTACTGCCATAATACATATTGCTACTCCTTTCTTCACGGGAGAGGTCCACGCGTGTCTACTTCCAAACCCTATTGCGGACCTTATTATTGGTCGTATTCACGGAGTTAGGGAATGTACCCCACAGCAGATTGCTGTTTGGGAAGAGCAAAACATTGAAGCTACCAATGCGGTGGTCACAAGAGCACATGCTCTGGATCCACCTCAAACTTCATTAACTAATAATGATGAAGTAAATGAACAAAATAGTCACTTGACTATTACACGTGACTCATTTATCAAATTGCAAGAAGAAGATCCTTCTTTACAAAAATTCTTCATTCTAGCAAAAAAAGGTGATCCTAATCAAAATACTAATAGAAAATCTTGGATTTCTATGAAGAACGGCGTACTTGTACGTATGGTACAAGACTCGACTACGTCCACTCATTCACAAATTCTTGTGCCTAAGAGCATGAGATTGCAAATATTGCAACATGCTCATGACTCGCAATGTGCTGGACATATGGGTTTTTCCCGTACAAAGTCGAGGGTTCTTGCGGCTTTCTTTTGGCCATTTGTGAGCAAGGACATACGAATGTACTGTCGCTCTTGCAAAGTATGTCAGGAGGTCAAATCTAAAGGACCACGACATGCTGCGCCTATCCAGGCTGCTGACATTCCTATTCGCCCTTTTCAAAAAATGGCAATAGATATTATCGGTCCTTTTAGAATTAAGTCGGCTAGAGGACATCAATTTATTCTTACATGTGTCGATATGTGCACACGTTGGCCAGAGGCAATACCTCTCAAGAGCATCTCAACTGCTGATATCGCAGACGCTCTTTGGCTGATATTTTCTCGCTTGGGTTTTCCCGGAGAAATATTGTCAGACCATGGCACTCAACTTATATCAGACACTATGTCACAGGTAATGTCTATGCTACATATAAAAAGGTCTCTCAGCAGTATCTATCACCCAATGTCTAATGGGTTGGTCGAACGTTTAAATAGGACTCTAAAAACTTTACTTGGTAAAATAACTGAGGATCATCCTCAGGATTGGGACAGGGTCTTACCCGCGGCTCTCTTTGCGTATAGAGAGGTCCCCAATGAACATACGGGGTTTTCCCCTTTTGAACTTGTCTTTGGCGCGCAACCGCGCGGCCCTATGTCTTTACTTCACGATCTAATCACTGCCGATAATATTAGCGATGAGACTCAATCTTCTTATGAGTACGTCATTGCTCTTAGGCAAAAGATCATCGAGGCATGCAAACTAGCAACTTCGTCTTCCGAATTTGCTAAAGAAAAGGCAAGGCAGTTTGCAAATAAGAATAGATGTCTACGACAACTTTGTCCAGGTGACAAAGCTCTCGTTCTACTTCCTTCAAGGGAGAACAGACTTCTAATTGCATGGAAAGGTCCATATGCAATAGTCTCCAAAATTTCTGATGTCGACTATGTTGTCGATATTGATGGAAAGCATAAAACTTTCCACATAAATATGCTCACGGAATTTCATGAAAGACCAGACTATTTGCAGCCTATTTTCCAGGCAACGGACAATTCTCAAGTACCTCATGGTCAATACTCATCGCTGTCAGTTATACAGGATGAGGAAACTACTTTTTCTGATGTCAATCTTCCTCTTTCTATGGTCCCACTTTATTCTACGGAATCTTGGAAAAACGTGACCGTTTCTCCAAATCTTTCCGCTGAGGAACATCGACAAGTTTCTTCGATGTTGCAAACATTTCAGGATGTTCTTACAGACATCCCGGGACACACACATGTCATTGAACATGACATTGTGCTAACTGATCATAATCCTATCAGAGTCAGACCCTATCCAATACCTATCCATTTCCAGTCTCAAGTCGAAAAAGAATTGGATGAAATGATACGTTTGGAAATCATTGAACCATCCACTTCAGCATACTCTTCGTCTATGGTTATTGTTCGAAAGAAGGATAATAACATTCGCATTTGCGTAGATTATCGCAAATTGAACCAAGTTACGAAGTTCGACGCTGAACCTATGCCTTCATTAGAAGAGCTACTCAATAAACTTTCTAATTCTAGATTCTTTACCAAACTAGATTTGTCTAAAGGTTATTGGCAAGTCCCGCTAACTGAACGTGCCAAACCTTTTACAGCTTTTTCTACACCTAGGGGTTTATTCCAATGGAATTTCATGCCTTTTGGTCTTATGAACGCCCCTGCTACATTCGTACGCATGATGCGGCGAATTCTCGCATATCGTACAGATGTCATAGCATATCTAGATGATATCTGTCTATTCAGTGATTCCTGGGAAGATCACTATTTGGGTTTATACGAATTACTGTCTACTCTTCGCGAGTATAACTTGACTGCAAAACCCTCTAAAGCCTTTATAGGATTTAGTGAGATTTCTTTCCTAGGTCATCGTGTTGGTCATGGTCTTTTAAAGACAGAGGACCACAATGTTTCAAAAATACTTAACATTTCGGTCCCTAAGACAAAGAAACAAGTAAGGAGTCTATTAGGTTTGATCCAATTCTACGGACGATTCATTCCGAATCTGTCCTCCATTATGGCACCGCTTTCTACTTTATTGAAGAAAGGGTCGCCTAATTTGATCCGCTGGTCTAAAGAATGTCAATCCTCATTGGACCAGGTTAAAGACCTATTTTCATCTCCACCTATTCTTAGGTTACCTACTATTGAGAAGACTTTTGTTCTTCGAAGTGACGCCTCGTCAACTGGGATTGGGGCAGCACTAATGCAGGAGTATTCTGATACTCTGCATCCGGTGATGTATATCTCTAGGAAATTAAATGCTGCAGAAAAGAATTACTCGGTTTTAGACCGTGAGTTATTGGCTATGGTATGGTCTATTCTGAAGTTACAAAGATTTCTTCTAGGCGCACATTTCATTGTGGAAACCGACCAGAAAGCGCTTACTGCTATTCAGAGCAAAAACTTGAAGAGCTCGAGGTCCACTCGTTATGCCATAGCTCTTCAACCATTTCATTTCTCGGTTCGAGCTATCCGTGGTTCGGATAATGTAATGGCGGACATTCTGTCCAGATGCCCACACGATTCCACATGATTCTTCTGTCATATATATATTTCCTGATATACAGTCCAATGTTATAATGACATGTTAGTATTTTTTTTTTTCTCACTTTTTTGGGGGGGATTTTATAGCATTGTTCCATGTAATTATCTAAGAAGGCTTAGTTAGTGATATACGGGCCAAAAGATCACTCGGCCACATTTAAATAAATTATTTTCAGGATTGTATTGAGAGATTTACCAGTTGTCTTTAAGATTTGTGTTATTGATATTTTCGCAGCACATCATTGAAGATGCGAGATTGTGTCCATTGTGGAACTTTGAGTATATCAAGTCCTGTCCTAGATTGGGAGCGGATGATGTCCACATCTTCTTCTATTGAATGTTTTATGTCAACGAAGATCAACACATGTATTACTTATTAGTTACTGATGCATTACATAATGTAATAAAATAGTGCGGTATATTAATATATTACACCGCTATTTGCAACACATTGTATGATATCATAATAATATATTTGATTTCATATATTGGTATGAGAATAATTTGACTTTTATTATGATGTTGCCATCATTGTGGTTTGTGTTGGTGGCACCTTCCTGGGATATATACGCGTATACTTAGATAAATTTTTCTCTAAGGACCTGGGATATGATCTCAGTTTCGCTCCAAGTGTTGAGCTATTTTGTTAGGTATATCCGCGCATCATACGTGCGTTAGGAGCCTAGATTTTTCCGGCTCCAGGATTTAAAAAAAAAATGTTTCATTTTTTTTTTCCCGGGAGGGTGCGGTAATGTTACGCACAAATAATTACTTTTTTCCAAAGTCTTTGTATGATCGTTTTTCGTATGTATGATCATTATTTGACTGAAATGCATGTTATATATATTTTATGGTCAAAGGGACAGAACCCGATATATCGATACTGCTATTTTTTATGAGTTTACCTCCTCTTGTATAGAGACACGTTCGGTCTATAATGTCTTGAACGAAGCGTGACCATATCTCCTTATTTGGTAGTATCAGTCAACTGTTGTAGATGTTTGAAACCTTTCTTAACGCTTCTGTTCATGTCCATAAAAGGCGCGACTGTGTAAGACTTTTATCTCGAATGTTCTTAGAATCGTCTTATTGTGAACAGCGACTCAGAGATTGTCACTCTGCGCATGTCTCGACTGGGTTGTCGTTTTGTTGTTCCGCCCAGGTCGGGCAGTTGAGAAATGGACTGATTAGCGAGCGGACGCGACTGCGTCTTGTGATTCTCTGAGGGAAATACATTGTCTTTGTGAGTTAGTTAGCTAACTAGACTATTTCCCCGTATTATTCAAGCCTGCCTGGAGGCATATGTTCATGGTTGATTTTCCGAAATAAGGTAATTCCTCTTGTATCGAACTTTAGGCTATCATCTAGAGGTTCGTCATTTTGTCGCCTTTTTGCTCGCCTGTGTGATTCAAAATGGAGAGGTACTTTGACTAGGATTAAGTCACCGGTATCTTTATACCTGAACTAGTTATATATCTATGGGTCGCTCTAGACCAACAAGACTATTGTCTGTGTTCCAGGATTCGTTATATCAGAGATCACGTCCAAGTCAGATGGTTAGACTTAGGAAGGTTATAAAGGTCGAGCTGACCTGTAATCCATGTATGCTACTCACGTGCAGACAGTAAACGGACGTATTGTATACATCTGATCTGCTAGCATCAGGAAGGAATAATTATTATTGTCTATGAACATTAAGGATCTGCAGCTGACCACGGTTGCAGAAGTTATATGTATTATTTATCAAGCTTCGCTATGATATTTGTTTTCCATACAACTATTGAGTATTGACTTCTACATGACTGTCAGTTAACATGAGTTTGAATGCTGCATTCGTTGTACTATGCCGATGATAACATAAGTATCATGACTGTTTTGTGGCGTGCAATAAATGGTATAAACCTAAAGCGAAGTTACCATTTCTATGACTCTACACGTCATGTTGCCTGTGGTGTACCCTGAACTGTTCTACTGCAACACACACACAGCAACAATCTAAACCAGATAAGACACCCACATCTTGCATTGTAATACCTGGTGTCGATAGAGGTGGTAATTTGACGGCATCCTAAAACCACCCTTATCACAACCCCGATTGTTACAGTTGTTTTTCATAACACAGAAAATTGCAGAAGGGCTCATTTAACATTTGAATTGAAAATTCTGATTTTCTTTCTCTGTGTTGTATCTTGAGCCTCCTTGCCAGAGAACCCTCTTCTGCCTGGATGGCTGAGTTTTTATTTTCTTTAGTGATGTCGTAAGTGTATATAGGTGCAACTACAACAGTAGTCGCTGGCGATGGCCTATGAAATATTATCAAGAAGGTCTCCAGAAACGGGCTCGTTAAAAAAAGAAATAGACCTATCCGAGATAAGGACAAGAAGAAGAGAGTGCGAATGCCCTCCACTAGGTAGTGTTTTCTAGTAAATTATGGAAAGTGTTCTATTTCCCCACGACCTTAGCTTTTGCCCTCAGATCTCGATAAAGAAAGGGCCCCCAGCTTCATCTAAATGTAGAATTTTACCTCTAGGTAAATATTTAACACCGGCAGCACGAGTGATACATTAACGAACTAGATAATAATCAAAACAGTTATTGGGTTTATTAATTAAATATTTACACATATAGGGTTAGTAGAAAATAAAAGTGATGATGGTAGAAGACAATTCATACACAGATGAGATATAAATAATGTAGTTAGTTAAATAGGAGAGTGAACCTATATGAATAGTGAAATGATGGTGTGTTAACACACTGATGCCTAATCTAAACGACCTATGTGTCTCTCAATGCTCCTGCACTGTATGATGATTCACTTTTATGCATAGACTATCCAATGTAGGTGTATGGTATGTTGTGTGGGTTTATTTTCAAGACTAGTGCGTACTGATGAAAACATTTGTAAAAGTGAGTACTTTGAAGACACACTGTCCTTCAATATTTGTAAATCTCTCTCCAGCGTTGACAAACCGTTGACCGTTGTCTCAGGAAAATGTCTACTGTCTGATCTCTCAAAGGCACTGACTAGACTGGAGCTGTTCACGAAATGATCTTCTGGTAACAAATGTGTTTCATGCAATGATGCTAGTCAGAGTGAATTTACGTCATGCAATATATGATGAATGTTGATCACTTCATGTACTGACGTAGTGAGTAGCTGAACTTGGTAATTTGAGCTTGATATCTTGACGGAATAACTTGTGACTGAGTGATCTTGGTAGGTAGACTGCTCGACTTGCGAGTATGTACTCTTGATTCATAAAATACGCCTTTGAGTGAGTTGAACTTGATATAAATATGAGAATCAACTTGTGCGTGCTTTCGCTTGATTCAGGCGGTAAGCTGTCGAGTAAGTTGAACTTGACATTTCTATATGGAATCAACTTGAGAGCAGGTGAATAAAATGCTGCGCCACCAACGTTTACAAATGCGGGCGAGACTTTCTTGTAACCTAGGAAATGTAGGATGTCCTATCTTGTGAATTATGCTATCTCGACGTACGCTTTGCCTGCTTTTTTCTGGTTTGACGCGAAACACGTAATTTACAGAGTCAGACTTCTACTGGACTCCTTTTTCCTTCGCAAATTCCTTAAGAACACTATCCACACACGAATGAAATATTAGATCAGCTGTACACAGGCTAAACAATAGGGACAACTTATGCTCCGCGATGTTGAAAACTCAGTACTGCCGTTCTGGCGAACATCTCGTTGTACTTCTGGTTGCCCAACGTGTAATATGTCGTCGCCTGCTGGTCTGACTCCGCCTTCAATCCAATAGCGAGATGTATATCTCTCATTATGAAAATGTGCTGTACAAAGTCCACGTCAATCGCTAAAGTGGGTGGGCTCTCGCAACCAACTCTTCAAATCTGTGCTACTGGTTCGTTTTGCGAGACAAACCGTGGTTTTGGATTTGCCGCCCAATACAGAAATCTCCCGCCCTCTACCACAAAGCCTTCTGTCCTTTGTTTCGTATTTACTTATTGCTATTTATTACACTTTATGTCACAACATAGTTATTATTCCAATTCTGCTTATAAGCAACACTTTTGCTTTTGCCAACCAGGTCGAAAATAAGTAAATTCCTTGGCGTGTTCTCTATAGAGCAAATAACTTATAGTTTCCCACGTTAAAAGCGTAGATTTTCTAAGCTAATGACTATCTTTGAGGCTTGTTTATAGTATATGACAATTTAAGGATTAAAGTGGTTTGACAGGATAATCCGCATGGAACTGATGAAAGAGCTACAGAAATATTGATCAAGCAAGAGGAAGAATTAAGGCTTTGGTGTTGAGCAGAAAACACACTTAGGAAACTAACTGATTGCATTGCAAGGCAGTCATTATTCTGGAATGCCCAGGGTTACTAAAAGAGAGGGAGTCCTAAAACGCACGAGAAGATAGTTAGTGACAGACTTATAAAGGAGAAAGTAAAATTAGAACAGATGGCACAAGATAGGAGTGCTTGGCGTGACTTGATTTAAATGTCTATACTCCACAGGGAGCTAAAGGGTAATGATGATAATAAAATATGCTACTCCTTGAAACAGGGATAAAATTTCGCATTTAAAAAAGAAAAAGAAAAAAAAGGTAAGCGGATGACTAAACGGCGAAACAATCAATCGCACCTGACATCTACAGCCTGTTGCTTAATATAGTGTTCATTAATATGCGAGGCATCGTATGATAATGTTACAGTACATTACAGACTCAAGCTTTCTGTCGGCGAAGAAATGACAATTCTGTGACATCTGTAGCTGAACATTGACTGAATATCATTCATACAGACTGCAACGTCTAGGCTTTATATATTTCTTGATGAAGCACATATAATATAGTAAAACGAAGGAATGTGAGAACGAAATATAAATTACCTTTAGATTTTTTCATCCTGTACTTTTAGATTTGTAGCACAAATATACAGAAGTTTGTATTGTGTCTGTCACTAATTGTTGCCATATATTTTTAGAAGTCTTTTTTCTAGACCTCATTGTATTAGACCACATAGTATTGGACCTAAACATAGTACACCTCATAATGTTAAACCTCATTAGGTTACATTTCACATTATAGCTCATAGTGTTAGATATTGTTACGTTAAACATCATTATTTCAGACTTTATTATAAAATATCGCTTCATGTGAGACCTTGTTAGACTAGACCTTCATAATGTTAGAGTTCAATAAGTTAGGCACCATTGCAATAAACCTCTTTATAGTAGATCTCACTTTGTTAGCTTGTTATGTTTCCCCAGTCCTACTTGTGATACCATGGATTGATTTGGGAGCAAATAATATAACGCCAGAGCCATATCAAGAATGTTCAAGGCCATTAAAGAAATGAACATATGACCTTAACATTATACTGTAAAAGTAGTTGCTACAGAAATCACAACTTGAAACGAGTTAACTCAACTTTCCTCCCCACTAGCAATGGTTGCCTCAAACGTCTTAAAATGGGGGTGGAGAAAACACATAGGAGATGAAGTTTAGCCTATGATGCAGTCATGTGTGCACCTCTAGTGAGCCCAGAGCAAATCACAACGGAGATAGTGGATATAGGCTGATCGAGGGAGCAGTCCCATAACGTTGCCCATAGCGACAATTAGAGTAAAATCTCGCTATATGGAAGGGACAATTAAAGCAGCGATACTTGATAATCCCATCTACTCCCTGATACTGAAATGTAGGTATGTCTTCTTAGGAGAACCAATAAAACATGTGATCATGGCTGCTGTCAAGACCAGGTCAAGCTCCAAGGAGGCAGAAGGAGATACTCCAATAAATACCAGAGATGAAGAAAACTTAAGTGGAAGATTGCTATTGTAGCCTTGTTTTGGCAAATTGCCGAAAGCTCACAACCCCGTAGAGAAAGGAGACTTCTAAATGAAGAATAGAGTACTGTACAGGAAGGCTGAGGCAAAGGACCACAGGGACATTGACAGCTCGTAGTTCCCTACGCATAAAGGAACAAGGTTATGGAAATATGACATGTTATACCTTTTAGCGAGCATATGGGGATCAGTGCCACTTGCCAAAGGATATCTTGTCATTACTTCTGGCCAGGAATTATCGAGGATATAAAAAGGTATGTTAAATCCTGCCCAGAATGTCAGAAGGTAGCTCCAAAGCATTGGACTGCTCCAGCAACACTGGGAGAAATGCCCATCATTGGAACACCCTTTGAACGTATTGCAGTGGATATTGTTGGACCCCTCACTAGGGTCAAGAAGAGGAACAGTTACATACTGACTCTTGTCGACACTTGCTCAATGTGGGGAGAGGCAATTGCTATGAATCAATCGATTCGAAGCATGTCGGGGAAGCACTACTGACAATATTTACCCAGTTAGGTTTCCCTCATCAGATTTTGACGGATAATGGCTCCTAATTTAAGGGAAAACTAATTGAAGAGGTTTTCAAGTTTTTTAGGCCAGACACTACCATATCTCACCATTTCACCCTCACAAAACGAGCTGGTAGAGCGCTTCAATGGTACTCTCACGTCCGTCTTACGGAAACTGGCACTTGAGAAACCGGATACTTGGGTTTTGCATTTACAGGTGGCTCTGTTTGCTTACTGGGAAGTACCTCATCATTCAACAGAATGGGGGGGGGGGGGGGTGGGGGGGGGGGGTGGTGTCAGAGGGAGCACGTTCTTCAAAATTGGGGCCTTTTTCATTTTTGTTTGCATTTTCACCTACCTAGGCCTTAGTCGCTGCGGGGCCCGATTTGGACCATTTTATTAGGGCCCCTGGACTTATTATTTTATATTTCACCAAATTCTACGAATAATATTGCAAAGATGTTGAGGCTACATTGGAACATATTTGACCTAGAATAATATGTCATCAATTTTAATTTGGAAAAGATTCTTACCCTTGATGCGACAGTGACTAGGAAAAAAAAAACATACTCGTAAAGCAACACACAATTTGTTTTTAATTTTAAAAGATAGGAAATTTCTAACTTTACAGACTTGCAAAGTTTGTTTTTAACAATGACCTCGAATTTCCAAATCTGCAGCATGTTTTTGTACTTCTTCGTTTTAAATTTGCTGAAGTTACTAAAATTCACTTTATTTGTGAACTGCATTTGTAAGAAACGCGATCTTTTGTTTGAAGTGAAGTTAACATTCGGTAAAATACCATTTAATTTGAATGTCCCACCGTTCTGATTATGAATTTGCAAGTAGATCGTCTGGCGGAGATAAAAATTTGCTTTCTTTGGAGGTAGAAGTAGGCTAAATCTTTTTCTCCCTGAAAACCCATAAACTGTATATTCCATACTCACGCCATGTAACATAGAAATGATTGTATTATAACCTTGCCTGTAAGAGTAAATATTAAAATGTTTAAACTCCACAAAATTTCTTTACTCGTATGTTTTTAATTCAGAATCATATGATATTAAATACCTTGGAGCTGTCATAGATTGGAAGGGAGCCATCAAATAAGAATTGACTATCCAAAGAGCAGTAGCTGTGAGGCACTTCAGGTCATAAATCGAGGATTCCTTCACAAAAGAGAATGTGGCAAAAATACAAAGATGGCTGTTTACCGCTCCACCTATATTCCAGTGTTGACTTACGGAAGCGAGTCATGGGCAGTGGCTACAACCCACAATAGCCTCAGACATGAGACATCTAAGGAAGGTGGTCGAAGTAAGAGACCATAGGTCACGGCCTCGAAACCTAGCCCATGCGGACCCCAGTGGAATAGTCCCAGTTACGGTCATTCAGCTATGTCTGCAAAATGGGACAAGATCGGCTAGCATGGCAAATGTGGGAAACCAAGAGCCATGAATCCAGACCTCCTGAACGACCCAGAGTTCACTGAGAGGAATAAATCGTATAATCTCCGAATTACCGAGCACTGGTTTGCAATCAGGCCAGGATGAAGACAGCTGATGGGATAAAATGGTGCTCTCTCTGGCAAACACCAACACCCCAAGGTTGAAGAGGCCTGAATAAGTAAGTAAATGATATTAATTAACTGAAACTGCAAATCTCTGCACATTGTTAAGCTTGTAATCTACCAAAATGTGAGGCACTGCAAGCAGGGTTTAACATAAGCAAAGCATTACTGCGTTCGGTATAGAACTGTTACGACATTTTCTCTGTTCTGTATTTTCTCGGTGCAACCATCTTCAGTAAAAACACGAGAGTAGTATATAATGGAGGAAACAGGTCGTATTGTGGTGGCGCGCTGTGGTGGCGCGTGACTTTTTATATAAGGAAAATGTGGTGGCGCGCTGTGGTAGCGCGTGACTTTTTATATAAGGAAAATGTGGTGGCGCGCTGTGGTGGCGCGTGACTTGTTATATAGCGATATATTTTAGCCGGGGTGACTTCCTCTGACGAGCAGCTTGCGTTCTGTTAGGTTGTGTGGTTTATTTATGTGTTACAGCATGTGTTGTTGATTATTTAGGGATACACATAGACAATATTGAGACAACAGTTGTACGATATATTTAGAATAGGAAGACGATATATTTAAACAATATATTTACAACAGTTATACGATATATATTTAGAAATGGAAGACGATATATTTAGACAATAGGAAGGCGATATATTGAGACAACAGTTAGACGATATATATATTTACAACAGTTAGACGTATATTTACAACAGTTAGACGTATATTACAACAGTTATATAGACATGGGTAACAAAGAGGTTAGTTAATATATTTTATTTTTTGTTTAAATAATATCGAGCTAAAGCACAAGTCTCAGCCGCTTGTTAGGTTTCTTCTTCGTCTTCGGTGGTAGATTAGAGATATCGGCCAGGTGGTTGTCTGTGGTGGGAGCTGACATACAAGGGTTGGTGTTAGGAAACCAACTCGGTTCTGGGGCTATTGAACAACTGGAGTTGATGTAGTCGTCAAACATGTTACTGGGGGAAGTAGTAGGTCTCTGCGTCTTCGGTGGTAGATTAGAGATGTCGGCTAGGTGGTTGTCTGTGGTGGGAGCTGACGTACAAGGGTTGTTGTTAGGAAACCAACTCGGTTCTGGGGATATTGGTTGGTAACAGCTGGAGTTGATGTAGTCGTCAAACGTATTACTGGTACAAGTAGGATAGGTATCCGTGCGTGGTGACTGTAGTCGGTCAAATTCGGCGAGGATTTCACTCTGTAAAGTCAACAAATATTCAAACTCGGATCGAGTTAAAGTAATGCCGGTTTTGGTAGGAAACTTGAGGTAGGATTCACCAAAATATTTTCGCACGTGCAGTAAAGGTTGACCTCGGTAAACACTTACAGACGCGGCCTTCAGACCACTAGCGAAAGGTTTAAGTATGTCATCACAGCTCTTGATGTAGACCCAGTTGTTGGGAACAGTGGAAGTCATCTTAAGTGAGGTGTAAGTATCTGTCGTTATCACGCCACTGCGTTAGTAAAGTATGAATGTGAGTGTCTGGGTCTTCCAAGTGTCTATATATGCAGGAATACCAGTTCAATCTGGTTTCTGAAACGTATCCAGACTTGTGTTACCCAGGGCGTGATTAGTTGAAATATTAATCGATAGGTGACGCGTTGTCAATGTGACCAGCCTTGATGTGTGCTGGCCAGGGCGTGATTAGTCGAACAACCAATCGCTAGTTGACGTGTTGTCGAGGTGACAAGACTTGCTGCGTGCTGGTATTGTAAGTGTATGACTCATAGACGTATTGGCGTGAGGAAAAATTCGATAAAACGGCGGTCAAAGTCTTATAGAGGGAAAATACACACGTGTCTATTGATCTCTGCTTTTGTCTATGAACGAAAAAACAGTCTTGTGGTTCGCTAGCCAGGGTCTGACTAATCGAATAACTAATCGATCGTTGGCGTGTTGTCTAGCCGAAAAGGGTAGTAGGACGAGCTGCATAGTACCACCGCGAACTTTGATCAAGATGAAATAAATGGCGTAGAGGCCACAAACATTGGTAACTACATCTTGTACATGTCTAGCGTTGTAGTTAACAGGTCGGGTAGAGTTTCTGACTATAAAACTAATCAGGTCCGGGTGTCTAGGCGGTAGGCCGAAAGAATCAAAATATTCAAAAGTGGCAAGTCCATTATAATATAGAGCGACCCAATGGTCACCAGCTCGATAGCTAGGGTCAGTGTTGATGACGAAAGCAGCCGTCTTGGTCGGATCGATACGTAGAAGTAATTGGTCACGAGCTAAAACTTTAACGAGTCCAGTTCGTTTAACAAATATATCCGACAGGAGGATGGTCCGTATCTCGTCTGTATTCATCGTCTAAGTAGTGTAGTCTGTCAAAACTTGGCGCGATTTCGAGATCTCCAAGATCGAGTCTTGCTTGGCGTAGACGAGAACCTGTAATGGTTCGGGTGTGACCTCAGAGAATTTAAGTTCTACTGAGACAGGACCCGACTTGGCCATCTCAAACTGGTCACCGTCCAGTAAACTGGGGGTGAGGTCAAAGGCGTATAAGGCGTAACCGTTCTTAAAATGTCTATACTCGAGATCGTTGCCGGCGTCTTTACCAACCAGTCCCATAGCTAGATTCGTCCCGAAGAAGGCTCTCACGTACTGGTTGTGCTCATAATCCATGGACAAAGGCTTGCCACTGACTGTTCTGCCGTCCGCGCTGACATTCAAATATATCAGACCAAAGGTAGCGAAATTGAACGGATTAGACGTATACGACCCGTTAAAAGCGGTCGAAGTGACTAGGCCAATCACGATCCGTGTGGGTGTTTGACTGAGAAATAGATTATCCTGCATGTGCGATAGCATACCTCTAGGGATAGAGAACGTTTTTAGCACAACTCGTTTCAAAGGGTACTTGGCATTACCTCGCACCAAGGCTTTCTCGTAGGCTAGAGAGACGGCGGGGTTTAATTTGGCTTTCCGGACAACCAAGGCCGCATAAGTTATAATAGATTTATAACCACCGGTGGGGTCGTGTCCTAGCACGTTGAAGGCATCTTTAGACGGCGTGAGTTTTACTTTAACGGTCACACCATTTAATAGGTAGCGATCTTGATCGAAGATATCTGAATGTAAACGACCCATCATATCAATGTCCTGAGAACCAGCAGCTATATGTCGACGCAGTCTTAACCCGTTGTTATTATCACCAATTGTTTCTGTAATAAAGTTTGGGGTGTTTTTGTAAAACAGAGCCGCTGTCAGATGGCCTCGTTTGGCTTCCTCCTCGTAATTCAACGTGGCTTCCATGTAAGCTCTATAAGGGTAGGTGTTCTCGCTGGGTGTAATCAGCGTGTCGTCTAGGGAAACGTCGACTTGTGAGAATAAACTGTGCAGGTAATAGTTGATCGGGGCCACATCTGCGTCAGTGGGTAATGCGCCGCCATTAGCTAACGTGATTTTGGCGCGCACGTGCAGAAAAGTATTGAACAAATCTAGATATTCTTCACCGTTTCCCGATATTACACATTCCACCGGGGCTCCGGGGGCTAAGGCAGCCAATGGATGTATCTCCACAAATTGTCCCTCTTCTACGGCTGTCTGCGTTGGTGGTACGCTAAACAAATCTAGACCACTGTGAAGACATTCGCACGAGCTGGGGTGAATAAGCGCCATCATTCAAATATATCAGAGTACCGTCGCTTCTTCTTGTGAGAATGGGAAGGGCGAGCTCGATTACTGCGTTTTATTCGTTTCGGCTCGCCAGGTGGGGCAGCTCTCGTTTTTCTTTTTCTGTTAAGACCGCTACCCGATTGGTTAGTGGTGAGGTGATCAACGGCTCCCTGTAATAAACGTTGACCCGATTTTTTGGCTCGTTCACGAAATGACTCACCAATATTTCTGCCGGCTAACGCGTCGCTCGCGACCTGTAGACCGGTGCCAAGCCCTTCTCTGAGTAAAGCTTTGCCTCCAGTTTTTAACCACGGGAGAACCATGCGACCGAGCCCGCCGAAAAAACTACCCAAACCATGTCCTCTTTGACTTCTGCCTCCGATAAACACTGGCATCCCGTGGCCAGCTTGGTTGCAGTAAAAATCCTCATACATTTTGGGGTTTCGTCGGATGGGTACGTGTCTGACCATTTTTCTATTTAAAATCAAAACGTCTGTGAGTTCGGAAGTGGAGTGTCAACACAGAAGCTCCGCTAGTGAATGGGATAGTCTTACCCTGATCATTAGTTAAAAGGATTTCCACCGCGTCAAACGAAAAACGGCTCAGGGGTACGTAGTGTGGTTTGTCGTAAATCCTGAAAACCGAAGCGGTAGTCCTTTCCAAAATAGGGACAATCCGTAACAAAGAGACAGAGGCATCTTCAACCGGTCTCGCCGATACTAGATCGCAGTACACGTATACATTTTTCATGTCGCTATCCATTTGTACTTCGTAGTATTGGGTCGATGTTTGTGGCGAGCGAGGCAGGAAAACCTAACATGTGTTTCAACGTCTCGCTAATTCTAACTTCAACCTCCGGATCATACAGATTAAAGGTGGCCTTATTATTGTTAAAATGGAATCTAACTCGGGCTTTTTCATCCACATCTGTGTCTAACAGCAAACGATTCAACTCGTCGATCAGCATGTCGGGTGACGTGTATAGACCGGCGGGTAACGTGAGTAGTATAGACTCATCTTCTTTGTTGGGAAAGTAATGTATCCATACATCATCCTCTAGCACGTTAAAATAACTTTTGAGAAATTAAATCTCAACCAAACCGACCTCATAACTCGAAGTCAAGTCTATAGTCTGTGGCAATTTGCCGAAAAAGTGAACGGCGTTATTGTTTGGGTATATTTTCATCGAGGCATTGCTAGGTAAAGTCACGTAAAAACTCATCCTATCTTAGGGTTAGGTAACATGTAACCCAGACAACTGCTCATTAAGGCGATCCAAAACGTGCCGTCTGGTCCCTCTGCGTTGCTCCGACTGAGATTGAATAACGAGACACCGATGACGACATATATAACGATCATCTGACAGATGAAAACGATCTCTAGTCGCGGGACTAGTTTCCCAAAAAAGGCCAGACCGAGGTTCTCGTGGTCTTGGGCGGGGGTGGCCGCAAAACTGGGGTGCTCACTTCTTCTTCAATCTCCATCAGTCTCGATATTTCGCTAGTTGTTTGGCGGAAATCCAGCTGTTGAATGATGAGTTATAACCGAACCATTTGACTAAATACTCTTTTACACCCCTGACACCTCGCCGTTCTTGCAAAATGGACTCGATTCGATAAACTACCTTGTCACCGACCCGCTGCAACTCTTCTTGGTAAAAAGAACCTTTCAGATCCTCACCCGAATCATCTTTAAGGACGTACGTGACCGGTCTTGTTTGGTTTAGTCGGCTGACCGTAAACAGTTCTTCTGTCCACGCCGGTGTATAACCCTTTTAAAAAGTTTGTCTGGCTTGGGCGATCCGCACGCGATCACCGGCTTTAAAATAGACTTTTCTGCCGATGACGTCAGGGGTCGAGTACAACGTATACCACACCTCTTCTTGGTTGCTCGGGGTAACTTCCGCCGGCGCCATCTTAATACTCTGATGATACGAATTGTTGTAGTTTTGGACCAGTTGCTGTATCACGTCGACGTAGCGAAGACTGTTGGTTTTGGTAAAGTAACGCCACGTTTTTTCTTTGAGGGTTCGATTAAACCTCTCGACAATAGCTGCCTTGGTATCTTCATTCTCCGTAGTGAAGAAATGGACACACTCGTCTTTAAGAAACTTTAAGAATGTTTTGTTGACGAACTCACTGCCTTTGCCTGTTTGAAAATTTATAGGTTTGCGACTGGTAAATATTGTTTTTACCGCTGCTACTAAAGCTTTCCAAGTTTTTTTTTTTAGAGGAACAGCCCAAGCGAATTTACTAAACACATCGATACACGTTACTAGATAGGAAAACTCATCGTTGAATTTCTTTAATCCTCGCAAGTCAATTAAATCAGCCTGGAACTGTTGATCGATACCACCAGCGATAGTCACCCGTCTCTTAAATTTTCTACGCACTGGTTTGTGTAAAGTGTAGGTATCCTGATGACCTAACCACTCTTTAATTTTCTTACGATTAAGTTTGGAACTACGTTGTAAGGCCCCGACTCCTCCATACGAACCTGGTCGTTTCGGTTCGTAGTAATGTTGTTTTAAAATCTTATTCACTTCTTTGGCCATGCTTCCCACTTTGGTGTCTTTTTCCTTCTTATGAGCGAATACGACGATGTTTCTCGCAAATTACTGGCAACCACCTTTTTTCGATTAGTGGGTGTGACTTGTTCTGGTGACGACTGAAGAGTTTTGTCGACAATCTCGTTTTTAAGTACAGTGCGTTGCTCGATGGGAGGTTTCGAGCTTGACTCGTTAAGTTGAGACTTAATATCCACGAGACCTAGGGGTACGTGACTGTACTGTTCTAGTCGATTCAAATAACGCTGCAGTGTTCGTTGATATAGTCTAGCTTTGTCACCCACTGGCATGTCTTCTAGTTCCAAGACTAGTTGCATTTGACTGTCCAATTCTCCCAAGTTATCTCTCAGAGCATCGGGGGCTCTCTAAGGTTTTTGAACCTCTAACAAACGAGGATCCATCAAAATCATTTTCTTGGCCATCTACAAGAACCCTCTTAGAAGGCTTAGTAGGGGAATTAACAACGCACTTAAAAAACCTCCAGTTTGTAAAAATTGTTTTCGTCTTTTGAGCGACAATGTCTTCTTGGTGAGCGCTCTCAGAGTGTTTTTGTAACGACGCATACGCCTCTTCTGAGGGGTGTCAGTGTAACGTTACCTTTTAATACGTTGTGACAACATTCACAGAGTGTTTTTACCAGATCGGGTGACGCTGTTTTCATAACAGCCTTGATGACTGGGGGTTTTGCCTTCCCTAGAAACCTTAACATATCAGCATGGCGTTTCACCTTTTCTCCCATCTCGTTATTTCGGGACGTATACGACTTGTTATTCGTGTGGAAATTTGTAGGTACGAAGTCGCAGAGTGTCTGGTGTTGTCTGTCTCAGGTCGATTAGCAAATAACCGTGTGGGGCCGACGTCGCGTCTTTAAAACTTTCTTGGACATAGGCAGTACGACCTGGGTACATCTGTTTGGCTAGATTAACAATCTGAGATCCATCGCGTTGGTTTCTGAAAAGCACTATATAATGAGAATTCAAGCTAATGGTTCTGTGTTCTTTGTTCTTGCCAAATAAATTTTGCACCAGGTACATTACACTTACATCGCGGTGATGACTCCCTTTTGTGAATAATTTAGTTACTCTATCATCTGTCTCAGTCATCAAATCATCGATAACGACCAAACGTTTCTTATCACCTCTCCACTACTCAATGTCTGGCAGTCCTTCAATAAACTGAACTCCAGGCATCGAATTATACATAGCTTGCCATTCCCCATAATACCATATAATTTCATCAGGTACAGGTGTCATCATATCTCGTATATGTTTCAAGAAACGCTGTACAAAAACAGTTTTCCCAGAACTTTTTGGCTTTGTTCAAATGTAAAAAGTCATATTCCTACCGGGGAATAATATTACTGGGTACAATTAAACATTCGCGTAATAAAATTGCATATCGATTCCACTATTCGCCCACAAACCCGCACGTGCGAGATCTCTGAAGTTATTGCGTGCGCACGTGCGCACATCTGTCATAGGATCTTTATGAATGAAATTGGCTTTGTTCGAGGAACCATTTCCCGATCAGAGACTAATTAATTATGCAAACACATCTGGTCGCAATTAAAATTCGTGTAACGAAGATAATTGATAACGGTTTCCAAAACGTTCTTAGTACGTCGCGTGACTAACAAAGCCGCACGTGAAGTTTTCGCCCGGAACAACTTGTGGACGCATGCGCAGTGCGATCGCCAAATCTTTGTCTTAATAAAGAATTGTTTTAGACCTGTCTCATTCATGCAACAACCCGCGACCAGTAAAGACCTCCAGTCGTTTTGAAAAATCAGACGTTGAAACCAAGAAACAGCCTTCTGGAAACCAGACCACATCAAGATCACAACGAAACGTATGTTATTCTGTTTTGTGTTAAATATAAATATCTTTATATCTTAAATATTTCTATCGTTTTCTGTATTTAAAAGATATATGTCTGTGTCTGTTTAAGCGTATTCTGTGGAAAAATATATGGTTATGTGTTTGTCTTTTCATTTTTTCGATAGGAGTATTTTCTTAACAGTCAGAGACTCCGTGGGAACAATAATTTTTTATATGGTCGTGTGTTTCTGTATTCGTTATGTTTTTTCTTAACAGTCAGAGACTGGAAATAAATAAATATCTCTGTTATTTTTCTCTGTGTGTGTGTGTTCCTTTTTTTTTGATTAAGATGTTAAATTCTTACATAACATTTTAACGTGTATATTTTTCGATAAGTTAAGACTTAACCGGTTTATTTGTTATGTGCTAGGCACAGTCTAAGTTCTGAAAAATTGTCTTAGTTTAAAACTTATCTACGTTTCTCGCCTGTTGTCAAGCAAGTGCTTTGTTCATTGTATACATATAGTATGAGTCATCATCGATATTATACCACAACTTGTAATACTGTCTGATAAAAACAGTCTACACTTGTAGAGACTAATTGTCTATGTCAAATACTTATTTGGTTGTGGCGCAAAGACGGGTGGGTAGATCGATAAATTGATTTGGTTCCACAACGCGCGCGCGGGCCTTTGTGATATGTTACAGAACAAAATTTCTTTCATTTGATAACAGAATGAAAATATAAGACTGGTTATAACTAAGAGTAGGCGTGTGTACACCTGCTGTCTATAAGACTGATCTTTCTATTTACCTGTTCATTCTTTCTCTTTCTCTCTATCTCTCTCTCTCTCTCTCTCTCTGTCTCTGTCTCTATCAGATTGTCTGTGTTTTATTTAACTGCTTGTTACATATATGTTGTTATATATCTATTTAATTTTATGTGTGACTCTCTTTCTCTCTCTCTCTTTCTCTCTTTCTCTCTTTCTCTCTTTCTCTCTCTCTCTCTCTCTCTCTCTCTCTCTCTCTCTCTCTCTCTCTCTCTCTCTCTCTATCAGATTGTCTGTGTTTTATTTACCTGTTTGTTACATATATGTTGTTATATATATATAAATCTATTTAATTTTATGTGTGACTCTCTTTTTCTCTCTTTCTCTCTGTCTCTTTCTCTCTTTCTCTTTCTCTCTTTCTCTCTTTCTCTCTTTCTCTCTTTTTCTCTCTCTCTCTCTTTCTCTCTCTCTCTATCAGATTGTCTGTGTTTTATTTAACTGCTTGTTACATATATGTTGTGTTATATATATATATATATATATATATATATATATATATATATATATATATATATATATATATATATATATATATATATATATATATATATAATTTTATGTGTGACTAACGTCTTTTTGTTCCTCTCTTCAACAGATGGAGTTACCTCAAAACAAGAACTGTGGCTACACCTGCGTGCAATGCATTCGATCGTTTACCAGGAATCGTGACCTCACTTGCCATTATGAGACAGTGCGTGCGGAGCAGAGACACGCCTGCCGTGTCCGTCCTCAAGTCTTCACAGGCCCTGATACGTTACAACGACACATAGAGAGTGAGCATGGACCTGTCGCACAACGTCCAGAGACAGTGGTACAAAGCACCCCAGTGGGACACAACCTCATGTGTGTCCGGTGCGGCAAAACTTTCTCCCGCCGTGATGCTCTATCGCGTCACAGCAAGACCGTCCATTCTACGACTCTACTATCATGTGAGGTCTGCGGGAAAGCCTTTTCTCGTGGTGATAGGTTGCGGGTCTACATAAACCAAAATCACCCAACTGTACCTACACCAGTATCATACCCCACAGCAACATCAGGTGCCACACCAAGCTCTTCAGCATCGACGTGTACAACACCAGGCACCAAAAGTTTTTCAAACCCCACTGCATCATTGGCGCACAAACAGACACTACCAACAGGTACCACAACAACAACAACACCAGCTACAACATCAGCGCCCTTCATAACATTTCCCTCCACCCTGACTCACCCACAGACATCCGTCCTCAACCTGGCGCACCAACAGACAGCGTCATCATTATCTGCAGCAGGCGCCACAACACCAGACTGTTTCAGATTATCTTCATCAGCACCCTCGGGACCCACTACCTCTTCAACACCCGACCCCAACCCATCTCACCCACCAAAAACAGGCCAGACCAAGAAACGACCCATGACCAGTACCCATCAAACCCATATAAAAAACCTCGCTTGTCCTCTGACTACGACAGCTTACAAGACTTACCGAATGACATCAGAGAGAAATATACACAGAATTGGCAAGCCATCAAGACACATGCAAACAAACACAAAAACCTATCTACATTCACTTTCTTCCATAGACCAGACAGAACACAACCCATCGAATGGCTCTCTCTTTTGCTCCCTGTATTTGCACAACAGACAAAACGATTTAAAATTAACTACAATCATAACGTAGTTTTGAGACACAGAGAAACAAACGACCTTCGTTTCTATCATGCCTCACATAATAATGCTTGTGTGTTAGAACAACCACATCTATTCAACAACATTACAGATTTCAAATCTTTTGTCTCAAACTTACACGACAGCGATATTCTCACACAAGCACAAATAAACAGACCAAACACGAAATACTATGTTGATAATATTCCAGCGACCTCCTTCTATATCTATCATATACAAGATTATCCAATCGGCTGCTGCTTAACAGACATTCCATCCTACATAAACGATAATAAACACATCAACACATTACAACACGATTCAAACGCCAAACCATACAGTGATAACTTTTGCTTTTTTAGGTGTTTAGCCGTTTTTAGGGGTGCTGCCGTTAAGGATGCTAGAAAACACACGAGTCGGCTCGTAGATCAGTGGCAAACATAGCAGGGACTACCGTCCCTCATCGATTTCCCCGGGGTTAGTTTAATTGATATTCCGGAGTTAGAAAAATGTTTCAACATAAATAGTGATATTTTCGAATTTGACGACGCGGAAAACCTGACCCCAAAACTTAGAGGTATCGATAGTTTTCAGGATACGTTGCGTCTTTTAATGTTTAAAAATAACTTTACGTACATAGTAGATATTGATAGGGCCAGTCATTCATTTTCGTGTCCCAAATGCGGTAAATTATGGCAGCAATATTATCGACTGGAGCGCCATGAAAAGACCTGTGCTGGGGGTAAACGCAAGGAAATATTTAAGGGTGGTGTATATAATCCGCCAGAGACCATTTGGGAAGCGATCGATGCACAGGGAATAGATGTCGACACAACATTCGTGTATCCCTATCGGGCCACTTTTGACTATGAGTGTTATTTCGATAACGCTGTAGAGCCCAGTGGTAGTGCAACTACCTACACAGCCAAACACGTACCTATGTCTTGCTCGGTGGCTTCTAACGTCCCCGGTTTTGAAGACCTCGTTTGTTTTATCACAACGGGTGATCAACAAGACTTGGTCCATAGGATAGCTGATCATCTGACCCAAATTGCCGAGGCCGCTTACGAGATTTTACGTGAACGTTTTGATGAGGTGTACACCCAACTCGATGCTTTAGAGAAGCTCGGTAATTCAGAGGGGCTCCTTGATAGACTAGATGAGTATTTGCCGGAGCTACCTGTGTTAGGTTTCAATTCGGGAAAGTACGATGTGAATGTTATCAAACCGTACCTCATCAAATATTGCCTTGGTCAAGACTTTAAATTTTTAGTCAAGCGAAATAATAATTTTATGTGTATTGCCACTCCCGAGTTAAAGTTTTTAGATATAATCAACTACTTAGCCCCTGGATTTAGTTATACCAAGTACTCAGCCGCGTATAAAGTAACAGAAACCAAAGGATTTTTCTGTTACGAGTATATTACAGATTTAGAAAAATTAGACGAAACGGCGCTACCACCCCACACGGCATTTTTTCCGCCCTTAAGAACACTAATATTTCTAACGACGAGTACGCCGAATTCCAGCGAGTTTGGACCGATAACCGCATGACCACGTTGCGCGACTTTCTGACATGGTACAATAATAAAGACGTCGTCCCCTTCCTAATAGCGTTAGAACAGCAGGTTAGTTTTTAGGCGGGGTTAGGTGTAGACATGTTCAAAAACGCGATCTCGGTATCGGGTGTCACGTTAAAATACCTCTTCAAAACCCTCCTGTCGAATGTCTCTTTCTCTTTATGCTCGGAGCGGGAGGAAGATTTGCACCACACGTTGCGCCAAAATATAGTGGGGGACCTTCCATTATATTTCATAGGCTCCATGAGCAAGATAAAACGTGTATTAGAGGTGGCAAAATGGCACAATGCATTAAAGGTTTTGATGCCAACGCCCTTTATTTGTGGGCGATAATGCAGAATATGCCCACTGACTTTCCCGTTAGACGAAACAGAGAGAATGGTTTCAGGTACCACAAGCTCCATAAATATACCGTGCAGTGCCGCAAGTGGTGGACGTGGGTCTCGCACACGAATAAAGTGGTTTTAAAAACCCAGTTTAACGGTAGTGAGATGTCGTTGGGTTATAGGTACATTAGGGTAGACGGTTGGGACAAATACTCTCGCACCGCCTACCAGTTCCATGGATGCCTTTTCCACGGCCACCCCGACTGCCCACTAACCACCGGTCGTGACATTAACCCAGTCAGTAAAAAACCGTTGGCTGAGTTGTACGAGAAGACACGGGAGATATCTGATTATTTGAGGAACGATTGTAACGTCACCTTGGTCGAAATGTGGGAGTGCGAGTGGCAGGAATTGAAGAAAACCGATCGCTCAATCGCTCGTTTTCTGAGCGCTACCTTCCCTACCCGGAAACCATCTTATTTTAAATGCCGGTACCCGTTAACAGAAGAAAATATTCTCACCTCTGTGCTAGACGAAACCTTGTTTGGCCTAGTCGAGTGTGACATTCATGTCCCCGACTGCCTAAAGGAACATTTCTCGGAAATGACACCCATTTTCAAGAATGTCGATGTCACGAGAGATGATATTGGGCCTTTCATACGGGAATACGCCGAGAAACATAAACTCCTGACTACCCCCAGAAGGACGTTGATCGGGAGTTATGTGGGCAAAAAGATTCTGTTGGCAACGCCTCTGCTTCGGTGGTACCTGACCAAAGGTTTAAAAGTCACCTGTATTTACCAGGTAATTGAATATACACCTGTAGCGTGTTTTAAACAGTTTGGGGACACTGTTTCGAACGCGCGTCGCCAAGGTGATAGAGATGATGTCTACGCAATTACCAGCGAAACCATGAAATTGCTACGTAACGCCGCCTATGGTAAAACGTTGACCAATAAGGCGAAGCATGTAGAGGTTTCGTACACAACGGGAGAGGGTACATCTAAACTAATAAACTCCCCTCGGTTTAAAAAAAAATGACTCTAGTGACGGACGACATATTCGAAGTAGAAAGACTTAAAAAGACAATTAGTTGGGACCTACCCGCGCAGATAGGATTTTTCGTGTACCAATACGCTAAATTGAGAATGTTAGAGTTTTATTACGACTGTCTAGATAAATTTGTAGATAGGGCAGACTTTCAGTTATGCGAGACAGATACAGACAGTCTTTACTTGCCCCTTAGTTCAGACAACCTAGCGGACGTTGTTAGGCCCGCTATGCGACAGGAGTTTTATAGTACCTACCACCAGTGGTTTCCCGCCGAAGTATGTCCCGACCATAGATCCGTTTTCGTCGCTAGCGAGGGTAGGACGCGCGCCGTTTGTGAGAAATGCCGCGAACAAAAATTATACGATAAACGGACCCCGGGTCTTTTTAAGTTAGAGTACGAAGGCAGAGGGATGATTTCCCTCTGCAGCAAGACTTATCACTGTTTTGGGGACTATGACAAAACCACCACAGAAGGCTTGAACAAACACCACAACAATATAGACAAAAATACATTCTTAGAAGTACTCAACACACAACAAGCACGGGGTGGGAAAAATGTCGGGTTCAAAACACACAAATCCGCCGTATACACATATGAACAACACCGAAACGCCCTGTCTTATTTCTACATCAAGAGACAGGTGCATCCCGACAACGTCACCACATCACCCCTCAACATCTAAACTCTCTCTCTTCCACTATGTACACGTACACATACCTACAGGTGTACACAATACAACACAAATTCAATACAATAACTCTCTACCCAAAAATCTCTCTTCCACTGTGTACACACACAACAGCGCACCTCTCTATTTTTACGACGTGACCACACCCCCTCTAGGTCTGGTCTGCAGCTGTACCCCGGTGTAATATTTTATTTCTTACAATCTGTGATCATATAATTTTGAATACCTTCTATCTTCCAATATAAATATAAAAAAAATTGTACAACGATAATATATACTCATGTAATGTTAAAAAATACTATATATATATGTGTGTGCTCCTATATTTTTGTTACCGTATATGCTACTATATGTTTTGTTACTACAAAACAGTATTGAATATAAAATAAAATATATTAACTAAATTCTTTGTTACCCATGTCTATATAACTGTTGTAATATACGTCTAACTGTTGTAAATATACGTCTAACTGTTGTAAATATATATCGTCTAACTGTTGTCTCAATATATCGCCTTCCTATTGTCTAAATATATCGTCTTCCTATTCTAAATATATATCGTATAACTGTTGAAAATATATTGTCTAAATATATCGTCTTCCTATTCTAAATATATATCGTATAACTGTTGTCTAAATATTGTCTATGTGTATACCTAAATAATCAACAACACATGCTGTAACACATAAATAAACCACACAACCTAACAGGATGCAAGCTGCTCGTCAGAGGAAGTCACTCCGGCTAAAATATATCACTATATAAAAAGTCACGCGCCACCACAGCACGCCACCACATTTTCCTTATATAAAAAGTCACGCGCCACCACAGCGCGCCACCACAGCGCGCCACCACAATACGACCTGTTTCCTCCATTATATACTACTCACGAGCTAGGTCATGCTTGTGAGATTGCTGTATCCAAGTTAAACTGTACTTAACTGTCTGGCCATTCTTTCTGTTTGGTCATTATTAATTTTTACTTGCACACATAATTTAAAAACAAGACATGCACTTTTATATAACACTTTTGTATGATTTATTTTCTTTCCAAAACTGGATGTTGTAACCAGGGTGCGGGCCCTCTCTGTGGCCGCCTAGCCCGATTGTGTAAAAGCGGTTGAATCGGCCCAAGGGTGGCCCTGCAGGCGCCCAGACAAGCGCGCGCACTCTTAAGTATTGTTTCTTGTTTTGAACTGATGCTGACTACTGGGATAATTTACACTAGTTCAGTCTGTTAGATTACTAAGTATTGTGCGGATTGCTTCCTTTTCTCCTCCAGTTTAGAAAAATGTGGTCTTTTTACAAAATGGCATCCGGCACCTCTTCAGCCTTTCAAATTGGCTTAAACCGAGTAGCGTCTTGAATAGCGATTTAAAAATCCATGTACATTTATAAATGCGCTGTATTTGAAAAAAAGGATATTATAGACATAGATGAAAACGATCTGTTTCATTATCAGCAAATACTATATTACTTTGAAATTTCGGTTTCATTTTTCTTGTTCTTTTAAACGTTAATACTTGTATCCTGTTTTATAAATTGTGGCGCCTTCCTCCAAGTCTGTGTTCAACAACAGGAGACAGTACCTCGACCGCTGCGGCTTCACAAGAGTTGAAATATTCTGAAGACGATACGTATCTTCAACTTAAGAGCTGGTTACAGCATCCAAGCTGCTGCGGCTGCACATGTTGTGGAAGTGGAGTTCATTATTTCACCTGACTATAATGCAAAGAACAAGAATTACACAGTAAAATTCTGCTGACGATGCTGGCACAAATAGGGAGTAACCAAAATATCCACATTTGTTCTGTGAAACAGTTGTAACACCTGATCAGATGCTTGAAGTTGGGTTTTGTCTGCCAGAGTTTCATGATTATTTTGACAATTTTCCAAAAGATGAAGGTATACGTCATTTCAATACAACATGGTACAAACAAAAACATGTGACAAATATTCGAACAATCTACCGTCACTGGCACCAAGAGCAAATACCAATTTTATTTTATCTGTTGGGGTTTTTAAGCAAAACGATCGGATGCTTGAAGAAACTCCAAACTCCAAACGAAGACCAAAGCTGCGGTATAAAACGCCTGCGTCACCAGCACACTGCCAAATGGCAGCAAGACATGGACAACCTTTGCTAAGTAAATTAGGGTACGGGATATTGCCCCTAATGCGATTTTTTTGCACAGATGCTCACATAATTTTAATTCCATTCTGATGGATGTATTAAATATATTGTGATGTTTGCTCCCCAGATGTTAAACACCTTGTTGCGCCGCTGGGAATACACTAATAATTGTGTAAGTGTCTATAGTAAACATTTAACAATTAGGTGCACCCATAAGACAACCTCCCTTTGTGTGTGTGTGTGTGATACATTGGTGGACGATGGTAACTCATTATTTGTAAAATTGTACATTTCTTTCGTAATATGTCACCAAAACATAATTTTTTATACCATTATATTATGTATCCTGCATGTGTGTCGGCACACCAGGCTGACACTCGCAGCACACCAGTGTGCCGCGGCACACCGGTTGCGCAGCATTGGACTATAGGAAACTAAATGTTATTACGAAGGCTGATTCTTTGCCTGACAGTAATCAACTGTTTACGACACTCAGCAAAGCAAGGTACTTGTCGAAGCTTGACCTTAGCAAGGGGTATTATCAGATCCCGGTGAAAGCTGATGTTCGACACATGCTTGCATTTAGCACTTCAGAGGGGCATTATAAGTTCAACGTCCTACATTTCGGGTTGAAAAACGCTCTTAGCATTTCTCACGTATGATGGGGAAATAGCTAGAACCTCTTCACAACCCCACCATAGCTAACTTCATGGATGATATCCTCACATCGACTGAAACCTTTGAGGAACACATCGCATCCTTCTCCATGCTATTTGATAGACTTAGGGAGACGGGATTAACTGCTCGGTCTACAAAATATCACTTTGGATGTGAGGAGTTGGAGTTCTTGGGTCACACCATCTCTCTGGGAAACATGTCTCCAGATCCCTTCCACATAGAGAAATTAAAAAGGGCACCTAGGTCTAAAACGAAGAAAGATATTCGCTCATTTGTGTCCTTATGCGAGTTTTACCAGGGGTGTATACCAAACTTTAATACCCTGTGTGCGCCCTTAACCTCACTTACAAACAAGGGACATCCAGAGAATGTACAATGGTCAGCACAGTTTGACAATACTTAAAGCAGAATTGAAGCTAAAACTCACCGTAAAACTTATCTTAGAGTTACCAGATCTAAACCGGAAGTTCACCTTGAAAACAGATGACAGAAACATTTGGATATGAGCTGCGCTATTGCACGCAACACAAGAACAGCCTGATGAACTCTTCCCAGTGCTTATGCCATCCGGAAGATTAACTTGGCTGAAACGAATTATTCGACCACAGAGAATGAATGTTAGTCTTTGGTCTGGGCCATACAGAAGTTCCAACCAAAAATATATGGAAACACTTCACAGTACAGTGTGACCACCAGCCATTGTCATTTTTAGCAGCGTCAAAACATTTGAACGTCAGACTTATGAGGTGGGTCCTCCTGTATCAACCGTACTCGTTTAGCATTGAGTATATAACACGCAAACTAAATGTGGGGGCATATTTCCTCAGTAGGCGTTCCACTATGGATGAGAAGGAGGAGGAGATGTAACAGAGAGAGTGGTCATTGCAGAATTAAATCTCTAGAGGTTTCTCTCCGGAAAACAGACAGACGTATCTCTAGCTTGAAATGGAAAAAGGGGGGGGGGGGTGTTTCTGTCATAAGTCAGCAAAGATCCTCTATGCATTTACCATTTACCTCCCTTTGCTTGACACAACACTTACGGGGAAATCCGTTGGACAGGAATAGTTCTGTATTTGAGACACGTAAATTGCAAACAAAAGCGCTCGATTTAGTGCATGTCTAGGCGTATATCTAAGAGAAGACATCTTGAAATTGAATCATAGTTTGGGACCCCAAGATGCAGCAATAGTGAATGCAGTCAGCGACTCATAGCTTGACTGCCTGCGTCAGGACCAGCGAACCAGAGCTGGTCAAAACCGTGCTCCACCTCCACGTGGTGGTCCTGGAAACAGTCTGCAGCAGTGCAGGCTGGCTGAGCGAGCATTGATCGAAATGGGAAGGCAAACCCGGTCCTTAAAAAATGCCATGCAGAAGTCGGATGTGTCGACCGAAAGGTGCAGATATCACAGCTTAGGCGCAAACAGACACAACGCAACCACCGTCCTTTTCAGGACGAACGAAGAAGAAGAATCATAGTTTTACACAAAAAGGCGAGACTGGGACTGAATCTATGTTCCTTGTAACATCGGTTCCATACATTAGCAGTGGTCCCTATGTGATAAGGGCAGCAAACAACGAAGAGCCAAAGACGAGAGTTGCGGTCCATGAGTTACGGAGAGATGAAGAAAGAGACGCAGAGCTTTGCCAAGGTGATCCATCATTGGGTCTTCCCACAGCACCTGCCAGCTGGAATAAGCCTAACGAGCAACAAGACGACCAAGAGGGCCCACAGCCAGGCTAGCACCTCCTGCATGAACTGAGCCCCGAGTCTCGCCACTCGGAAAGAATCACGCGCAGGGCCAACGGTGGAAGTAGGTTGTGGGGACCCCAACACGTTCAGGAGGGAGATATGTGATGGGCCAGAAAAGCGTCAGTCTCCTTGCTTCGTGTCTTGGATTTAACAGTTACCGTCACGAGCCAGCCGTTACGCGCGCCCTATGCCAGGTCATCACGAGCCAGCCACTACGCGCGCCCTACGTCAGGGCGTATAAAAAACGTTTATAACACAATAAGGAAGGGAAACACGAGGCCTGTAAACAGTAAATAGATATTAGACAAACATAAAGGTATGTTTTCAGGCAATCGAAAGAAATAAAGAAATAGAAAACTAGACAACAGAAAAACAACAGACGTGAGTGACTTACCCAGGACTTTCCGTGCGACAACCCCGCCTAGCTATGCAAGCGAATCACACTATCAGGACAAGCCGAGGTTGGTTTGCTAACGATAAGAGCAGGATTTGGAAGATGATACGCAGAGTCGGCAGAACAGTCTGTAAGAAACATGTGATAGGTTAGCACATGGGCACTGGCTGGGTGTTTGTTTGTTTGTTCGTTAGCTTACTTTGTGGGTTTGAGTCACTGGAAGGTCTGTATGAATAAATACAACATCTTCCTTAGAATCAAGAGTTTTATTGTTGTACGGGTGTGGTGCGAGTGTGAATTGGCCGCAAGGCAACAAAGTTATCACATATCACAGCACATATTATCGCCCATCCTATCACACACACACACACACATATATATATATATATATATATATATATATATATATATATATATATATATATATATATATATATATATATATATATATATATATATATATGGCACATTCATTTTTTACCATTTAAACTATTTAATTATTTTTTAGATATGAATTTTTTGAATTATTTTCAATGTTTCAGTTGTTTTTTTGGGTGTTAAAGCAGTTTAAGTGGTAGGGATTAAACTCAGCTAAATTCCCTTTACCTAGAGACATAGGATAGGTCTAGCGAGAGGGTGAATTATACTTCTATATCATCTGAACTGTGAGGTTTACTACCCAACTTTATCTTGTGCCATTCCTACTTATAGTTTACTAATTCTCTTTCGCGAGCCAGGAAAAACTATTCTTTATCTAGATTAAGCAACTACTTGATACTATCATACAAAATTATTAATCTCTGCACAGGCACCTTTTGTCTAAATGGTTAATGTATTATTTCATGTATGACGGACTCCCTCCGATGGACTGCCCACCTCATTAAAGGAGGATTCTGACCACAGTTGCCAGCATCAGAGGAGGGTCGCCTTCTCTTAACAGGTATCATACACTGGGCTTGTTTTGTTTCATGTTTCAATTAGTGTGTACCGCTTGACACAAAAACGGGATGAAACGTGAACAGTGGACCACCACTGCTACCTGGCCTCAGCATTGTGATTTGAGAAACAGGAAGTTATCCACTTGATACAAGATAAGTCCCCTAAGTGAGGGAATACCTTACTTAGTCGTTCCCCTTCTACCGTGAGGTGTAGAGGTTTGGAAGAGAGAGCGCCAAACTATCCTATCGGCTGTCTTCCTCCTGGCCTGGTTCCACTCTAGTCCTCGATCCTTCAAAGATTGTCTAATGTTGTCCTCCCAGCAGACTCTGGGTCGTCCTGGGGATCTGGATCCCTGGCGCTTTGTTTCCCATGCTTGTCGTGGTAGCCAATCTTCTCCCATTCTGCAGACATGGCCAAACCATCTTAGTTGGGACTGTTCTACTTATGTCTGCAGGGGGTGGGATTTTAGGCCTTGAAGTATCGTCAGGTTGCGGACCATGTCTCTTCTTGTTACTTCAGCCACCTTCCTCAGATACCTCATTTCTGAGGTTTGGATCTGGTTTTTATGGGTTGTAGTCATTGCCCATGACTCGCATCCATATGTCAAGACTGGGACATAGGTGGAGCGGTATACAGCCATCTTCGTTTTCTTACCAACTTCTCTCTTGCTGAGGAATCCTCGATTTATGGCCTGAAAAAGTCTCCTAGCTGCTGCTTTTCGAGTGGCCAACTCTACTTTGATGCCCCCCTTTCGGTCTATAATAGCTCCGAGATATTTAAAGTGGTCGACCTGCTCCAGGACCTGTTCTCCCAGCTTAATCTGATGTCTTCTTTCTTCTCGTGATATCACCATGGATTTTGTTTTAGAGCTGCTTATGACCATCCCTCTCTTCACCCAGCTCTTCCTTCCAGACTTGCAGGTTGGATTGGAGATGTGCCTCTGATTTAGCAATCAGGGCAACATCATCAGTAAATGCCAGCTCTGAAATACATACCTGTCTCTTCTTCCAGTACCCCACTGAATACTTTCTTGTTCTCTCCTTACATGACTTATAACATCGTCCATGAGGAGTATGAAAAGATAAGGTGACAGGATATCACCTTGTCTTACACCAGTGGTGGCCCTGAACCCTTATGACTTATGGTTTGTAGTCCTCATATAATTTCTGCAACACTTGTAGAAGCTCTGTATAGCATGAATCAGAGGTGCTGGAATGTTCTACCTTGCCAAACAGTCCCATAGTTTGCTCCAGGGGACCCTGTCAAATGCCTTTTCCAGATCTATGAAACAAAGATGGATCTCACTCTTATACTCAAGGGCCTTTTCACTCAGCTGTCTGAGTGTGGAGATTAGGTCTTGAGTACTTCGGTTTGCTCGGAATCCGCACTGGACCTCATCCAATTGTGGCTCAGCTATGCGTCGGAGTCTCTGCTCTAGGATTCTAGAGTAGATTTTACCAGGGACACTGAGAATGGATATGCCTCTATGGTTTCCACATTGTCGATTGTCACCCTTTTTGAAAATTGGTGTTATGATGGCAATCTCCCAGTCCTTTGGTATGGTCTTGTTGCACCACGCTGCCTGTAGGACCCTTAAGAGTAATAGGTCGCCTGATGCTCCCATGTACTTAACCATTTCTGGTGTTATACCATCATGCCCTGCTGCTTTGCCCATCTTGATTTTCTCCAGTGCTGCCTTCAGTTCTTCCATCTTTATGTCATCTTCATCACCATTTGTTTCCTCTTCTGTACTAGTAGTTATCATTTCTGATGCTTGACCTTGCTCACCATCAAGGAGTTCTGAGAAATATTCTTTTCATCTTTCCATTACTTCCTTCGGGGCAGTAAGCAATTTGCCTTGCTTGTCCTTTATAAATTTGAGAGGGCATTGTTTTTACTTCCTCATGTTCTTTAGGGTCTTATAGAACAATTTCTGGTTTTCTTGCGCATCTTTTTCTAGCTTTTCTCCAAATTCTTCCCAGGACGTCTGTTTTGCTGCTAGCACCTTGTTCTTTGCTTCTGTTCTGAATATCACATATTCTCTGTATTTCTCTATTTGTCCTGCTGTGTTTATAGCTCCTAAGTATTGTTTCCATGCCATTTTCTTCTCTCTTATTTTCTCTTTGACTTCCTCAGTCCACCAAGGTGTCCTCTTTCTCTTGTTCCCAAGTCGGACTTCACCACATGCTTCTGCAGCAGCTGTCTTTATGATGTCCGTGAATTAAAGCCACAGGGTTTCCAAGTCATCAGGTTATTCTTCTGTGTTTCTCACCGCTGTAGCAGTAAGCCCCTGATACCTGGTCCTAATTTCTGGCTCTCTCAGCTTGTAGGTCTTAATGCTCATTTCTTCCGTTCGTTTACTTGGTTTCTTGCGTGATGCTGGGCAGTTCCTAGGCTGAGCAACTCTTTCAGTTGTTCTTTTGATTGTAAGCAGGTAGTGATCACTTCCAATCTCTGGCCCCTCCAGACTCTAGCATCCCGGACATATTTGAATGAGCTCCTCCTAACAATGGCATAGTCGAGCACTGACTTCTCATTCTTTGTTGGTTCACACCTAGTATATGCATGTATGCGCTTATGGGGGGAACTTTGTGTTGGTAATGATCAGATTCTGCTCACAGCAGAATCTAAGGAGTCGCTTTCCATTGTCATTGAGAGTATCTTCTCCATATCTTCCGATAACTCCACCCCCATCTAGCATGGTCATTTCCAACTCTGGCATTGAAATCTCCGAGCATGATAACTTCATCTAGGCAGTCATCCACTGTCCTTTGAAGCAGCTCAAAGAATTCCTACTTGACCTCTGCTCTCTCATCCTCATTTGGCTCATACACTATGACCAGGTTGACTATGGTTTCTCCTATTAGTTTTACAACCATAATGCGCTCCGAGACAAAGTTCCATCCCTTGATACTATCTTTCTGGTTTTTGGCCACAATGCAACCCACGCCCCCTTTAGCTCTTTCAGATGTGGGTACACCACTGTACAGCAGCGTGTTGCCATCGAGATCCATGACTCCTTGTCCCGTTTTCTCTGTTTCCGTAATAGCCAGGATTTTAGTTTTGCTTTCCTCATCTCTTCCACCAGCCCCTCTTCTTTCCCATTTATACTTATTCTACAAAAACTAGATGAAACGTGAACAGTGGAGTACCACTGCTAGCTGACCTCAGCATTGTGACTTAGGACTAGGAGTCGTAACCATTTCAATCCTGTGTGTAGCTCGCGAGCCAGTGGACCATCACTGCTACCTGGCCTCAGCATTGTGATTTGAGAAACAGGAAGTTATCCACGTGATACAAGATAAGTCCCCTAAGTGAGGGAATACCACCAAACGCAAAATCTAAAAATTGTGTATGATGACACAAACTACGTATTATTGACAGTAATTATTGTTACCGAATTCTCCCCAACAATTTTGTTGTGTAAATTATACTGGATATATTTTATTCCTTAATTATAATTGATTAATCACTAAACAATTTGATTAACTTTAACCTGAAGTTATTGAATTATTTTCAGTCTTTCATTGTTTTAAAGTAGTCTTAAAGTTGTAGGGATTAATAACGAGCTACATTCACATTTCTTGGAGCATAGAACAGGTCCAGCGAGAAGGTAACTTACCTGCTAGTTCTCTTCTTCAGTACATCTGAACTGTGAGGTTGACTTCCCGACCGTGTCCTGTGCCAACTTAATAGTGCAATAGTTCTCTTTTCGAGTGTGGGGAAAACTGGTTCTAGCTATCTCCAGTTAACCACTTGATGCTATCATCTAAACTTCCATCTCGCCACAGTAGCCAGTTGCTTATGTTTAGCAGTCTCACATTAGTAGCTACAATCAGCATCGTATGACGTCCACGAAGACCGTTGCCTCAATTGGCTGTGTTTGGTGTACCCGGAAACGAGGCCTCCCAGTACTGAGGACAGTTAAGTCCCCGATGTCACTTATCGGTGCAGAGTTGAGAGAGATAGCTGAGCATCACAATCCCCCCTGTGTTGCAGCATGATGAGAACCCAGCATTGCACACTGAGCTTGGAGGGATCACTTGGGCACCAGACTTAATACTGGCTCTTGACTGGATGGCCGCATGCAGGAGATTTCTACAATGTAGAGATGGCAGGTGGTGGGTATCTGGAAGTGGCTCTGTGCAGGATGTGAGGATTCCTTGGGAGAGCCCAGAACCAGAGCACAGCATTGTGCAAGCTCTGCATAGTTGGAGAGCCCCCTGGATGACGGGGAATGCACAGTGTGCCACCCCACCTATCCCCAACTGCTAACTTAGAACCAGAAGTGGGGTCCTCTGTATGCGTGCCAGGCCAGGATAAAATGCCTGGGAAAGAGACTGGAGCTCAGAACTCCCTAACTCAAAGTTGCAGGATGGCGGGAAAGACAGGTCTATTTTGAAGATAACGCAACCATATTTTCACCACACGAGCTCGGACGCCGCCTCGGTAAACAAGGTCCGCGCAGAGCAGTGACACCCCCAGGCTGCCTGCGAATAGTCTACTACTGGGAACATAAACAGATTAGGGATGAGCCCACTATCCCGTTGAAGAGGTGCTAAAGTCGTAGATACTGGGCCAGAAGGCGCACCGGAAACCACAGTATCACGCAACTCGCTTTTTTTATGGATGAGTACACCGTAAATAAATCTCGTGCTGGTGCTCGCCCTGTGGAGCTCCACCAGGCAGGTGCAGTGCCGGGTTCTGAGCCTCGACAGAGCCCACCCTCAGCTACTGGAGGACCCTCTAGACCGTCTTGTGGAGTCAGCAGACGGCGGAGGAGAACTACTGACCAAAACAAAACAGAAAAAGAGAAACCCAGAGTGCCACTTGTCGTGATGCACTGGAATGCAGAGGGAGTGAACAGCAAGCAGGCTGGATACAGCAAAAAGACAGAGCTGGAAAACATCTTGTATGAGAAGCAAGTCAGTGTTTGCTGTATCCAAGAGACTCACTTGAAAGCAGATCAAACCTTTAAAATAAGGGGATATCAATGCTTCAGATCCGACAGACAAGATAGACGAAAAGGAGGAGTACTTACTCTTGTAAGGAATAACATTCATGCACACGAAAGGAAAACCTACATGGATGGAGCAGAATATCAGCTGTTGCAGATAAAGGTAGACAAGATGGAAATAGAACTCCTGAACTATTACTGTCCAAACAACAAACCCATGAGTCTCAGCTCTATACAGGTACCAGCCACCAACTTTATAGCAGTTGGAGACTTTAATAGCCACTCCCAGAGCTGGGGCTATAACCATCTGGATCACAGAGGTGAAGAGGTTGAAACATGGCAAGATGATCACTCCCTAATCCTAGTCAATAATGCCACAGATACTCCTACCTTCTACTCCAGAGGATGGCACACAACTTCAACACCAGATCTTGCCTTCGCCACCCCAGATATAGCTGGATCTATTAGTAGAGAAGTAGGAGACCAACTAGGGGGAAGCGACCATCGCCCAATCTTTCTTACTGTCCAGAGTGCAACTCTCAGTACAGGCCCAGCCATTACAAGATGGAACTACAAAAAAGCCAACTGGGGTTTATTCAGGCATCAGGTAAACACGCTGCTGTCTACCCTCAAGGTACAGAACAGAGACATTAATGAAGTGGTAAAAGACTTCAACAGATGCATACTACAAGCTGCAAAAGAAACCATTCCCAAAGGATGCCGGCGTAACTACATACCATACTGGTCCAGCACACTCCAAGAACGTCAGGAAGCTATGGACAGGGCTAGAAAGGATGCAGAGTCTCAGCCTTCACTTGAAACTCACAACAAATGGAAACAGGCTGTAGCAGAGTTTCAGAGAACAAAGCTAGAAGAAAAACGGAAAAGCTGGAGAACTAAAACGGCATCGCTGAACCTTGAGAAAGACGGCAGGAAACTTTGGAGATTAGTCAAGTCTCTAAATGAAGAGCGTTCCTGATGCGTGATGCCATATGATGATGGATGGTATCCGCATGTCTGGTTTTGTGTAGTGTGCAGATGTGTTCAGTCAAAACAATGTTCATACAAAAATAACAGGGCAATCCACATAGGACGTCAGTAAACTCACGACGTATAAAGTCAATGATTCTTGAAACAGCCGTTGACGTTTTTCTTCATTATTTATTGTGGACGCCACAGTGACAAAATGGTTACGCGAATATGTAGACACATCAAACAGTCATTATCACAGCAACATTCAATACAGCAATAGACGGTAGACAGCATTACAATGATGAGTCAGATGCATGTTATATTTCATAGTGCTGTAAATGTAGTCAGGTGGAAAACTCCATCCTTTTCTATAACAGCCAGGAGATAACCAGATGTATGAGATCAGTTCACTCTCCTTAGTCTGACTTCAGCAAGACAGACACGTCTGCCGAAGTATAAATAATGTCCTCAAAAATATCCTCTAGATAATAAAGGTTTTTCAAACCTAGTTCATTTAACAAAGTAGCAAGTAATGGTCCTTGGAACCTGCATCAACCGATGCAGTACAATACAGCGACATGTGAGCTAGGAAAACATCTCGTGACGACGACTTTCGAAGACAGGCTATGAATCGAAATCGTTCACGACCAAAAATCGATAGAGTTAATGAAAATGTTAATTTACCTTGCTTCCGGAAATACACAGAAATATCACGCCTCCCGGCATGTGCAAATACACTAGAGGTATTATCTCGAATAAACGAAATATCCATAAGAGGACTACACATCCCTGACAGAACCAAAAATAGCGGAGATCCCCTCTTCAACGAGGCATCTCTTTCGCCATTCCAAATCGCTCACTCCACTAGTGGTGGGCGGAAACCGATCGACCAAGAAGCAAGACAAGTCATGCGCAGTCCAGCGCAAAATGACCACAGCTCAAACTTAACTGCATTCGATACCAACGCGAGAAGACAAATGCTTACCGAGAAAAGTGACTATAAATTTCAAGCAGTTGTTGCCCTTGCGTTATAAAATAGATATTGAAATAAAACGATGTTGCGAGAATTTATCACGCAACATATCACCACCTCCTCCCGATAAAAAAAAAATGTGGAACATATTTTTTTTTTTAAATATCAAAGAGCATGCGATAAGCGGCTCAAAACGCACGAATTATGCGCTGATAATTAACTAAATTGCCTAACATGAGGCTAATTATAGAGTGTCTGGTGAGGATATACCTCAACAGAAAAATAAATATGTCTCAAAAAATATTCACATCGGGGAGGTGTCACCAACACACATCACGTTAGCATGTAAACACAATATACGTATGCAAGTTACCATAATCATCATTAAACAGCATACTCTAATATTGTCTTTAAAAATGGATGTACAAATCTGATAGGAAAATTTAAATAGTACATTCTTTGACATGTAATGACATAAGTACATAGTAAAGTTAAACTACATGACGATCCAGGACATATGCTCTGGTATTCCGAGGGTAAGTACACAATCTAGAACTCGTCATGCTTGATACTAGTAAGGTAAGTCCTCAGCTCAACAATGACATTCTGAGAAAGTACAAGCAATATAATGCTAATTAATAACTAATATGCTTCATAAGGTACAATACATTATTAATAATTGTGGCTGTTTAGTAAACTAACGGCCCTTATATTAACTACTCAGTCCTCCTCTATCATCTTAAAAAACGAACAGAAGAAGATGACAACAAAGCACGATAGTGTGTACATATAAAGTAAGTACAGATGTGCTAATCTATTGTAGAAATATAGGTGTGTTATGACTCTGTAATATATAGGAAATATAGGACAGAAGTATTAGTTGGAGTCATGTGGGCATCTAGACAAAATGTCAGCCATCACATTATCCGCACCACGGATAGCTCGTACCGTGAAGTGAAAAGGTTGAAGAGCTATAGCATATCGAGTGGATCTCGAACTCTTCAAATTCTTAGTCTGAATAGCTGTAAGAGCTTTCTGATCAGTCTCTAGAATGAAATGTGCGCCCAGGAGGAATCTTTGTAGCTTTAGAATTGACCAAACCATCGCTAACAACTCACGGTCTAAAACCGAGTAGTTCCTCTCTGCCGCATTTAGTTTTCTAGAAATGTACATAACAGGATGCAGAGTATTTGCATATTCTTGCATCAGTGCTGCTCCAATCCCAGTGGATGAAGCATCACTCCGAAGAACAAAAGTCCTATCAAGAGTAGGTAATCTTAAGATGGGAGGAGAAGAAAATATATTCTTGATTTGGTCTAGTGAAGATTGGCATTCTTCAGACCAACGGACCAGATTAGGCGAACCTTTCTTCAACAATGTTGAGAGAGGTGCCATGATCGAAGATAAATTTGGAATAAATCTCCCATAAAATTGAATTAAACCTAAGAGACTCCTAACTTGTTTCTTCGTTTTAGGAACAGAGATGTTCAGTATTTTGGAAGTATTGTGGTCTTCTGTCTTCAAGAGACCATGACCAACACGATGACCCAGGAAAGAGATTTCACCAAAACCAACAAAAGCTTTAGAAGGTTTTGCTGTCAAATTATTCTCACGTAGAGTGGACAGTAAGTCATATAACCCTAAATAGTGATCTTCCCAGGTATCACTGAAGAGACAGATGTCATCTAAGTATGCGATGACATCCGAACGATGTGACAGAATTCGACGCATCATGCGAACGAAAGTGGCAGGGGCGTTCATGAGACCAAAAGGCATAACATTCCATTGAAATAGACCCCTAGGTGTAGAAAAAGCAGTAAGAGGTTTGGCATGCTCTGCTAAAGGCACTTGCCAATAACCTTTAGACAAGTCAAGTTTAGTGAAGAATCTAGAATTAGAAAGTCTAATCAGTAGATCTTCTAACAAAGGCATCGGTTCAGCGTCGAACTTTGTGACCTGATTCAATTTGCGATAATCAACGCAAATTCGTATGTTCTTATCCTTCTTCCGGACAATAACCATGGAAGAAGAATATGGTGAAGTCGATGGTTCAATTATATTTAATTGAATCATTTCATCCAATTCCTTTTCCACTTGCGACTGAAAGTGTATAGGAATAGGATACGGCCTAACCCTAATTGGATTATTGTCGGTAAGAATTATGTCATGTTCTATGACATCTGTGTGTCCAGGAATGTCAGTGAGAACATCCTGAAATGTTTGTAACATCGACGAGACTTGTCGATGTTCGTCACCAGAAAGATTAGGAGAAACAGAAACGTTTTTCCAAGATTCCGTGGAATGTAATGGAACCACTGGAAGGGGAAGGTTGACATCAGAGAAGGTAGCTTCCTCATCCTGTATGACAGACAGGGATGAATAATGACCGTGAGGTGCAGGAGCATCATCCGTTGCCTGGAAAATAGGCAGCAAATAGTCCGGACGTTCGTGAAATTCCGAAAGCATGTTTATGTGGAAAGTTTTATGCTTTCCATCAATATCGACCACATAGTCAACATCGGAAATCCGAGAGACTATTGCATACGGACCTTTCCATGCAATAAGAAGTCTATTTTCCCTACTGGGGAGTAGGACGAATGCTTTGTCACCTGGACAAAGTTGTCGTAGACATCTATTCTTGTTAGCAAACTGCCTTGCCTTCTCTTTAGCAATTTCTGATGAAGCAGTTGCTAGCTTACATGCCTCAATGATCTTTTGTCTAAGAGCAATGACATACTCATATGAGGATTGAGTTTCATCGCTAATATCATCGGCAGTGATGAGATCGTGTAATAAAGACATAGGGCCGCGTGGACGCGCGCCAAAGACAAGTTCGAAGGGAGAAAATCCTGTGTGTTCATTAGGGACTTCTCTATAGGCAAAGAGAGCCGCGGGTAAAACCCTGTCCCAATCTTGAGGATGATCTTCAGTTATCTTACCAAGCAAAGTCTTGAGCGTTCTATTCAGACGCTCAACTAACCCATTAGACATAGGATGGTAGATACTACTGAGAGATCGTTCAATATGTAAGGTAGACATTACCTGTGACATAGTGTCAGATATGAGTTGAGTGCCATGGTCTGACAATATTTCTCTGGGGAACCCCAAGCGAGAAAATATCAACCAAAGAGCATCTGCGATATCTGTAGTAGATATGCTCTTAAGAGGAATAGCCTCTGGCCAACGTGTGCACATATCGACACATGTAAGGATAAACTGATGTCCTCTGGCCGACTTGACCTTAAAAGGGCCAATAATATCTATGGCCATTTTCTGAAACGGCCGAATAGGAATGTCAGCAGCCTGGATAGGCGCAGCATGTCGTGGTCCTCTAGATTTGACCTCCTGACATACCTTGCATGATCGGCAGTAAATACGAATGTCCTTATTGACAAAAGGCCAAAAGAAAGCCGCAAGGACTCTCGACTTCGTACGGGCAAAACCCATATGTCCAGCACATTGCGAGTCATGAGCATGTTGTAATATTTGCACTCTCATGCTCTTGGGAACAAGAATTTGCGAATGTGCCGACGTAGTCGAATCTTGTACCATACGTACAAGTACGCCGTTTCTCATTGCAATCCAAGATTTTCTATTTGTATCCTGATTCGGATCACCTTTCTTCGCAAGAACGAAGAATTTTTTTAAAG
Organism: Oreohelix idahoensis; assembly: GCA_024509875.1. NCBI lineage: Eukaryota > Metazoa > Mollusca > Gastropoda > Stylommatophora > Oreohelicidae > Oreohelix > Oreohelix idahoensis. Next base: position 425,835 of record JAMPIV010011333.1, on the reverse strand, counting down.
AAGGATCTTCTTCTTGCAATTTTATGAAAGAGTCACGAGTGATTACTAAGTGACTATCTTGGCTATCAACTTCATTATCACTATTCAGTGAAGTTTCGGGTGTTTGTAGAGCTTGTGCTCTTGTAACTACTGCATTTGTAGCTTGCATGTTATTATCTTCCCAAGCAGCAATCTGCTGTGGGGTACACTCCCTAACTCCGTGAATACGACCAATAATAAGGTCCGCAATAGGATTAGGTAAGAGACAAGCATGCACATCTCCAGTAAAGAAAGGAGTGGCAATGCGAATTACAGCAGTAGGATATTTTTCTAGAGTGCCGCCAAATGTGACACATTTAATAACCCTTCCTGTAGCACAAGATGGATCTACAAGCGATTGTCTAACACCAATAGTGGTGCATCCGGAATCGAAAAGTAGTGAGACCGGAGTATCATTAACAAGACCCTTATGTAGAATTAAAGAACCCCTCCCGTCATGCGCAACAGCAGCAGGAAGAGCGGGAAGTGGGTGACCACAACTCAAAGTAGTTATGGTACCCGGTTCGAATAAAGTACTGCATTGGGGGCATTTGTTTGCTCTCTCAAAGTCAAAAGCAGAACCAGTGACAGCGTCAAAGTTTTTACTATCAACAACATGATTACAGGCTCCCTCAGTTTCCTGTTGTACAGCATTAGCCTGCTGATATCTCTTTTTTTTGTGTTGAGATCTACCCCGACTATTATTACCTCTGAAGTTATCAGAGTTATTATTATCTCTGCAGTTATTATTGTCTCTATTGTAATTGTTATCCTGGTTCGAATTCCAGTTTCCACGATTACTATCATGTTCACATTGATGCGAACATCTATTTGTTTGGTTCTGAGGTCTTCGGCAGGAATAACCTCTATTACCATATCCTCTTTTGAAATGCTTATAATTATTAGGGTGATAGTAACGAGTACTATCAGGTTGTCTCCAATTCTTCGAAGAAGAATCACCATGAAATTGATTTCCATGATTTTGACAGAAATTACCGCTACTCTTTCTATCAAAATTTTGTTGGAATCTACGAGCAAAGTTTTGACCATACGGAGCTGCCGAAGCAACTGGTAAACCTTCTTTCACCTTAGAGTTACCCATGGTTATGTGTGGGTGCGCAGTTACGTATTGGCAACAGAAATCTTCCATTTCTTTTATTGTTTTAGGTTTACGTTCATGAAGGAAAGCAAGGAAAGACTCATTGACAGACGACATGACTTTGTCTCTAAGTATTAAGTCCATAAGTCCTTCATAAGTTTTTTCCGTCTTAGATAGTTCAACCCATCGTGAGAAAGTAATGCGTATTCTTGCAATAAACTCGGAGAATTCAACTCCATTTTCAGGTAACATGTTTTTAAATTGTAGACGATAGCCGTCTTCGTTAAGCTGATATTTCTTTAACAAAGCGGCCCTGACAACCTCATAATTGTTCTTGTCAGGTTCATCCACCATATTTAATATACTTAGAGCTTTACCTGTCAGTATCCCTGATAACTGATAAACATATTTTGCTTTGTCTATGTTATGAGCTGTACATGCTTGTTCAAATCTGTCCAGATAGAACATTATGTCATCACTGGAAGGACTAAATGTTGGTAACTTAATCTTAAAAGTATCATTATTAGCCTTACCAGAAGATGAACCCTTGTTTGAATCATTACCATTACTCATGCTCGTCAATTTCAATTTTTCCAACTCTAAAGCTAAGACCTTTTCTTCATGTTCCATTTTTGCTTTCTCTTTCCTCTCATCAGACTCTCTCTGTAATCTTCTTTCCTCAGCCTGAGCCTCTATTTGAAGTCTTTCAGCTTCTTTTTCAAGTCTTTTATTCTCAGCTTCTTTTTCAAGTCTTTTATTCTCAGCTTCTATTTCAAGTCTTTTATTCTCAGCCTCTTTTTCAAGTCTTTTATTCTCAGCTTCTAGCTGGAGTTTTCTTTCCTCAGCTTCTGATTCCCTTTTTTGTTTTTCCATTTCCATTTGGAATCTTTTTTCATCCACCTGCATCTGCAGTTTCTTTTGTTCAGCTTCCATATGCAGTTTCTTTTGTTCAGCTTCCATTGCTTTATCATATCGAGCAGTTGCAAATTCTTCTAACTTATCACCAGTCTTCCCAAGCAATTTACCCTGCTCAATAAAGTGCTCAAATGTAGACATGTTGTCTAACATATGAGTCCAAAACCTGAAATAATTAACTAATTTATTTCAAACCTAAGTGTAACAAGTCTTAATTAAGCACTTGTATATTCACATCACCTTATATTATCCCAGTCTCTGTGGGAAACAAGTCTCCAATCAAAGAACTTGTATATGAAATATCAGCACTCAATTCTTGATCATAAGTGCACTTCTCATTCAATAGTGCACGACACTATTCATCATTCATTTATCATCAGTGTAGTAGTAACAGTGCATTAGCATAGCCCATTAACTAATTACTATAACTGTAAACAATGACTATGTAAACACATGCAGAATGTAAACATTGAAAATGTAAACAATGCAAACAATGTAAACAATAACAATGTAAACAATAACAAAGATCAGCAACAATACAAAAACGTTCGCAGAAATCAACTAAAAATAAAGCAGAAATTAATGAAATATCACAAAAAATGTGACGATATCTGCGATAGAATTAAACAAAATACATGACACCACAGTGTATAAACAAAAATGTTGTATGAAACTAAATTATAGACAAGAGTAGGCTAACAAATACAAACAAATCAAAACAAAACTAAAGAATGCGAAATAATAACGAAAACAATATTAAAACATGTCATCACAGCTAACATAAATAGCAACAGAAGTCGCTTAGCAAATTCCAGTATCGGAAATTTGCAAACCCTACAGAAAACGCTCACAATAGACGACCTCTATGACGTGGCATAATCTAACGGAGACACCACCCAACCGAGAACCCGCTGAAATATAAACATATAAATATACAAATAACATATAGACATATAACATATAGAATGAGATGATACACAGAAGACTCAGCAGAAGTATAAGGGCACAGTTTACATACAAACAGGCCACTTAACTTATAGGCTTCCAATCGTAGAACAGCAGAAAAAACGGATGTCAATCAACGTCCTAAAGAGCGAAGCTCCAACGATGATGGCACATCTGAACTGCTTCCACTGCTAACACGATGGTACAAGAGCTTCTGAAATACTGTGTGTTGAGTTGTTTCGGCACTTGACCTTCTAATCCAAAAGTAAGTTGATGGAAATCGGTACTTGGCCTTCTTCAGAAAACAACCCGTTTCAACCGGCACTTGACCTTCACAAAAACGACAGCACTGGAACCTTGACAGCGCAACTTGCTTGACTTGCGTAAAAGATAACAGCAGTCCGAGTTATCCGGCAACATGTAACAACGCCGGGTACTGTCAAATTCTTGTTTCCGTCAAAAAATTGAAATTTTGACTTTTACCGGGCAACGCCGAGTACTTTGAAAATTTTGAAGATGTTGACTGTATTGAAGAATGTTAATTTCTTGAAGGATGCTGATGAATTCTTGTTGAAAATGAAGTGGGTAAGGGACCCCGTGTTTGCTGGTACCAGAATCAAACCAGCTTATGGCCACCAAATGATGCGTGATGCCATATGATGATGGATGGTATCCGCATGTCTGGTTTTGTGTAGTGTGCAGATGTGTTCAGTCAAAACAATGTTCATACAAAAATAACAGGGCAATCCACATAGGACGTCAGTAAACTCACGACGTATAAAGTCAATGATTCTTGAAACAGCCGTTGACGTTTTTCTTCATTATTTATTGTGGACGCCACAGTGACAAAATGGTTACGCGAATATGTAGGCACATCAAACAGTCATTATCACAGCAACATTCAATACAGCAATAGACGGTAGACAGCATTACAATGATGAGTCAGATGCATGTTATATTTCATAGTGCTGTAAATGTAGTCAGGTGGAAAACTCCATCCTTTTCTATAACAGCCAGGAGATAACCAGATGTATGAGATCAGTTCACTCTCCTTAGTCTGACTTCAGCAAGACAGACACGTCTGCCGAAGTATAAATAATGTCCTCAAAAATATCCTCTAGATAATAAAGGTTTTTCAAACCTAGTTCATTTAACAAAGTAGCAAGTAATGGTCCTTGGAACCTGCATCAACCGATGCAGTACAATACAGCGACATGTGAGCTAGGAAAACATCTCGTGACGACGACTTTCGAAGACAGGCTATGAACCAGAAATCGTTCACGACCAAAAATCGATAGAGTTAATGAAAATGTTAATTTACCTTGCCTTCCGGAAATACACAGAAATATTATGCCTCCCGGCATGTGCAAATACACTAGAGGTATTATCTCGAATAAACGAAATATCCATAAGAGGACTACACATCCCTGACAGAACAAAAAATAGCGGAGATCCCCTCTTCAACGAGGCATCTCTTTCGCCATTCCAAATCGCTCACTCCACTAGTGGTGGGCGGAAACCGATCGACCAAGAAGCAAGACAAGTCATGCGCAGTCCAGCGCAAAATGACCACAGCTCAAACTTAACTGCATTCGATACCAACGCGAGAAGACAAATGCTTACCGAGAAAAGTGACTATACATTTCAAGCAGTTGTTGCCCTTGCGTTATAAAATAGATATTGAAATAAAACGATGTTGCGAGAATTTATCACGCAACATATCCTCACCTAGGCAGACTATCACATTGGATGAAGGTGGCAAACTTTTCAGAGGAAAACAAGCTGCAGACCTGTTTGCTAGAAGATACAGTTCAGAAAGCAACTTACCCATTAACATAGACCATCAGAGAGAGATAAGAAAAGAAATACTGGCAACCATGGGACAGACAGATACTCCTGCCCCAATGAGGGAACCCATCACACTAGGAGAACTACAGAACGCTATTTCCAAGCTTAAGTTTCAAAAGTCACCCGGCCCAGACACAATCAGCAACGAAATGCTAGTAAATCTAAGCTCAGCAGCAAAGACAAAACTGCTTGAGATATTCAACCACAGCTGGTTGAAAGGAACGGTACCCCAAGTATGGAGAGAAGCCATCACAATACCCATACTAAAGAAAGGGAAATGTAAGACCGAGGCTGCAAGTTACCGGCCAATCAGTCTCACAAGCTGTGTTGGGAAGACTATGGAGCGAATAGTCAACCACAGATTGAAATGGTATTTAGAGTCTGAGCAGATCCTGGTGCCGGAACAAGCTGGATTTAGAGAATGCTACAGTATAGAAGACCAAGTTACTTACTTGTCTCAAGCAATAGAAGATGCGTTCCAGGAGAAGAAAAAGGTCCTAACGATCTGGGTCGACTTCAAGCAGGCCTTTGACAAGGTGTGGAAAGATGGCCTTATTGCAAAACTTAGGAGAAGTGGAATCCAAGGCAACATGATGAAATGGATTCAGTCATACTTGCATAACAGGAGAACTAGAGTCACTCTTGACGGTCTGCAGAGCAGAAAAGTGTTGCTCCATCAGGGGGTACCTCAAGGAGGAGTAATTTCCCCAACACTCTTCCTTGTTTACATCAATGACCTGGTGAAAGATCTCCCCGCAGGAGTGAAAGCTGCCTTATATGCAGATGACCTAGTACTCTGGTGCGCTGATGAAAACGTCACCACAGCAAATTATAGAATGCAGCGGGCAGCAGACATGCTAGTGTCATGGGCAGAGAAATGGCTTATCACAATAAACACAGACAAAACCTCCACAACACTGTTCTCCCTCGCCCCCAAGGACAAATCAGCTAACATACACCTAGGGACATCCGTGATCAAGGAAGAAAGCTACCCCACCTATCTTGGGGTGACATTTGACCAAAGGCTTACATGGAATAAGCATATTGAAAATGCAGAAGGAAAGGCCCGAAGACGACTAGGCATACTCAGAAAATTAGCAGGTACCAACTGGGGAGCAAATGAACGAAATCTAAAGAAGATTTATAATGGAGTAATAAGACCACACTTAGAGTTTAGCTCAGCAGCATGGTCATCAGCTGCTAACTCACATCTGCAGTCTTTGGACAAGGTGCAAAATCAAGCTCTCAGGCTCATTACAGGAGCCATGAAAACTACACCAATATCAGAGTTGCAGAAGGTTGCTGGATTACAGACATTGTCTCATAGAAGAGACACAAAAACCATGATCCAGATGGAAAAGTACAACAGTATGCCAACGCACCCAATGAAGGCAAGACTAGATGATCTGGCATTGGGACGTCTAAAGCGTAGCAGCTTTGTGCATCGGGGAAAAAGACTTAAAAGACAGCATCAAGAAGACCTATCCATGAAGACAACACCACTGAAGCCCACCCTATACCCTGTACCATGGGAGCAGGCCAGCAATGCCCTCCAAATTAATACATCAGTCAGTGGTCTCACAAGTGGATGTGAGTAAAATGATCTGCAAAAACGAACTGCTACATTGAGTATGATCCAAGAAAGCTATCCCGATCAATCATGGATACATGCCTATACAGATGGATCAGCAACTAATGCTGTTAGGAATGGAGGTGCTGGTATCTTTATCTCATATCCTGACAACCACTATGAGACTAGGCACATTCCCACTGGTAAATTCTGTTCCAACTATACAGCTGAGGTTCAAGCTCTAGAGCAAGCTGCAAATATGATTTATAACACCAACTCTGACTGCCACCAGGTAGTCATCCTCACAGATGCACTGTCTGTCCTGCAAGCTCTCAAGGGTGGTAAACTCCAGCATCTGAGAAATGAACTAAACAAGGTAGCTGCCAAAAAGAGAACCATACTTCAGTGGGTACCATCTCATTGTGGTGTACCCGGAAATGAAAAGGCAGATAAACTTGCAAAAAAAGGAGGAGAATGTGAACAAGAAGATAATGAAGTCACATACTTTGAGAAAAAGAGAGCTATCCAGACTATCAGAAGAGAACAGAACCAACCCAAAGACGACTATCACACTCTCGACCGGCAGGGACAGATAACTATTTTTCGCCTCAGGACAGGGCATAACAAACTGAATAAACACATGCACAAGCTACGATTGTCTGCTTCACCACTGTGCACATGTGGATTAAACGAACAAACTGCTGAGCATGTTCTACAGGATTGTCCTCTGTATGACCAGTTAAGAAGGACATACTGGCCCAATGACTCAACACTAAACTCAAAGCTATATGGAGCTAAAGAGGAACTTCAAACAACAGTCGAATTCATCATGAGAACTCGTCTGACGGTGTAAACATCAAAGATGCGATCGCAGGAAGAAGAAGAAGCATCGTATGACATATCTACCCGTAATAATGAAATCTCGGTCACTATAGAGCTTGTTGTTTATTGGCAATGATTACCATGGCGAGTAAACTCGGGTAATATATTCACCAAGACTATTAATAATTGTTTATTTCGACGGCTAATGTATGCACGAGATAACAGTGGAATGATGTATAAATAGAGCTGTTTTCGGTTTTCTGATGCGTCAATTTGGAAGAGCATCCTTTATAACTTCGAAGAAGAAATCTGATGTCATGAGAAAAAGTCCAGTTTACATTTTCCTCGCGCTTTCCTTGGTAAAATACATTTTGTCTTTTGAGTTACTGTGTAATATATTATGACATATTAATCTGTGGAGCAATGCCATATAATTGTTAACATGTTTTTATTGTGAGGTAGGGACAATAACATTATTAAAAAAGAAAAATTCTAAATACCTTTTAAAATAAGGAAGCACATCAATTCATAAGATTAATTTGTTAAATTCCTAAGATAAAACGGTGTAAAAGGTTATGTGCAACTAAAGAATGTACGCCTCTGTCACGACATATGCTCGTTCTCTTTTTTTTGAGTCTTCACTCCTCTCCGGCATTATCACTCGACCATCCCTTCTGCGTGCGTATTCTTTCATTTTCTATTGTTTACACTTTCCACGACAGAGGTCATCTTGTCACACCTCTCACCTACCACTCTCCCGTTGTTATTATATCCTTTGTTATCGGCGATGCTTGGTATCCGCGCTGGTGTAATGGTTACCACATTGCGCTGGCGATCAGGTGTTCAAGGTTCAAGCCCGAGCGTGAGCATTTGAAGTAGTGCCATCGACCGGGATTTTGACTGAATAATTTGAACGGCTCCTGAGATAACCCTCTGAGGATGGGAAGGAGCGAAGCTCCTGACCGGGTGGAAGGAAAGTCCACAGGCTCCTCAGCCTTGCAATGACAGCCCAAGTGCCGCTGGTTAAGAAAAAGAAATCGGCGATGCTTAGCGAAGGAGCTAACTTACTACATTGACTTTTCGCTTATCGCCAGTTCCAGACGGAGTAAGAGTCTACACGGAGCGACATTCCTTCTTGTCCTATACAAGAAACCATGCTGTCGCATGATAAGGTGCTAGTTCGTAAACATGACGTGCCAAAATACACGGTCCATTTCACTGGGATGTCGGTTGATGCCAATCTGATTAAAGATTAAGACACGGACAGTGATGTAATACTTCCAGCAGATGGAATTTGTTGGTATGATCAACTACGAGAAAGTACCATCTTGGTAAATATTATCAGTAAAAAATCTGTGAGTAGTGAGTATGTAAATATGGCAAATACCAACGGAAGTGGCAAGACAGTATATGATAATAGATTTTGAAAATCACATGTAAAGGGCAATATCTTATGTTGTCGCGTATTAATGATCTACTTGAGGGTAGTGGGGAAAGACCCCTACCAAAATTAGAAACTTATTCGCAATTGGTTTGGCGTTTGAGATGGCAAGATAGACTGCTCCTGATTGGATCTCTCCTCAACGCAGCAACCTGGGTGTGTAGGCGAAAATGTTCGCATATAACCTACACTATTTTTATACTTACTCACAGACTCCCAGTTTCCTCAAGGGGAAATCATAGACAGCCTGGAACACGGAATATTAAGACCAAAATATAGTACATAGGACTGGACATGAATTCTAACACTGGAAGACAGTAACCCCAGAGACATTACTTTGCGCCTTAAGTTCTAGGATTCAACTTCACGTGCTTTCAGTTAGACACTTAACACGCCTAAAAGGTACGGCATCTTAAACAGTTGCCCGACAATATTCGGATATATCCTGTGCAAAAAGTCTCTGTTCGCCCGGAAAAACTCGGGGTAAGTTGTAATATGTACATTTTATCATTTTATATTTGCATTTTGACATGTATAATTGCTGTGGATGTACAGTGGCTTATGAAGCTGGCAACCTAATCACTGCCAATAACTTGATATATGAACCAACACTGCAAGAGCCGGTGGCTGATTCGTGCAGGTTCCCTCACAAGGAACCAACAGTAGAGATGAGCCCAGGCTCCATGGAGAGCAGAGAGTGGAATGATGATATCATGGTGTACATATATATTATACATGCACTTTAGTAAATTTCATATATATATATATATATATATATATATAATATATATATATATATATATATATATATATATATATATATATATATATATATATATATATATATATATATATATATATATATATATATATATATATATATATTATATATATATATAATATATATAATATATATATATATATATATATATATATATATATATATATATATATATATAATATATATATATATATAATATATATATATATATATATATATAAATATATATATATATATATATAATATATATATATATATATATATATATATATATATATATATATACTGAAGCACATTAAAAACGCACCACTTGTATAATCCAGGAACAGAGTGTGAAATGTAAATATAAGTGTTTACAAGTTTACATATTTGGAATCTTTATTCATTTTCCTATGAATCCATGCTGGTCATTAATTTGTACATTTGATTGTTATGAAATTCATTGCATTCTGTGCAGGCAAGGGAGAAAACCAAAAATGCAACCAATAAAAAAATTCATTCACACTATCCTCAGTATCTGGTATGTTCACCGTGTGCTTGCAAACAAGCTTGGCAGCGGCTCCGCATGGAACGCACAAGTCTCTGAAGGAAATTCCGGGGAATCAAGTCCCATTCACGTGTAAGAGCAGCTTCGAGCTGTTGCAGATTAGCTGGAGAACCGTGCCTGTAGACTCTGCGTCCAAGCTCATCCCACATATGTTCTATAGGGGACGTGTCTGGTGATAGGGGAAGCCAATCAATCGTCACAATGTTCTGCTGCTGTAGATATTGCTGCGTAATGCATGCGGTGTGCGCACGAGCGTTATCCTGCTGAAAAAGCTGCAAGTCTGGATAATTTGTGAACGCAGGAGCAACTAATGCATCCAGAACCTCATCTCGATATGTCACAGCATTAACATTTCCACGGAAGACGTGAAGAGGCAAGCGATGGTGAAAACTGAATCCTCCCCAAATGTGAATACTGCCACCTCCAAATCGGTTGTGCTGACGAACACAGCAATCTGCAAAGCGCTCTCCACACCGTCGCCAAATCCGCATAAGTCCATCAGCAAAGGATATGTTGAATCTGATCTCGTCTGTGAATAGGACAGCATTCCACTGCAGTCTAATCCATCTGACATGTTGCTCTGCCCATTGCAGGCGCTGCTGACGATGTCTGTGAGTCACGTTTGGCCCAACATAAAGTCGTCTTGCAGTAAGGCCTGTATCTCTGAGTCGTCGTATGACTGTTATTCGAGAGACTTGCCCACGTCTACCCACTATTGCTCTTGCTGTTTGACTTGCCGAGAGAGAACGATTCCTTAGGTGACTCAGCACAATATGACGATCTTGCGCAGGGGTAGTAACTCGTGGTTGGCCACTCCGAAGTCTATCCCGGGCACTGCCAGTGGTTCCGTAACGTTCATTGAGACGTACAATAGTGCTGTGGTGGCAATTCATCCTTCTGGCAATGGCCCGCGAGCTCATTCCGGTCTCCTAAATACCAATGGCTCGTTGGCGGTCGTTTTCAGATAGTCGTGGCATTTCAAGCACATGTACTGGGTGTTTTGTCTCAACGGCCTTTTTATACCGAGTATACTGCCACAGCGTGTACACATTTTCAGGGTCATAGCTGTTGGGAATCGTGTTGCATGTGTAATTTTCATTGTTTTCATGTAGTCTGTACACAAACCCGTGGGTTGAATCATGCACTTTCCATTCCAGCAGCCATTCGCTTTCTACCTCATGACAAACACGGGGAAAATCCATTCTCACATTTTTTTCCCCAGCTTTTCGGCATCAGTATATATAATAGTGGTGCGTTTTTAATGTGCTTCAGTATATATATATATATATATATATATATATATATATATATATATATATATATATATATATATATATATATATATATATATATATATATATATATATATATATATATATATATATGCTGTAAGAGCACGCTATTACATCCCCTGCATAGGATGGTTTGCCAGTGCTGGGAAGAGACAACTATTCCTCAAGACATGCGAGATGCCAAGATTGTAACACTGTATAAAAATAAAGGAGACAGAAGTGATTGCAATAACTACAGAGGCATCTCTCTTCTTAGTATTGTTGGTAAGGTTTTTGCCAAAGTCATCTTAATGCGACTACACAAGTTAGCTGAGCGCATATATCCAGAGTCACAGTGTGGATTCCGAGCTGGCAGATCAACAACAGACATGATCTTCTCTCTCCGCCAGCTTCAGGAAAAATCAAGAGAGCAGAAAAGACCATTATATATCGCCTTTATAGACCTCACAAAAGCATTCGACCTGGTTAGTAGGGATGGACTCTTTAAAATCCTCCTGAAAATAGGCTGCCCTTCTAAAATGCTGGAAATGATAAAGTCATTCCATGGCGGCATGAAGGGAACAGTCCAATATGCTGGAAGCACGTCACAGCCCTTTGATATACGAAGTGGCGTTAAACAAGGCTGTGTTCTGGCTCCGACCCTCTTCGGAATCTTCTTTGCCTTACTCTTGAAACATGCATTCAGAGATGCAACTGAAGGAATATGCCTTCACACTAGGTCAGATGGCCGTCTGTTTAATCTTTCAAGGCTGAAGGCAAAAACAAAAATCAGAAGGGTCACTATAAGAGACTTTTTGTTCGCTGATGATGCTGCAGTAGTCACTCAAAGCCAAAGGAGCTTCAGATCTTGATGAATCGCTTCACTAAAGCATGCAAGGACTTTGGCCTCACAATAAGTCTAAAGAAAACGAATGTGCTGAGTCAGGATGTGGGTGCTGCACCAGTTATCACTATCGATAACTATGAATTGGCAGTGGTGCACCACTTCACATACCTAGGGTCTACCATCAATGACAAACTCTCACTGGATACAGAAATCGACAGCCGCATTGGCAAAGCTGCAGCTACCTTTGCCCCGCCTCACATCGCGTGTTTGGGGAAACTCTAAACTCACAATGAAGACCAAAGCTGCGGTATATAATGCCTGCGTCACCAGCACACTCCTATATGGCAGCAAGACCTGGACGACCTATGCTAAGCAAGAAAGAAGGCTCAATACCTTCCATTTGCGGTGTCTACGCCGCATCCTCGGCATCTCGTGGAAAGATAAAGTGACAAATGTCGAGGTGTTGTCACGTGCTGGCCTTCAAAGTATGTATACGCTTCTTAGACAACGCAGACTTCGCTAGCTTGGCCATGTTCGCCGCATGGAAGATGGTCGCATCCCAAAAGATATCTTCTACGGACAATTAGCAGATGGCAAGAGAACAGTTGGGCGACCACAGCTGAGGTTCAAAGATGTGTGCAAGAGAGATATGAGGGCACTGGACATGGATCCAAACACATGGGAGGATGAAGCTGCCGATCGCACTAAGTGGCGATGCTATTTACGGCGCCACCTCAGATTGGGCGAAGAGAGGCTCACACAAGAAGCAGAGGTGAGGAAAAACCGTCGAAAGGAGCACCAGGAAAATAAGCAGCTGAGGGCTGTCACCTCAGGGGCGCATTCCCATAGTCAGTTATGACTGAAGGGGCTATTATAATATATATATATATATATATATATATATATATATATATATATATATATATATATATATATATATATATATATATATATATATATATGTATATATATATATATATATATATATATATATATAGACTGTCGTCTTCCGCTGTGTGACAAAACGGGGCGGCCCCTATCGATCGTTGTTTCACTCCGGCAGTATCGGTACATTTATGGTACTGATTTTTATTATTTGCTCTCAATGGTCGCACTTTTCTTTCTGTCTTTCTTTTTCTGCTTGTGTGGCAAGTATTTTGTAGGTGCGAACATTTGTTGGCACTCCTCTATGTGATGCGACCTGTTTGTTACCGGTCATCCTAGCTTGCGGGGAGCAACTGAGATAAGATAGTCGCCGGCATGTTTAGATTGAACCGCTGATTAGACGACTCGTTTGGTAACCCAGATGGGCAGATACGGAGTTGTGCGTACTAATACGACAGATAACGAGATTACTGTCTGGGTGACACATTCTGGGCAGCCAAATATGATATAATAGCGTCCGGTCAGTTGCTTAAATGTAATAATGGATTTATTACATTTGAAACAATATGAGTCTACAAATGTGTTTGCAAGAGGGTATGCAAGGCCCCATATGTCCATATATAGTAATACGTGAACTTTTGCTTCACGCACCTTATTTCACGTGGAATATTTTTGAAATCATCACACCCTATCTGCATGATTTGAAATGATTGGATCTTTCTGATTAGATTCATAACAACAATGCGTGGGAAGATAGGAATATAGTCTGACCATTTTGCAGTGTTATTTCACTGTGAATTTCACGCTCGCCAAGACAACATCAGACCTCGCTAGAGTGAAGACAAGATTCATAATTCCTTATTTTAACCGGACCTTTTATTGGAGAACCAAATAAGACTTACAAAGCACAGGAAATCTTTACATTTTAAAAAGAAACACCGGGACTAGGAAACTGAAGAAAGACACGGAATCAGAGGGAATTGAAGTTAAAATTAACGACCCCCAGTACACGTGAAAGAAAGCAGCTGCCAGTTGCCTTTTTTAAAGTTCTCTGAGGAAAAACGTCTGTGAGCCAAGATTGGCGTTAGTAGTGCAATTTTCATTCTATGTTTCATTACTAACATGTGAACTAACATATGTATATATTACCATGTGAATTTTAATGTGTGAAAATTGCCACAGGACGCCCAAGTCATTTGAGGCTGGCAACCTCAGTATCTAGAATGATTAGTTCATGATACACCACTGCACGGGCTGGTGATTGCTTTACTGCTAGTTTCGTAAAGAGAACTAAAAGCATAAAATAGTTCCAGGTTCCCTATGGAGCAGGGAGGGAAAGGTGAAAGAAATGATGTACATTCTAAGCATAATACTTACATTTTCAAAGCAGTGTAAATGTCCCTATAAACATAGTCACTTTAAAATTAATGTAAGTTTTCAAGCTTAAACCAGTGTAAATGTCTATGTGAAAATATTCATTTTAAAGTAATGGAAGTTTCAAACTTTTCAATCGGTGTGAAACGTAAATGAAAACATATTCAATTTAGATTGTGAACACTTTTCAATCAGTAGAGATGTATATGTAAACAGACTATATCTGTATTATTAGCCTTTTCATTTAAATGTCATGTAATGCTAAAGCTATTCTATTTAAATGTAAAGGAAGTTTTATCCCGAGGGATTAAATTTAATTCTCATCGAGGGTAAAGTCTGAGTAATTGGGATGGTGGTGTGGGAAGATAGGAACCCATAAGTATGGGGTGGAAAACGCTATACTCAGGAGAGCGTTTCGTTCTATTCTTTTACCATAGTTATTGGTGGTACCAGCAGAAAGTACTATCTCTGGAACAAGAAGGGAACCGTGGTCTAAGCTTTAAGACGAAGGACCAACGAGGTAAACTCTCCTTGAGATTTCTGGAAAACGAGCTACCCTCGACAACTTTGATCAGAGACGAGCGTGAGCAGAGTGAAAAGAACCAACTCATAAGAAAGAGCAGAACCGTCATTGGCAGCTAAGTTCAAATAGATGTTACCACTTGAACTTCTTGTAACATCTCACATTCCCTAAAGACTGTGATGATAACTTTTTTTTGATCCATAACTATTCAAATTATTTTCCAACTGTTAAAACCTACAGTGATTATTAAATTTTGTTATTTGCAATGTTACAAATTTAACTTCGATTTAATCAGTTTAAAGTTACTGCATGTTTGTCTCAGTTAAATTACTAAACACACTCTAAACAGAGTTATACTAGAATAATAGAATTCCACTGAGTAAATCAGAGGTGGGTGCTTAAACGTGCTGAAAGTAATAAGTGCTTAAATCCTTCTCAAAAGCGTCGGCAGAATTACAGAGTTAACATACTCAGCCAAAGCAGTATTGTTCTCGCTTATTCTGAATATCTCGTGAAGATTCCCTTTGTAATAGAAGTGTCATCACCCTTCTATCTACATCTCTTCTTCTTCCAAGATCTCCTGTTTGTGCATCAAATTTTACACGGCAGAGCGCCTTCGTACTTGCAAATATTATTTCGCTTTAAATACTGCTCATATTTTATACGTGACGACCTACTTTTGGACCTTGCAAAACCTCGAACTGACCTCTTTCGAAGTTGTTTTAGTTATGCAGGTGCTTTAGCATGGAATTCCCTACCCAAGTCTGTCAAAACTGATAATTACATCTCATTCAAAAGACATCTGCATTCACATATCATGAAGTCTTGTACAGACATTTAACGACAATTCCGTTTGAGTTATTTCAACGTTTCCACGAGCATTTAACTGTCATTGTAATATTTTCATTTGAAATTGACTTTTTTATATTAAGTAGCTTTATTGCTTGACCCCTCCCCCCCCTCTCTCTCTCTCTCTCTCTCTCTCTCTTTCTCTCTCTCTCCCTTTCTCTCTCTCCCCCTCTTTCTATGTGCGTAAATGACTATGAGTAAATGTACTTGTGTATGCTCAGTTTCTGATTGTGATGATACTATTAATTAATCCTGTCTGAAGTTGTTAATATTTTAATTTGTAAAACGCTGAAAATTGTATTGCAGGGCAGAAATGTAAAAAAGCAATTATGCCTATTTCTTTACCCTGATGAAATAAAGATTTCGTTCGTTCGTTCGTTCTGCCAAGAGTAATCTTGTGCGAAGGTAGATACCTTTGAAGCCCATATTAGATACTTTTGAGTTTTGGCCACTGTTGGACCACTACTGCAAAGCAGGGGAGGCAATACCGTCACAGGCTGTGCAAAAACACATTCATTCGACTCACAGGGGTTACAATTAACGCTCAAGGAGGGGTAAAGATTATGAGGAAGATGAAGTGATGGATGGAAGCGGAGGTTGCTTGATGACTATGTCAAGAGACCCAATACATCTTCTTCTTCTCTTCTTTGATCCATAACCGTCAACCGTCAAAGCAGTCAGCGGCCATCACGCCTGGTGGCGTCTTGTAGGGCAGCAACAAATTGATTCCACTTTGCTCGGTCGGCGGCCATCCTTCGTACAGTGCCCCAACTGTGGTTCATTTTTTGCATCTCAGCTTCCACAGTTCTCCGCCAAGTTGTTTTTGGTCGGCCTCTCTTTCGCTTTCCCTCGGGGGTCCATAGCATAGCTGTTCTTGCGATGGTATCAGGGTCCCTTCTGAGGACATGGCCAACCCAACTCCAGCGTCTGCCAGCTATGATGGTGTGCATGTCCTCCTGGTTACTCCGAATAAGTAGTTCTTGGTTGCTGATGGTGTTTGGCCAAAAGATTCGGAGAATTTTCCTTAGGCAGATTGTGTGGAAGGAGGACAGTTTCGACATTTCCTTCTCTGTTACTCTCCAACATTCCGCACCATAGAGAAGTACAGAAAGTACGCAGCTCTCATACAGTCTTAATTTGGTGTTTGTGCTGTACTGGGAAGACTTCCAAATGTTGTTGAGAATAGCAAAGGCTGTTCTCGCTTTATTCATTCTGTTGTTAATGTCCTTGCTTGTTCCGCCGTCAGGTGTTACTATGCTTCCTAGGTAAGTAAATGTGTCTGTCTGTTCTAACTTCTGGTTCCTTACTGTTATTGGCTCAGGATTGCCCACATTTAGTGTCATGACCTCTGTCTTCTTTAGATTGATGTTCAGGCCAACCTGCTGGCCATACTTATTCAGTCTATCAGTTTTGTCTTGAATGTATTGGTGTGAATGCGCGAGCAGTGCAATGTCATCTGCATATTCCAAATCTTCCAGTGTAGAAAACGTTGTCCATCTAATTCCTCTTGGACTGCCCTCTGTTGTCTGGCGCATCACCCAATCTATGACTGTCAAAAATAATGTTGTTGATAAGGGGCATCCCTGTCGTACTCCTGTTTTCACTTCGAAAGTTACATTACTCGATCCAACACTGCACGTAAAGTTAGAATAGAGGCTTTTTATAATGGAAACAATGCGGCTGGGAATTCCATAAGCCCTCAGAATTTTCCATAGGCTGTCCCTGTGTATGCTGTCGAAAGCCTTTTCAAAATCAACAAAGTTAATGTACAGCTGTCTCTGCCATTCTGAGCACTGCTCTATAATGTTCCTGAGGGCAAATATATGATCTGCACATCTTCTGTTCTTTCTGAAGCCCGCTTGTTCTTTCCTCAGTTTATGGTCAACTGCTTTTGAAATTCTCTGGATGATTATCCTGCCTAGTATTTTGCTGGGAACTGAGAGGAGGGTAATTCCTCTCCAGTTGTTGCAGTCTGCAAGGTCGCCCTTCTTGGGCAATTTGACAATTGTTCCTTTACTCCACTCTGTTGGTGTTGTCTCAGTTTCCCAGACTTGTGCAAATAGTGGTTCTAATAGTTCTGCTGCTAGTTCAGGGTCTGTCTTGAATAGCTCAGCATTCAGATTGTCGTGACCAGGCGCTTTTCCATTTTTTAGCCCTTTGATAGCTGTGATAATTTCTTCTTTTCGTGGAATGTCTGTATTTACGTCTAAGTCACTTTCAGCCTCAGGAACATTCAGCTGAGTCTCTGGTGGTTCCTTATTCAGTGTTTCTCTGAAGTGCTCTGCCCACCTTGTTTCCTGCCCCTGTGCTGTGGTGATGAGATTTCCTTGCTTGTCTCTTACTAACGTTATGTTGTTTGCACCTCGTTTTCCACTGATAGCTTTAGTTATTTTATAAACTGTGCTTTGTTCATTTCTCAGTGCTGCCTCTTCTGCCTGTCTTGCAAGGTCATCCAGAAATGTCCTTTTGTTAGCACGGGTTTGACGTTTTACTTCCTTGTCCAGCTGACTGTACTGTTCACTATATATTGCCTTTAACCTGGGAGACTTAGCTTCTGTTTTCTTCCTTTTCATTTCCTTTCTCTTCGCTATGGTGTTTAGCGTTTCTGGTATTATCCAGTCTTGGCTCTTTCTTTCCTGGAATCCCAAGCATGACTTGCTGCTTTCTTTATATATTGTTGAGATGGTGTTGAATTTCTGGTCCAATCCGTCGGTCTCTGTTCTTTCCTGGCTTTTGGTAATCAGATATCGTCTCTTTACGTCGACCACAAACGCTTTTCTGGTGAGGGGGTCCTTAAGTTTCGTGATGTTGTATCTTTTCTGTTTGACTGCAACTGGTCCAGCAGCTCTGAGTTTCACCTTCAGTCTTGCTACTACTAGGTGATGATCACTTCCCACATCTGGGCCTCTTCTTACTTTCACGTCTTGTAGTGCATGTCTCCATCTGCCATTGATCATTATGTGATCTATCTGTTTTTGTCTCGTCCGTTTGGTGATTCCCATGTTAACTTGTGCACTTCTTTGTGTTGAAAAAGTGTTCTTCCGATGACCAGGTTGTTAATACTGCAGAAGCTTATTAATTTGTCCCCATTCTCATTTACTGTTCCACTGCCGCATTTCCCCATTACTCTTTCGTTATAATTATTGTGTGTTCCAACTTTCGCATTTAGGTCTCCCATTACTATAATAAGATCGTACCTGGGTACAGTTTCCATTTCCTTTTGTACCTGTTGATAGAACTCGTCCTTGATCTCTTCGTCGCTGTCATTTGTTGGTGCATAACATTGTATAATTGTGGTGTTGGTGAATCTCCCTCTCAGTCTTGCTCTTATTAGTCTGTTGTTAATGGGTTTCCATTCCAGTAGAGACCTTTCCATTCCTTTCTTAAGGATAATGGCTACACCTTCGTTGTGCTGACCGTCCTCTCTACCAGAATAAAGTACTGTTTCCCCTGTAGCTGTTTTTATTCTCCCCATCCCTGTCCATCTGCTCTCGCTTATTCCCAGGATATGTAGTTTGTAGTTCCTCATCTCTGCTGTAATCTGTCTCAGCTTTCCTGCCTCGTTCATAGTTCTGACATTCCAAAAACCAATTCTGGTTTCGTGTTTTGCGGTCTGGGCATCCGTTTTCATGCCAGTGGCTTCCTTTCGGCTTTCACCACTGTCAGTCATACGAGCCTGAGACTCCGGATGTCCGTCCCGCATCAAAGTATTTCCATTTATTGCTGTTTCCGTAACGTGTGTGATTTTTTTACACAGACAGGGGTGTCGGCCCTGTGCTAAAACCCCCAACCTGGAGGACCAGGGTACCAGCTTTTGTCTGACCCCTACCCACGCAGACCAGTCCAGCATGGTTGAACCTACCAGGAGTAAAACTCCCACTGGCATAGCTCTGGGGATTGTCAGGGTACACAAGCTGCCATACCGCTACAAGGTATAGGTACCACTGATGGCAGACCCAATACATAGCAGAGACATTTGTCTCCTTTCAGTCTGTGTTTCAAGATACCAGTAGCGACGGAACCCAACATCAACTTTGTGGTACATGTTGCTAGCAGTCGACTATAGACACCAACATCAGACGGGTCTTGAGAAGGTGCTTGACAACCTAAGCAGTTATCCCGGCCTTGTTGCAAGAGACGTACTGCTGCCACAATATTTGACTATTAAAGAGAACTACAGTTGTAGGCACCTGTGGGAATCAACAGCGGCTGAAGCCGACGCCAATCGACACACACTGGAAGCTCAGTAGTATAACAGCTCAACCAATGGACATTTCTAAATTTTTCAAAATTCCCACCACAATTAAAATCATCTGATGATGATAAATAACACCGCTTTTTTGTAAACAATTTTATTTATTTTAAATTGTTAAACTATAAGTGATTATTAAACCTGTTAACTATCTGTAACTGTAAATATATAGTTGGATTAATCACTAGTGAGTGAAGTGTATGTCTGCACCAGTATGACTCATATTAATTTAAATACATAACCAAATGGAGCTATTGAATTAATAGTTGTTGAATCACATTCCGCAGAAAGGGACTCAGAAATAAGAGCGAAAATATATTACCTCACAGAAGAGGCGGGAGAATACTGAAGTTCATGACAGCTAAGATGATTTCATTTATTATCTTGTTTTTCTTTAAAATCCAGTGAGGCTCCAAATAGAAGCATCATTCGTCTATATTTATCTTAGCCAAGAGTAATCTTGAGCTATGATTTAAACCTTTGAAACTCCTCATCATTATACTCAGATTATGGTCATTATTGGACCACTACAGCGGAGCAGGGGAGACAATAACGCCACAGCCTCAAAGTCAGATTCTGAGAAAATAAGCTTTTAGTTATTTGCAACATTAGACCAGGAAGTTCCTGGCAACCGACATTAAACAGGCTAGCATCTGGCAAGCTCTGGCAGACGAAATTTACTTAAGATGCCCTTTTCTCATGTCCACAGGTTTTTATAGTTCAGTCGGTACAGTCAGTACCAGGTCTTGAAAGTGATGAGTCTGTAAGAACAGTAGCACGTGATGGCGATGACGCTGATCCAGCACAGTATATATTTTCTTCTGATTTGATTTTTTTAGTAACAGGATAAAACTTTTAATTAGAGGCAAAAAAAAAAAATAAAAATAAAAAATAAAGCTCAATATTTTAAGATTGGCTTACTGAAATAAGCAAAGAGCCTCATGAATTAAAATTTTAGAGCAAGTAAAAGCTGTTTTTGCCACTTTCCTGCTCATTATACTCAGTATGTCATATGTTTTGTTCATATTCTGTATGTCATCATAATCAACTGTTGTCCATAATCGTTGAGTTTAAACTAATCCTATTATCTTTCTGTCTTCAGTTACTTTTATCTCACTGTACTCTTCTCGTACGAACGGTGTAAAACAATTTGTAGAAAATGGATACTATAGAAATACGGATTAATTGAAAAGTATGGTATATTTCATGAATCCGGAAACGTTCAAAAAGACGAAACGACTGAAAATTGAAAAAAAAAAAATAATAAAAAATTGTACATTTGCGTACAGCCTTAGCCAGGGATAATTTAAAGCAATTAAGTGCTTAATGCAAAACAGACTGTTGGTTGTCTGGATATAAAAACGATAATTATAAACAAGGCGAGCCGATGGCACTCCTGGCTTGAGGCGCCAAAACGGTCTCACAGAAAAGTAATGTAAAAACAGAAAGTACTGCGAGAAACAGACTAGGAGCTAACAATTTATTAGAGGAAATTGAAAGTTTCTAATTTATTTGCTGCCTTATTGTTTTGTATGATGCTCTAAGCTAAATAAATATCACCGTTGGAGCTCTTCAAGGTGTATATTTGAATTGAACATTTCACACACCATCTAAACACTGTCAAAAGCTATCAAAGACCTTCAACCTTACAGAAAAGATGGCCCATTCAGATGGGTTTCAGATGAGACGAAAAGGTGGAATCTGAATCAGAATGTGAGCGACAAATAAAGCGCCGCAGAAAAACTGTGTTTCATTATGAAAGCACAAACAAAGTTATAGATGATGATATCCACAATTTTATAGTCCACTTTTTCAATAATATTTTAGACACCATCAGTCAGTCATTAAACGACAGGTTTGATTTAATAGTAAACAGTAATGTGTGGTGCAGTGGTGCAATGCTGCGCACCGGCGGGTGACGGCGGTGGTGAGGTCAGGGATGAGTTCTGTCGGCGGCTGCGGAGAGGGATGGAGGAGACACCTGGATGTGGTTTTGTCGTAGTGATGGGGTGCCTCGGTTGGGGGTTGGAACACACAGTGCATGTAATGAGTGAGTGGTGGGGAGGTGCGGCGGCGGAGCGGCAGAAGAGAATGAGGATGGATTAATAAGTTTCTGTAGCATTGGCGGCCTGGTCATGGGAGGAGCGATTTTCTCACGCAGGGAGGTTCCCAAGTTGGCATGGGAGTCGCCGGATGGTCGGGGCGGAGGCCAGGTGGATCACATTGTGATTGACTTTGGATGGAGACGTGCATTACGGGATGTGAGGGTGGGAGGAAGTGCATATGTGGGAGGTGATCACCATTTGGTGGTGGCAATGCTGAAGATGAGGCTGGGAGCGGCTGGGCCAACTGTGGCTACACAGAGTGCGTTTGACATCGGCAAATTGAAGGACCCCCTTACCAGAGAAGCTTTCGCAGCTGATGTAAAGAGGCGATATCAGTTTGCCAAGGTTCGGGAAGTGACATTGACTGGTGATGTGGACCAGAGATTCAACACCGTTTGAACAATATATAAGGAAGGGGCGGGTCGTGCTTGGGATTCCGGGTGGGGGGGGGGGGAAGAGGAGCGGGACTGGATGGCACCAGAGGCATTGAACACCGTGGCGATGAGAGGGAAAATGAGGGAGGGAGGACAGGGGCGGGGTCCCCCAGGTTGGAGCAACTATGTGGCGAACGGTGCGGTCAGCTGGACAGGGAAGTTGGACAAAATCAAAATCAACGAAACCACTGTACAGCGGTCCTTGCCACCCCGACCACCGCTCCTTGCCACCCCGAGCACCGCTCTACAATGCTCCCGAGGGCAAATATATGATCCACACATCCCCGGCTCTCTCCAAATCCCACTCGCTCTTTCCCCAGCCTGTGGTCCACCGCCTTTGAAACTCCCCCTTTGAAACAGGGAGAAGACATGGGTCATGGCGCTCGGTGTGGGCAACCCTGGGCCCATGTCGGTGGGGAATCGGCGGCTGGAACGGACGGACACCTTCACGTGCCTGGGGTGCGTGGTGACACCGGATGGAGAAGCGGGCGAAGACATCGGCAGCAGAGTGAACAGAGCAGGAGCAGCCTTTTTTGATCTGGGCAACATCTGGGGGTCCTCTCGGTGCAGCACGGGCACAACATTGGGATTATATCGGGGTTATATCGGGGCTGTGTGCTTTCTGTGCTTCTCTGTGGTGCGGAGTGCTGGAGAGTTGCAGAGAGGGAGATGTTGAGGTTGTCCTCTTTTCGCACAGCATGCCTAGAAAAAATTGTCCGAGTCTTTTGGCCGAGTGCCATCGCCGGCCGAGATCTGCTTGCTCGGAGCGGGCAGGAGGCTATGCACACCATCATGGCTGGCAGACGCTGGAGCTGGGTTGGCCATGTTCTCAGAAGAGACCCCGATGCCATCGCGGGAGCAGCTGTGCTGTGGGGGAGAGGCCGACCGGAAGCGGCTTGGCGGAGGGCTGTGGAGGCTGAGATGCGGGGAGTGAACCGGAGTTGGGGCACTATGCGAGGGATGACCACCGACCGAGCAAAGTGGAATCAATTTGTTGTTGCACTACAAGACGCCACCAGGCGTGATGGCCACTGACTGCTTTGACGGTCGGCGGCTAAGGATCAAGGTAATGGTTGGCCGAATGACCTACTACCATAGCATTTATTCGTGCTAGGAACTAGTTATAATAAAATATAAGAAATTACTATTAACTACTATAGAAAGTAAACAGTGCAGTTACGACATCTCGTAGTGAATCATAAACACGAGATACATTGAGTATCGGATGACATAAGATGTAACTAAAACTATGTAAAGCTTGGCATGCTGACGCTACCTTCGGCGGGAGTTGCCATAGCAAACAATGACGTAAATGAGAATAGCCTTACTCCCTGTAAGATCGCTTGATAGAATGACCAGTAAATAAATTAATAAAATAATAGTTTATCCAATGAAACGGTAGCTAGATTCGCGCACTACCGAAAGACGCTCAGAAATAAATTTCTGAAAGCAGTTGTAAATTACGGGCCATTGCAACCAGACGTGTTCTAAATCGTGGTAGTGAGTAACCTGGCGTTTCTCCGATTTAGTCCACAAAAGTCCCGGCCCTACGTTGTGAAACGCAGCAGCGTTCAAGTTATTTTACTCACGATTTTGCAGTTTGCAAGAAGAGATTTCATTCATTGTGAAAATTTGTGTATACATATTTATTTTTGTGATTCATCCATGTAAGTACGTTCCAAGGAAAATTATTTCATTTTCAGCTCGAGTTTCGTGATAAGAAATGATTATCCCTGATATTTGAAACCAATGAAGCTGCTAAAAGAAGCAATGAATATTGTAAAAACTCCTACACACGAAGCGCCCAACAATGATATAATCAATGCTTAGGACTTTGAGAAGTTTGAAACTGTTGAGGAAATATATATATATCACCTTGGATTGAAATCAAGGAGGGAAAGTTTATCGTACATGTTTAAATGGATGCACATGATAACATGATGTAAACAGATAAACCATTGTTTCCATATTTGCTTGTTGATCTTGAACAGTTCTGCTTTAAATAAACTTCACTTAAATGGTCAAGGCTGTTGATGGATTACTTAACAGTTGGATAAATTAAATGTATGCACATTTTTTAATTTATCATTCACTACTACTATCTCTCATCAAAACAACATAAGAGGATCGAACCAATCTGGGTTTATAAAAAGATTAAAACCAAGAAATGTATATCTCTGGCGGACTTGAAGCCAGTAAAGTTCTAACTTGGAATATACAAGTAAAACAATCAACATAAAATCAAACCAATTAGCCCAAAATAATTAACACTGCCACATGTGTTAAATGGTGATTAGTGACCAGTCCTCTTGGTGAGAGCGGCCATAGTAAAATAAAGCATTACCGAGGACTACGGACAGTGAATTAAATTATTACCCGAAATATTATTGACTGCAAAACGAATTAATACGGACAACATGGATCAACAAACAGCAGACCAACATCTCCTACAACAGCATATGCAGCAGCAGCAATATGTGCAAGTACAACAGGCACAACAATTGTCTCAACCTGCAGACACAGTACCATTACCTAGTTATTTCGCCTTTCAGTGGAGATGCTAAGAAATTTCGTAGATGGCTGACAGATATTGACAAGTTTGCCTCCATGATCGACGCTGTAAGCGACACGGACAAAAAGCGCATTGCCTTTTTAAGTTCAGATCCGCTGGTTACGGATTTTCTACGACGAAGGGCAAAACTGTACCCAGCCGAAACGTATGACTCCCTGAGAAAAGAAATGGTTCAAATATGCAGTGATATAATCGATACTCAGCATGCTTGGTCACATTTGAGAAAGATTAAGCAAGAAAAAGACGAACCTGCGCAGTTCTATGGCGATCGTCTTCTCAGTTTGGCAGAGGAAGCATTTCTCGACGGATCAGTGGCTACCCAAGAATTCGAAAGACACCTAGTAGGTTTCTTTGTAGACAGATTGTATGCCGACCATTTAAAACTCCATCTCATCGGTAAAGATACCAAAACTGTCACGAAAACAATACAGGCAGCTGTGACAGAAGACAATGTAAGAAAACGATTCCACCAACGTCTTGGACGTGAACCACTGGGTCGAGCATGAGCACACTTACGATCACGAACTCATGGAGATTGGACACTCCAGACAGCAATGGAATCGTCACGTTGTTCATAACAGAAATAACAGCCATCCACATCTGTCTAATTAGATAGGTTTAAAAGATATTTATGATCCCGCCTGAGTAGAGCAGATGGTGATAAGTACGTGAGAAATAAAGGTGTGAGAAATAGATTTCACGAGTGAATAGTTTAAGGAGAAGATCTGACCCTGGAATCAGTAGTTTCTCTAGTCCAGCCTATCTATTCGACTATCTTTTAGTACAAGACAATCTTGCCCCTCCTTATACCTAGAAATGTAAGTTTAACTACACACACAGCTATGTGACAAGACACACAAACGTGAAAACTATGGTTAATTGGGTATGGGTCTAACCAACACACACAGTTAAGTTTCTTTTGTTGTTTATTATCATTAAACTTGACAACATCAAATATCTAAAGAAAGATCAAATAAAATCAGATTTACACACATGAAAATAACGGAATAAATGTGCCCTCCCCCTCTGGAGAAAAGGACCCAGAAAGTGAATAACCCAAAGGTCAAAGGTTAGCACTATGTTACAGAATAGACAGTAAAGAAGAAAATTCTTACTAGATATACTACCCAGTAAAGTAAACAAGTTTAAGCTGAATCAAAAATGATACAATTTTTCTGTAACAAAGAAAAATATTTACTCTCTCTCTGTCATACGTGGCCACTCAATCGCTCCTTACCTAGTCTTGGTGAAATCTCTTGGAAATACAATTATCCTGAATATACAATTTCCAGTGTTTTTATCTTCCAAATTGGCCCCAGTCCATCCTCTAATAATTAAAATTTATAAGGTGGACGCCTAATGTGGTGGCTTAATCCTGGATGGACAAATGTCACTTCGAATAGTTAGTGTAGAAAAACCGAGATCTTGGGTTCACATGGACAGAGGAAAATACTTCCAGCATTGAGAAACATCTGGTTGCTAAGACTGTTACTTATGATGATGATGACGGTAAATGCTATCGGCTGGCTCTGTGGTAAGTGCCGATTTTAAAACAGCACAACTATTCTGGATAAATCCGCTGATACGACTGTCAAAAGTTAGATAGCGTTATTATTTTCTCAACCCAGTGGGCTGATAACATTTGACACATTTTTTCTGGGATATATATAAGTCCAGTTAAATTTACCATTTAAAATTTCAATTGTCTCTTTGGCAAATCCTGTTCACAAATGAACTTGGGGACGCGTAAGCATAGAAAAAGGCAACATTAATTCAATCAGTAAATGAAGAAAAGGACCAAAATAGACCGCTGGCCGCTCTTGATCAGGTCTGCGAGAAATAAACAAGACATTTATGAAATAAATGCTACTATTCTATATATACACGGACTGGGCAAGACGATCTCTTTTCCACTCCGTCAGTCGTGATTAAAGTTAAAAGGCACGCAGTGACTTTATCCTATTCCTATCCGACCAGCTTTCGCTAGCGCGGCGTCTCTAGGTCGGGTGAAGGTATGCGGCCCCCGCCCCTTTGCGCGCGCGTTAACGATCAGCGTACAATGTCAATTATTATTTACTTATCCGTACGCGCACTTAGCAATTATTGCCTGTCGTTAATAGCTATTAGACTGTCGGCGTCTGTTTGTTTAGTCGTATGACATTAATTAATAGTCACTTATAATAACTACACAAATGAAATGAACGTGAATTTTTTTGTCCCTAGCAGTCGCCCTAGCACTTAATCAGTCAATTAGAACCATCTCTTCTTATGTGAGAAAGCGGGTGATGGAAATTACATTATAACTGCACATCTGGTAAAAAATAGCTACGCGTTATTTATTTCACTAGTTTTAACAGCTAGACAATCCAAGTGAATTAAGATGATAAACTTAACACATTAAATCACGTAAATGCTAATTTCTATTACCACAAATTAAAAATGAAACGATCCCCACGAAATGCTATTAACACATCTTCCACAATGGTTCTAGATACGTGCTTAGACTATCCAAAATTCTGAGCGACAACTGATAGCGGGTTAAGAAACCACAGTTTATATATATTATTGGCTCTCTGATCTATAGATGACGTTACTTTTCACATTACCATGTGAATCGGGAGAATCGTGAACAGAGTTCCCCGGATAAAAGGTTTTACTGTCGCTCTGTCTCAGCGTTGCTAATCGACATCAGAAGAATTCTCACGTCTAACGGGGTTCTTAAAGATTTTTGCCTGTATCTGAAGATCAAAGGCACTCGGGAAAATCCCGTGAGTCTACTTCAAAGGATATATGTTTCTACACGTGCGGTCTGTCAGCTATCGTGTGATTGACAGATAAGCTCGCGTGAGAAACTAGGTAAACAAACCTAATTCGCTACCTGTTATGACTGGCAGGTTGCAAAGTTTGTAAACTTTGCGTTAGCCTGTGTTAACAGAAAAAGAGGCGTGGATTAAAAGGTGAGTAAGACAGGCAGACAAATGCATGGTTTTGCTGGCAAATGATAGAACGCTAACGAGGTCCGAAAGACTGTCAGATACGGTAGGCTATATTTCCATTATACAACATGATCACCCTGCACAGAAGTCACATAGTGTTCAAAATGTCAACTCGGTCATTTGTTACAATTGCGGAAAAACAGGGCTTATTTTCCGGACCTGCAGAGCAAACCCTGCTGCTGGAACAACAGGTTACAATGGCAACAACCAGTATCATCAATCTGTGTAACAAGGAAGCTATAATGCGTCACACAGACGATACCCCTTACAACATCAGCATCGTGGATATGCCAGAGGAGCACCACAACCTTTTATTCGTCAGGGAAACGGAAACGTCACACACTAGGCAGGACCGGTAGTGGTGACAGCAACAACACCAACACCATGGTTTTGATAATAGGTCCTACACGCAAGAGAGAGAACGGCACAGTGTCAGACATTCGAACCATTCATCTGTCCCACTTCAAGTGAAACAGGAAGAGATTTTGAACTCCAACATAAAAATACACCCTGACCCTAGTTCCTGTTTATTAAACATCCAGAACAAGAGCTACCGTGCGTTGATAGACACAGGAGCATCAGTCAGTTTAATTCGATACAAACTGTTTCGCCAAATTCAACACCTTGTCAGATTTCAACATTAAAAAACATACATGGTATTAGCTACAGGCCAGGAATTGAAATCGATTGGCACTGCATGGATCACATTCAAAATCGGACAGCAAGAAATTACACATCCCTTCATTATCACCAAAGGCATGTCCAGGAACATAATACTAGGAAGAGACTTTTTAAACAAACACCAAGCTAGGATTTATTTTGATTTACACAAAATCAGAGTTCACGACGAGTATATAGAGTTGCAAGATGATATACACATAGCATCCTTGGTACGCCTAACCGCCCCTGTCACAGTAGCACCAAATTCTTTGTTGATAACCAAAGGGCGAGTTAAACGATCATCATACTGTCAAAACTGTTGGAGTGAAACGACTAACAGACGAAGACATTAATGATGACCCCTTGATAGTGATAACTGAAGGCATAGCGAAGGTCTCAACATCCAGATATTTTCCTATAATGATCCTCAACACCTCAGGAAAAGCAACCACTATCAACAGAAGCACGATCTTAGCTCAAGTAGATACATCGTCGTTACAAAAAGTAAACACAGACAAGAGTCTTGTCCATCGTTTCCCCAACCTATATCAGCCCCCATCACCTGGTTTCCCGTGCAACCCCACGGACTCGAAGGAAGAACCACAACACACGAAGGAAAGATACTGACCACTCATTTATGACGAGAACCAGAAGTAACATACTTGGATATCCGTTATCTGATCATAAAACTAGAGTTGGAAATCAACCTCAGCATACCATCCCACAGCTTTGTCTCAGACGTACGGCAGTTGAGAAGCGGAAACACCCCTAAATACGACAACATGAAAGGTCTAAGCTATTATCAAGTCAGAATCATGCCCATCATTCACTTTCCTCACGTTTGCACCCACATTGCGCCCCACGCCACCACTCTGATTCTGATATGTGGAATACAAATGTTCTGCCTGGAGGATATCCTAAGAAACAGAAATCGATTGCACGACCCACAACTCAAGAGGAAGTTACCTATGATTCACACACAGGAGGATACAGAACTATCAGGAAAATGAACGGCACTCTTACACCCAGAAGGAAAATACAACCTTACGTACTCCCTGAAGGATATAATAGCAATTGTTATGTCAAGGAGAACAAAGCAACATATGCGGATGCGCAATGTTATACAGTTGCTAAGAAATGAAACTTGTACACCTACCAGAACCATCCCCAGGTCCAAAATGTCAGACATACACTGAACCTAGTAACGGGAGGGAACCCACGTGTGCAATGGAACACACAGCAGTACCCAGCCCAGACCATGTACAGCTCAAATCACAGACGAGTTCAATCATAAATGCCAGTGGGAAACTCTTGGAGGAATCAAAGCTCTGCTAATCAGAAGTCCTCGCAAGATGTGAGAAACCTACCACAATACCCAAATATACCAAGATATTGCCGTAGTGGATCAGAGAACATACCGAGATATTGCCGTAGTGGACCAGAGAACATACCAAGATATTACCGTAATGGAGCAAAGAGCACACAACATCATCACCATATGGGATCAGAGATCCAGCATCGAAACAGCAGTAATACAGATAGTCGATTTAAACAAGCGACCACAGAGAAACAGACAACTACTAACCATCAAGATAGATTATCACAGTTGCTGGAAACATTACATACAAGTGATGACAATAAACCACGTCTAAAACAATTTGTTACAAAGCACCAGGACATTTTTGCTTTGAATGACATGGAATTAGGCAGAACGATTACTGTCCAAATGGATATTCAAACAACAACAGAGGAACCGATTCACCTAAAGCCATACCATACCCCACTAAAAACAGGGAACTCGTTGAAAAGTCAATAAAGGAGATGTTACCAGCTGGAATTATTGAACGTTCCAAGTCTCAATGGTCCCCTCCCATTGTAATTGTATCCAAGAAAGACGGATCCAGCCGTTTCTGTTGTGATTACCGTGCCCTAAACAAAATTACCAAAATCATTTCCTATCCTCTACCTAGGATTGATGATTTACTAGCAACATTAAAAAAGTCCACCTATTTCACCACTCTTGATACACGGTCTGGCTTCTGGTGCATTCCAATGACTCCAGAAGCAAAGCCAAAATCCATCTTCTGCATCCACGTTGGCAGCTTTGCATGGAACGTTATGCCGTTCGGGCTTAAGGGAAGTCCGGCAACATACATTACGGGATTACAGCCATTCGCGCAAGCCTACATTGACTACATCCTAATTCATACAGCAGGCTCCATCGAAGACCATCTCCAGAAAGTGGAACTAGTTTTCGACAGACTAAGACACCACCAAGTCAAACTGAAACTAGCGAAACGTGAGTTCCTTAAGACAGAAACATAATACTTGGGATTGGTCATAAATTTTGATGGCATTCGTCCAGATGAAGACGAAGTGAAAGCTATAAGGAGATGCCTAGCCCAAAGACAGTTAGACAAGTACGTTCTTTTATTGGCTGTGTCGGGTATTATAGAAGACACATCATCAACTTCTCCAAGGCAGCCGAACCTTTAATTGCCCTAACACGAAAGTACGCACGTTTTAAGTGGACCGACGGTTGTCAAAAGTCATTTGAGTACTTGAAAAATTCCCTCGCTACCATTCCACTTCTTGAACATCCGGACACTTCACAACCCATGATTTTGTATACAGACGCCTCAGACAATGCAATCGGAGCTTGTCTTGAGCAACCAGTATCCCCAGACGAAAAGCCAATCTTACCAAATATCCCCAACGATAAACCAATAGCCTTCCTATCCCACGCATTGTCCAAGTCACAAAAACGATGGACTACCACCGAGAAAGAAGCCTACGCAATACACTATGCGATCCAGAAATTTGATTTCTGCGTTTATGGAACCAAACTCATTATTAAAACTGACCACCAACCCCTTGTCAACTGGCTTACGAAAACACAAGAACAGCCAAAGAAACTTCAGACATGGTCAATGAACTTACAGTCATACGATACCGCTTTTGTATATATCACAGGAACCCTGAACACATGCGCTGATTTATTGTCAAGAATCCCATATGCTGATAATCTCACTCGGGAAAACATCAAAGACACAGCTAACTTAATTTCCACTGAAATTGACGATAATGCCAAAGAAATAAATGCCATAAATTCTATACAAACAGATGTCTATTCAGAGCAAACACCCGCATCGGAAATGAACATCCAGATACATTTGACATCTGCAATGAACAGGCAAAGGACATAGAAATAACCAAGATCATGAAACAAGTTAGAGAGAAACCCTCTAAGGTTAAAGAGTTCACCATTCTCCCCTATGATGAGGCATTATATTTTATCGAAGAGAAACAAGATGGTCGATAAAGGAAAGTCATTCCAAAGAACCTTATCCCTGAAATATTGTCACAATTTCATGATCAGAACGGTCATATGGGCCGCGACAAAACCATAGATGTAATCAAGAGAAGATACTATTGGCAAACCATGTACAAGGACATTATCGAGTATGTAAGGATCCCGTTACACGCCCTTTGAGACATATTGGGAATATAGTGTTAGGCCCATATTTTCTTGATCATCGGCACACTAGGGGTGATGTGGTCAGCATCACACCGGCCGCCTTTATCTTTCCAGAGTTCCTCTGGTACCCAATTCATGAAGCTGGGTCGACCGCGGAGCCGTTTGCGGTCTAAAAAATCCCTCCTCAACTGGGGATCGAACCATGGACCACCGAGCTAGGAAGCTAGAGCACTAAACACTGTGCTACCGCGGCTCCCTAAATAAGAAATGTGAAACCTCACTCAATACCTCTCCAAGAAATGAAGCCTTCACATTTCCCTATGCAGACAGTGAGTATTGACATATCTGGTCCATATCCACTCACTCACTCACTCACTCACTCACTCACTCACTCACTCACTCACTCACTCACTCACTCACTCACTCACTCACTCACTCACTCACTCACTCATTCACTCACTCACTCACTCACTCACTCACTCACTCACTCACTCACCCACTCACTCACCCACCCACCCACTCACTCACTCACTCACTCACTCACTCACTCACTCACTCACTCACTCACTCACTCACTCACTCACTCAGAATACTGATATCTATTACATATCGTAGATCAATACTCAGTATGGCCGGAGAGTTATCCTCTTAAAGATGCCACCTCAGAGTCCCTTACATATTTTTCCTTCAGGATTTTCTTCCCAGACATGGCTGTCCACAACGAATTATTTCAGATAATGGGAAACAGTTCACTGCTAATCAATTTAATGCCACCTTGAAGAAATTGCACATAGAACACACCACAACTAGCTTTTATCACCCCGAATCCAATGAAAGAAATGAGCGCATGCATTCTACCCTCCATTATGTAATCAGGAAATACATCCAGGGAAATCACCAATATTGGGATGTTTACATAAACCAAGCCCTCGAAGCCATAAGAGTCAATGTCAATGATACCACAGGAATGTCTCCATTTTTTATGTTGTACGGCCGACAACCAAATTTCCCCCTCGATAACCTTCTCCAACCACAAAGAAAATATATGGGAGAAGACCCCATTGAAATCATTTTGAGAGAGAAACATAAAGCACGCCAAATCGCTCATAAAAACACTGAGAGAGCATTTCGCAAGAAACAAAGGCAGCATGATAAGTCGGCGAAGCTCGAGACATTCAAAATTGGTGAAACATTTTATTACAAGAAGCATATCAGAAGTACAAAATTCGACAACCGTTGGATAGATGGCTATAAAGTTATAGAACAGACGTCTCCCACAAATTATATAATATGGCATGAAGAGAAAGACTAAACCATAAAAGCACACGCGAAACAACTTAGGCGTGATGACCATCGTCCTATTGCATCCAAGATAACATCTACCATACCAATTAGAAAAGCTACATTGAATTACCAGCCCTCAAGTCACACCTCCTATGATAAAATAGACTCTGTTATCCAACACCTGCACCACCACCAGATGCCATACAGCGACTTAGACGTTGCAGAGATCCCTCCGGAAGTGAAAATGACATTCATCCGACTGAATTAAGGCAACGTCTGCAATACAGAGACTCTCGGTTGAATAATGATACACATAGCTTACCACCAGCACAAGATGGCAATACAACCACTTTGATACGAACTCAGACGTATTCGCGCAGTGAACACCCATCAACCAGTCACAATCACTCCAGCTCAGAATGGGATAGTGCTGATAACGAACCGTTACAAAATCTCAAGAATACTGTTGTTTATCACAAACATCCAGACTCTGATCATGCAACTCCAGAACAACGCTTCCACACTGTCTAATTATCAAACTAATTCCCAGATGAAACTAACGGCGAAGCGACAACGTACTTGTATCAGCAAGAGTCTGATATCAATACCCTTAATCCTGACAGCAGAGAAGAAATGTATATCCCTGGTGGACTTGAAGCCAGTAAAGTTCTAACTTGGAAAATACAAGTAAAACAATCAACATAAAATCAAACCAATTAGCCCAAAATAATTAACACTGCCACAAATGATCAACTCCAATTTATATATAATGTGAATACTGTCTTATTAGTCATGATGATGGGATATCTGAAAAATAAAGAATCTGACACAGCAAAATGAAGAAATAGAGGTTGGTTATTTTCTGGAGAAAAAAAAAATTGTTAGAATTTGTTTGTTCAAATAACCCTGTTTACTCATGTCTAAAATATTTTTGTGGCAATGTGGTCGTCCACAAATGACGTCACTCAATTTTTGCACGTTTTCTAATTATATTTTTTTACAAAACTCCAGACCCCCCCCCCCCCCCCCCACCCTCTTGACAGCAGTAATCACATCAGGTAGCACAGAACAAATGTTCTGACCAATGCTCTGAAAATACAAAGCAATTGAATAACTCTTTCCTACCCGTAGCCTACACTTTCTCGGTTATTCTCTCACCCATGCAAAAAATAAACAAACTTCTACGTCCAATCGCGGTTCCTCTCTCTCACAAAATCAAAACAAACCCCGTCTCTCACCCACTCTGTTATGGCTAGGGAATCCCCACCACTGTAGGCCCCGCCATAGATTTCTGTTAACAAGCCACGCGTTTCTGACGCGCTGCATCGCAAGGCGATCTGAGGCTAAAAATATTCACACACACACACACCTACATAGTTCCACACTATGGTAAAGCAAGAGCACTGTTAGGTACTCATACCTTCCCTGCTAATTATTTTTGGCCCGAGTGGGATAATCATCCAAGTAGGGACAACACTGAATGAGTTATCAAAAATTTAGCGTTGGGCTTACACACACACACACACACACACACACACACACACACACACACACACACACACACACACACACACACACACACACACACACACACGCACACACACACACATCACACACTGTCTCTCTCTCCCTCTCTCTCTCTCTCTCTATATATATATATATATATATATATATATATATATATATATATATATATATATATATATATATATATATATATATCACATAGCAAAAACTGTTTACAGAAATTATGCAACCAAGCGGTATATTGGGTAATAATATTATAATCGGCTCCCACATTCTGTCTTAAGAAAAACCACTCCTAGCTAACACTTAGTGATTATGGATCGTGGCTCACTTAAAACAATTCAGAGCATCACGGTCACGAAAAAAATTTACCTTAGGTAAAAAGAATGTATATATATTTAAGATGAATTAAAGTAACACAGGATCTCTATTATATTAGATTAAGCTAACACCCCACTGTATTAAATAAGTAAATGTGTGCTTACCGAATACAGAATAGTTCTTGCACTACAACTCTATTTAGCTCTGGCGCAGAATATCACTTTGTCCAGTGGCAGAATTTTCTTGAGACAATGCTATTGAGTGATAAAGACACCTTGCTTAAAAAGTATGAAGATGCTCAAATACATTTGTCCGGCCTTGTAATTTGGAATCCTGTCTTATTCTCTCTGGCTTGGGGAGTTGCTACTTTGACGTAGCAATGCTGTGTGTTTTAGCCTCTGAATTTGCTAGTTTATATTTCACTTTTCGCCCCACGCCTCTTCATGGCGTTTCCGACAAAACTTCCAATCAGAACGAATGTATACTTCCTGCTCTCATTTGATCCAATCCATGAGCAAGAAATGAAGTGGGTCGGAACTTTAGTTTTTACCTTCATCCTCATGTTTCAAATATCATTTTAAAGTTTTAATACATGACCTCCATCCGTTTAACCGTTCAAATCAGACTTGCAAGATAGTGGCCTCGCTGATTTGTCTCCCCAGACGAGTTTCTCTATAAAAATTATTACAAAAACTTCTGCACGGAAGTGCTTTTGGAATTATCACCAATACTTGAATTCGTTCACCAGACGTTTTCACAGACAACAGTTTGGTCTCCCTTTGTAGTCTGACTCAGTATTGTCGCGGTGAGCGATCAATCCCACGTGTATTCAATCTCTATGTCTGGGTGGGCGGAAATTAGTTACATAAAGAGTCAACAATCATTTCACGTCCATCGTATCTTGCATGTCTGGGTTCACTCGCTTGGCGATAAAATTAATCTGCCTGGCTGGGGTCAATTAGCCATAAAATGACATGATCGCAGTCTAGAAAATGGTACCCAAATCTAAGGAATGGCTGGGCACAATTTTATGTGCGGAAAAAATGAAGAAATAAAGGTATAGTGTAGGAGAGAATGTACAGTTTTAAAATAACGTGCAATATTGTCACAATTACACGTCTTTCATAAACACACCATTTTTCACATCTAAGTCATGTGCGCAAAAAAAGCTGCTACAGAGATAAATTGCACACTTCTAATCCAGGGACCAGCTACCTAGCCAAAAATTTAAAGTTCCCTCAGAGGACATACCAGAAACACACATATTGACACACATTATACACCAAACTCAGTGAACCTCTGCAGATCAATTTATAACCATTTATCACCATCCTCAGCTGATATTCATGGACCTGGGAAAACTACACCTAAGCCCATTCCCCACGTTAATCATTATGACCACATGTATCCCCCACTACACTCACGACGGACACCCCTGACGCAACCTGCACAACAGATACCGATAGGCAGATGGAAAGATTGGACTAAAAGTAACACCCATTCCTCCCATAAATCACTTAATCGCAACGCAGGAACTACAGCAAGAAAATGGGACTTTCTTTACCTGTCTCCTCCCGTCCAGAACGTCATTCTCACAGTTCATCTGTTTTACATCAACTTATATCCCAGAAATATTAATATAGGCACTTCAGATGTCTATATGCGGCTCTACGGAACAAGATTCTACGTATAAACACAAAGCAACGACAAATCTACAATGTTTTTGTAAATTTGATGTTAAATTTTTGACTGCAAGCTATAAACTCGTTGAAAAATTATTGGTGGCTTTTTAGTGCATTAACAGACTGTGTTTGAATATTTTATTTTAAATTTTTTTCTTCTTTTTAGTGTTATTTTTTTTGTTGTTTTTAAATTTAAGTAACTGTTACATGTGGTTTTCTTCTTGTTGTTTGGGTTTAAGTAGAATACAGCATTACAAACGTTCATGCATCATGCTGACAAACACGAATGGAGACGGGTATGGTCGTCACAAAACATCACTGGCCGAAGAACACAAGACGTCGGGTAGAGGGTCCACAATATATCTTCTTCAACATTTATTTACTTCAGGAAAACATCTTCATGGTCAATGCATATACAAGGCAAACATAGTAGTTAATCTTCCATCTGTCTCGTCTCAGTCATTCAGTCCTGGCCGCTGTACTAGAGGTGCACGCATTACCATGAACACCCAATAATGTGGATCAGACGACGTGAATATTACAATAACTTGATTTATATTACTCAATAAGAGGTGGAACTTCTATATAAGTTCAGGACCATCTTAGAAAACATAGTGGCGGCCTCCGAAGTTAGTTATGCCACTTAAATAGATATCTTCCTCCGCAATTCTTGGAGCTTGAAAAAAAAAACACATCTTACTAGGACGACTTGAAGTAACAAAAGGCCACGAATATAATCCGATAGAATAAATTAGTGCAAATGCGTTACGTCATTGACAACTGGTGACGTATTAAATATGCAGCGTTCAATATAAGTTAAAACCCGTGAAAAAACACGAGTTACCACAAAGAGACATACGCTTGTATTTCCTCAGAAGTACTGTATATAAGCCTTTGTGTGGCAACAATACAAAACATATCAATATTCGTTCTTTAACAATACCCCTGTCTGTTGGGTAAAAAAAATAATCAAATTTGATTTTTTTGTGTGGAATATATTTGATACACGACATCAAATAAGTCATGGAACCGGAAATACGGCCAGAATTTATCACATAACAGTGTCAATAGTCAATCAGTCTAAACAACCTGAGTCACAGTCTGCATGCATTTGTACTAATTGAAGTAATGATGCAAAACAGAAAGACGTCAGTCATAAGTCAAGAAAAGAAAAGGAAAGTCGATCATATCAATTACACAACAAGAAATAGGAAAAATTTCAATTAACTGAAAATATGCATTAGTATTTTAAAAGAGACAATTTATTGCATAAGGAAAGAGAAGTAACTGTGAAGAGCATGTTGAAAAAAATTATAATTTGTTATCTCCCTTAATTTAATTAATATTAAAAATAAAATTGATGGTTTTCCAAAACAATATCAAGTCAGATCACATATCAAAAGAATCAAATTAAATTAAACTACGTGAAATGTAACTGTCAAAGGATGGGATCACATTCCCAAATATATCTAGGAGTAAGTTAAAGCGAAGATAACTGTCAAAAGGTATGTGAATACACATCACTGGCGCAAAATATGTTCCACAAACCAGGAAGTGTTCATGAACACAGTTACAATTGCGAGCTTTGTCCACAGGAAATACAAATCAGTGTTAAATCCACTAAAGCCACCAAAACACTGGTATGTTCATGCAATGTTATTGTAAGAAAAAACTCAGAAAGTCGTGTCAACAATGTGTGATCCGGGTATGCCGGTAGAATGAAGCTGGATCGTACCATGAAACATAACGGATGAGTTCGGGAGAATAGTTAAATCAATGTTCGAGCGCAAAATACCGCTAGATCGCTGATGGATTGTCCAAACAGTAACATATGTGTGCCGTAGATAAGTTTGACAGCTGTGTCAAATCATCGCATCAGGTTCTGTTTGAGCACATCTGGACAAGACGTCAGCCACCACATTTGACGAACCTGGGATCGCTTGAATTTCAAATTGAAAAGGTTGCAATAAAATTGCGAAGCGGGCTAATTTAGCATTCTTGTGGTTAGCTCGCTTGAGCGAAGCCACAGACTTCTGGTCAGTCTGGATAATAAATGGTGCACCAAGTAGACATCTTTCCAGTTTCTGAATGTCCCAAATGACAGCCAATAGTTCGCGCTCTAACACAGGATACCTTCGTTCGGTGTCAGAGAGCTTGCGGGAGATATACAATGTGGAATGAAACACACCATCGAACTCTTGCATCAAAGTAGCGCCAAGGCCTTTTGAGCTAGCATCTATGCGGAGATAATAAATAAGATTTATGTCTGGCAACCTCAAAATAGGAGGATTAGAAAATATATGCATAATATGATCAAACGCAGCCTGGCACTCCTGTGACCAATGTACGTGATTTGGCAAACCTTTCCTTAACAAAGAGGATAGGACAGCAGTGAAATCAGAGAGATTTGGAACGAATCGACTGTAAAACTGAATCAGACCCAAGAGGCTACGAACTTGTTTTTTTTTGTAGTAGGAGTGGATACGTTCAAGATTTTCGAGACATTTTGTGGCACAGTCTGAAGGCGACCGGAACCAACCGTGTGACCTATGAAGGAAAGTTCATGAAAGGCAATCTGAACTTTAGTAGGCCTAGCAGTTAAGTGATGTAGACGAAGAGTGTCCAACAGAGAACGCAGACCTACGAAGTGATCTTCCCAAGATGAGCTGAACAAACATATGTCATCCATGTAGGCAATGATGTCAGATATGTGGGACAGAATTTTGCGCATCATTCTCACGAATGTGGCAGGGGCGTTTATAAGCCCGAATGGCATTACATTCCACTGGTATAACCCACGTGGTGTAGAAAAGGTAGTTAGTG
Organism: Oreohelix idahoensis; assembly: GCA_024509875.1. NCBI lineage: Eukaryota > Metazoa > Mollusca > Gastropoda > Stylommatophora > Oreohelicidae > Oreohelix > Oreohelix idahoensis. The sequence continues at coordinate 385,966 of JAMPIV010011333.1, read as the reverse complement.
GCTTTGCTCGTTCAGTTAACGGAACCTGCCAATAACCTTTGGTGAAATCAATCTTAGTAAAAATTAGAGCCCTAGCTGTGACGAGTAGGATGTATGTGGGTGGATGTAGAAGATCATACAACACTTATACAGCGCTCGTCTATCTCACTGTCTAAGGAGTAATACACCAACTCCAACAACCATATCAATCTCCGTGAATATATTACATCACAAATAATGGCCATTACAATCATTGGAGACATAACAAATTCCGAGTAATCTACTATCACTCAGATTATCGGAATATCTACAGCTGCAATATAGGATACTTCACAAATCCACTGCACAACTCTGGCCCTCTATTCGCGCACTACAATAGACATCCACCTTTCTCTTCTCTACTCTCTTCGCTGGCTCCTGTCTACTCTCTACTGACTCAACTCTCTACTCACTCAACACTCTACTGACTCAACACACGTCTTTCTCTGACTGCCCTCTTTCGATCGTATTCACCAAACACGTGAAAACCTTCCACACTCCACTGAGCTTCATTCACGCCTAACTATAGCTAGCAGCTTGTCTTGATCTCTGCTCACAACATTGCTTGTAGCTAAATTATTACAAGGCAAGCATTCCCAACTCACAACAACTCAAATGACTAATAAACTCCCGCTGGAGCATGAGAATATTCACACATGCAGAAACCGCCTCAAAACACTCCGTGACATCCACCCCTTTCCCCACATGAAAAACCGGGGTTTTTCACAGAGGAGACAGAGATGGGAGTCCTATACATCCTCAAATCCAAAATTCATCATCAAAGTAAACAATGCTTCCATTCACCATATCGAACCTCACAATAATAGCATACCAATTATTCTCACGACAATCACATTCAATATTTCTAACATTAAACAAATTCACCTTCACAGCAGAGAAATGCATGCACAATCTTCAAAATTCCTGTAAAGTCATAAAAATTATACAAATAGAACTACAAGTAAACATACTTTATCATAACCGAGATAAGACGTCTGCCAATACATTAGATTGTCCCGTCACCGGCATGACAGTGAAGTCGAACTGTTGTAGGATTAAAGCCCATCTTGTCAACCTGCTGTTTGGTGACTTAATAGACCGCAGAAAAATGAGTGACTTGTGATCAGCCTATAACAGAAAATGTGATCCCAGCAAATAACGTGACAGCTTGGATACTGCCCATACGATAGCAAAACATTCTCTTTCAACCGTGGCATATCTTGTCTCTGCCGGCAACAACTTCTGGCTGGCATAGAGAACAGGGTGCAAGGTGTCCATGTGCACCTGCATGAGACATCCACCTATGCCCACTGCTGAAGCATCTGTCCTGAGAATGAAAGGTTTGCTTAAATTAGGGGGCACCAAGACTGGACTGTTTGAAAAAATCTTTTTAATTTTGTCTAAAGCGGTTTGACACTCATTTGTCCACACTACTTTATTCGGCCTCCCTTTCTTAACTAGAGATGTTAGTGTGCCAGTCAGCGAGGAAAACTGTGGAATAAATTTGTTATAGTAATTAACTAATCCAACTAGACTCTTCACTTGCTTTTTCGTTTTCGGGACCTGTAATTTCAATATCCTACTAACAGTGGCCTCTTCTGGCATGAGCTTGTTTTGACCTACTTTATGACCTAGAAATTTTATCTCAGGAAACCCAACTTTTACCTTAGTCGGTCTAACAGTGAGTTTATGTGCACGCAAACAATGAAAAAGTGATTCTATCCCTCTCACGTGGTCTTCCCACAAGTCATGAAATAGACATATATCATCTACATACGTGATTACATCATCTCGATCACCTATTAGCCTTCTCATCATTCTGACACATGTGGCCGGTGCTTTCACCAAACCAAAGCACATAAAATTAAACTCAAACAACCCCTTAGGTGTAGTGAACGCAGTTAAAGGCTTGGCCGACTCTGCCAAAGGAATTTGCCAGTATCCTCTGGAGAGATCCAACTTAGTGAAATATTGAGCATTACATAATCTAGCTAATAATTCTTCTTGGTTAGGCATGGGTTCCGCATCCAACACTATGATGTTATTTAGCTTCCTAAAGTCAATACAAATTCTCAACGTATTGTCCTTCTTTCGTACAATCACCATCGGAAATGCATAAGGGGAATGAGACGGTGAAATTATCCCTAAATGTAGCATCTGGTCAATTTCTTTATTTACTGCTTCTCGATAATGGAGCGGCAATGAGTAGGGTCTCAACCGAATTGGATGGCCATCTGTCACTGCAATCTCATGCTGTATCAAGTCAGTCCGGCCTGGGATATCCGTCAACACTTCTGAAAACTGCCTTACTAGTCCACTGACTTGCTTTATCTGATGATCCTCCAGCGATGTACTTATGTCTACATCCCAGTGAGACTCTGACGGGGTAAGAGGTAGGAGAAGTATTTGCAAATTAACATCATTTTCTTCCTATCCAACCTCGTCAATAACTGCTGAGCACGTAACACTGCTATCAGAAACTTCCATAACGACTGGTTCCAATTCAATAGGGCGGTCCACAAATGCTTTCAACATATTGACATGGAACGTCTTGTCCTTCCCTCTGACACGTATGACATAGTCCACAGCTGTCACCTGTTTAATGACCCGGAAAAGCCCCTGCCACTGAATTAGCAGATGATTGTCCTTACAAGGGAGCAATAACAATACCTCATCATCTGGTTTAAATGATACAAGCCAACTGTTCCTATTTCCGTAAACCCTGTTTTTCGCATTTGCAAGTCGTAGAGAGTCTAGAGCTATTGTGCATGAGTTTATAATCCGCTCTCGAAGATGAACAACATACTCATAACTAGACTTTGTTTCATGCTCCTTGTAATTTCCTGTCCACAATTCTTTCAGAATGTCTAAAGGTCCTCTAGGATTAGCCCCATATATCAATTCAAAAGGGGAAAACCCTGTGCTTTCTTGTGGTGCCTCTCTATACGCGAATAGCACTGCAGGTAAATATACATCCCACAACTTGGGAAATTCAGTGGTTACTTTCCCCAACATCTGCTTCAATGAACCATTGAAGCGTTCGCATACGCCGTTGGACTGAGGCCTGTATGGTGTCGTGAACGCTTGCTTAATTTTTAACCTATTACAAACGTGCTTCATCATGTCAGAAGTGAACTGACTACCCCTAAATGACAAAATTTCCCTAGGGAAGCAAAGTCTACTAAATATGGACATCAAGGCTTCTGATACAGCCTCTGTAGTGATAGTTCTTAGTGGTACTGCCTCTGGCCAACGGGTACACACGTCTACCAACGTTAAAATAAAACGATTGCCTTTCTGAGACATGTCGGGAAGTGGCCCAACAATATCTAAAGCCACCTTCTGAAAAGGTCGACTTGAGAGATCCACAGCCATCAATGGTGTCCTCGGGTTCCTACCTTTTGGACTCAGCACTTGATAAGTCTTGCACAATCTACAATATAACTTGATATCCCTATTGCACCCTGGCCAGTAAAAATTCGCCAAGACTCTATGGCCTTTCCTAGCAACACCCATATGACCGGCAAATGGTGAGTTATGAGCTGTTCTCAGTACAATAGACCTTAAAGAACTAGGCGCCACTACTTGACACACTAGCCTGTTTTGCGGAGCAAAACATCTAGCAAGAATGTCCCTTTTAAAGTTCAAACCATACCCTTGCTGATTTGGTATGCTTTACAATCCTAGTTATTGCATGGGCAAACAACTTCCGAAGTGATAAATCATCATGTTATTGAAAAACTACTTCCAGCATTGATGTCTTAGAACCTGGATCATTCTCCGATGGAGTGTCATCTGATAATGTTACTACAGGCTGATGTTGCAATATCATGTCATCAGCTTTCTGCTGTGCTCGCGTAGTTGCTACAGATGCAATATCGCTATGTCCATGCTTCCATAACTTAATGTCCTCGTCAGTACATTCTTTAATTCGATGGACATTGCCAAGTATCAGATCAGCGACCGCATTATCATGAAGAACACATGCTTTTACCCTACCCCGCAAGAATGGTGTATCAATATCTATCAACACCAGAGGATAAAAACTCCACCCTGCCACCAAAAGTGATACACCGAGCAGTTTGACCCAACAAACGAGACTCCTCAATGCACAATCTCCGCACCCCAACTGTCGTACATCATGTATCCCTTAAGACTGATACAACTTTCCGTCCTATGTAACCTGAGTGCAAGAATAGGTTCCCATCTATATGAACTGCCGATAAACAAGGAAGTGGATGGCCACAAATTGCAACTCTCGCTGTTAAATGTATCTAATACTACGACTGAATTTGCGTGTTCAGGTTTCTTATTTGGACAATCAAATTGAAGGTGACCCATGCCATTGCATACAAAGCATCTGTACTCCTGACGCTGACTCCTTTGTGGATTCACCTTAGTACTAATTTGAGTCTTGGCCAGAATGGGTGTCTCAGGCTTGTCACAAAACTTTGCTCCATGGCATGGTGACCCGCATTTAAAACAACCAGAAGGTCTTCTACTACCTGACTCTGTCATATTCTGCTGTTTTCTGGGAGATGTACGGAAGTCTGTTTCTGTCCATCTTTTACTTACTGCCTTCTTATCATAAGGTCTCTCCCCACTACGAGAATTTTGTCTCCGATATGGCCGTGTTTCAAAACTACGCTTGGCCGCACATGTCGTAAATGTTTCTGGCACCGCCGATTTATGAATCGGTCTGCCTGGATGTGCTTTTGCATATTGCTGCCATAACTGTGACATTGCTGAAATATTTTCCGGTTTTCTCTCCTGAAAAAAATCCAACAAATCGGGGCTACATGAAGACATTACCTTATCACGTAAGATCAAATCACATAGGCCATCAAAATCTTTAGCAATGCCCGATAGGTCAATCCACCTGTTCAATAACATCTTAATATCTGCGATAAACTCCGCAAAATCTTGTTCACTACTTGGCAGCGCACTGTGGAACTTTAACGGATAACCCTGCTCATTTAAGCTGTACTTGCGTAACAAAGTTTCCTTCACTATGTCATAATTTAATCTATCTTGCACAGTTAATTGGAAAACTGTTTTTAATGCTGACCCTGTTAAATAATCTGTCAACAGTGATCCCACAGTTCTTTATTAATCTTTAAGGCAGTTGCCTTCATTTGAAACATCTCTAAAAAACAGTCCATAAAATCTATGGATTCGTTGAAAATTGGGAGTTTCAACTTGTACATACTCCCGTACTCTTGTTTTGATGATGAGTCTGAACCGGACTTCTCTAACTCGAGTTTTTTCAAGGATACTTCTCTGTCCGCTTCTATTTTTAATCTCTTAGTCTCTTCCTCTGCTCTCTTAGTTTCTTCCTCTGCTTCCACTTTCTTTCTCTCTCGCTACTCATGTCGTTCTTGTCTTTCCTGCGCCTCTTTAAATTGAGAATGTGCAAATGCTAAGACATCTTCTCAGGATTTTCCTATCCTCTCACCGACGAGGACAAAATCCATAAGTGTTGACATGATTATAAATATATCTGGCTTATATGCACCTCAAACACTCTTTAAAAAAATGTCAAAACTCAAAGTCCACAATAATATCTTAACTAACCCCTCAGATGACACCTTACTCACTGTACTCAATGTCTACCCAAATAAATTATTAGCCCTACAAAACAAACAATGACCCAAAAGATGATGATAAACAGTACACTCTAATCTTACAAACAACAACCTGGTAGGTCGGTAACAAGAAAAAGGGAATGTACGATAGAAGTAATATTGAAATATACAGTACCAGACCTCTGTAACGCACGAAAACAGGAGATTGAAAAAATTTAACGTATTTACAGGATAGTGTAAGAAAAAAAGAAGGACTGAAGAATACACCATATACACAGAACGCCAAAGAGGGAATGTAACACACAACCAACAACAAACTGCACGTAAACAACTAATGCATAAATGCACACTTTATTCGTGAAGGGCAATACAACTGATCCTGCCCACAGGATAGGACCTCTTCTAAGAATAAACAGCGTAAAATCCTACAGATGAAATCAAAACACAAATAAATACCATAATTGTCACGTCCAACAACAACACTGAAACAATGAATACCAAGGGAAGCCTATAGAGCAACTTGGACAAATAAATGAACTAAGGCCTTAGAATGATGAACCAAAACAAACTAAGGTTACGTAGCTTTTTTCTGGTGTACTGGAATGAAGGCTATGGCAATCAACTGATCTGATCTGTTGTCTCCAAGTCACCTCTGCAGCAGTAACTTTGAGAAGCGCAAACACTACAATAATTCCTGTGAGGAAAATGTTAATACACACTTAGTATATAATTCAAGCGATTAGAACACAAAATAAAAATGGAACAGAAGAACTAGAAGAAGAATGACAGATAGGATTTGCACAGTTATAGGTAAAGTAGATATAAGCAATATGTAAGGCAGACAGGAATGGCCCAGCTATAGGTAGAGCAAATATACAATTAGTTCTTACTGCAATCTAACCTAAACCTACATCACATATAAAATCAAATAAAGAAAGAGTGAAAACTAAGGACAGTAGAACATCAACACTGAAGGTGAAGTAGAAAATAAGTGATACTACTGAAAGAAGAAGCCCAATGGGCTGATCACCCGTTGGCTTGTCACACCGATTACGGAAACAACGGCAGATGGATCTATTTGTTGTTGCCCTAAAGACGCCGCTAGGCGTGATGGGAAACTACAACAGAGAAAATCAATCTGCTGTTGCCCTTAAGACGCCACAAGGCGTGATGGCCTCTGACTGCTTGGTCGGTCTTTGGCTAAGGACAGAAGAAGAAGACTGAAAGAAGAAAGTAGCAGAACTAAAGATAAGAAGCTACATGTGACAACAGAAGTAATCAGTATACGAGAAGAACTACTGATTTCTTAGGAAATACACTGTCAGCACTATATAAAACAAAAATTACCTTTTAATTAGAAACGTAGTGCAGCACACCACTAGAACATTAGCATACTAGAGCACGAAAGAATGTTACATAAGTACCTTATTTGTCAGATACCTTATTAATACCTTAATACTTTAGGCTTAATAGTAATCATCTTCCAAGAGTAACAAAGGAGCAACATCTAAATATTCACAGAAGGATTACATAATATTAAAATTCCAAGCGTGTAGATCTGTTTATAATGTCCTCAGCAAGTCCCAAGGCGATGAAAGTATGAAGACGACACACTGCACAGGCACCACACACAGAGTTTGAGACCTTTCGCACCACCGGCTACACACAGAGTGAAAAACCAAGCTCGTATTTTCCACTTCACACTGTGTCGAATAGAACACTGCAACAAGGTTTCCACAGATCTACCTCTTCTGGTCACAATAAATTCTTCTGGATACACGGCCGCTTCGTCTGTACAACATATAAGTTCTTTTAGTCACAACAAACAGCTTCTATAGCCTACTTTTCGACGATTCATTCAGATGACGCTGAGGTCACTGCATTACACAGCGAGCTGACCTATTTTCACCAACGCACAATTACGGTGAGGTGTGTAGTTACCGTAATCCTGTTAACCTTGGTTGCGGTGACAAACAAACTGTAGGCTACTGATTGAATGACTTTTCATTACTTCAGTGCTGTACCACTTTGGGTTCACTTGAAACATCCAAATAGACGGCCCCCAGATGTGACGAGTAGGATGTAAGTGGGTGGATGTAGAAGATCAGACAACACTTATACACCGCTCGTCTAGCTCACTGCCTAAGGAGTAATACACCAACTCCAATAACCATATCAATCTCCGTGAATATATTATATCACAAATAAGTCACAATGGGCGCAGGGACATTACAGTCATTGGAGACATAACAAATTCCGAGTAATCTACTATCACTCAGATTCTCGAAATATCTACAGCAGCAAAATAGGATACTTCACAAATCCACTGCACAACTCTGGCCCTCTACTCGCGCACTACTATAGACATCCACCTTTCTCTTCTCTACGCTCTTCGCTGTCTCCTGTCTACTCTCTACTGACTCAACTCTCTACTGACTCAACACTCTACTGACTCAACACACGTCTCTCTCTGACTGCCCCCTTTCATTCGTATTCACCAAAACACGTGAAAACCTTCCACACTCCACTGAGCTTCAGTCACGCCTAACTATAGCTAGCAGCTTGTCTTGATCTCTGCTCACAACATTGCTTGTAGCTAAATTATTAAAAGGCAAGCATTCCCAACTCACAACAACTCAAATGACTAATAAACTCCCGCTGGAGCATAAGAATATTCACACATGCCAAAACCCCCTCAAAACACTCCATGACACTAGCAAGGCGAGATAATAGATCATCAAGCAATTGAAGAGGTCCCGCATCTGGAGTAGTAATACCGTTACGTTTTCGATAGTCGACACATAACCTGATATTTTTATCCTTCTTACGAACAATAACAATAGGTGAAGAGTATGGGGAATTACTAGTTTCAATAATACCAAGACGTAGCATTAGTTTCAATTCAAGTTCAGTTTGGCGCTTGTAATGAACAGGAATAGGATAAGGGTGTAAACGAATAAGCGTATCATCAGTAAGGATGATATCATGTGAGATAACAGTAGTGTGAGCTGGAATGTCAGTAAGGACATCAGGAAAAGATTGAAGCAAATCAGAAACTTGGCGACGCTGATCAGTAGATAGAGATGAACAAATGGAAACATCTTTCCAAGTTTCAGTACAAAGTAAAGGAAGATTCATGTGAATATCAGGATAAGAAGATTCTTCCTCATGAATCACCGACAGACTAGAAAAATGACAAGAATTTCCTACAGGCTCATCAAGATCATGAGAAATAGAATGTAGATGTTCGGGCCTAGTATGAAACTCTTTAAGCATGTTACGTGGAATATTTTATTTTTACCCTTGATATCCACGACGTAGTCAACGCCTGAGATACGAGAAACTACATTGTAAAGGCCATTCCACGCAATCAATAGTCTATTCTCTTTCCGAGGAAGCAAAACAAAAGCTTCATCACCCGGAAATAACTGTCGTAAACATCTATTTCGGTTTTGAAATAGGTGGGATTTCTCTTTGGCAGCCTCAGACGAAGCTGTAGCCAACTGGCATGCGTCTACGATCTTACGACGAAGATTTACAACATATTCATATGATGACTGAGTGTCCTGAGTCATCTCAGAGTCAGTGAATAGATCTTTAATCAAACTCATGGGCCCTTGCGGCTGAGCACCAAAAACAAGCTCAAATAGCGAAAAGCCCGTCTGCTCGTGCGGTACTTCGCGATAGGCGAATAGTATAGCTGGCAAGACTCTGTCCCAGTCTTGAGGATATTTGGTAGTTACCTAACTCAATAGTTGTTATAGCGTACGGTTGAGACGCTCCATGGCACCATTGCTCATTGCGTGATAGATGCTACTTAAAGATCTATCTATGTTTAGTCTTTGCATGACAGTAGCCATGGTATCAGATACAAATTGAGAGCCACGATCAGAGAGTAGTTTACGTGGGAAACCCAATGTGGAAAATATGAGAAAAATAGCCACGTCGGAAGTGGTGATGTGTTTGAGAGGGATGGCTTCAGGCCATCGAGTGCACAAATCAATGCACGTGAGGACATACTTGTGTCCTCTCGCAGACATAACAGACAGAGGACCTATAATGTCAACGGCCATCTTGTCAAAGGGGCGAATAGAGATATCACAGGCCTGGATAGGCGCGACATGAAAAGCTCCCCTTGATTTAACCTCCTGACAGGTTATACAGGACCGTACATAGGCTGATACCCCCTAGAGACACCGGGCCAAAAGAATGAAGACAACACTCTAAAACGTGTGCGAGTGTAACCCATATTACCTGCACAATGAGAGTCATGTGCATGGCGCAAAATATAATGGCGAAGTTTAATAGGCACCATATCCTGGTGTATGACAGTAAAAGAATCAAAAAAATTTCTAACTAAAATGTCATTTTTAAGTGTAAACCAATGACGAGGTGTTTGCTGGAAGTCAATATCATTATTACTGACCATTGACAAGTTTTTTCGTAAAGAATCATCTTCCCTTTGCAATCTAGCAAAAGACACTCTATCAATGTCAGAATGTAACTCAAAATTATCCCGAGTCGCAGGATTAACCTCATCACCCACATTATTTTCCAGTGCTTGAGCCTGGGCACGTGAGGTAACTGTGCTGGCAGTTAATAAATTTTGTCGTTCCCACAGTTCAATTTCTTCTGGTGAGCAATCTTTGCTCCCGTGGATACGACCAATAGTTAAATCAGCCACATGATTCTTTAAAATGCATACCTTAACTTTCCCTGAAAAAAATGGTGTATGGATGTCAACAATGGCTGTGGGATAAAATTCAACAGTATCACCGAAAGTAATACATTTTACAAAACCACCAGTTGCACAGGAAGGATGTACAAGAGACTGTCTGATCCCAACAGTAGTAGATCCCGAGTCACGGAGCACAGACACTTGGGTATTATTCAACAACTCCTTGTGAAACAGCAGAGTGCCAGTGCCATCATGAGCCGACAAACCTGTAACAGCTAGTAATGGGTGACCACACTTCAATATCGTAGTATCTGCCTGAAAAAGAGTGAGGCAAACTTTGCAATGTGAGGCAACCTCAAAATCAAAAGCACAACGTGCAGATTATTGATTTATAACACCATTGTCATGACTAGTGACGTGTGCATTCCCAGTAAGTGCTGAACCAGCATGGTGACCTGGGTGTGTAGTAGCACGAGGACATGATCGATGTCCCTGGCGATCACAAGAACAACCTTGATTACTGTAATTTTGTGAGGTATTTCTAGGTGGGAAATTTGGATTGTTGGAACCATAATTATTCCAATTTCTATTAGAGGGACGAAAATTGTCTTGCCTTCTCCAATTTGAGTTTTGCTGTTGGTAATTGGCTCTATACTGAGATGACTGATTCCTAAATTGCTGTCTACCTCTGTTGAAACTTCCATCTCTGTTGAAATTCCTATTTCTGTTGGAATTTCCATTATTGTACATCCCTGGTACAAAGTTCCTATCAAGGCTATAAGATCTGAAAGTATTGTTGTTCCAGGTTGTGGCTAAAGCAACAGGTAGAGATTCTTAAACAATATTGTTACTAACACAAGCACCAGGATGTGCCGTGCAATATTGTCTACCAATATCTTCGAGTGAAGACAGGCTAGATGGTTTGCGTTCATGCAAAAAGGACCAAAATGGCTTACTTACAGAGGACAAAACCTTATTCCCCAACAACAGATCCATAAGGCCCCCATAGGTTTTATCAATACCTTAAAGTTGAACACATTGTTCAACGTCAAGCGTATGGCTGAAATGAACTCCTTGAAGTCCTTCCCAGTTTCGGGAGTCATTGTTTTGAAACGCATACGATACCCCTCTGCATCAAGTTGGTAACGTTTTAATAAGAGAGCCCTTGCAGCTTCATAATTATTTCTGATAGGCTCATCCATTGTACAAAGGGCTGTTAATGGTTCACCATTCAAGAACTCCATAAGTCTAGCCCACCATTGAGATTTGTCTAATTTATGTGCCTCACAGACACTTTCATAGCGGCTCAAGAAGCACGAAATGTCATCCTAACCTGGTTTAAATATGGGTAAGCGAAATTTAGCAGAACCATTATTTCTACCAGAGAAATTAGGAACATCTGAATTATCATTTTGACTATTCTGACCTGTTAGTTTTAATTCTTCTAAATGAAGAAGCATCTTTTCCTTTTCATGGGCCTATGTCAAAGTTTTTCTCTCTTTCATTTCTCATTCGTGGTGCATTTTTCTCTCCTCTGCATTAAGTCTCTTCTCCTCCAATTCAATCATTCTCTTCTTCTCCAAATCTTCAAGACGCCTTTTCTCAGCCTTCTTCTCCTGTAATTCATGCCTCTTCTCTTCCAATTACTCAAGACGCTTCTTCTCAGCTTTCTGTTCTTCTAATTCACGCTTCTTCTCAGCTTTATTTTCCTCCTCTTCTTGTTTTGCCTTTGCCAACTCAGACATGGCAAAGTCCTCCAACGCTTTTATAACTAAATGCTTTGCCCTGCTCGACAAAGTAATCCAAGGTAGCCTTGTTAACTAATTATGTGACTCACGTAGTCGAATTATAAGATAATGGCTTGTTGCTTTACAGTCTGATGTAAGCAAAGAATGTGGCAATAGTATATAGCAATAACAGCAGTGCAAATTATTTAGTACTAATTTAGCGAAGAAGAAAAAAAAATGTAGTGCAAGAAAAATTATTTATATATAAAGCATAGCTAGGCGTAATGGCCACTGACTGCTTTGACGGTCGATGGCTAAGGACTGAAGAAGAGAAGAATAAGAAAAGAATATTGACAAACAGTGAAACACTAGGAGCAAGGAAAAAAATTATAATGGGAAACAAAAGGGAAAACAGCAAATGGGACAATCTCACTGCTAAGAAAAGACAAAACAGGACCCAGACAAAGTATAAACAGGTAAATTGTATAAAACAAGTAAAAGGCAGATTAGAAAAACAACACGAACAAAACTATCACAAAATTAAGGAAAATATCAATAGACAACAATGCATTTACAAATGAAAAGACGAAACCTCACAACTAACATGAGCTATTATAAAAAACAATCAGTGGTCGGAAACTTCGGTGAGATTGCTCAAACCGGAAATATCGCTGAATGAAATTTACAAAATTTTCTACAGACACGTCCAATGTGCGGTCATCTTACAATGACATGTATTCGCTAACATTGGATCTCCACCCAACCTTCCCGCACAGACATGAGAACATGAATAGCAATGAAAAAAAATTACAGGAAGGATTTACCAGCACATAGATTGGACACACATGCAAAAAGAACAGGCCACATCTGTAAAAACGCGATGCGCCAGATGCTAGTTCGTAGACGAATTCAGCGCTGCCTGTAGATCATGGTCCAACACAGACGTGTAGGTAATAACAGTACAGCAAACAATGGTCACGAAAATCAGTTGAAGACGCCAGCAAACATGAATGACGACATCTGGAAGCGGACGAGGTGCAACAATCAGAGCAGAAACATGGCGAAAGTCGACGGTTAACAGGAAAGCCGGCAGTCATGCGCAGTTCATACAATATTTAAGTAGATGAGTGTCGACGGTGAAATGTCACAAAAACGGACTGGGAAATCATGAATGGAAATGTTCTGCGAAATCGATCCAAACCACACTGGCCACCAAAATTTGTTACATGTGGTTTTCTTGTTGTTGTTTGGGTTTAAGTAGAATACAGCATTACAAACGTTCATGCATGATGCTGACAAACACGAATGGAGACGGGTATGGTCGTCACAGAACATCACTGGCCGAAGAACACAAGACGTCGGGTAGAGGGTCCACAATATATCTTCTTCAACATTTATTTACTTCAGGAAAACATCTTCATGGTCAATGCATATACAAGGCAAATATAGTAGTTAATCTTCCATCTGTCTCGTCTCAGTCATTCAGTCCTGGCCGCTGTACTAGAGGTGCACGCATTACCATGAACACCCAAGTAATGTGGACCAGACGACGTGAATATTACAATAACTTGATTTATATTACTCAATAAGAGGTGGAACTTCTATATAAGTTCAGGACCATCTTAGAAAACATAGTGGCGGCCTCCGAAGTTAGTTATGCCGCTTAAATAGATATCTTCCTCCGCAATTCTTGGAGCTTGAAAAAAAAAAACCACGTCTTACTAGGACGACATGAAGTAACAAAAGGCCACGAATATTAGCCGATAGAATAAATTAGTGCAAACGCGTTACGTCATTGACAACTGTTGACGTATTAAATATGCAGCGTTCAATAGAAATGGGTTATCTTTTTAAAAAATTAACAGGAAAATAACTAACAAACTTGTTGACATAAAATTTGGCCACATGTTACAAGAGATATTATATTTTATGATGAACAACGTTTACTTTATAAATTTTAATGTTTTATGTGAAAATAATTAATTAACATGAAGTGATGAAAAAAAAAAAAGAAAGGAAAACCCCCAGTGCACCTGGGAATGAATTTCACTCACATAAAAGTTGCAAAGAATGCCAAACCAGCAGATGATGTGCATAACATCCCTACCTATGGCGTGAACCACCCAAAAATGTCTACCCCAATGAGTTTTGTAGATATGACCCTTTTAAATAGCACAAATTTAGAACTTTGTATAGCAATATCTCTGTTTCTATACCATGTAAGAAAAAAGTGGAGGTTCATGGCATAAAGGATAACATGGGCTATAAGTTTGCAAAATTTGAAGGCTATAGCTTTAAAATTGTAGAAAATATCACCGGAACTATGAATCGCAAGCCCTGTTTTCGTTAAAGTTTAGTTTTTAAAATGTTAAAACACTTATCTGATTCTCTTTGAACATTGATAACTCATAAACTATTACAGATAAACACATAATTCAAAAAGAATATCAAAGTAAAAAGGCTTATAAATATTTAAAACACAATTATTATATGAAAATCAAAAATAACCTTTTTTGTTTTTTTCTGGGTGTATATGCCCCCTTAAGAGGAACTCGCTTCAGTGAAATTCCGCTTAAATAGAAGCAATGTGGAAGGTCCCGCCCAAATTTCTCTGTCTTTGTTAAAAAAAACCTCCGGGTAAGTTGAATTCTGATAACTAGAATTTTCAGATAAGTCGAGGTAATTTGTCTGCTCCAACTCAGATTTGGAGTCGCATAAGTAGAAGTTCTATCTTCGTCGCTTAAATTACAGTACAACGTGGCCGTTCATACATTTTTTGTGTGTGAACAGGCGATAACATGTTAATAACCGTATGAGCATCCGGCAGTACATTACAACGCTGACATTCATTAAACCAGCAAGCGTGTAATCGTCATGCTGACTGAGAGATCATTTGTTCACCTCGGTTTGCGAATAAAGGGCTTGTTTTATACTCTGCCTTCAATGGGACTATACGTTTGAGATATAAAGTAAACAAAGAGTGAAGCCCGAGGCCTGTTGATAGTAAAGAATAAACATAAACTACTTTTTTGGCAGGCACTCGTAAGAAAGAAGGAAGGAAAACACTTTACAACAGGTAATTCTTACATCGGCTTACTTTATCTTGCAACAGTTGTCGCTCTGGAATCAATGTAGGAACCGCTAACAGAGCATGCAAAAGTACTAAGCCAAAAACGTGATTCGAACGATTTTAAACTTGCTACTATGCAACTAGCCATTAACTTGATACTACATCTTAGTCTTCGTTAAATAGATTTTGAGAACTTTAAAAGACGCAGAAATGACACTTTAAATTAAGATCAAAATACTTGTTTGGGAATGGTTAAAATGCCTTCACGTTTCACTTCTTATTCTGAAATAAATGTCCATCTGCGAGCAGAATTCTGATAAGCAGAATTTTGGATAAGCAGAATTTTAGATAAGTAGAATTTTGGATAAGCAGAAGTATTCCAGCGGAAGAAGAAAGAAGAAGCAGAAGAACATGCCTTCAAGACGCAGCAATAGAGAATGCAGTCAGCGACCCATATCTTGACTGCTTGCGTCAGGGTCAGCGAACCAGAGCTGACCAAGACCCTACTCCACCTCCACGTGGTGATCCTGGTAACAGGCTGCATCACTGCAGTCTGGCTGAGAGAGTAAGGATCGAAGAGGGAAGGCAAACCCGGTCCCAAAAAATGCCGTGCTGAAGTCGGATGTGTCGGCCGAAAGACGCAGATATCGCAGCTCCGCTGTAAACAGACACAACGCAACCAACGTCCTTTTCAGGACGAACGAGGAGGAAGAAGAAGATGGTTCCAGCAATCGTTCTACTTACCCGGACTGCATTGTATTTATTTTCTGGTGTGACTGTGACATGTAATTAGTTCTTGCATTCGTTTATTTTTTTTATTGTTTACTCTACCTCTAATCTGTGTATAATTGTAACTGGGATAGACGTTAGAGTGTGGAGTGATGTAATAGATACACGTGAAGAGAGTGGCTATATAAATATATCTCATTCTTACGAGATGAATTTAAAAAATGAAAGTTCTAATGCCTAACCGAGTTGAAAGGCAATTAATTATGGCTTAATGTTTGCAACGCAAACAAGAACAGCTATGCCATGGACCCCTGAAGGAAAACGAAAGAGAGGCCGACCAAAAACAACTTGGCGGAGGACTGTGGAGGCTGAGATGCAAAGAATGAACCAGAGTTGTGGCGCTGTACGAAGGATGGCCGCCGACCGAGCAAAGTGGAATCAATTTGTTGTTGCCCTACAAGACGCCACCAGACGTAATGGCCACTGACTGCTTTGACGGTCGGCGGCTAAGGATCAAAGAAGAAGAAGAAGAATGTTTGCAAGTCGTATGTGTGGAAATGACTAATGGTACGATAAAAGTATGGATCCGACTCCTAGCTATGACTGAATCAAGGTTATAGACTAGGAACCTATTAGACGCTGCACCACTAGTATCTGTCGAAATAAATAAAGAACCCTCAAGCCCTCGTCTAAAAGAAATATAAGAGTAGATTGGTCTACACACAGGATCAAATGAGTGATTTCTGAATAATGTTTACAAACACTTGTTACTTAAAGGATCAGTTATATCATTCGCTCAACATAGAAATAATTTATTTGCAAAAAACGTTTACGTTACTTAATTTTCTACATTTTATTCGAGATATTATCTCGAGTCTTTAGTTTCTCATCAAAAACTGTTATAATCAACTGTAGCGATGTAAATGGCAATGGGGACTTAGCTAATTTAAGATAGACACGTTCTCCAGTAAAGATTTCCTCAGTGAATAATTTTTGACTCATTTCAGATTCTTTAACAACCACCAATAGGTTGCTGGAGCTTGGGTTTTGGTGTAACTTATTGTCGGGATAAAGTTTGCCTGTCCTGCCAGAATTCAGTTGTGCCACATTGATTTAGTAGTGACATATTGTAATTGTGCACATATTTTTAATTTGTAACTGAGTAATGAAATTGTGACAGTACGGACTGTTACGTCGGATTAACACTAAGGTGCTGCCACTTAATTATAGTTAGGGTAAGAATACTTAGCAAGATTAAACATTAAGTATTTGAGCGTGTCTAGTTAGCGTAATAACACTAGTCACAAATCATATGAGTGATTTAATTAAAGGTTAAGAAATGACGTCATCGAACTTGGGGTAGAATTGATCAGTAGCTAGGACGGAAGTGATGGTTTGAGAGAAGGGGGTTAAGTGAGTTGGTTTTAGGCACGAGACGAGCGAGGCAGTGATTTTGGGGTTTGGACCATCTTGTAAGTTGGATGGCTGTGTGTTATTTCTTGGGATGACTGGTTTGTATACCACAGAAGCACATGTATTTATGAACTATTATGAAGTTGTCAGAGTGTGCAGACACTTAATAAAGGTGTTCATTCATATTTAATCCAGCTTGAACTTATTTCCTGAACGTCAGTAGGAAGTGTCATTTGTTTACATCAGGTAATAGAGAAAAGAAGGTTACCATATTTTTGACGATCATGCAGCCTAAAACATAAACACAGTTACGAGTCTCCAAAAGAATCACCTGGGTTATGTTCCTATTCTGTAATCACCATCTCTGGCAGTCGCCAGTAAAACAACAGATGAACATTGATAAAAGATTCCGCCCCATTCTCACCCTGTCACACTAGACTTGATTTGTCACCGTGACCAAGCCCGGTCACATCTAACTTGATTCGGTGCCGTTCCCGTCCACTCCCCCGGCCAGATAACTTGATTTGGTGCCGGTGACAAGCTCTTAACTGCCTTTTAACGATGGATTCAGCTACTTGATTTGATGCCCGTGACCAGCTCCTAACTGTTTTTTATGATGGATTCACCCATTCAACAGCTAGAGCATCAAGTATTTTTGTTGCAGAAGAAAAACCATCTGCTTCAACAACAATTGTCACAGCAACAAACAGCTGCTGGAAGGGCACACTGGAACAGTCTCAATAAAAGACACTGTCGAATTACAGTGAGAAACGTTATCAATGTAATCAAACAAGGAAAGATATTTGAAATAAATAATGTTACCAGTGACAAAGAAAGATGTATGGTAACGACAGAAAATGGACTAAGAGCATATATAAAGCCAGTAACACAGTGGAGAAAAACCTTTAACAGACGTTATCATTCCTGTTCCACCGCTGAGGTTCATATTCCTCCACCTGAGCTGTACTCACGTATCCTCTCCCGTGATGCTCGCTTGGCTGAGTTACCCTCCGTTACTCCAGGCCCCTCTCATGCTTCGCCTCTGCATGATATTATTGTACCTCCTATTACTGCCACAGCTCCTGTCCATACCTCCCTTCCTCCCCCTGTTCACCTCTCTTCTGACCCCTCTTTTCCTCCCTCTGTTCACCTCCCTTCAGACCCCGCTTCTCCTCCCTCTGTTCATCTCTCTTCTGACCCCGCTTTTCCTCCTTATGGTTATTTTCCTCCGCCTCCCTCCGACCTTGATAAAGAACCTGAGTCTGACTTTTCAGATTTTGAATCTTCTCTTCCTCCTTATGGTTATTTTCCTCCGCCTCCCTCCGACCTTGATACAGAACATGAGTCTGACTCTTCAGATGTTGAATCTTCTTTTTCTCCTTATGGTTATTTTCCTCCGCCTCCCTCCGACCTTGATACAGAACATGAGACTGACTCTTCAGATGTTGAACCTTCTCTTTCTCCTTATGGTTATTTTCCTCCGCCTCCCTCCGACCTTGATACAGTACAAGAAAAGTACCAGCTTGACATAGAATCAGAATTCGATTCGTCAAGTGGGGAGGATAGAGTTATGGGCCCCGACGAAATTGGATACAGGTCGGATGAGCTCCAGCATATAACGGACGACGAAGGCCGTAGAATTTATTTTCCGAAAAATGAGATTAGTGATCTTGGCTCTTCCCCCGATTATTCTTCTTTTGATATTGGACCTGATGTTCCTCTTCCCTCAGCTCGTTTTCTCTTTAGACGTCGTCATCCAAAATTCATTTACGATTCTGTTCCCATTCCTAAGCCCCTTCACCAGCGGGCCGCCCATGTACGAACCCGTTTTCGTCGCTCCCGTGGTTCTGTTCATTCTCCTTACCGTAGTCCCTCTCCTCCGCCTCTCCCTCCCCCTGTCACACCTCCGTCCCGTAGATTACGTATTCCCCTCCGTTATCCTTCTGCCGTTCCACAGCCTCCACTCCGTCCTTCCCGTCATGCCATTGTTCCTTCATCCCAACCTACACAGTACGATCCTCGCCTGTTATTGTAAGCCATTGGAAGATTGGAAGCAATGAACATTTTTGCAAAGATGTTTACAAATTGAACTGCACTTACCTCCAGATGCCGTCTCCGGTCAGGTTGACATTTCCTGCCCTGCTAGTATTTTTAGCATGAAGTCGACCCTGCTTCTCGTGTCTTCCGATGCAGGTCTCCTACACAATACCCTCCTGCTGAATTGCTTGATCCTGATGCTACCGTGAAGTCCAATCGTTACGCATCCTTGAACATTTGGGTTACACACTTTACGCATTTCCAGTTCAGATACGAAAGTCCAACAGCCGTTATTTATGGAGAGCTGTTACATTTTCGTCCGCAAGAAAGACATTGCCGAATCTGCCAGTACATGAACAGTTCCCTCACGACATCCTTTCGACCACTGCTGATGGAGATCCACCAACTCAGACGATCTCTGCAGTCCTGATATATTGTAGTTGATGTAGTTCCCTTTTACACGCGTTAGCGTCATTATGTCACATTATTTTGACTAATGTAATATTTTTTTAACCATCTTTTGTACCCCTATGATTTTTTTTTGGGTGTTTTTCTTTTTGCCATGTTTTTTTGATGTAAGATTTTGCCCAGATTTTTTTTGGGTGTTTACATTGTTCTGTTGTACCAAATAAAAGTGATTAACTAATGTACATCTTCACCCGCCACTAATGTTGGCATCATTCACGATTCATTATGATGATGACACCATATTGCATTATGATTGTTTGAATTTTCAGTTATTGTTACACCGACACTCATACATGTGATTTAACTATTTGCCCATTTATATATTCTATACCATTGTCCGTTGATTACCATGTTTCCATTCCATTCATTATTTCCGGTTATTGTTACACCGGCAAAGTCATGTTTTTAATGAGACTTACCCATTTTGCCCATACTTTGCCACCAAGTTTTCTGGTTCTATTTCCATTTGTTCCATTCATATTTTTTTCATCACCCACTTCAGTGAAGTGTAGGGTGACAGCCTTTTTGTGCACCCGCCATATATATATTTTATTTTTGGGTTTTTTTGCCAGTTTTTTTTTCCTTGCGACGTTAACTCGCTTGTCATGTTATTTATGTTTTATGATTCGCACAAGTGTGAGAGATATTGATGACTATAAACCCATAAAGCGTTTTGTTAGTTCGTTGATGATTGTTAGTTACTGTTCTATTTTGCCCATATATTTTTTTTGCCACTTATTAGTACTTTTTGTAGCTACCATAACCTCCATAGTTTTTTGTTTTTTGTTTTCCATGTGTCCCTCGTTTATGTTATGTCCATCAGTCCCTACCCCTTCATGATCGATTTTTGTGTGTGAAATGTTAATGGTGTTATTTCATTCCCAACTATTGTTTATTGTAGTCCTTCAGACATGATTTATGGTGGGATACATGAATCCCAATTATTTTGTTTTAGAGTTAGTAAATTTTTTTCTAGGGAATAAAGTGTCTCCCTATGGGATACACTTTAGTGGCCCCGGGCGTATGTGACAGTACGGACTGTTACGTCGGATTAACACTAAGGTGCTGCCACTTAATTATAGTTAGGGTAAGAATACTTAGCAAGATTAAACACTAAGTATTTGAGCGTGTCTAGTTAGCGTAATAACACTAGTCACAAATCCTATGAGTGATTTAATTATAGTTTAAGAAATGACGTCATCGAACTTGGGGTAGAATTGCTCAGTAGCTAGGACGGAAGTGATGGTTTGAGAGAAGGGGGTTAAGTGAGTTGGTTTTAGGCACGAGACGAGCGAGGCAGTGATTTTGGGGTTTGGACCATCTTGTAAGTTGGATGGCTGTGTGTTATTTCTTGGGATGACTGGTTTGTATACCACAGAAGCACATGTATTTATGAACTATTATGAAGTTGTCAGAGTGTGCAGACACTTAATAAAGGTGTTCATTCATATTTAATCCAGCTTGAACTTATTTCATGAACGTCATTAGGAAGTGTCGTTTGTTTACATCAGGTAATAGAGAAATGAATGTTACCATATTTTCGACGATCATGCAGCCTAAAACAGAAACACAGTTACGAGTCTCCAAAAGAATCACCTGGGTTATGTTCCTATTCTGTAATCACCATCTCTGGCAGTCGCCAGTAAAACAACAGATGAACATTGATAAAAGATTCCGCCCCATTCTCACCCTGTCACACTAGACTTGATTTGTCACCGTGACCAAGCCCGGTCACATCTAACTTGATTCGGTGCCGTTCCCGTCCACTCCCCCGGCCACAAAATACTCTGTATGCGCTACAGTCCCTCTTATCACCCTTCTTGTCTCAGACCCGTGGTATTATGATTTTTTTCTAGCATTCTGAGACTTTTCTTTCTATCCATGCTGATATAAAGATTATTGTCAGTCATTTGAATTCTTTCCACTGTTATTCCGACCAACCATAGTGATATGTCTTGAGGGATATTCTTTGTAACGTCTTCAAATTCGTGAAGCAATATACTCAGTTCCTGCTTGTCCTCATATCATGGGATGAGTGTCTTAGAGTGTCTGAGTGGAGAAGTTCTTTCCATCCAGTCTTGCTTCTGTTTTAATTGAATAATGGTATTCCATTTCTATCATCAATGATCGTCATAGGACTGAAGCATTAATCTTTGAACCTCATTGCGTTGACACTTTAGTTAATAATAAACCTCAGGGGCGTTCATTGTAAACAGTAATTAGCTGTTCTACGTTATTTTCTCTACTTGTCTTCTTTTGATTTCTTGATTATTCCTTCATTATTTCTTCTTGCTATTCGTTATTAAATACAATCTTCGTGTATTCTGAATTTTAGCCAGGTCTTCTAAAGTTTATTTTTAGTCTGTATTGTTTCCTTGACTTCATCGTTCTACTATAATGTTCTTTACTTTTGGTTTGGTTTGGTTTTTGGACCATGCTCTTGAAAACTTGTGTTTGTCATGTGCATGGGATACCCGATTCAACTCCATGTGGATTATAATTACGGTATATAGCAGGGGTCGGCAAACTTTTAGTAGTGTCGTGCCGAAGTAATGTTGCAAAGTCACTCAGCGTGCCAACCTAAGTCCACCATATTTTTTATATACAACAATTATTGAAACAATTTAAAAATGATCTTGTATTAACATGTTTCCGATACATTAAATAACTATTCTATTCATTGTAGATTATTCAATATTTTAATATAAATAGGAACAAATATCAATACAAATATTATGTATTGCAAAATTAAAGTTCTGATCACATTAGTTTGAAATTTTATAATAAAATTGCCATATGTATATTTTGTTAAGACAGAAAGTCCAATAGTTTGAAGAACGAAACAATTAATTAAACCAAATATAAAACACGTTATTAAAATTTTAATATGAGTAATGTTGATTATTATTGATCCGAGTCATTAATCAATTAATGGGACCCGTGTAATTGCTTCTCCTTGGTTAATTGTTCAATATCAGGTGTGTATTTTGTCAATTTCAGCTTCACACAGGCTTCTGAATGCACAGGTGTTAGGCGACTTCTCTGTGGACTTAAAACAGCTTTCATGTGTGAGAAAATTTGTTCACATGTATAAGTTGACCCAAAAGCCAAAAGTAGAGCAAATGCAACTTTCTTCAAACAGGTGAACGCTTCAGGCAGGGATGTCCAGCAGTTGAGGATGGCAGCTGACTTTTCCAAGCAGCTTCCTTCAAGAGTTTTTCGCAATTCTACATATTTTATCGTCCATAACTCTGATGCCTTAAATTCGATGTGTTGCATTTCAAAATTGTCAACATCCATCCACTCGAAAAGAGATAGGTCAAATGGGATGTTAGTATGATCAATTAAGTCGGGCTTGATGAGGTAAGAAAACATGGGCCCGTGAATTTTGAAGTTTTGACCTCGTTTAGCAAACTCTCCTTTGAGCGCTTCAACGTACTTCTGAAGCTCATCTCTGTTGACAGTAAATTGATTTGAATGAGCCTTTACGTTTGGAAAGCACTTGTATGTGTTAGTAGTAATATCTCTGCAAAATATGTCTAATTTTGACGCAAATCCTTTCCAGTGCTGAAAAAGATCAAGTACTGTTTGACCCTGCCCTTGTAAACGCAAGTTTAATTCAAACAGATTTGTAGTTATGTCAGCCAGAAACATCAGCTTGCACAGCCAGTCCTCGTCATTCAATTCCGGGAAATGTTGTTCTTTGTCATCTAGAAACACCTTGATTGCTTCTAGACATGATACAAATCTGTTCAAAACATTACCTCGATTAAGCCAACGAACACTGCGCTCTCCATTTCCTGTAGAAGAGACTTGAATTGCCTGTGGGTCAATTAAGAGCGAAAAACTATGAAGTTAACTATCTTGACAACAGTTTCCATTACAGAGTTCAAGGATAGTGACGAAATCTTCGCACACAAACTCTCCTGGTGTATAATGCAATGGAAGCTCAATACTTGACGTCCAATACGATCCTCAAAAAGTTTAACAAATCCTTTGTTCTTTCCTACAAATGCAGGGGCGGCATCAGTAGTAACACAGAATATTTTATTCATGTTAATGTTCTGATTTTCGAAATAGCTTACAAATGCAGTTATAATGTCCTCTTCCTTGGCTGTACCATCAAAAGTATCAAGCAGCACAGTTCTTCATAAATACGGTCGTTGTCACAATATCGCGCAACTATAGCTAGGCGCGCCACGTCATTCACATCGACACTTTCGTCAAGAGCGACACTAAATACAACAGCTTGCTATAACCCTGTGGTTTGTTTTACCGTTACATTTTCAGCCATATCAGTTATGCGCCTCTCGATTGATCTCGCAGAAGCCGGTATTTCTTGAATCCGAGACAGTATTGTTTCTTTATTTGGTAAATCACTAAACAAAATTTCAGCACTGCTCAAAAAAGTTTCCTTGATGTATTCTCCATCTGTGAAAGGTTTGCCCTTCGAAGCCACACACTGTTCAATTTTGTAACTACATTCGGTAGCTTTATTTTTGGTTCCAATTACTTGACTAAAAATACTACTTTGTTTTTTGTAGCAAGAAACAGCCATTTTTATGGCTTCACTTTTCTCGTCAGAGTTTTTAAACAAGGACTGATGTTTGGTTTGATAGTGTCTTTGTACACTTGACGTACGGCACACTTTCATAACATAAAGCACAAACAGCACGATCTTTTTGTTGTATGAATCCATATTCGTTTGGCCAAAAGTCTTGAAACGACCGTATATCAAGTTTTTGTCTTTTTTGAGTCATTTTAACGGCACCGTATTACTTAATAACAACACCAACTTTTGTGCTGCGGTCAACGGACTGTACGGGCATGAGTATACGGACAGCCGAGAGAACTGTAGAGGTGGTGGTGGTCGGGAGAGAGGGGAAGGATAGGACGGAAATATAACTTCGTCGAGGTCAGTCATTGTTGCTCTCGTACGCTCGTCTAGGCGCTAGCCAGACACTATTGCGTAATTATTATATTACGTCTCGGCTTGCCCGTCAAAATTCGCTTGGGATCCTTTTCAAGAATCTCATCCTGCAAACTACGGTAGCAGGTAGACGCCAGACTAGCGGGCGCCGCAAAGTATAATTACTCCCTTTGAAATTCGTTGTAGAATGTTTGTTCTCGGAAACGGTCCATAAAAACGAAGACTTACGTGCAATATAGTATGATCAGGCCTTTAGTTTGCACCAGATCGCACATTCTTACCTCTAATGTCTAACAACTTTCGTTTTGAAAGGTTGTAAAAACAGGTATAGCTTTAAAAGAATTATATGCTTCTATTTAACTAAAAATTCAATTTTGTAAAAATGAGATCATATACTGTACAGTATTTTAATTCACTCAGCGTGCCATTGAAAATCGTTCCACGTGCCACGCTTGGCACGCGTGCCGTAGGTTGCCGACCTCTGGTATATAGTGTTCACCACTCTATATAGCATATTACATTATTATTTTTCTTGTGTATTGGCTCTTCCAGGCTGTAATTTATCTGCGGTTTGTTGTGGCATTGTTTAATGTCTACGGTATTTGTAATGTATCCTCTTCCATGATATTATATTGCCCTCTCTCGCTATTGACTGTTTTAAAATGTATCTCCAGGACGTTTGTTGGTTTTTGAATTGGTAGTTTTTATTGTGTTTTTAAAAAAAATTCTCGTACTGATGTTGTATAGACATTTTTGTTGGTTTTTGTTTTTCCTGACATTCTTATTTGTTCTGGTTGTTAAATGTTGGTTCTTGCTTTGGTAATATGAAATTGTATTATGTTGTTTAATTCCCTGGGTAGGTCAATGTTTAGTGCAGTTTCTAGTGATGGTGATGGAGAGTTTTGTGTTCTCAAGAATTCCATGAGTAATTTTCTGTGCTGTTCTTATTTATTGCATGTTAGCACATAATGTATTATGGTGTTCTGCTCCAGACATGTTACACAGTAGGGTTCCTCCACCATGAATTAGCCGGTTCCTAGTTCAAGTCTAATCTATTGCATGGTATTTTTGGTTCTCTAGATATTTGACATGTCCGTGTTGGATCTTGTGGCGAGACGGAAGTTTTAGATAGTATCTAACAGTGGCTTGATAGAGATATATAGAGAATAGTTTCCCAGAATTATAGAAGAGAATTGATGAATTATAGGAAGGGATGGCACAAGACAAGTTAGGTACTTAACCACACAGTTCAGGTGCGAACTAATAGGTGCGTTACCTTCTCGCTAGACCTATCCTATGCTCCATGGGTATGTCAAATTGTAAATGTAGTTTGTATTATTGCCTACCAAGTAATTATTACTATTCAACTACACAACGAAAAAAAAATGTATAACTGGAACTTTAAGAAAATCAATAATTATAGTTATAAAATTAAATCAGTTTACTTTAATAAATCTAAGGTATAATAATAATATTAATAATTGCACTAGAATATACAGTTTTCACAAATAACACATCAATGTCATTCATTGTCATTCTCATCACCAGAGGTGTGGATTACTTCTTGGTTGTATTTTCTCTTATAAGTTTACTCATTTAGTGAGATAGGTAGGTCATCCAGTAATAAAACCCTGAAGAAACTTTTAATCATGAGAAGGACCTTTTTGGTTATATGGGTGGATACGCCATCTTCTCTCAGGTACCAGGTAAAATCTATAGACATGGAAATTATCTGTAAGCACAGCGTTATTTAACATCAAACTTCATAAATATTATTTAATATAACACCAAGGTGAGTGTACTCTTAACACACACACACACACACACACACACACACACACACACACACACACACACACACACACACACACACACACACACACACACACACACACACACACACACACACACACACACACACGCACGCACGCACGCACGCACGCACGCACGCACGCACGCACGCACGCACGCACGCACGCACGCACGCACGCGCGCGCACGCACGCACGCACGCACGCACACACACACACACACAAGCACGCAAGCACGCACGCACGCACGCGCACACACACATAACCCTAAGTTTATGTGGTTTGGACTGATTCTTCCTGTTTCTGCTTCCTTGTCGGCCACCTCATGTCCTCTATTCTCACATACGAGGGTATCAATGTTAATAACACTGTGCAGCCTCTGTTGCTTAAGTGTTGTGACCGTGCGTGTTGATGGTGTAAGCGTATAGTGGATGTTCGATCACTGTCCTATCACTGGATGATTGATGATGATGGTGATGCTATCTACGAAACCAAACAGCTATACGAACAGATGCTGGATGATAATAAATTCATGGTGAACAGATCTCACTGTAACAGCAGTGAAACAGGAAAAACTTGGAAAGGTTTATTTACATCTTCAAATCTTTCAGAACATCATGTGGATTATTTTACCCAATACATCCTTTATACAGCACTTTATTTTCATAATGGTTTCTTGTCACATTCGATATCAACTGACTTCGCAAATTTCGCGCGCAGTTTTTGTCTCACATTCGATATCTACTGACCTAACATATACCAACCATGAATTCCACAAAGATCACAGCAACCTTTGACCTGGACAATGAATCTTTTGAAGGTGGAAACTTCCACAAACCTTGCTGCTCGTGGTCTCCGGACCCCAAGCAGCGGCGACGGCTACACCATCTTTCCGGACAAGTGTCCTGATTGACCCAGCAGGAATCCCTGTCAAGGGTATAGACTCGCTCTATAGATTCGAAAGCCCCGCAAGGTGGTATTTCAACCTATCAGCAGACTCAAGCTACTACCAAAGACTGCGTGGCAAGAGCCTGAACCTGTCCAATCCCGATCTGACCATAACGATTGAACACTTAGAAACAGAGCGTTCAAAGATGACGCTGCATTGGGTTCCACCCACAATGAAAGAACAAGCGGTCAAGCAGATAGCCGAGACGATTACAGAAGATCATGAAGCCGAGGTTTACAGGATTAAAAGAGCACCAGACAAGTGGGGCGTCCTCTACAGAGCAACATATGATATTCCACATAATGTGGAGCTCAGAAAAAAATGGGACGACTTATGGAGGCACAATTTCCTAGTAACATTGCCAGGGCATAGAATGGTGTGCCCTCATTGCGGTTTAGACACGCACTGGGCTAACCGCTGCCCCAAATGAAACCCAGGAGCCCCGGAGCCAAGACCGCAACGAGAACAGGAGCAAATAAAACATGTTGAAACCAGCGACAGCGAGGAAGAAACCACGCATCCTGCTGCATCGGAAGACGGTTTCACAACAGTCCGCCGAGACAACAAAAAGAGGCGACTGTACTTTGCCTCTAAAGACCCCACTGACAAGCCAGACCAGAAACACAAAAGCGAAGAGAAAATTAGCACGACACCAAGACAACGTAACCCGAAGACTTCTGACAAAACGAATCCAAAATCTGTGACTGGATGCAGACCAACACCCCTTCGGGTAATCCAGACTACAACCATTCCAGCCACCCAGACATCCTTAACAAAATCAACACAAGACCCATCGAAGACACCAATCTCACAGCAACAGAAGAAACACACTCAATGGAATCACCTGTCAAACTGATCATCGACCTGGGAAAAAATCACAAGCTCTCCGGACAGCCAAAAAAGTAGTAATCAAGACCTGATTCCTACAGTTTAGGTATGTCAATGTATCGTAAATTATCACAATAATGTATTATTTTACAATCACCTTTTTATCTAAAACATGGCAGAAGAAATAGTTTTAATTAGTTTAAATATTAGGGGCATTCGCCCAAAACTACACAACATCATACCCCTTATACACAAACACAAACCAGATTTCATACTTTTACAGAAAACAAGCATAAACACACACGAACGGGCTTCACGAATTACATCGCATCTAGGACTACGACATTCATGTTTTAGTTTAGCCATACAAAACTCAGGTTCAGGGACAGCAATACTGCAGACATCAGACAGGTGGGAAATACTTAGTAAAGAGAGTGACAGTAGCGGGAGAACAAGCAGTCAATGTAGGAAACAATACGCACACATACACCATAGTTAACATACATGCTCCACCAAACTACAGGGACCAACAACAATTTTATGAGAACTTAGGAAGTTTGCTCATGAACATTTACAGGAGATACAATATTATACTACTAGGAGGGGACTTTAACTGTGTTTTGACTGATACAGATGTGATAGGTGGAGTCCTTAGAACACAGATACGGAGAATTGACAGAGACGACACACATCAGTTAGACATACTACAAACTATACTTGATGCGCATGGCCTACTAGACGCTATAGACACACGCACCTTCATGGTATGGAAACCACGTACACAAACACAGCACACAGCAGGAAAGCAAGATTAGACAGAATCTATGTGCCGTCAACACACCATATATGTCACGCCAAACACTTGCCTGAAGCTCTCAAATTCACAGATCACAAAGCAGTACTCACAATCTTTTACACTACGCAAACAAACACAAGAAGCTTTCATGTATTTTACAAAGAAATTACCAGCATACACATTTCATAAGGGACATAATTACCTACACGCACCATAAAGACTGCCAGTTGTCAATCCTCTTCCTCGATCAAGAGAAAGCTTTTGATCGAACATCACACTCATACCTTCACAAAACATTACTGCATTGTAACAATGGTGGAAACTTTAGGAAATGGACTGAAATCCTTTACACGAAGCCTGAGAGCAAGGTTTTGGTGAATCATACATTCACTAACAATTTCGGTCTAACACGATCTGTTAGGCAGGGGTGAGGTCCTGGGTTCGAGTCCTGGGTAAGCCACTCACGTCTGTTGTTTTTCTGTTGTCTAGCTTTCTACTTCTTTATTTCTTACGAGTGCCTGAAAACATACCTTTATGTTTGTCTAATATTTATTTACTGCCCTCTCTCCCCTTTACTCTATCTCCTAGCACTAGAACCCCTGTTATACTGTTCAAAAAAAGAAACGCATAGCTACTGAAGGCACACACATAGCCATAATTTTGACATTCAATAACTTTTTTAATTTAATGAGATAATTGTTCAAATTGCACACAAGAATACCTTGTTATCTCGAACATTCTTCTTATAATAAACTTTATCACCAACTTGAAATTGTTATAATGTAGCTCTTTTATCATGCTGTTTCTGCCATTTCTTGAAAGCCTTCTGTGAATTGCAATTAGCTATCTGGTGTGCTCTGTGCTTCTCTCACAATATAATCTCAATAGGATCTTCTCCTACATACTTCCTCTGAGGTTGTAAGAGATTGTCTAATGGAAAAGTAGGTTCACGTCCATATAACATATAGAATGGTGACAATCCTGTCGTCTCATTTATGTTTACACGTATTGCTTTAAGGGCTTGATTGATATACAAGGTATATATCCCAATATTGTACATTTCCTTGTATGTATTTGGCAAGGATATCATGCAATGTAGCATGCATTCTCTCATTTCTTCCATTTGCCTGCGGTCTATAGAAAGTACTAGTGGTATGATGAATATGCAATGTCTGGAGCGTCTGCTTGAAAGGATTAGCGACAAATTGTTTCCCGTTATCTGTAATTATTCTCTTAGGACAACCATGTCTTGGTACACATTCTTGCAGAAAAAACTCAGTTACTGTCGTTGACATTATATTCTTGAGAGGATAACTTTCAGGCCATACCGAATATTGATCAACAATGTGCAAAGGTATGCATTCCCGGACTGGGTAATAGGGTGTGGACCAGAAATGTCCATGCTTATGACTTCCATAGGGAAATGGGATGGTTTCATCTCTTGCAATGGAACTTTAGTTGGTCTCATGTTTCTCATTCTGCACGTTTTGCAAGTACTAACGTATTCAATTATGTCTTTATACATTGACC
Source organism: Oreohelix idahoensis (assembly GCA_024509875.1). NCBI lineage: Eukaryota > Metazoa > Mollusca > Gastropoda > Stylommatophora > Oreohelicidae > Oreohelix > Oreohelix idahoensis. Next base: position 355,398 of record JAMPIV010011333.1, on the reverse strand, counting down.
TCCAATAGTACTCTTTCTTGATAATGTCTATGGTTTTATCTCTTCCAACATGTCCGTTATTGTCATGGAACTGTACTAATAACTGAGGTATTACTAACTGGGGAATTACTTTTTGTAGTCTCCCTTCTTGTTTCTCGTCAATGTGATATAGAACCTGGTCATGTGGCAGGATAGTAAATTGTTTGAGTGACGTGGGTTTCTTTTGTACTTGTTGAATAAGCTTGAGGATTTCGGGATCTTTTCTCTGCTCAGCATATACATCAAATGTGTCCAAGTCCACTGTTTCTTGTGTAGCAGTGTCTGTTAATACGGTGTTATTATCGACATCTACTTTGTTGGAATTTATAACGATGATCTCCTTTGCATTATCGTTGATGTCAATAAAAACATCATAATCAACTTGCTGTGTTGTACTAGGGTGTGGAATTCGAGAAAGGAGGTCTGCACACGTATTCTGAGTACCTGGGATGGATTCAATTGTTGTATCATATGATTGCAAGTTCATAGACCAAGTCTGTAATTTCTTGGGCTGTTCATGTGTCTTTGTGAGCCAATTCCCCAATGGTTGGTGGTCTGTCCTAATGGACTGAGAACTGGTCCAAAGGCACCAATTAGTAGTATGTCACAGTGCTACCGAGGACCAATTATTACTCAAGTCACAAAATCTCTTTTTGTTTATCTTCCAAGTGGGTTAAGAGTGTACTTGTGTACTGGCCATCTCCGCCAGAGGTGTAGATTCCTGGATGAACATATTTTCCCTCTTTTCTTTAACCCACGACTCGTTCGGTTCCTTCTTTGCTGTTTCTACTGACATTCGTATAGTGGTAGTTTGTTTTTATTATTCTATTTTGCTGGCCACATACATCAACGCTCACAGACGGACTCAAACATCTGCTGTATCCATCAAAACATTTATTTACATAAATATGTTGTTAATATATGTTATTTTGCCACCACTGATACAACTATTTAGTGGTTGACATCAGTGATAGTTACTCTCTTAATAGTTTAATGGCTATTTAACATTGACACCACTGATACCTCATGATGGTGTGTGTGTGTGTGGGTGGCGTACCGTGTTAGGAAAGGTTGATTGAGTGCGTGCGTGCTGGAACAATCACTCACAACACAGGTACGCACGTAGAAGTCATAGATGGGTATAAACGGCTGGTGTAAGTTAATGATCGTTTTATTACACCACAACACGTTCATGAAATACACAGAATACACAGTCACAATTAAGTACAAGTCAAAGCAATACAATAATACAGTACTCCAGTCACATCTCCACTTCTCATAATCATTAGCGCTATATATCTCCACTTCTCATAATCATTAGCGCTATATAATATTACTACTGGATCCTCTCAGCAACGGTCGGCATCCCCGTGCTAATATAATGAATTCCTCAAATATGCCTAGCAACGGTCGGCATCCCCGTGCTAATATAATGAATTCCTCAAATATGCCTCATCAAAGACGCTCTCAACATTGGCGCTCTAATGTAAATAATAAATGGCCTCTCTGGTGATGCTTCCAACATCAGCATTATAATAACTAGACAATGGATCCTTTTTCCCAGCAACGGTTGTCCAATAAATAATGGCCTCCTTAAATATGCTTCATCAAAGACGCTCTCAACCTTGGCGCTTTAATACAACTGTGGATCCTCTCAGCAACGGTCATCCTCGCCGTGCTGACAATAATAAATTCCGCAAATATCATATAGATCCGGTTAGCCAACGGACACCATCCTCGTCGTGCTAACTACATCAATGGTGAATACTTTCGGCAATTTCTCGCAAGACTGCACTCCTTGGCAATCTGCAGTAATCTCGCCTTCACTCATCTTGACATATATATATTCAAATAAATGTCCTGGATCCTTACCTCTTCAAAAATACTCACAAACACAATTCTCCAATAAACTCTGAAATTATAGGCCTACACAAATAATATGGCCTCTAGAACTTTTGCACTGCGCAGGCATACGCGAAACACACACTGTAGGACCGACCTCTCCAATCGGTACCCAAAAACAGAATGCTCTAGTTCACACACTAGACCCGCCAAAAAAAGACACGAGACTCGGCTGTTCAAAAAACACCGTTCTCGCACTACTTGCACGGGCTAGCCACAAATAGCTAAACACCCGTAGCTCAAAACAGTTCATAGTGCATACCTCCAGCATTATAGAACTGACCGGCGTTCACACGCTTTGTAACTTCTCGATCACACGAGGAAATTCCCCTAATACAATTTTAACTTAACATCAGCTTAATCAAGCACCGTAACCCGTAATCGAATCTATTTGCTTAACATTTTCAAGATCACCTCCCCTTGCTAATATTTACTCTGTATCAGTTGCCACACCGCCCGGGAAAAAAATGATTTATCATTTTTTTGTTGAAAATATAAGTCCCAAAAATTTAGAGATAAATGAAATTATATTATATGGCTACCAAAAAATATGTATCTATCCAAAAAATGTACCTATTACAATAGTACATCTATACACAATTTCAGCAATAAATATAAAATTACAACTAAAACATCAAACATAATCAATCAAATATCCCAATGAATGTTACCGATGTAAATTACAACAAAAACATCAATCATACCAAAATTAATCTTAATAGAACACTAAGCTAAGTACATTTAGTACAAGCAACAACCAATAGAAAGTGAAAGAACAAGATCAAGCAACAGAAGAATGATCTGTAGTAAAGAAAAGTAAGAAATCGGAAAATGAGAAACAATTAACAATAGCACAAGATAACCAATAAGAACAACAATTTCATGTACAATAAATACAAATTTACCAAAATACTAGTTACATTATATTAAGTTATATAATTCACTCAAGAATACAACGAATGAAAGTATAAGTATTGAAAGAAGAAGAAGTATACAAGTAGAACGAAAAGAAACGAAGATGTGGTACAGAAATATAAACAAGATATGAACACATATCGAAAAGACAACAAAAAGATAGAATGAAATGAAGGATAGTCAACAAAGACGAATGGAAAACAAAGGTATGAACGCATAGAAAGTTAATGACAATACATACTAATAAATGTTTAGATCAGACAATATCTTACAAAAATTAAATACAACCATGATTACAAGGCACAAAACAAAATGTCAAAGTATATCCATACTAACAGCACAAAATGAATAATTCATAACTAAACAAAGTCTAATAAGTAATTTAACTAAGTTACAAAAGTTATACTTAACTGAAAATAAATTATAAACCTTACACAAACAAATAATAGCATTTGCGATAACTAAGTTTTGACCTAACGCAAAATCAACCGCTAAATAATAAAAATACATCATAATATCAAATAAGACAAGTTTCCAAAGAAATAATATCCCTTTCAATCATAGGGCACACAAAAATAATTTACAATGCCAAAAAACAATTTTTTTCCCCAAATTACCATACACAATATTTTAGAACGTTAAGTTATCAAAAAATAAAATTATTATTGAAGTAATTCTAAGTCATAACTAATAAACTAACAATAAAATTAACTTTTAACAAAATGAGAGAAGCATAAAGTATCTTATCTCTAGACAAACACTTAAATCAAAACATGTAAGTTTTTTTTTTTCAAAAAATACATCACCAAAAAAAAAAAAAAACCTAAGAAAAATACAATGTCATCTGTATTCAACTTTCCAACATACAAACATAACATAATGTTACAACAATCTGTCCATCTTTAAACAAATAAAAGTATCAGATGTGTCTATCAATTTTACCAAAAAAAAGTTCAATTTAATTTAAAAGTTAATTCTGACTAACAATAGCGTTGAGCTTCAGTGTTATTTAACTGTAAATTTATATCTTACTCAGCCTATATATATAGTATAAATAAATCTTAAAATTTAATGGTATAATAGGATATGAAAAAAATCCTATAAAAATATCTTCAAAGTTTTTATAAAAATATTTATCAAATTAATTTGCTGCAAAAATGTTGAAAAAATCTTATTATTTAAATTCTAGGTACAATGCTCTAACAAGATCAATGTTTCACCATATGTTAACAATTCAAATACACAATTATTTCTGAAACGTGCAAGATAATTCTACAAAATCATATTACACAACATAACAATAAATTCATATAATTATCCTAACAATTACAGCTACAACCCGAAAAATATACAGAAAAATGAGCACAGGTTTGACACCGCTCACTGCATTTATCAAAAATTACATACAAATTATTACCAACACATGTTACACACAATCAAAACAGAATAATATACAATTGCATAAAAAATTGGACTGGTACATTCGAAACAGTCATATATGTTCCACAAAAAATATATATTTAGCAATCAAATGATGCATCAAAATGAACCTCATAATGTTTCAAAGAAATTACCAATATTTTAATACAACATCATATGGTATATTATTCACAGAATACAATAACATGTACTATTCTAACAAATAAATCAGCTGTAAAAAAAAAATATTCCCGTCAATCCGTCATTAATTCTTGATCCTTCAAAAAGTGACTCGTCAGATGAATAGCGAGACGCTCATAGGTTCCGCTTGATAAATAATCCACATTCTTCACGAATAATGTCAACAAGTGCGCCAACTCATCACAACGTCGCACGCTACGAGACAATACAAATGAAAATTTCTATTAATCATCTGTTAGATCTAATAAGGAAAAACGGAAAATCAACATTCACGTTTACCTTTCCCTTGAGGTGCGGTAGAGTCTTGGCCCCTTTTCACACACCTCAACAAGTCCTCCTTAAACGATGTAAACATCACCGAAGGCTTCGCGATCACTTGACCGTAACGAAAGTTCATCCTTCTTTTAGGCTGAAAAAAATTACTACGTTCACAAGAACGAGATGACCTTTCGACACCACTAGTGTGACAATCAACAGTGTTATGACTTTGCTTGTTAACAACCTTGCTCTCATGTGGAGTACAGCTAACCTTGTTACAATTTCTATAATTGCTGTTAAGAACATTGTTATTTGTTCTATTGACACAGTTGTACTGTTTTACATCCCAGTTAGCATAATTACAATTAGCATTTCCTCTTGGATAAAAATATCTACTAGATAGAAATGGCTTTTTATCAACAAATTTATTACCATATTGACACTCTTTCACATAATTATTTCCACTATAATTTCTAATACTCTTAGAATCACGATGTTGTGATCTGTCAAATTGTTTCTTGTTTTTAGGCAAAGAAACATTACTATATGAAGAAATCCCTTGGTACATTTTAACCTCAGGGTTATATCTCCTATCAAAAGTATTTTTTTCCTTGTTTGTGGCAGTGTGTTTACAAAATGGGTCACACTGACTTGATTGGGTATGACCGAAAGATTTAAAAATATCTTTATTGTTTTTCACAAAATATGTTTCCTTCCTGGAATAAGGAGTGCTATTTTTCTTCCCTGCTATCAAGCCATCAGGGTTCCCACTTAATACCTTGTTTGTTTTTAACAACTTAAATTGAAATTTATTATTGTTTCTTTTGTTATCTACAGGGTTATCTAATACTGTAGATTTTCCTTTGCTAGCTTGCCGCCAGGAACCAATATCGCTAGATTCATTGGTATTGCGTTGAAAGTTATATTTCCCTCGGAAAGATTTCTGTCCACCATTCTTGCCTTTAGAGTCCGCAAAAAGTGTATAGGACTGACTTTTTGCTTTATCTCTTTCACTGACATTGACCGAAGACCACCTTTTTTTCTTTAAGAGAATGTCAAGTAGACCATCCAATTTCACTCTGGCTTCTGAAATTTGAATATCTCTAAGAGAAATCTCTGCACTTAATTTCTTGTTTAACCTCTCAACTCTTAAAACCTTGCAGCTTTCCTCTGCTAGCAAATTTTTAATCTTAGCGACCTTCTCTCTCTCAGCCGTTAATTCTAACAATGTCTCTGTCTCATACTTCTCTTTATTTGACCTCAACTGAGTCAATTCTAGTTGTAGAGACTCAATCTTAATCTCGTCATTCTTCTTAAGGGGTACAATATTCATGTCCTTAATTTGATCACTGAGAATCTCATTATCATGCCTCACCTCATGAAGCATTTTTATATAAGTTTGCTCATGTTCATTACTCTCAATTTTCAATTTGTCATATATTTCTCTCCTTTCTTGAAGTTCCTGAGTTAGATTTCTAACTTCACTATTGTTATCCTTAATCTGAGTTTCTAACTCTTTGATTTTACACAATGCTACACTCAATGCTGTTTGAGTACTAGCAAGTTCTGAGTTTGATTTGCCTAAATCATCTGTAAGTTTAGAGACTTTTTCATGTAACTCACTTACTTCAGCAGTACATTCTATGAAACTTTCCCTTTGCTCTAGGGTACTCTGTTTTATATCCAATTGCTTCTTCTCTTCTAGCATCCTTTTCTCATACCTCTCATCAGCTTCATGAATTAGCTTTTCATATATCAATCTATTTATTTCAGACTCAGTCAGCTCACGGTCTCCAAATCCTAATAGTTCACGGTATTTTTTTTCCTCAGGATCTGTATAATAGTCCATAGTGACTTACTTACTTAGACAACTATATATGTATTAATTAAACTTTCACCTCACCAAGCCAATTATCCTTTTAAGAAATTGCAATTATTTCTTAATTACTGTACACCAACTTCTGTTATAGTACCTATATATAACATACATTATCTATGCATCAACATATTCTTCATCAATCGATATAATTATCGAAACACAATGACAATTATCAACAGAATAAGTGATGGATAGTATAGGCAGACTTGCTGAAATGCAGAAAAGTGGCACAATCTACACAGAACAAAATCACTTATCTTAATAATACTTCTGTCCCTTTCGCCAACACTCCAGATATCACAAAGTTCTGCAGATAAAACCGTTCCAGCGCAGAAAGGTACACAACTAGATTTTCTTCTCTTAAGGTTCTTGCCAAAGTGTAGAATGCGCTCAACACAGCATCAGCACGTACAGCATACAGGAAACGCAGCACAGCAACCTCTGTAACTGTTGACTCGAGATAATCTGCAAACGACTCTTCAAAACACTTCACATTTAGTTAAACTTGACTGTCTACCAAAAACTGTCAACTTCCCACTGTTATATTCTACCGTGTTGGACACAGTTAACCAACTAGGTCGAGGACCATGACACAATGTGAGGATACATAAGCCACGCCTACACAAGGCTTTCCTATCACGCGAACTCCGTGGGTTTATTCCGTTAAATAAACTGGCCCACCACTGTAACCGTAATGAGGGTTACTAGTGGGTTATTAAATATTATTATTGTCTGATGACTGGTCTTGGAGATTGATTAAATGGTGATGGGTGTTTCTTTAATGGTTACACTGTTCATACGCCCACACAGAGCAGAACATAATTTTTATATCACGCGAATGTCAAAATATCAAGTTCTGTAAGACTAACATACCACTGCTACACACGAGATCCTGCTATTGAATTCAATCTGTTTGTTGACCTAAATTTCCGCCACCCAGGCTATTTACGCGAATACGTAGGTGTTAGCTCCTTCTAAACTGAAAACCACCACTGTTAATATATGTTATTTTGCCACCACTGATACAACTATTTAGTGGTTGACATCAGTGATAGTTACTCTCTTAATAGTTTAATGGCTATTTAACATTGACACCACTGATACCTCATGATGGTGTGTGTGTGTGTGGGTGGCGTACCGTGTTAGGAAAGGTTGATTGAGTGCGTGCGTGCTGGAACAATCACTCACAACACAGGTACGCACGTAGAAGTCATAGATGGGTATAAACGGCTGGTGTAAGTTAATGATCGTTTTATTACACCACAACACGTTCATGAAATACACAGAATACACAGTCACAATTAAGTACAAGTCAAAGCAATACAATAATACAATACTCCAGTCACATCTCCACTTCTCATAATCATTAGCGCTATATATCTCCACTTCTCATAATCATTAGCGCTATATAATATTACTACTGGATCCTCTCAGCAACGGTCGGCATCCCCGTGCTAATATAATGAATTCCTCAAATATGCCTAGCAACGGTCGGCATCCCCGTGCTAATATAATGAATTCCTCAAATATGCCTCATCAAAGACGCTCTCAACATTGGCGCTCTAATGTAAATAATAAATGGCCTCTCTGGTGATGCTTCCAACATCAGCATTATAATAACTAGACAATGGATCCTTTTTCCCAGCAACGGTTGTCCAATAAATAATGGCCTCCTTAAATATGCTTCATCAAAGACGCTCTCAACCTTGGCGCTTTAATACAACTGTGGATCCTCTCAGCAACGGTCATCCTCGCCGTGCTGACAATAATAAATTCCGCAAATATCATATAGATCCGGTTAGCCAACGGACATCATCCTCGTCGTGCTAACTACATCAATGGTGAATACTTTCGGCAATTTCTCGCAAGACTGCACTCCCTGGCAATCTGCAGTAATCTCGCCTTCACTCATCTTGACATATATATATTCAAATAAATGTCCTGGATCCTTACCTCTTCAAAAATACTCACAAACACAATTCTCCAATAAACTCTGAAATTATAGGCCTACACAAATAATATGGCCTCTAGAACTTTTGCACTGCGCAGGCATACTCGAAACACACACTGTAGGACCGACCTCTCCAATCGGTACCCAAAAACAGAATGCTCTAGTTCACACACTAGACCCGCCAAAAAAAGACACGAGACTCGGCTGTTCAAAAAACAACGTTCTCGCACTACTTGCATGGGCTAGCCACAAATAGCTAAACACCCGTAGCTCAAAACAGTTCATAGTGCATACCTCCAGCATTATAGAACTGACCGGCGTTCACACGCTTTGTAACTTCTCGATCACACGAGGAAATTCCCCTAATACAATTTTAACTTAACATCAGCTTAATCAAGCACCGTAACCCGTAATCGAATCTATTTGCTTAACATTTTCAAGATCACCTCCCCTTGCTAATATTTACTCTGTATCATATGTATATATATCTTTATCAGCAAGACAAATAATTCATCCCAGAGCTTGCATACGTTTATCTCATGTTGGCTTCATACATAAAAGCTCTATATCTCATGTATATGCATCGTCCTCCTGTATCTTGTTTAGTTCAATCAACTTTACTCCTGTTCACTTAAATACCTCTAAACTCCATCTCCTCACTCCCATCTCATTATATTCCTGCCTTTATTTCTTTCTAACCTCTGTAGGGCTCTGTTACTATCGCTGAAAGATTAGCTTAAACTATATACAAGTACCATGTCATCTAAGCATATACCTACGTGCGAGGGCGTGTGAACAGTTCTTACAAAAGTCGACTCTTCAAATCATTTACTTGTCGTAACTATTCTCTGAAGACAGCTCATTAGTTTACTTGTCGTAACTATTCTCTGAAGACAGCTCACTAGTTTACTTGTCGTGAACTCACCATGACAAAGGTGGTTATCCTTCACCTCTAAATTTACTCTTTTGTTGCTCAGTCCACAAAGTTCTCAACATATATCTTTGACACGTTGACTTGGTACATCTGCGTTACTTCTCCTGTAAATCTCTTACTTGTATGCATAATAAGTTCAAAATCATACTTACAATCAAATCGCCGAATATCTCCTGAAATACATTCACTACTCTCATAATCTACACAAGGCTTCTTCATTATCTTATACAGTTACTGTCTAGCGCTAATACTCTCATAGTCTACACAAGGCTTCTTCATTATCTTATATAGTTACTGTCTAGCTCTAACACGTCCTCTGACCAATTTCTGGACTTATGTTCCTTATCCTATAACCTCTATATCTTGCTAGACTTATTCTACTTCTGTCAAACCACAGAATCCGTTCATCTGCAGGCAACCGCCCAGAACAAAAACACTTCTTGTTTCTTCAAACTCAGAAACCGGACTCCCCCTAATGACCTCTGGTCATTGTTCTCACGTACGATTCCCTCCTACTTCTGATTCGTCGCCCTCACTTGTTTTTCACTACTTTCATTGGTTAAGCCTTTGATTTACAACTCACGAGAGAAAAAAATACTCACGTTTTGTTAACGCGAGCCAAGTTACTGAACACTCGTCTTATTTTATTCATACTTAACTTTCTTCCCCGTGAACTGTCTTAAGCGTTCATCTAATCTTGACAAATAGCATGAGTAATGCTTGGGCAAACCCCACGGTGACATACTTTAGGCGTTCCTATAACCTTGCCTATAGCATGAATAATGCTTGGGCAAACCCCACGGTGACAGGTGTGTGGCCTCCTCTTGCATCGATCAGCGACTGGCATCTCCTGGGCATGGATGCGATCAGACGTCTGATGTGGGCCTGTGGGATGGCTGCCCACTCTTCATGGAGTGCCTGGAACAGATCACGACGATTGGCTGGAGCAACGTCTCGGCGACAAACAGGTATATGCAGCTCATCCCACAGGTGCTCAATCGAACTCATGTCTGGAGACAGGGATGGCCAGGGAAGGGTAAGAATGTTGTTGGCAGTCAGGAACTGCGTGGTCAACCGTGCACAATGGGGTCTGGCGTTGTCCTGTTGAAACACTGACCTTTGGGCAGCCAAAAGTGGAAGGACATGGGGTCGAAGAATTTCATTGACGTATCGTTGCGCATTCAAGCCTCCTTCAATGTGCACCAATTTACTCCTTCCATTGTAACTGATCATTCCCCACACCATTGCACCTCCACCACCGTGCGGCGGAGCTTCATCAACGCAATTGTGGGCAAAAAGTTCATTTTGCCTATGGTACACCCTACGCCGTCTATCATGACGCTGCAACAAAAAGAAAGATTCGTCACTAAACCAGACACATCTCCATTGATTATCAGCTGCCCAGGGACGATGCTGGTTGGTCCAAAGAAGTCGATTTTGGCGATGGCGGCGCGTAAGGACAGGTCCTCGGTGAGGTCGTTGTGCCCAACGTCCAGCGTCATGCAGTCTATTCCGGACAGTTTTATCAGATACATGATGTCCTGCAGGCAATGACTGGACAGTTGAGGAAGCTGTTGTAAACCTGTTTCTGAGGTGACGAAGCCGAATAAAGCGATCCTCCGCTGCTGTTGTCACTCTGGGTCGTCCACTGCGATGCCGGTCTTCAACTGAGCCAGTGGCTTGGAGTCGGTGCCAAAGTCGACTGATGGTACTCTGATGCACGTTTAGATGCCTGGCAACCTGACTTTGACTTTCGCCTGCATGCAGTCGGCCAATAGCAATGTTCCTTAAATTTATCGATAGAGACGCCATTAATGTCTGCTTGAAAATGAATTGAATTTTGTGTGTGTAGCATTATCCTTTTATAGGGTTTCAGTTGCGTAGTCAGTGAATAGTGTTCACCCCAAATTTTGTTGCTTTCACGTGCGCGCAACATGAGCTGTGGTCAAAAATTGCGTCAAAAACACTATTGACCACTGCGTTGTAACGATTACAAAAACGAACGCAATTCAGGTCAACACTTGCATTTGACACTGTAAAGAACATTTGAGGCTGGTTTTTATATACCCTAGCACCAAATTTTACTTACAAACTCATAAAAACGCGCCCTCGGATAGCTATGCATTTCTTTTCTTGAACAGTATAGAAAAAAATTAAAAATGACAGCTCGATTCAGTGCACTTTTATACCAGGAAAGGGTGAACAGAAGCTGCTTGCGTATGCAGACGAAACCACCTTTTTTCATAATAGAAAATAATGAAAGGATAATACTGAGCCTTGAGGGATGCCACTCTGTTGCTCATATAGCTCTGTTTTGTCATTATTTACTTGTGCTGTAAAGTATCTGTCCTGTAAGAAGTTTTCTATGTAGTTGTACATGTTTCCTGTTTTGCATATGTTGTTAATTTTGTATAACATGCCTTCTCTCCAGCATTCATCGTATGCCCTTGCTACATCTAAGAATATGGTTACTGTTTTTGCATTCCTTTAAAATCCTGATTTCACCTCATGTTCTATTCTGATAAGCTGGTCCTTAGTGCTTCTGTTTTCCCTAAACCCAGATTAAGTTGGGCTAGATTTTCAACTTTAAATAGTTCACATTTCTCTCGTACTTCTTCATGGGATTTAATTTGGTTTCTTGATCTGATCCTCTCTATTAGATCTGCATTTTCTACATTTTGTCCAGCTATTTTGGTGATATCTTTTGTAATTTCTTGCTGGAGTTTATTGATGCCCTCTAATATTTCTTCTGCTTTTTTTATTGCCATTTCTTTTTCTCATGTGTTTTTCCCATCAGGTGTGTTGAAATCGTTTCTTTTGTTTCCTTAGTGTGTATTGGAGCAGTTATTTGTTGTGATGGACTGTGAGGGTCTATTTGTGAGTTTTGGAGAGTCCTCTCTGCCTTCTATTGTTTTAGTGCGGATTATGATGGTATATTTTGTTCAGCCAACGGTTTCAGTGCTCGTTTGATTGCTTGATAAACTGGGCAACCAAGAAATCTTGCGCTGTGTTTGGCATGGCAATTTGCGCACTTTGTGTTCCTGTTAGCACTTTTGTAATTTGTCTCTTCTCTGGCCTTTATACTTTGTTCACTTGCATGTCTTCCTGCGCAGCATCTGCAGATGGGGCCTTTTATACACGAGAAGACTGAATGTCCAATTATCTGACATTCTGAGCATTGTATAACTGGGGGGATATAGATCTCTGTGCGTAGTGTCTTATTGATCTTCAGATGTGTTGGAATTTCTTTCCCTTCTGTAGTAACAACTATTACTGGGGTATTCATTCTGTTTTTCAGGATTCTTTCTATTTTTTAAAATTATTTTTGTACCTGAGTTTTCTTTGGCCATCATGTTCAGCATTTTTACTTCTGTGAAATTGGTTTCTATTTTTTTCATAACATATCTTCTAGTTTTTTTTAGTATTCTAATTTCTATTTTAATTTCGTGTGGTAGATCTGCTTGTTTTGGGTTGTGCTGAATGGCTCTTAACGGCTGTTCTGTTTTTTTTCTTCAGTTTTGTTCTGGGTAAGTGTGACAAATATCTCCTGGTTTTCATTTGTCTGTGTTTTATTTGTCTTCTTTCCTGTGCCTGTCCCTTTATTTTCTCTTTACCTGCGCCTTCTCTCTGTTACGGAATTGCCTCCCCTGCTATATAGGTCTTCAAAGGTGCATACCTTCACACAAGATTAACCTTGGCAGAGTTATAGATAGAAGGATAATGACGCTTCTATCTCAGGGGAAATTTTCAGAAGTCAAGAACAATGCTGCATTGGCAGAGCAATTGTTAACTTATATCTGATCCGCCGTCTTTTATGAAGAATTAAGCAATTATTAATTTCAGCTCGTTCAAGCACCCAGAACGATTTACTCAGTGGGATTCTTATTATTCTGGTATAGCTCTGTTTAGAGGTATTTATTAAATTGACTGAGACAAACATGCAGTACATCCAAAATGATTAAATCGCCGTTAAATTTGTATATTTACAAAAAACAGATTTAATAATCACTTAGATTTAACAAAGTTTTAAATAAAATTGAATACTCTTTAACAGAAAATACTTATCATCGTGCGATGGTAGTGTTTTATGAAATAAGTCACTTGGCAGCTTTTAGTTTTAACTTAGCTGCAAATTGTAGTTTCTGCTGCCGCTGGGTTTTTGGGTTCTGTGCAGATAGGTCACTAGAGTTATTGCGGCCTTGGTCAAGATTAAAGGCGCAGCACGTTCCAAGTAAGATCATAGAGTAACTGCAAAGTTGGTCTCGCGTCTCTAAGAGCCTCTAATAATGGTGTCTAGTTCGACGTCCGGCCACTTGCACCCTAACTTTATTCCAGAGATTAGTACCCTCGCTGGTACCACCAACTAGTATGGTAAAAGAATAGAAACAAAACGCTCTTCAGAGTATTGCTTTTCCCGACACATACTTATGTGTTCCCATCTACCTTTTCAACCATCCCATCTACATCAGAATTTACCCTCGATGAGAATACAGCTTAATCTTTCTTTACATTTAAATTGAATTGCTTTATATTTACTTTACATTCAAATAAAAAGGCTAATAGTATAAATAGAGTATGTTTACATTTACATCTACACTGATTGAAAAGTGGTCACAATATAGATAGAACGTATTTACATTTTCATCTACACTGGTTGAAAAGCTTGAGACCTTTCATTATTTTAAAGTGAATAGGTTTACATAGACATTTACACTGGTTTGTACTTGTAAATATTATAATTAGAATGCACATCATTTCTTTCATCTTTCTCTCCCTGCTCCCTGTGACGTGTATTGGAAAAGAGTCTACAGTAATCTGACAGCTTATTGTAACCTTATAGCTGCTCTCTGATTTGCTAGCTAAAACATGCATTTTACCAACTATCTTTACTTCTGCAGCTACACTTTTGTCCCCACCCAATTTCTTTAAACACGGGCTAACACAGTGTTTACAATCTTCGTTGACCTGTCAGTCATAACGGGACACAAATCACGCTTTGCTTTTACTGCGTTCCACTCACGCGAGCTTATCTGTCAATCATATAATACTTGACAGACAGACAGCACGTGAGAGAGACGGAAGAGACCCATTGAAATTTGCTCAGGGAAAATCTAGAAATCCCTATTATCTCTTGATCTTGGAACACTGGCATTTTACAGGGAAACCGCTAGGAGAACAGAAAGTCTTTTGATGTCAGTCACCGCTCCAGACGAGAAACTCTGGGAGACCGAAACGAAGTATTTTATCTTGAAACCTGTAGCTTCTGAATTTTTGTCCCACACAGGAGTGCGAAATAACGCCATTAGAGATCACAAGAAATTTAATGATATATATATATATATATATATATATATATATATATATATATATATATATATATATATATATATATATATATATATATATATATATATATATATATATATATATATATATATATATATATATATATATATATATATATATATATATATATATATATATATATATATATATATATATATATATATATATATATATATATATATATATATATATATATATATATATATATATATATATATATATATATATATATATATATATATATATATATATATATATATATATATATATATATATATATATATATATATAGAGTGTTAGCAGTTTCCCACAAATGTTTTCTTGATTTTTTCGCAGACCTGATCACCAAGCGGACGACCATCGGTCTTTTTCTTTTCTACATCATTTATAAGTGTGTACTAGCCAGATGATATTGTGTGACTATAAATTATACTACTGGACTTACCAAATCCAAGATATATTTTAACGGCCCCACAGCGGCGTATACCTGAATCCATCATCGTCATTTTTAACATTTGAAGCAACCGGGATTTTCTAGAATACTAGAAGTATTCCCCTCTCTTAAATCGTAACACCAAAGATTCTCACAATATTCAATATTTGTAGTAAACCCTGTATCCAGATAGAAATTCCAGCCAGATCGGGAAACAAGCCAGTTTTTCCCCGCCCGCCCCAATACTGCAAGAGTTGTCACAACGAAGATATTCAGTTATAGTTCCTGTGTCTAGACTTATATTCCCCTGTGCACCCATCGGAGGAACAGTGATAGTTTTAGAACAGTGAAGACAACCTTTACGATTTATATTGCATCAAGGATGTATCGAAGAATAAACATATTCGGCGTTCACCTCATTGGTTTTTTTTGGGATGGACTGGGGCCAATTTGTATCTTCGACAGCTGGGGTGATACATTAATCAACACTGAAATAGGGATTATGTTCGTGGAATAAATTTACCAAGGGATATCACAGACCCACGGGAAGAATACAAATAGGTAAGAGATTGAGAGGTGGCCACATGAGTGAGAGAGCGTGCGATGATTTTAGTGTTGCTGGAAACTATCTATTAATTTTGGTTGTTTTATTTTGTTTACTTCACTTGGTCTTATATTGTCCCAAGATTTGTTATTCTATAACCTAGTGCTAACCCTCAACCTTTGGGTTAATATTACTTTGGCTTTGTTTTCCTTTATACGGTGAAGGCGCACCATGCTTCTTTATTTCCTCTATATGTAAATGATTTTCTTGATATCTTTTGGGTATTTGATGTTGTAAACAGTTTAGTGACAATAAACATCAAAAGAAAAATTAACTTTGTGTGTTGGTCAGACACATACCCATTTATCCTTAGTTTTCACGTGTGTGTGTCTGGTTGTCACATAGTGTGTAAGTAGAGTAACCTGCTCTTATTTTAGATAATAATAATAGTAATAGTTGCACATCGCAAGCAAAGATGGCGACAGTTTCAGACTTGAGTTGTGACACATCTGTGCCGTGATCTCATGTGGCTAATTAGTCATATTTTGGCCCTACGGGCCCTGCCACATACGGGGCACACATGGTTAGAGTCGATAGTAGTGTTGCTGTGCATTCTGACCTTTCTTGCAGCACGCTTGCCTTCTGTCTTATCAGCTAAATTCTGTTCGGCAATGCGAGCGCCTTGAGTAATGTTTGTCCGCCAGGCAGAGCGATCCTGTGCGATAGTCTCCCAGGAGGAGACATCAATTTTGAAGCTGCTCAACGATGCTTTCAGTGTGTCTTTGAAGCGTTTCTTTTGTCCCCTACTGTTCGCTTACCCATGGAGAGTTCGCTGTACATCAACTGCTTTGGGAGGCGTTTTTCGGCCATGCGAACAACATGTCCGGCCCATCTAATTTGGACCTTCTGCAGCAATAATTGTTTCTGTCTGAAGCTGTGACTTGTGCTGTAATTAGATTTAAGTGAGGAAGAGTTGCGCGAATCGTCATCCTCACTCTCTCGTTTTATCTGGTCCAGTGGCAAGATATTATCGAGACGACTGGAGACAACATAGAATGCAGTGGATGACAAGGGCGTTCTAAGTGCCCCGTCGTGCTCTTTGCGTTCCACTTCGCGCTGCTGGTAGTTGCCTTCATATCCGCTGAACCAGCTGGTGGCTTCGTCCGCATAGTCCGCCAAATCCAATCTTCACATGCTAGGTAGACAAGCCCTGTGTTTTCCCCGAGGGTTTGAACCCCCTCGGCTACCCTCACCTGGTTTAGCCCGCCAGTCAAGGCGGTGTACCGGGGTGTGGCCGCTGTGCAAGCACCAGCTACTTTGAGCCACAGGTGAGAGCTGAGAGGTAGGTGGGGACCAATTGTGGAAGAGCCACTTCCAAGGGAAGTGCGACTGCCCCTTCACCAGAGGTACTACTCCTCCCTGACCTCTCCATACACACACCAATAAACATTTATTTTAGATAGGGAGGCAAAGACTGTCTTGAAACAAAGCACAGTTGTACGGATAGGCTGGAGGAGAGAAACTTACTCACTCCAGAGACATATCTTTCCCTCAATCTCCCACCTGTGAAATCTACTTCTATACATTCTCGTGTAACTGGCAACATTCACTCTTTACTTAGACGGGGGCCCAATAAAACAATTAACCTACCGTACGACACTCCCTATGGAACTTGGGACTACCTATGCTTTTAGTTCTCTTTAAGAAACTAGCAATAAAACAGTCACCAGCCCTTGCAGTGGTGGTTCATGAAATCATCATTCTATACGCTGAGGTTGCCAGCCTCAAATGACTTAGACACCCACTAGCAATTTTTACATATTAATATTCACATGCAATATATATATATATATATATATATATATATATATATATATATATATATATATATATATATATATATATATATATATATATATATATATATATATATATATATATATATATATATTCATGTCGTAAAAAGCGACTAAGGAGGGTTGGGTATGGGGCTGGTTACCCTATCCCATAAAAAAACTTTTTATCACACAAACTTCAACAAACATGGACAAGTCAAATACAGAATATAAATCAACGCAGCCACCCAAGACAGAAGAAGGTCCTCTGGAAAGGATGCGCATAAAGCAACCCAGAGAAAGCCTTTTTTCGTCTAGGATAATCTCCAGGATTGGCACCTGGAATGTTTGCGTTCTATGTGAACAAGGGGAAACTGCACAGATAGCAGCAGAAATGACAAATTACAGGATTGATATCCTGGGTCTCTGTGAGATACGGTGGAAGGGCAAAGAGTGGAGGAGATTGATCACAGGAGAAATTGTGTTGTCCTCAGGACATGAGGAGGAAAGAGCCCACCACAGTGAAGGGGTGGCTCTAACGCTGTCTAGGGAAGCGCAGAAGGCTCTTATAGAATGGGAAGCAGTGGGGCCCCGAATTATAACAGCATGGTTTAAACCAGCCGAAAAGAAAGTAAATATAAACATCATCCTATGTTATGCACCAACAAATAATAAAGAAGAATCTGAAAAAGAAGACTTTACACCAGATTACAAAAAAAAAAGAAAAAAAAGAAAGGACATCACAATTTTGATTGGGGACTTAAACGCGAAAATAGGTACAGACAACACCGGCTTTGAAGAAATCATGGGAAAGCATGTATTAGGTATGATGAAGGAGAATGGGGAACTATTAGCTAACTTCTGTGCTTCAAATAAACTAGCTATAGGAGGAAGCATATTTCCACATAAAAGAATACATAAATCAACATGGATATCACCAGACCACAGAACTGAGAATCAGACTGATCACATATACATAAGTAAGAAGTTTAGGTCATCATTGCATGATGTAAAAGTATGTAGAGGAGCAGATGTGGTATCAGACCACCATCTTCTGTTGGCTAAAACAAAATTAAAACTCAAGAAATTTGCAACAGTATATAGCTATAGACAACAGTACAATGTGGGATATCTAAGAAATCAGGAAATAAGAGAAACGTTTTCTATCACAGTATCCAACAAATGCCAAGTACTCCAACAGCTGGAAGATGAAACAGATACGGAAGACCACTGGCAACAAGTAAAAAATATATGGAACGAGACATGTGAAGAAGTACTGAGAAAAAGAGAACATCGGCACAAAGCATGGATAACAACAGAAACCATTAGCAAGACAGGAAAAACAAGAAAGCAGATTTAAACAGAAGCAAAAACAGAAGCTCTAAAGCCAAGGCTCATGAAGTGTACATAGAAGCAAACAAAGAAGTAAGAAGAAACATCAAAAGAGACAAGAGGAAGTATATTGAATAGGTGGCAAAGGAAGCAGAGGAAGCTGCAGCCAAAGAAAATATGAGGGCCCTGTACAGCAACACAAAGAAGCTAACAGGGAGATATAAGCAAGCAATTGGCCTCATAAAAGATAAGAATGGAAAATTGCTTAGTAATATACAAGAACAAATGAAGAGATGGATAGAACATTTTGAGGAACTTCTCAATAGACCAGCTCCAACTAATCCCCCAGACATCCAGCTAGCAGAAGAGGAGCTACAAATCAGCTGTGAACGACCAAGTAGAGAAGAAATAAAGAAAGCCATAAAGCTTCTGAAAGATGGAGAAGCAACTGGTCTAGATGGCATTCCAACAGAGGCCATCAAAACAGATATTGATACCTCTACAGAGATATTATACAAACTACTTGGTAAAGTCTGGGAGAGAAAAGAAATACCAACAGAATGAAAAGAATGTTATCTAGTCGCTGCTTAAGAAGGGAAATTTACAAGAGTGCACAAATTATAGAGGAATAATGTTACTAGCAGTGCCAGAAAAAGTATTAAACAGAATCATCCTTGAGAGATTAAAAGAGTCCATAGACAAGCAACTGAGCGATGAACAAGCAGGTTTTCGTCAAAACAGATCCTGTACAGACCAGATAGCCACATTGAGAATAATAGTTGAACAAAGTCTGGAATGGAATTCACCGCTATACATCGGATTCGTGGACTTTGAAAAAAAAGGCATTTGACAGTGTAGAGAGAGAATCGCTTTGGAAATTGATGAGACATTATGGAGTTCCCATGAAGATCATTAACTTAATAAGGAAGACCTATGAAAACATGACATGCAGAGTTCTTCATGAAGGACAACTTACAGAACCGTTTAGGATAAGAACGGGAGTAAGACAGGGATGCCTCTTGTCTCCATTTCTTTTCTTACTAGCAATAGATTGGGTTATGAAAACATCGACATCACACAACAGAAATGGAATCCAGTGCAATCTGACTAAACAGCTTGATGATCTGGATTTTGCAGATGACTTGGCTCTTCTGTCCCATAATCATAATCAGATGCAAGAGAAAATGAAAATTCTCGACGAGAGGTCACAACAAGTGGGCCTGAAAATACACAATGGAAAAGACAAAGATTATGAGACTAAATGCAAGAAATGATAACAAGATTGAACTTGAAGAAACACCACTAAAGAATGTAGAATCGTACACATATCTTTTACATTAATGTAGACAAAGTTGGAGGGACAGACAGTGATATCAAAATAAGAATACAAAAAGCAAGAGGCGCTTTCATTGCAGTGGGAAACATATCGAGGTCAAGAGAAATCAAGTCCAACACGAAAATAAGAATCTTCAACTCAAATGTGAAGTCAGTCCTATTTTATGGCTTTGAGACATGGAGAGCAACAAAAACAACAACTAAAAAGCTACATACTTTTATAAACGGGTGCTTGCGTAGAATAGAAGGACTGAAATGGTATGACAAAGTCACAAATGTGGAATTAATGACAAAATCCAGACACGTGCCAGAGGAACAGGAGCTGAGAAGAAGACGCTGGCGATGGATATGACACACATTGAGAAAACCTGTTGATAGCAATACAAGGCAGTCCTTGTTCTGGAGTCCACAGGGAAAGAGAGGCAGAGGTAGACCAAAAAACACTTGGAGAAGAGAGCTGAATACAGAGGTGAAAATGATGAGGAAAACATGGAAAGAACTTGAGCGGATGGCACAGGACAGGAAGACTTGGCATGTGATTGTTGAAGGCCTATGCTCCTCGGGGAGCTAGAGGGTATTGACTGATATATATATATATATATATATATATATATATATATATATATATATATATATATATATATATATATATATATATATATATATATATATATATATATATATATATATTCGTTCACATGTTATTAATGAAAAATATAGAATGTACAATGTATAATGACTAACTTACGCCAATCTTGGCTCACAGACTGTTTGCTCAGAGAAATAAAGGCACTGGCATAGGCCTCTTACGCGTGTTCTTAAGGGTCGTTATTTTAACCATTAATTCCCACTTTGACTCAAAATTGCTCAAACAATGGTCCGGTTCCGTTATAAGAATCTTGATTCTAGGCTCTGGCAAGGTCTGGTTGTCGTCTTGACAAGCGATTCTCACTGTGAACTAGACTTGAAAAACGTGTCATATTATATTCACTGTCTTCCTCCGCATTTGTTTGTTACGAAGCTCATAATCTCAACCCGTAACCCGTCATGGGTCGTAGGGGTGCCATAGTGGAAGCATCAGCAGACAGGGTCCTCCACTGCTCTCTATCCTCATCAATGCGTACAAGTGTGGAAAAACCGTGTCCTGCCCATTCTTTGATGTTATCAGCCCAGGATTTTCTTTGCCTACCTCTTCTCCGTTTACCTTCGACTGTTCCCTGGAGGATCATTTTCGAAAGGGAGTCATGACGAGTTACATGGCCAAACCAGGCAAGCTTTCGACGTTTCACTACTGACAAAAGTGGTTCTTGGTGGCCTGCATAGGTGTTTATCTTCTCTCTAACATAGACATTTGTTTTGTGCTTTTTATAGCAAATGCGCAAAATTCTTCTATAACATTTATGCTCGAAAGCTTGAATCCTTCGCTCCGTATCTGCAGTGAGTGTCCAGCTCTCACACCCATATAAGAGAATAGATAATACAAGTGATTTGTATAATTTGATCTTCACAGGAAAACTGATGTTACTTTTCCATATCACATTCAGTCTTGTCATGGCAGCTGAGGCCATCTCAAGTCTTGTCTTGATTTCTTTACTTGATCTCCCATCACTACATATAGTGGACCCGAGATATTTAAAGGTGTTAACTTCTTCTAACGTTTGCCCATTTAACGTAATGTTGGTCGGAACATGTTTCTTATGGCTATTCACCAATATCTTGCTTTTTTCTATATTAATTTCCATCCCATAAGTTCTTGTTACTTCCTCCAGTCTAGAGGTAAGGTCTTGAAGTTCTGATTCTGTTCCAGCTATCAGATCGATATCATCAGCAAAACGTAGATTGCAAAGAGGTCGGCCTCCAATTGATATGGTTGTTTTATAATCATAAAGAGCCTCCTGCATAATATGTTCTAGATATATATTAAAGAGCACTGGGGACAGGATACATCCCTGGCGAACTCCTACAGTTGTTTTGAAAAATTCTCCAATATCATTGCTTGCAAAAACAGCACTGCTTGCATCCTTGTATAGTGCTAAGCTAAGCAGGGCTAAAATCATTTCAAACATGCGTGTTTTGTGGGGTAATTTCAAATATTTCCACGTAGGAAAAGTTCTGCGCGTAATGCAGAGGTCACCTCTCCCATATATGGAAATAAAGCATCCGATTGCCTTCTATGCAAACTCACACAACCTTCTATGTAAATTCATTCGACAATGTGTTTCAGATGTAACATCTTACTTTCCTCTGACACAGGTGGGCCGGAAATGATTATGTCATTCCTGTGTTTTGACAAATAAGTTATCCCCCCCCGTAGTGGCTATCAAACTTTCAGCGTATTACCATCTTGGCGAAGAACGCACCCTGGACTTATTAGCGATTAAACAAATGCGCTGGGCGATTTTAATGCTACTCTGCAGCCTGATGTCAGGCACACCCGAGATTAACCAACATTGTTGTCGGTTAATATTGCATCACCTGTCTACTCTATCAGCAGGGATGGTCAGGTAAACAGACAAGACGAATTATCACCGAAAGGAGTGAAAGAATGTTTGAAAATACAAAATATCTGCTTCATAGCAGAGAAAAAAAGAGGTGCTGACCATTGAAAAGGATGTAATTAAGTCAGTACAACAAATGTCACTGATTAACTGCAGTGGTGGAGAAGAGATCGAGAAGAGGTCGCCCCAATCCATCCTGTTACATTCTCATAATTTGCACGCAACTACTCAGGTTTTGTTTTGTTGTTCTGATTATTGATTTGGTAGGAGATAACACTCTACCATCAATGGTACCTATACTTTGTTGCGGTATGGCAGCTTGTGTACCCTAAAAATCCCCAGAGCTATGCCAGTGGGAGTTTTACTCCTGGTAGGTTCAACGAGGCTGGACTGGTCTGCGTGGGTAGGGGTCAGACAAAAACTGGTACCCTGGTCCTCCAGGTTGGGGGTTTTAGCACTGAACCGACATCCCTGTCTATGTAAAAAATCACACATGTTACAGAAACGGCAACAAATGGAAAAACTTTGATGCGGGACGGACATCCGGAGTCTCAGGCTCGTTTGACTGCCAGTGGTGAAAGCCGAAAGGAAGCCATTGGCATGAAAACGGATGCCCTGACCGCAAAAAACGAAACCAGAATTGGATTTTGGAACGTCAGAACTATGAATGAGGCAGGAAAGCTGAGACAAATCACAGCAGAGATGAGGAACTACAAATTACATATCCTGGGAATAAGCGAGAGCAGATGGACAGGGACGGGGAGAATAAAAACAGCTACAGGGGAAACAGTACTTTATTCTGGTAGAGAGGATGGTCAGCACAAAGAAGGTGTAGCCATTATCCCGAAGAAAGGAATGGAAAGGTCTTTATTGAAATGGAAACCCACCAACAACAGACTGATACGAACAAGACTGAGAGGGAGATTCACCTACACCACAATTATACAATGCTATGCACCAATAAACGACAGCGATGAAGAGATCAAGGACGCGTTCTATCAACAGGCACAAAATGAAATGGAAACTGCACCCAGGTACGATCTTATTATAGTAATGCGAGACCTTAATGCGAAAGTTGGAACACACAATACTTATAACGAAAGAGTAATGGGGAAATGCGGCAGTGGAACAGCAAATGGGAATGGGGACAAATTAATAAGCTTCTGCAGTATTAACAACCTGGTCATTGGAGGAACACTTTTTCCACACAAAGAAGTGCACAAGTTAACATGGGAATCACCAAACGGACGGAACAGAAACCAGATAGATCACATAATGATCAATGGCAGATGGAGACATGCACTACAAGACGTGAAAGTAAGAAGAGGTGCAGATGTGAGAAGTGATCATCACCTAGTAGTAGCAACACTGAAGGTGAAACTCAGAGCTGCTGGACCAGTTGCAGTCAAACAGAAAAGATATAACTTCACGAAACTTAAGGACCCCCTCACCAGAAAAGATTTTGTAAAGAGACGATATCAGATTTGCCAAAAGCCAGGAAAGAACAGAGACCGATGATGTCGACCAGAAATTCAACACCAGCTCAACAATATACAACGAAAAAGCAGCAAGTCATGCTTGGGATTCCAGGAAAGAAAGGGCCAAGACTGGATAACACCAAAAACGCTAAACACCATAGCAAAGAGAAAGGAAATGAAAAAAAAAAAAGAAAACAGAATCTAAGTCTCCCAGGTTAAAGGCAATATATAGTCAACAGTACAGTTAGCTGGACAAGGAAGTAAAACGTCAAACCCGTGATAACAAAAGAACATTTCTGGATGACCTTGCAAGACAGGCAGAAGAGGCAGCACTGTGAAATGAACAAAGCACAGTTTATAAAATAACTAAAACTATCAGTGGAAAACGAAGTACAAACAACATAACGTTAGTAAGAGACAAGCAAGGAAATCTCATCACCACAGCACAGGGGCAGGAAACAAGATGGGCAGAGCACTTCAGAGAAACACTGAATAAGGAACCACCAGAGACTCAGCTGAATGTTCCTGAGGCTGAAAGTGGCTTAGACGTAAATACAGACATTCCACGAAAAGAAGAAATCATCACAGCTATTAAGGGTTAAAAAATGGAAAAGCGCCTGGTTACGACAATCTAAATGCCGAGTTATTCAAGGCAGACCCTGAATTAGCAGCAGAACTATTAGAAACACTATTTGCACAAGTCTGGGAAACTGAGGCAACACCAACAGAGTGGAGTAAAGGAATAATTGTCAAATTGCCCAAGAAGGGCGACCTTGCAGACTGCAACAACTGGAGAGGAATTACTCTCCTCTCAGTTCCCAGCAAAATACTAGGCAGGATAATCATCCAGAGAATTTCAAAAGCAGTTGACCATAAACTGAGGAAAGAACAAGCGGGTTTTTGAAAGAACAGAAGATGTGCAGATCATATATTCACCCTCAGGAACATTATAGAGCAGTGCTCAGAATGGCAGAGACAGCTATACATTAACTTTGTTGATTTTGAAAAGGCGTTCGACAGCATACACAGGGACAGCATATGGAAAATACTGAGGGCTTATTGAATTCCAGCTGCATTGTTTCCATCATAAAAAGCCTCTATTCTATTCTAACATTGTATTCAATGTTGGACTGAGTAATGTAACTTTCGAAGTGAAAACAGGAGTACGACAGGAATGCCCCTTATAAACAACATTATTTTTGACAGCCATAGATTGGGTGATGCGCCATATAACAGAGGGCAGTCCAAGAGAAATTAGATGGACAACTTTTTCTACACTGGAAGACCTGGAATAGGCAGATGATATTGCACTGCTCGCTCATTCACATCAACACATCCGAGAAAAACCGATAGACTGAACAAGTATTGCCAGCAGGTTGGCCTGAACATCAATCTGAAGAAGACCGAGGTCATGACACTAAATGTGGGCAATCCTGAGCCAATAACAGTAAGGAACCAGAAGTTAGAACAGACAGACACATTTACTTACCTGGGATGCATAGTAACTCCTGACGGCGGAACAAGCAAGGACATTAACAACAGAATGAATAAAGCGAGAACAGCCTTTGCTAGTCTCAACAACATTTGGAAGTCTTCCCAATACAGCACAAACATCAAATTAAGACTGTATGAGAGCTGTGTACTTTCTGTGCTTCTTTATGGTGCAGAATGCTGGAGAGTAACAGAGAAGGAAATGTCGAAACTGTCCTCCTTCCACACAATCTGCTTAAGGAAAGTTCTCTGAATCTTTGTATCCAAACACCACCAGTAACCAAGAACTACTTATTCGGAGTACCCAGGAGGACATGCACACCATCATAGCTGGCAGACGCTGGAGTTGTGTTGGCCACGTCCTCAGAAGTGACCCTGATACCATCACAAGAACAGCTATGCTATGGACCCCCGAGGGAAAGCGAAAGAGAGGCCGACCAAAAAGAACTTGGCGGAGAACTGTGGAGGCCGAGATGCAAAGAATGAACCAGAGTTGGGGCACTGTACGAAGGATGGCAGCCGACCGAGCAAAGTGGAATCAATTTGTTGCTGCCCTACAAGACGCCACCAGGCGTGATGGCCATTGACTGCTTTGACGGTTTGCGGTTATGGATCAAAGAAGAAGAAGAAGCAGATAACACTAATACCCCCATCTAGAACCAGAAAGATAAAACTGCCCTACCTGTGTTATAAACAAACCGGGCGAGGGCTATCTCTCACACCAAGCTTTGCCACCATTCTTCTCGTATTAATAATCGGGAGATAAATTACGAATATGCCGACTGTAGTGATTAAAACACACGGCAGATTACTTTAGGTGTGGTATGAAGGTTATGGAATACTTCCGGAGAATAACTCAGTGGTTGTCAAGATTAATGATAACAATTTAAAATGAGGTTATTGCATGAATTATAAACATGATTTACAAAAACTACCGGTAGCGTTCATATCTTACATGGAGAATTTTTAAATAAACACCATCGCATGTTGTTATGCAGAGTTTTCATGAGAGGAAAGGGGAGAAGACCTATACAAAAGTTAGACATTCGAATTTGCTCGATCTAAATGAAATATATTAAAATAGACTACTTCTGATTGGAGACTCCCCCCCCCCCCCCCCCCCCCCCCCCCCGTGGAAGAGCTTGAGGAGGAAGTTCCTTATAATGTAGTACAATTTTAGACTACGGCACTATGTTCCATTGAGTCAAGACGACATTTTCAGACAAGCCTGGACCGAAGAAAAACTGGATTCCAATAGAGAGGACCGGACTAAGCATTGAAGATCTTCTGAGATTAACTAGAAAAGAAAACTCAAATTTATAGTACTGGAAACCACAAGTCCTCGGAACCTATATAAGGACAATAGTGGGATTATAACTAAAATGTATTCCCTGACTGCCTATAAGACGTCTCATAACCTATTGCCCGACATTATTAGGAAGTTATTCTGCGCACGACGTCTGTGAAATTATATTCCCGAAAACTCGGGGTAAGTTGTACATTTAATCATTTTATATTTTGTATTTGACATGTTTAACGTGCTTGTGGTTGTACAGGCTCATGCGAGACTAGCAACTTCAGCATATGTTGAAAATGATAGATTCATGAATAACCATTGCAAGCGGTGGTGACTGCTTCGTGCAGGTTCTCTCACAAGGAACCAAGAGCAGAGGTAGCCCCAGGCTCCAAGTAGAGAATGGTGTGGATGATGATATTATGATGTACAGAAATGGTATGTTAACCTCTTAATAAGTCTGTCTGTATATTTAAACATGCTTAAATCAGGTAAGAGTCGTTTTCTGCTGCCCAGCCACATTTTTTCATCAGATTAACGGGGGTTTAACGACGATTTTTCATCCAATCCACTGGGTTTAAGATTGTTTCTTAAGGAAGGTAATATTACTAAGAAAAAAGAGGGTCGGGGGAATTGACAGCAGGAAGGTGCTTGTCTAGTGTCAGGAAACCGATATTTAGCGGAGACACTTATTTCTTCTCAAAGAGTGTGGTACAGCTTGGTACGAGTGTGTGGATCAAGAGCGTGTGGTGTACGCTAGATGCCTGCCTTCGATGGGTTGTGAAGATCCTAGCCTTGACATTCAGACCAGAGCAAAAGACCTTACATTGACTGCCTAAAAACAAACCACCTTCAGCAGTATTTTTTCTGTGAGGGACAAAATACTTCATATTTTTTATGTCCAAAACTCTTTTAAGCAATAATTGATTATTAAATTTGTAATATGTATGAACAAATTGATAGTTGATTTAATTATTACAGAGTTAAGTGCACATGTTTGAATCCGTTATGTTAAATATATAATACTTCAGAGCTACTAAAGTAATATTTTACTAACTAATTCAGTTGGGGCTCAGAAACGAGCAAATTTATCTTTATCCTCATAGAAAAGGCGGGCAGATAATAAGTTCATGACAGTTTAGATGATCTCAATGTTGTGCTTGATTTCTGAAAAATCATCCGAGGACTCCCTAGAATAGAAGCACTATCCCTTTTTTACAACTCTGCCAAGAGTAATATTGAGCGAAGATAGATGCCTTTGAAGACACTCATTGTGTGCTCCAAATTTCGGCCATTGTTGGACAATCATCGCACAGCAGGGGAGACAATCCCGTGACAGTAGTATTCCATTAGTTACAGTTTTCTTGATTTTTACATTTGATCGTTTATCAAAAAATGTTTCCATGATATTTATTACTTTATCATCAGGTAGCGCAGTTAAGGTATATCTTAGTTACTTTGACCATTGGGACCTCAAGCTCTTTCTGTACCATGTTTTTTGGTTTTCTATCTGGTTTCTGTGTTGTTTTAAATTTTCGTTTGTTGTTCTTGTATGTTTTGTTCTTGATTTTGTGTTTTTTTTTCTTTGTTTAATATATTCTTATTTGACTCTTATTTTCTTCCTGCGGTGAGACTTTTGAATTCATGTTGTTTAGTTTTGCTATTCGTAACTGGCTTCTCTTTTCTGGGTTTTAATTATAAGTCCTTAAGATATCTGCTTAAGACTTCCTTTTTCTTATGTTTATCATTTTGGACCTAGTGGTCGCTGGCATTTTATCATATCTTGTCTTTTTTGCCGTTGATACCTATTACTTACGTTTAAATTTATTTCTGGAGGAAGAGATATGATAGTATTTACACTGATTTGAATTTAAACAATGGATTTATCCTACCTTTTTGGTCCTCGAATCTTCTCGTGGGATAAATACAAACCTGATGGTCCTTGCCAATGTGAATTCAAAAATTTGATTTACACTAACAACCCTAAGCACAATTAAAATATAATTATATCTACAGTTATTGTTATTAATGAACAGAATCGACATCATTGCACTACGGGCAAACCCGTAGGTGCTCAGTCTCCCTCAGTATATATCGAAGAGTGTGGATGCTTACTGTTCCTGTAGCTCGCTAGTTGTATTCACGAAGGATGCATCCTCTCATACGTCTATCTCTGCTAGCCTTACGTTTGATGCCAAATTCCAACAGTCTTAACCTTGATGATTCATCTATTGCAGTGTCATTCTCTAACAGGCGATTGTTGCGTGATAAATTCTCGCAACATCGTTTTATTTCAATATCTATTTTATAACGCAAGGGCAACAACTGCTTGAAATTTATAGTCACTTTTATCGGTAAGCATTTGTCTTCTCGCGTTGGTATCGAATGCAGTTAAGTTTGAGCTGTGGTCATTTTGCGCTGGACTGCGCATGACTTGTCTTGCTTCTTGGTCGATCGGTTTCCGCCCACCACTAGTGGAGTGAGCGATTTGGAATGGCGAAAGAGATGCCTCGTTGAAGAGGGGATCTCCGCTATTTTTTTGTTCTGTCAGGAATGTGAGAGTCCTCTTATGGATATTTCGTTTATTCGAGATAATACCTCTAGTGTATTTGCACATGCCGGGAGGCATAATATTTCTGTGTATTTCCGGAAGGCAAGGTAAATTAACATTTTCATTAACTCTATCGATTTTTGGTCGTGAACGATTTCTGGTTCATAGCCTGTCTTCGAAAGTCGTCGTCACGAGATGTTTTCCTAGCTCACATGTCGCTGTATTGTGCTGCATCGGTTGATGCAGGTTCCAAGGACCATTACTTGCTACTTTGTTAAATGAACTAGGTTTGAAAAACCTTTATTATCTAGAGGATATTTTTGAGGACATTATTTATACTTCGGCAGACGTGTCTGTCTTGCTGAAGTCAGACTAAGGAGAGTGAACTGATCTCATACATCTGGTTATCTCCTGGCTGTTATAGAAAAGGATGGAGTTTTTCACCTGACTACATTTACAGCACTTTGAAATATAACATGCATCTGACTCATCATTGTAATGCTGTCTACCGTCTATTGCTGTATTGAATGTTGCTGTGATAATGACTGTTTGATGTGCCTACATATTCGCGTAACCATTTTGTCACTGTGGCGTCCACAATAAATAATGAAGAAAAACGTCAACGGCTGTTACAAGAATCATTGACTTTATACGTCGTGAGTTTACTGACGTCCTATGTGGATTGCCCTGTTATTTTTGTATGAACATTGTTTTGACTGAACACATCTGCACACCACACAAAACCAGACATGCGGATACCATCCATCATCATATGGCATCACGCATCATTTGGTGGCCATAAGCTGGTTTGATTCTGGTACCAGCAAACACGGGGTCCCTTACCCACTTCATTTTCAACAAGAATTCATCAGCATCCTTCAAGAAATTAACATTCTTCAATACAGTCAACATCTTCAAAATTTTCAAAGTACTCGGCGTTGCCCGGTAAAAGTCAAAATTTCAACTTTTTGACGGAAACAAGAATTTGACAGTACCCGGCGTTGTTACATGTTGCCGGATAACTCGGACTGCTGTTATCTTTTACGCAAGTCAAGCAAGTTGCTGCTGTCAAGGTTCCAGTGCTGTCGTTTTTGTGAAGGTCAAGTGCCGGTTGAAACGGGTTGTTTTCTGAAGAAGGCCAAGTACCGATTTCCATCAACTTACTTTTGGATTAGAAGGTCAAGTGCCGAAACAACTCAACACACAGTATTTCAGAAGCTCTTGTACCATCGTGTTAGCAGTGGAAGCAGTTCAGATGTGCCATCATCGTTGGAGCTTCGCTCTTTAGGACGTTGATTGACATCCGTTTTTTCTGCTGTTCTACGATTGGAAGCCTATAAGTTAAGTGGCCTGTTTGTATGTAAACTGTGCCCTTATACTTCTGCTGAGTCTTCTGTGTATCATCTCATTCTATATGTTATATGTTTATATGTTATTCGTATATTTATATGTTTATATTTCAGCGGGTTCTCGGTTGGGTGGTGTCTCCGTTAGATTATGCCACGTCATAGAGGTCGTCTATTGTGAGCGTTTTCTGTAAGGTTTGCAAATTTCCGATACTGGAATTTGCTAAGCGACTTCTGTTGCTATTTATGTTAGCTGTGATGACATGTTTTAATATTGTTTTCGTTATTATTTCGCATTCTTTAGTTTTGTTTTGATTTGTTTGTATTTGTTAGCCTACTCTTGTCTATAATTTAGTTTCATACAACATTTTTGTTTATACACTGTGGTGTCATGTATTTTGTTTAATTCTATCGCAGATATCGTCACATTTTTTGTGATATTTCATTAATTTCTGCTTTATTTTTAGTTGATTTCTGCGAACGTTTTTGTATTGTTGCTGATCTTTGTTATTGTTTACATTGTTATTGTTTACATTGTTTGTATTGTTTACATTTTCAATGTTTACATTCTGCATGTGTTTACATAGTCATTGTTTACAGTTATAGTAATTAGTTAATGGGCTATGCTAATGCACTGTTACTACTACACTGATGATAAATGAATGATGAATAGTGTCGTGCACTATTGAATGAGAAGTGCACTTATGATCAAGAATTGATTGTTGATATTTCATATACAAGTTCTTTGATTGGAGACTTGTTTCCCACAGAGACTGGGATAATATAAGGTGATGTGAATATACAAGTGCTTAATTAAGACTTGTTACACTTAGGTTTGAAATAAATTAGTTAATTATTTCAGGTTTTGGACTCATATGTTAGACAACATGTCTACATTTGAGCACTTTATTGAGCAGGGTAAATTGCTTGGGAAGACTGGTGATAAGTTAGAAGAATTTGCAACTGCTCGATATGATAAAGCAATGGAAGCTGAACAAAAGAAACTGCAGATGGAAGCTGAACAAAAGAAACTGCAGATGCAGGTGGATGAAAAAAGATTCCAAATGGAAATGGAAAAACAAAAAAGGGAATCAGAAGCTGAGGAAAGAAAACTCCAGCTAGAAGCTGAGAATAAAAGACTTGAAAAAGAGGCTGAGAATAAAAGACTTGAAAAAGAAGCTGAAAATAAAAGACTTGAAAAAGAGGCTGAAAATAAAAGACTTGAAAAAGAAGCTAAAAATGAAAGACTTCAAAAAGAGGCTCAGGCTGAGGAAAGAAGATTACAGAGAGAGTCTGATGAGAGGAAAGAGAAAGCAAAAATGGAACATGAAGAAAAGGTCTTAGCTTTAGAGTTGGAAAAATTGAAATTGACGAGCATGAGTAATGGTAATGATTCAAACAAGGGTTCATCTTCTGGTAAGGCTAATAATGATACTTTTAAGATTAAGTTACCAACATTTAGTCCTTCCAGTGATGACATAATGTTCTATCTGGACAGATTTGAACAAGCATGTACAGCTCATAACATAGACAAAGCAAAATATGTTTATCAGTTATCAGGGATACTGACAGGTAAAGCTCTAAGTATATTAAATATGGTGGATGAACCTGACAAGAACAATTATGAGGTTGTCAGGGCCGCTTTGTTAAAGAAATATCAGCTTAACGAAGACGGCTATCGTCTACAATTTAAAAACATGTTACCTGAAAATGGAGTTGAATTCTCCGAGTTTATTGCAAGAATACGCATTACTTTCTCACGATGGGTTGAACTATCTAAGACGGAAAAAACTTATGAAGGACTTATGGACTTAATACTTAGAGACAAAGTCATGTCGTCTGTCAATGAGTCTTTCCTTGCTTTCCTTCATGAACGTAAACCTAAAACAATAAAAGAAATGGAAGATTTCTGTTGCCAATACGTAACTGCGCACCCACACATAACCATGGGTAACTCTAAGGTGAAAGAAGGTTTACCAGTTGCTTCGGCAGCTCCGTATGGTCAAAACTTTGCTCGTAGATTCCAACAAAATTTTGATAGAAAGAGTAGCGGTAATTTCTGTCAAAATCATGGAAATCAATTTCATGGTGATTCTTCTTCGAAGAATTGGAGACAACCTGATAGTACTCGTTACTATCACCCTAATAATTATAAGCATTTCAAAAGAGGATATGGTAATAGAGGTTATTCCTGCCGAAGACCTCAGAACCAAACAAATAGATGTTCGCATCAATGTGAACATGATAGTAATCGTGGAAACTGGAATTCGAACCAGGATAACAATTACAATAGAGACAATAATAACTGCAGAGATAATAATAACTCTGATAACTTCAGAGGTAATAATAGTCGGGGTAGATCTCAACACAAAAAAAAGAGATATCAGCAGGCTAATGCTGTACAACAGGAAACTGAGGGAGCCTGTAATCATGTTGTTGATAGTAAAAACTTTGACGCTGTCACTGGTTCTGCTTTTGACTTTGAGAGAGCAAACAAATGCCCCCAATGCAGTACTTTATTCGAACCGGGTACCATAACTACTTTGAGTTGTGGTCACCCACTTCCCGCTCTTCCTGCTGCTGTTGCGCATGACGGGAGGGGTTCTTTAATTCTACATAAGGGTCTTGTTAATGATACTCCGGTCTCACTACTTTTCGATTCCGGATGCACCACTATTGGTGTTAGACAATCGCTTGTAGATCCATCTTGTGCTACAGGAAGGGTTATTAAATGTGTCACATTTGGCGGCACTCTAGAAAAATATCCTACTGCTGTAATTCGCATTGCCACTCCTTTCTTTACTGGAGATGTGCATGCTTGTCTCTTACCTAATCCTATTGCGGACCTTATTATTGGTCGTATTCACGGAGTTAGGGAGTGTACCCCACAGCAGATTGCTGCTTGGGAAGATAATAACATGCAAGCTACAAATGCAGTAGTTACAAGAGCACAAGCTCTACAAACACCCGAAACTTCACTGAATAGTGATAATGAAGTTGATAGCCAAGATAGTCACTTAGTAATCACTCGTGACTCTTTCATAAAATTGCAAGAAGAAGATCCTTCTTTAAAAAAATTCTTCGTTCTTGCGAAGAAAGGTGATCCGAATCAGGATACAAATAGAAAATCTTGGATTGCAATGAGAAACGGCGTACTTGTACGTATGGTACAAGATTCGACTACGTCGGCACATTCGCAAATTCTTGTTCCCAAGAGCATGAGAGTCCAAATATTACAACATGCTCATGACTCGCAATGTGCTGGACATATGGGTTTTTGCCCGTACGAAGTCGAGAGTCCTTGCGGCTTTCTTTTGGCCTTTTGTCAATAAGGACATTCGTATTTACTGCCGATCATGCAAGGTATGTCAGGAGGTCAAATCTAGAGGACCACGACATGCTGCGCCTATCCAGGCTGCTGACATTCCTATTCGGCCGTTTCAGAAAATGGCCATAGATATTATTGGCCCTTTTAAGGTCAAGTCGGCCAGAGGACATCAGTTTATCCTTACATGTGTCGATATGTGCACACGTTGGCCAGAGGCTATTCCTCTTAAGAGCATATCTACTACAGATATCGCAGATGCTCTTTGGTTGATATTTTCTCGCTTGGGGTTCCCCAGAGAAATATTGTCAGACCATGGCACTCAACTCATATCTGACACTATGTCACAGGTAATGTCTACCTTACATATTGAACGATCTCTCAGTAGTATCTACCATCCTATGTCTAATGGGTTAGTTGAGCGTCTGAATAGAACGCTCAAGACTTTGCTTGGTAAGATAACTGAAGATCATCCTCAAGATTGGGACAGGGTTTTACCCGCGGCTCTCTTTGCCTATAGAGAAGTCCCTAATGAACACACAGGATTTTCTCCCTTCGAACTTGTCTTTGGCGCGCGTCCACGCGGCCCTATGTCTTTATTACACGATCTCATCACTGCCGATGATATTAGCGATGAAACTCAATCCTCATATGAGTATGTCATTGCTCTTAGACAAAAGATCATTGAGGCATGTAAGCTAGCAACTGCTTCATCAGAAATTGCTAAAGAGAAGGCAAGGCAGTTTGCTAACAAGAATAGATGTCTACGACAACTTTGTCCAGGTGACAAAGCATTCGTCCTACTCCCCAGTAGGGAAAATAGACTTCTTATTGCATGGAAAGGTCCGTATGCAATAGTCTCTCGGATTTCCGATGTTGACTATGTGGTCGATATTGATGGAAAGCATAAAACTTTCCACATAAACATGCTTTCGGAATTTCACGAACGTCCGGACTATTTGCTGCCTATTTTCCAGGCAACGGATGATGCTCCTGCACCTCACGGTCATTATTCATCCCTGTCTGTCATTCAGGATGAGGAAGCTACCTTCTCTGATGTCAACCTTCCCCTTCCAGTGGTTCCATTACATTCCACGGAATCTTGGAAAAACGTTTCTGTTTCTCCTAATCTTTCTGGTGACGAACATCGACAAGTCTCGTCGATGTTACAAACATTTCAGGATGTTCTCACTGACATTCCTGGACACACAGATGTCATAGAACATGACATAATTCTTACCGACAATAATCCAATTAGGGTTAGGCCGTATCCTATTCCTATACACTTTCAGTCGCAAGTGGAAAAGGAATTGGATGAAATGATTCAATTAAATATAATTGAACCATCGACTTCACCATATTCTTCTTCCATGGTTATTGTCCGGAAGAAGGATAAGAACATACGAATTTGCGTTGATTATCGCAAATTGAATCAGGTCACAAAGTTCGACGCTGAACCGATGCCTTTGTTAGAAGATCTACTGATTAGACTTTCTAATTCTAGATTCTTCACTAAACTTGACTTGTCTAAAGGTTATTGGCAAGTGCCTTTAGCAGAGCATGCCAAACCTCTTACTGCTTTTTCTACACCTAGGGGTCTATTTCAATGGAATGTTATGCCTTTTGGTCTCATGAACGCCCCTGCCACTTTCGTTCGCATGATGCGTCGAATTCTGTCACATCGTTCGGATGTCATCGCATACTTAGATGACATCTGTCTCTTCAGTGATACCTGGGAAGATCACTATTTAGGGTTATATGACTTACTGTCCACTCTACGTGAGAATAATTTGACAGCAAAACCTTCTAAAGCTTTTGTTGGTTTTGGTGAAATCTCTTTCCTGGGTCATCGTGTTGGTCATGGTCTCTTGAAGACAGAAGACCACAATACTTCCAAAATACTGAACATCTCTGTTCCTAAAACGAAGAAACAAGTTAGGAGTCTCTTAGGTTTAATTCAATTTTATGGGAGATTTATTCCAAATTTATCTTCGATCATGGCACCTCTATCAACATTGTTGAAGAAAGGTTCGCCTAATCTGGTCCGTTGGTCTGAAGAATGCCAATCTTCACTAGACCAAATCAAGAATATATTTTCTTCTCCTCCCATCTTAAGATTACCTACTCTTGATAGGACTTTTGTTCTTCGGAGTGATGCTTCATCCACTGGGATTGGAGCAGCACTGATGCAAGAATATGCAAATACTCTGCATCCTGTTATGTACATTTCTAGAAAACTAAATGCGGCAGAGAGGAACTACTCGGTTTTAGACCGTGAGTTGTTAGCGATGGTTTGGTCAATTCTAAAGCTACAAAGATTCCTCCTGGGCGCACATTTCATTCTAGAGACTGATCAGAAAGCTCTTACAGCTATTCAGACTAAGAATTTGAAGAGTTCGAGATCCACTCGATATGCTATAGCTCTTCAACCTTTTCACTTCACGGTACGAGCTATCCGTGGTGCGGATAATGTGATGGCTGACATTTTGTCTAGATGCCCACATGACTCCAACTAATACTTCTGTCCTATATTTCCATATATTACAGAGTCATAACACACCTATATT
Organism: Oreohelix idahoensis; assembly: GCA_024509875.1. Taxonomy (NCBI): domain Eukaryota; kingdom Metazoa; phylum Mollusca; class Gastropoda; order Stylommatophora; family Oreohelicidae; genus Oreohelix; species Oreohelix idahoensis. The sequence goes on along the minus strand of JAMPIV010011333.1, from coordinate 318,546 downwards.
TCTACAATAGATTAGCACATCTGTACTTACTTTATATGTACACACTATCGTGCTTTGTTGTCATCTTCTTCTGTTCGTTTTTTAAGATGATAGAGGAGGACTGAGTAGTTAATATAAGGGCCGTTAGTTTACTAAACAGCCACAATTATTAATAATGTATTGTACCTTATGAAGCATATTAGTTATTAATTAGCATTATATTGCTTGTACTTTCTCAGAATGTCATTGTTGAGCTGAGGACTTACCTTACTAGTATCAAGCATGACGAGTTCTAGATTGTGTACTTACCCTCGGAATACCAGAGCATATGTCCTGGATCGTCATGTAGTTTAACTTTACTATGTACTTATGTCATTACATGTCAAAGAATGTACTATTTAAATTTTCCTATCAGATTTGTACATCCATTTTTAAAGACAATATTAGAGTATGCTGTTTAATGATGATTATAGTAACTTGCATACGTATATTGTGTTTACATGCTAACGTGATGTGTGTTGGTGACACCTCCCCGATGTGAATATTTTTTGAGACATATTTATTTTTCTGTTGAGGTATATCCTCACCAGACACTCTATAATTAGCCTATTGTGTGGCAATTTAGTTAATTATCAGCGCATAATTCGTGCGTTTTGAGCCGCTTATCGCATGCTCTTTGATATTTAAAAAAAAAATATGTTCCACATTTTTTTTTATCGGGAGGAGGTGGTGATATGTTGCGTGATAAATTCTCGCAACATCGTTTTATTTCAATATCTATTTTATAACGCAAGGGCAACAACTGCTTGAAATTTATAGTCACTTTTCTCGGTAAGCATTTGTCTTCTCGCGTTGGTATCGAATGCAGTTAAGTTTGAGCTGTGGTCATTTTGCGCTGGACTGCGCATGACTTGTCTTGCTTCTTGGTCGATCGGTTTCCGCCCACCACTAGTGGAGTGAGCGATTTGGAATGGCGAAAGAGATGCCTCGTTGAAGAGGGGATCTCCGCTATTTTTTTGTTCTGTCAGGGATGTGTAGTCCTCTTATGGATATTTCGTTTATTCGAGATAATACCTCTAGTGTATTTGCACATGCCGGGAGGCATAATATTTCTGTGTATTTCCTGAAGGCAAGGTAAATTGACATTTTCATTAACTCTATCGATTTTTGGTCGTGAACGATTTCGATTCATAGCCTGTCTTCGAAAGTCGTCGTCACGAGATGTTTTCCTAGCTCACATGTCGCTGTATTGTACTGCATCGGTTGATGCAGGTACCAAGGACCATTACTTGCTACTTTGTTAAATGAACTAGGTTTGAAAAACCTTTATTATCTAGAGGATATTTTTGAGGACATTATTTATACTTCGGCAGACGTGTCTGTCTTGCTGAAGTCAAACTAAGGAGAGTGAACTGATCTCATACATCTGGTTATCTCCTGGCTGCTATAGAAAAGGATGGAGTTTTTCACCTGACTACATTTACAGCACTTTGAAATATAACATGCATCTGACTCATCATTGTAATGCTGTCTACCGTCTATTGCTGTATTGAATGTTGCTGTGATAATGACTGTTTGATGTGCCTACATATTCGCGTAACCATTTTGTCACTGTGGCGTCCACAATAAATAATGAAGAAAAACGTCAACGGCTGTTACAAGAATCATTGACTTTATACGTCGTGAGTTTACTGACGTCCTATGTGGATTGCCCTGTTATTTTTGTATGAACATTGTTTTGACTGAACACATCTGCACACCACACAAAACCAGACATGCGGATACCATCCATCATCATATGGCATCACGCATCACGATCATTAATTGTTCTCAGTATGTCTGCCTTATCCATATCTAGCGTCCCCACTATGGATGCTCTTGATGCTAGTCTGTCAGCTCTCTCATTACCGTATACCCCTGCGTGACCAGGACAGTAAATTCCCATCAGCTCATGCGGACTCGAAGCTTCTATGAATATTTTGCATTCATGCCGAAGTCAACCATTTTGAACCTTTCGAAGCATGGATTGAGAGTCTGACACAATGACTGCCTTTGTTAATCAAGTTTCAGATACCCACCTTGGCTGCAGTAACTGCCTCTGCCTCCATTTTCATGCTGGAAGTTGTTATTTTGCAAGCCCCGCTATGTTCGGCGACCATTCTGCCCTTTACCCGAACAGAGAAGCCCCAACCTGATTTCTCACCACAGACTCAACTGTATACACAATGGCATCATTATACCCGGCATGATCATATATCAGCTGATTAATTTGCAGTTCTGCTGTCCCATTGCCCACGTTCTACACTCTCTGCCAAGACTGATGATGACTTGCTGGTAGTTAATCCAGTTCTAATCTGACATACTCCACTCTTTACCTTTGAATATATTTTTAACTGCGGTCACCTGCTTGATCGTTGCCTCTGGCTGTGCCATCTATGACATTCCTCTCTTTATTCTTGCTCCCTTAATGTCAGCTATGTTTCTATGCAGGGGGTGCAGTTTGTCTGTGGTTACTCGCATATAGGCTTTTGCCAGGGCCATCGCTTATCTGGATCTAATCAACTCCATTTCAAGCATGTACATCATTGTCACATTGCCCAAGACTATACGCATCCCTTCATTTTGAATGCGTTTTAGTCGTTCACATTGTGTTACTGAAAGCGTGAGTGTAAAGTACTGTTTGTGAGTGAAGTGAATGTTAGTAGAATGAGCGTGTCGTGTTATCCTGGACAGTACCAAGTTGTAGTGAAGATTTAGGTCACCAGCGTGAGGCGCTGCCAGGGTGTACCGTAGTCACTCACAGGAACAGCATACATGTATTCAGCTGTGTAGTACTAGAATATTGCTGTGGAATGATGTGGTGGATGTGTGTGTAGACGAATGCGTTGTTGGGTTCTGAACAGCATCACACTGAACCCACTCTCATCCACATGCAGAGGTCAGTAAAGGTAGGAACTGCTGCTGACGTTTCATTACATTTATTGCACGACATACGATAGTATTATGGACGACACAGTCAATGGCACAATAATCATGGAACATATTATGATGGTAAGCACTTGCATAATCACAGATGTATGGAGCCAACAATGATGTCCTGTCAATCCACTTTCTGCTTCTATATACTAAAAAAATTCTGGTACCCTGACAGAACCCCTGTCAGGTACCCCTGTACAAAATATACCGCACGGGACAAGGCGGTTTAATGGCCTAACCAAAAGGCTAAGACTTCTGCTGGCGTCTCATGCCAGAAATTTCTTCTCCTGAAGAACAAAGGCCGTGACAACGGACCTTTATGGCGATATCATTAGACCGCAAGTAGCGGGCCTCACATATCAGGTACCTTGTAGTGTTATATATATATTCGTGTACCAATTCCTGCCACTCCCACCGTTTGAATAGCGAGTTACTCCAGTAAATAACTTTCCTCTGGGCTTCTAAGGTACAAAAGACAACTTGGTCTTGGTTCCCGTTCTCAAGAACCCAAGATGGGGCTCTATGTAATAAGTCAGTTGTGAGCTGTGTTCAACATGGCTTCTAAAGGCAATCGAAATGTAGTAAAATTGACTTCATTACCTTATTTCAGAATCCTATATAACACAAAACACTACACTGCCATTCCTGGCATATAGAATTCACTTGGGGAAGGAAAGATGACATCTTAGTCATACAAAGGACTTCCAGATCCCCGAAAAATGGTTAGGAAAACTTATCGGACCTCTCTCCGATCAGAACGCCCAGGGTACACTGACCAAGACGGAAGTTTCCCGTCTCGCGCCTAAATCTGCGCATGCCCAGAGATGGCACAGACCTGAACAAAACTAAGACAAGACGAACACTCAGCATAAGACAAGGGAAGATAACCAGGAATCAAACCTGTCACTAACGTAAATCACCAGTTCCCTTTTCTTAGACTGTCAAAATAATTAACAGGTTGATGTCTTTAAACATATATGCAAAATAGACAGCAACAGGTTACCGCACCCCCCGGGTAAAAAAAAATGAAACTTTTTTTTGAAATACATCACTGAGCAAGATGCAACACGCTCAAAACACATGAATAATGCGCCGATGAAAAGATCAACATAAATGTAATGACATAATGTCAGACACAAACGACGCACAATAGCGCGTCTGGTGAGAGCAACAGTTATCTCACAAGACAAGAGAAAAAATATATTCTCCAGATAAAATATATCCGGGAGATGCCACTGGAACCATAAGGTGCTGGCAATGTTGCAATGTCAACAATATGTACATACAATATCCATAAATATGTGTAGCAATGATGAATTACAATGTGTATATAGAGAAATCAAATTAGCATAGAAATCTCTCAAAGATTAATGTAACAAAGTCATTATTATCTAATGGTTGAACATTACATAATTTACAAAGTTTTTCAACATCAGTATACATTCTAACTAACAGGTGTTTATCTCAGAAGCCTTGTCCGGAGGACGCTTGTATGATCCAATGAATAGCCTGAAAGTCACACTGCATCGAGATAGTCTGTAACGGCACTCTCGGACAACGTAGTGGTTTGCTGAGAACAATCCAAATAACACAATTCTTAGAATGTTATAATGTACCATAGTCACTATTACATTTACAATAATTAAATTTGGCCTTATTAATTTTCGACCTTTATATTGTGTCAACCAAATCTTCTCTGTTATACCCAAGAAAGGCAACAGAGAAAGAACAATAAAATCATAACACTGAATTTAAGTAAAGTGTCAACAACTGTTCTAGTAGTATGTTATTGTAAGATACAGACTTAAATCTAGTTCTATATCATGAGATCTAGACATGAGAGTTAAGTAGATTCATGTGGGCATCGCGACAATATGTCTGCCATCACATTATCTGAACCACGGGTAGCTCGTACCGTAGAATGAAAAGGTTGAAGAGCAATAGCATATGGCGTGGATCTTGAGCTCTTCAAATCCTTACTCTGCATAGCTGTGAGAGCTTTTTGGTCCGTTTCTACTATGAAATGCGCGCCGAGAAGGAATCTTTGCAGTTTAAGAATCGCCCAGACCATAGCCAACAATTCTCGGTCTAGAACGGAATAATTCCTCTCTGCCGCATTCAGTTTCCTAGAGACGTACATTACTGGATGCAGAGTGTCTGAATACTCTTGCATCAGTGCCGCCCCTATCCCTGTTGATGAGGCGTCACTACGAAGGACAAACGTCTTCTCAGCTGTAGGTAGTCTTAAGATAGGGGAGATGAAAATAAAGACTTAATTTGATCCAATGAAGATTGGCATTCTTGTGACCAGCGCACCACATTAGTAGACCCTTTCTTCAATAGGGTTGAGAGTGGTGCCGTAATAGAAGAAAGATTCTGAATGAATCTTCCGTAGAACTGTATAAGACCTAAGAGACTACGGATCTGTTTCTTAGTCTTAGGAATAGTGATGTTGAGTATCTTAGACGTGTTGTGGTCCTCTGTCTTCAAGAGACCATGTCCAACACGGTGTCCAAGAAAAGAAATTTCACCAAATCCAACATAGGCGTTAGATGGTTTAGCTGTCAAGTTATGCTCGCGCAGAGTAGACAGCAGTTCACATAACCCCAAATAGTGATCTTCCCAAGAATCACTAAAGAGACAGATATCGTCCAAGTATGCTATAACATCTGAACGATGTGAAAGAATACGACGCATCATGCGTACGAATGTAGCACGGGCATTCATAAGGCCGAAAGGCATGAAGTTCCATTGGAACAAGCCCCTGGGTGTAGAGAAAGCAGTGAGATGTTTGGCACGCTCAGTCAGCGGAACTTGCCAATAACCTTTACTCAAGTCTAGTTTGGTGAAGAACCGAGAGTTAGAAAGTCTAGTAAGTAGCTCATCCAATAGCGGCATAGGCTCTGCATCGAACTTCGTTACCTGATTTAGTTTACGGTAATCGACGCAAAGGCGTATGTTATTGTCTTTCTTTCGTACAATAACCATAGACGACGAGTATGCCGAATTGGATGGTTCAATTATCCCTAACTGTATCATTTCATCCAATTCTTTCTCGACCTGTGTTTGGAAATGAATAGGGATAGGGTAAGGTCTGACCCTGATAGGAGTATGGTCAGTTAATATTATGTCATGCTTAATGACCGATGTATGTCCAGGAATGTCCGTGAGAACATCCTGAAATTCTCGTAAAGTAGAATAGACTTGTAGTCGTTCCCCAGTAGACAACTTAGGAGAAATAGAAACGTTTTCCCATGATTCCGTAGAATGAAGTGGGATCATCGGAAGAGGAAGATTAACGTCCGAGAAAGTAGATTCTTCATCTTGTATAACTGACAGTGATGAGTAACAACCCTGAGGGACTGGAGTGTCGTCCGTCGCTCGAAAGATAGGTTGCAAGAACTCTGGACGTTCAAAAAATTCCGTAAGCATATTTATATGGAAGGTTTTATGTTTTCCCTCTATATCGACAACATAGTCGACATCAGAAATTTTAGAGACAATCATAAAAGGACCTTTCCATCCAATGAGAAGTCTATTTTTCCTGGTAGGGAGTAATACAAACGCTTTGTCACCTGGACAAAGTTGTCGTAGGCGTCTATTCTTATTCGCAAATTGCCTCGCCTTTTCTTTAGCAAATTCCGATGCAGAAGCTGCTAATTTGCATGCTTCAATGATTTTCTGCCTTAGTGCAATGACATATTCATAAGAAGATTGTGTGTCATCACTAATATCGTCGGCAGCTATCAGATCGTGAAGCAACGACATAGGGCCGCGCGGACGCGCGCCAAAGACAAGCTCAGAAGGAGAAAACCCGGTGTGTTCATTAGGAACCTCTCTGTATGCGAAGAGAGCCGCGGGTAAGACTCTGTCCCAATCCTCGGGATGATCATCAGTTATCTTCCAAAGTACATTTTTGACGGTTCTATTGAGACGTTCGACTAACCCATTAGACATCGGATGATAGATGCTACTCAAAGACCTATCAATATTAAGAGTAGACATCACTTGTGACATAGTGTCAGATATCAGTTGGGTGCCATGGTCTGATAAGATTTCCCCAGGAAATCCCAGCCGTGAAAATACCATCCAAAGAGCGTCTGCAATGTCGGCAGTAGAAATGCTCTTCAGAGGTATTGCCTCTGGCCAGCGAGTACACATGTCTACGCATGTAAGAATATATAGGTGTCCTCTGGCTGATTTGATTTTAAAAGGACCAATTATATCTATCGCCATTTTTTGAAACAGACGGATAGAAATGTCCGCAGCCTGAATAGGTGCTGCATGGCGAGGACCCTTCGACTTGACATACTTTGCACGAGCGGCAATACAGACGTATGTCTCTATTTACGAATGGCCAAAAGAAAGCCGCAAGAACTCTCGACTTAGTACGTGAAAATCCCATATGACCAGCGCATTGGGAGTCGTGAGCATGTTGCAGTATACGAACTCTCATATTTTTGGGTACAAGAATTTGGGAATGCCTAGATGTGTCTGAGTGTTGTACCATACGCACTAGCACACCATTCCTCATAGTGATCCAGGATTTACGATTTGTGTACTGATTTGGGTCACTATCTTTAACAAGGAGGAAGAATTTTTTTAAAGAAATGTCTTCTTGTTGACTTTTTATAAAAGAGTCACGCGAAATTACCGACTGATTATCTTGCTCCTGTACTTCATCACCTTCGGTGGGTGAAGACGGAGACATGTTCTGAGCCTGTGCTCTAGTGACAACTGCATTAGCAGTTTCCATATTTCGCTCCTCCCAGGCAACAATTTGCTGCGGGATACACTGCTTAACTCCGTGTATACGCCCGACGATAAGATCCGCAATAGGATTCGGTAGAAGACACACGTGGACATCTCCTGTAAAGAAAGGAGTAGCTATGTGTATGATAGCAGTAGAATATTTTTCTACTGTGCCACCAAATGTCACACATTTGATCTCTTTCCCAGTAGCACAGGAAGGATCTACCAGAGACTGCCTAATCCCAATAGTAGTACATCCAGAATAAAAAAGAACTGAGACTGGATTGTCGTCCACTAGACCTCTATGTAGGAGAAGAGATCCTCTCCCGTCATGCGCCGCTGCGGCATGAAGAGCGGGCAGAGGATGGCCACAACTCAATGTAGATATAGTAGTAGATTCAAACAAAGTAGTGCACTGAGGGCATAGAGATGCTCTTTTATAATCGAAGGCAGAACAAATGATTTCACTAGGGTTAGCTTTCTTATCATTTGATTCACTACTAACTCCTTGTGACTCCTGTTGAGCACAGTTAGTATGATGACATGATCTATTATTGTTGTGTTGTCCTCTACCCCGATTATTATGTCCCCTGAAATGATTTTTATTTGACTTTTTGCAACTATTGCTTTGATTTGCCCCACAGTTTTCACAATTGCAACTGTGGTTTCCTCTTGATTATCATATCTACCCGATTGTTTTTGCTGTTTTCCTGCAAAATTATGATGGCTAGGATAGTTTTTATTGTGGCTACCCCTACGAAAGTTCCCAAAATTGGCGGAACCAAAGTTACGAGAGCTGTCAGATCGCCTCCAAATATTAGAAGACGAACCCCTGTAGGATGGATCACCCTGATCCTGTCCGTAATTACGATTACCTTTCTTATCAAAGTTGCGTTTATTACCTTAAAACTTAGCCTGAAAATTAGGCCCATATGGTGTCGCAGAAGCCACTGGCAAACCCTCTTTATTCTTAGAATTACTAATTGATTGTTGTGGGTGTGCAGTGACATACTGGCAACAGTATTGTTCCATCTCTTTTATGTCTTTAGGTTTACGTTCATGAATAAAGGCGAGAAAGGACTCATTAATAGATGACATTACTTTGTCCCTAAGTAACAAGTCCATAAGTGCTTCATATGTGTGTTCAGTCTTAGATAACTCAATCCATCGATTGAAAGTAAGACGTATCTTTGTGATAAAGTCTGAGAACTCCACCCCAGTTTCTGGTAACATAGTCTTAAAACGAAGACGATAATCATCTTCTTTGAGCTGATACCTCTTTAATAAGGTTTCTCTAACCACTTCATAGTTAGTTTTGTTAGGCTCCTCTATTGCCATAATAGTATTCAATGGTTCACCTGTAAGTATATCCAACAGTTGACCGACATACTTTTCCTTATCTACCTTATGCCCTTCGCATGAAAGTTGGAACCTATCAAGATAAAACGTTATGTCGTCCTTTGCAGCATTGAAAGGGGGTAGTTTGACTTTATAAGTATTATGATCTGTCTTACTAGAAGTCGCTTGAGAACTACTCATATTCATCACTTTTGTTTTCTCTATCTCCAAAGCTAAGAGTTTTTCTTCATGTTCTCTTTGTAACTTTCTGTCCTCAAATTCTCTGTCCTGCTGAATCTTCCTTTCTTCAGCTTCTCTTTGTAACTTTTTCTCTTCAAGTTCTTTTTGATGCTTTTTCTCTTCAAGTTCTCTTTCATGCTGAATTTTCCTCTCTTCAGCTTGTAGCTTTTTCTCTTCAAGTTCTCTTTGATGCTTTTCTCTTCAAGTTCTCTTTCATGCTGAATTTTCCTCTCTTCAGCTTGCAGTTTTTCTCTTCAAGTTCAGTTTGTAGCTTCTGTTGTTGCTGAATTCTTCTATCTTCAGCTTCTCTATCCAGTTGCATTTGCATCTTCTTCTCTTCAGCCTTCTGTGCTTTTGCATGTTGAGCCAATGCAAACTCTTCCAATTTCTCACCAGTTTTGCCAAGGGTCAACCCTTGCTGGATGAAGAAATCCAATGTAGACATTCTGTCTTATAATTACCTATTAGTACCTGAAACAATAATACACTTATCCCAATCTCAGTGGGAGACAAGTCTTTTGTCAAAGACTTTATACAGTTACCCTGTTTATAATGTCACCAAATCACTTCAGTATCTTATGTGCATCATATTAATAACAGTTCATGATTAAATGTATATGTAGACTGTATGTGACAACACTATCTAACACCAATTAAACAGAGACAAATATCTTGACAAATGAAAACATTCGCAGAGGTCAAATAAACTGAAAAGCAAAACTAAAGAAAATGTTACAAAAAATTGTAGTGATAACTGCGAAATTATACAATAATACAATGACAACACAGTGTATAAACATAAGGGTGTATAGAAATAAACAATAGAAAAGGGAAGGCAGACAAATACAAACAAATTAGAACACAACTAAAGAATGTGAAAAAATAACGAAAACAACACTAACACATCTCGTCACAACTAACAAAAAATATCGTGTAAGCAACCAAAAGTCGCACAAATTTCCACAAATGGGGAAATTTACGATAAGTTCCCTATAGAACACTCCAATAGACCCTCGTTTATGTGGGATATTCTATTGAAGCCACCGACCCAAAAATACCCGCTGAAATAAACAAAAATAACACACTAATAACACAAGTGACAAAACAAATAGCATATAATAGCATATAATGTGTTACAAAGAAGGCTCAGTTACACAATATAACGGCACAGTTTCCAAAATAACTCGCCACTTATCTTCGAGTAATTTCCTGGCCCTTTGTCAACACAGCAGTACAATGTTAGAACTGCAAAAATAGAAGATCCACCGTCGACGGGTACCGAACGACGACAAATGTAGTGGTCTTCGAAAGTACAGCTACAAAAACTTTCTCGAAAACCAGTGGAGACTGGATGCTCCAACGTTGACGAGTTTGTAGACTGTAAACTGTAACCAAACAGCTGAGTTGTTTACAATCAGAGCTGGACAGCAAACGACGTGACTTGTTTACTCAAAGTAAGCAGACATCGTCTAAAGAACTTTAGTAGCAACTTATTCGTAGTGCAGTGGTCCATGTAGCAACATTTCTGTAACTGCCGTGGTCCATGTAGCGATATTCCTGTAGCAGCTGTGGTCCATGTAGCAATATTTCTGTAGCAGAATCGTAATGGTCCTAACGTCAGTGTTTATCTGGGTCAGCAGTCGTTGACCTATTTAGCACTGTCTTGTGTGTTTCGATGTAACGCCAGATGTGGGCATGAAAAAAAGTTCAGCTGAAAACCCCACGAATCTGGTCCACCAGTTGTAAAGTACTGTCCGTGACTGAAGTGAATGTTAGTAGAATGAGCGTGTCGTGTTATCCTGGACAGTACCAAGTTGTAGTGAAGATTTAGGTCACCAGCGTGAGGCGCTGCCAGGGTGTACCGTAGTCACTCACAGGAACAGCATACATGTATTCAGCTGTGTAGTACTAGAATATTGCTGTGGAATGATGTGGTGGATGTGTGTGTAGACGAATGCGTTGTTGGGTTCTGAACAGCTTCACACTGAACCCACTCTCATCCACATGCAGAGGTCAGTAAAGGAAGGAACTGCTGCTGACGTTTCATTACATTTATTGCACGACATACGATAGTATTATGGACGACACAGTCAATGGCACAATAATCATGGAACATATTATGATGGTAAGCACTTGCATAATCACAGATGTATGGAGCCAACAATGATGGCCTGTCAATCCACTTTCTGCTTCTATATACTAGAAAAGTTCTGGTACCCTGACAGAACCCCTGTCAGGTACCCCTGTACAAAATATACCGCACGGGACAAGGCGGTTTAATGGCCTAACCAAAAGGCTAAGACTTCTGCTGGCGTCTCATGCCAGACATTTCTTCTCCTGAAGAACAAAGGCCGTGACAACGGACCTTTATGGCGATATCATTAGACCGCAAGTAGCGGGCCTCACATATCAGGTACCTTGTAGTGTTAAATATATATATTCGTGTACCAATTCCTGCCACTCCCACCGTTTGAATAGCGGGTTACTCCAGTAAATAACTTTCCTCTGGGCTTCTAAGGTACAAAAGACAACTTGGTCTTGGTTCCCGTTCTCAAGAACCCAAGATGGGGCTCTATGTAATAAGTCAGTTGTGAGCTGTGTTCAACATGGCTTCTAAAGGCAATCGAAATGTAGTAAAATTGACTTCATTACCTTATTTCAGAATCCTATATAACACAAAACACTACACTGCCATTCCTGGCATATAGAATTCACTTGGGGAAGGAAAGATGACATCTTAGTCATACAAAGGACTTCCAGATCCCCGAAAAATGGCTAGGAAAACTTATCGGACCTCTCTCCGATCAGAACGCCCAGGGTACACTGACCAAGACGGAAGTTTCCCGGTCTCACGCCAAAACCTGCGCATGCGCAGAGATGGCACAGACCTGAGCGAAACTAAGACAAGACGAACAGTCAGCATAAGACAAGGGAAGATAACCAGGAATCAAACCTGTCACTAACGTAAATCACCAGTTCCCTTTTCTTAGACTGTCAAAATAATTAACAGGTTGATGTGTTTGAACATGTATGCAAAATAGACAGCAACAGTGAGTATTCCCGGCCCATACTCAAGTGACCGATATACTATCTGTTGATAAAGAAGAAATAGTAATCGCTGCTCCAGACGCGCCGCAGCCATTATTTTCAGAGCTGCCAGACCTCTCCTGCACTTCTGTATGATGTGATCAACATGGTACTTATACGATAGCTCGCGATCGAATGTAACTCCAAGGTATTTCAGCTTTTCGTGCCTTTCAATTTTCTTTTATTTTTACAGTATAAAGCAGCAGTTAAAAGCACTGGGATTAATTTAAGAAGTGGAACACTGTTGGATTTAGCTTTCTTCAAAGATAGAGTTTTTTGTAAACATTGAATTACGTTTTGTCTTGTTTTATTTATTTTGTCCCTCAATTCCTCGTACATTGTCTCGTGCATTACTGTTTTGAAGATATTCCATTAATTATATACATTTTCAATTTGTTTAGGCAGAGTATAAAAAATCCTACTTTTTTTCTTGGCACATATATTTTGATAGTTTCTTGCAGGACTGTGGAGTCGGAGTCGTGGAGTAGGTCGTATTTTTAATGGAGTCGGTAAAATATACTGCTCGTCAAAAGTCAAGGGCCACTTAGAAAAACTCGGTTGAAACCATAAAACAAAACTGATACAAACGTAATTGGTATCAGTCAAAACGGCATTTATTAAATACCAAATTGACATGTCACGTAAAGAAATGGAAATACACATTCAAACGCAATGAAGCCGTGAAGTGTGTCACCCACCTTTTCAAACGTCACACAATAGATATTGGACAAAAAAGACATTTCAAAATCGGGTATGACCACCGTTTGGAGCAAGGCATTCAAGACAGCATAGCTGCATCGAGTCCACAAGGGTCCGAAGAGTATCCTGAGGAACAGCTCGCCATTCCTGAAGCAGTAATGCAGTCAGCTGTGCAACATCCATTAGCAGGGGCTGATTTGTTGACAATCTTCGACCAAAGGACATCCCAGAGGTGCTCAATCGGAGAAAGGTCAGGTGAATGAGCTGGCCACGCCATCCTGATGATCCCATGTTGCTGAATAAACTCATTCACCACACGAGCTCGATGGGGTCGAATGTTATTATCTTGGAGGATGGCATTACCACCTACGGCCTCCAGAGCAGGCTGAACAATTGGTCTCAAGATTTCTAGTAGTACATCCAGAATAAAAAAGAACTGAGACTGGATTGTCGTCCACTAGACCTCTATGTAGGAGAAGAGATCCTCTCCCGTCATGCGCCGCTGCGGCATGAAGAGCGGGCAGAGGATGGCCACAACTCAATGTAGATATAGTAGTAGATTCAAACAAAGTAGTGCACTGAGGGCATAGAGATGCTCTTTTATAATCGAAGGCAGAACAAATGATTTCACTAGGGTTAGCTTTCTTATCATTTGATTCACTACTAACTCCTTGTGACTCCTGTTGAGCACAGTTAGTATGATGACATGATCTATTATTGTTGTGTTGTCCTCTACCCCGATTATTATGTCCCCTGAAATGATTTTTATTTGACTTTTTGCAACTATTGCTTTGATTTGCCCCACAGTTTTCACAATTGCAACTGTGGTTTCCTCTTTGATTATCATATCTACCCGATTGTTTTTGCTGTTTCCCTGCAAAATTATGATAGCTAGGATAGTTTTTATTGTGGCTACCCCTACGAAAGTTCCCAAAATTGGCGGAACCAAAGTTACGAGGGCTGTCAGATCGCCTCCAATTATTAGAAGACGACCCCCTGTAGGATGAATCAACCTGATCCTGTCCGTAATTACGATTACCTTTCTTATCAAAGTTGCGTTTATTACCTTGAAACTTAGCCTGAAAATTAGGCCCATATGGTGTCGCAGAAGCCACTGGCAAACCCTCTTTAATCTTAGAATTACTAATTGTTTGTTGTGGGTGTGCAGTGACATACTGGCAACAGTATTGTTCCATCTCTTTTATGTCTTTAGGTTTACCTTCATGAATAAAGGCGAGAAAGGACTCATTAATAGATGACATTACTTTGTCCCTAAGTAACAAGTCCATAAGTGCTTCATATGTGTGTTCAGTCTTAGATAACTCAATCCATCGATTGAAAGTAAGACGTATCTTTGTGACAAAGTCTGAGAACTCCACCCCAGTTTCTGGTAACATAGTCTTAAAACGAAGACGATAATCATCTTCTTTCAGCTGATACCTCTTTAATAAGGTTTCTCTAACCACTTCATAGTTAGTTTTGTTAGGCTCCTCTATTGCCATAATAGTATTCAGTGGTTCATCTGTAAGTATATCCAACAGTTGACTGACATACTTTTCCTTATCTACCTTATGCCCTTCGCACGAAAGTTGGAACCTATCAAGATAAAACGTTATGTCGTCATTTGGAGCATTGAAAGGGGGTAGTTTGACTTTATAAGTATTATGATCTGTCTTTTTATAAGTCGCTTGATAACTACTCATATTCATCACTTTTGTTTTCTCGATCTCCTAAGCTAAGAGTTTTTCTTCATGTTCTCTTTGTAACTTTCTGTCCTCAAATTCTCTGTCCTGCTGAATCTTCCTTTCTTCAGCTTCTCTTTGTAACTTTTTCTCTTCAAGTTCTTTTTGATGCTTTTTCTCTTCAAGTTCTCTTTCATGCTGAATTTTCCTCTCTTCAGCTTGTAGCTTTTTCTCTTCAAGTTCTCTTTGATGCTTTTCTCTTCAAGTTCTCTATTATGCTGAATTTACCTCTCTTCAGCTTGCAGTTTTTCTCTTCAAGTTCAGTTTGTAGCTTCTGTTGTTGCTGAATTCTTCTATCTTCAGCTTCTCTATCCAGTTGAATATGCATCTTCTTCTCTTCAGCCTTCTGTGCTTTTGCATGTTGAGCCAATGCAAACTCATCCAATTTCTCACCAGTTTTGCCAAGGGTCAACCCTTGCTGGATGAAGAAATCCAATGTAGACATTCTGTCTTATAATTACCTATTAGTACCTGAAACAATAATACACTTATCCTAATCTCAGTGGGAGACAAGTCTTTTGTCAAAGACTTTATACAGTTACCCTGTTTATAATGTCACCAAATCACTTCAGTATCTTATGTGCATCATATTAATAACAGCTCATGATTAAATGTATATGTAGACTGTATGTGACAACACTATCTAACACCAATTAAACGGAGACAAATATCTTGACAAATGAAAACATTCGCAAAGGTCAAATAAACTGAAAAGCAAAACTAAAGAAAATGTTACAAAAAATTGTAGTGATAACTGCAAAATTATACAATAATACAATGACAACACAGTGTATAAACATAAGGGTGTATAGAAATAAACTATAGAAAAGGGAAGGCAGACAAATACAAACAAATTAGAACACAACTAAAGAATGTGAAAAAAAAAACGAAAACAACACTAACACATCTCGTCACAACTAACAAAAAATATCGTGTAAGCAACCAGAAGTCGCACAAATTTCCACAAATGGGGAAATTTACGATAAGTTCCCTATAGAACACTCCAATAGACCCTTGTTTATGTGGGATATTTTATTGGAGCCACCAACTCAACCATGCCCGCTGAAATAAACAAAAATAACACACTAATAACACAAGTGACAAAACAAATAGCATATAATAGCATATAATGTGTTACAAAGAAGGCTCAGTTACACAATATAACGGCACAGTTTCCAAAATGACTCGCCACTTATCTTCAAGTAATTTCCTGGCCCTTTGTCAACACAGCAGTACAATGTTAGAACTGCAAAAATAGAAGATCCACCGTCGACGGGTACCGAACGACTACAAATGAAGTGGTCTTCGAAAGTACAACTACAAAAACATTCTCGAAAACCAGTTGAGACTGGATGCTCCAACGTTGACGAGTTTGTAGACTGTAAACTGTAAACAAACAGCTGAGTTGTTTACAATCAGAGCTGGACAGCAAACGACGTGACTTGTTTACTCAAAGTAAGCAGACATCGTCTAAAGAACTTTAGTAGCAGCTTATTCGTAGTGCAGTGGTTCATGTAGCAACATTTCTGTAACTGCCGTTGTCCATGTAGCAATATTCCTGTAGCAGCTGTGGTCCATGTAGCAATATTTCTGTAACAGAATCGTAATGGTCCTAACGTCAGTGTTTATCTGGGTTAGCAGTCGTTGACCTATTTAGCACTGTCTTGTGTGTTTCGATGTAACGCCAGATGTGGGCATGAAAAAAAGTTCAGCTGAAAACCCCACGAATCTGGTCCACCAGTTGTAAAGTACTGTCCGTGACTGAAGTGAATGTTAGTAGAATGAGCGTGTCGTGTTATCCTGGACAGTACCAAGTTGTAGTGAAGATTTAGGTCACCAGCGTGAGGCGCTGCCAGGGTGTACCGTAGTCACTCACAGGAACAGCATACATGTATTCAGCTGTGTAGTACTAGAATATTGCTGTGGAATGATGTGGTGGATGTGTGTGTAGACGAATGCGTTGTTGGGTTCTGAACAGCTTCAAACTGAACCCACTCTCATCCACATGCAGAGGTCAGTAAAGGTAGGAACTGCTGCTGACGTTTCATTACATTTATTGCACGACATACGATAGTATTATGGACGTCACAGTCAATGGCACAATAATCATGGAACATATTATGATGGTAAGCACTTGCATAATCACAGATGTATGGAGCCAACAATGATGGCCTGTCAATCCACTTTCTGCTTCTATATACTAGAAAAGTTCTGGTACCCTGACAGAACCCCTGTCAGGTACCCCTGTACAAAATATACCGCACGGGACAAGGCGGTTTAATGGCCTAACCAAAAGGCTAAGACTTCTGCTGGCGTCTCATTCCAGAAATTTCTTCTCCTGAAGAACAAAGGCCGTGACAACGGACCTTTATGGCGATATCATTAGACCGCAAGTAGCGGGCCTCACATATCAGGTACCTTGTAGTGTTAAATATATATATTCGTGTACCAATTCCTGCCACTCCCACCGTTTGAATAGCGGGTTACTCCAGTAAATAACTTTCCTCTGGGCTTCTAAGGTACAAAAGACAACTTGGTCTTGGTTCCCGTTCTCAAGAACCCAAGATGGGGCTCTATGTAATAAGTCAGTTGTGAGCTGTGTTCAACATGGCTTCTAAAGGCAATCGAAATGTAGTAAAATTGACTTCATTACCTTATTTCAGAATCCTATATAACACAAAACACTACACTGCCATTCCTGGCATATAGAATTCACTTGGGGAAGGAAAGATGACATCTTAGTCATACAAAGGACTTCCAGATCCCCGAAAAATGGCTAGGAAAACTTATCGGACCTCTCTCCGATCAGAACGCCCAGGGTACACTGACCAAGACGGAAGTTTCCCGGTCTCACGCCAAAACCTGCGCATGCGCAGAGATGGCACAGACCTGAGCGAAACTAAGACAAGACGAACAGTCAGCATAAGACAAGGGAAGATAACCAGGAATCAAACCTGTCACTAACGTAAATCACCAGTTCCCTTTTCTTAGACTGTCAAAATAATTAACAGGTTGATGTGTTTGAACATGTATGCAAAATAGACAGCAACAGTGAGTATTCCCTGCCCATACTCAAGTGACCGATATACTATCTGTTGATAAAGAAGAAATAGTAATCGCTGCTCCAGACGCGCCGCAGCCATTATTTTCAGAGCTGCCAGACCTCTCCTGCACTTCTGTATGATGTGATCAACATGGTACTTATACGATAGCTCGCGATCGAATGTAACTCCAAGGTATTTCAGCTTTTCGTGCCTTTCAATTTTATTCTATTTTTACCGTATAAAGCAGACGTTAAACCCCCTGGGATTAATTTAAGAAGTGGAAAACTGTTGGATTTAGATTTCTTCAAAGATAGAGTTTTTTGTAAACATTGAATTACGTTTTGTCTTGTTTTTATTTTTTTGTCCCTCAATTCCTCGTACATTGTCTCGTGCATTACTGTTTTGAAGATATTCCATTAATTATATACATTTTTCAATTTGTTTAGGCAGAGTATAAAAAATCCTACTTTTTTTCTTGGCACATATATTTTGATAGTTTCTTGCAGGACTGTGGAGTCGGAGTCGTGGAGTAGGTCGTATTTTTAATGGAGTCGGTAAAATATACTGCTCGTCAAAAGTCAAGGGCCACTTAGAAAAACTCGGTTGAAACCATAAAACAAAACTGATACAAACGTAATTGGTATCAGTCAAAACGGCATTTATTAAATACCAAATTGACATGTCACGTAAAGAAATGGAAATACACATTCAAACGCAATGAAGCCGTGAAGTGTGTCACCCACCTTTTCAAACGTCACACAATAGATATTGGACAAAAAGACATTTCAAAATCGGGTATGACCACCGTTTGGAGCAAGGCATTCAAGACAGCATAGCTGCATCGAGTCCACAAGGGTCCGAAGAGTATCCTGAGGAACAGCTCGCCATTCCTGAAGCAGTAATGCAGTCAGCTGTGCAACATCCATTAGCAGGGGCTGATTTGTTGACAATCTTCGACCAAAGGACATCCCAGAGGTGCTCAATCGGAGAAATGTCAGGTGAATGAGCTGGCCACGCCATCCTGATGATCCCATGTTGCTGAATAAACTCATTCACCACACGAGCTCGATGGGGTCGAATGTTATTATCTTGGAGGATGGCATTACCACCTACGGCCTCCAGAGCAGGCTGAACAATTGGTCTCAAGATTTCGTTCTGGTATCTTGGGCTGGTCAAGTTGCCTTGGATGATGTAGAGTAGGGTCCTGCCGTGTCTGTAGAAGCCTCCTCAGACCATGACAGAACTCCTACCATAACAATCCACCTCTCGAATTGTGTCATCAGTAAATCGCTCTCCTGGTCGTCTCCAAACTCGAATCCTGCTATCATTGAATGACACAGTGAAGCGAGATTCATCAGTGAAGAGAACTTGACTCCATTGTTGCCTTGTCCATCGGATGTGCTCGCGACACCAAGCAACACGGCTCTGCGATGAGCAGGAGTAAGAGGGATTCTGACTGCAGGACGTCGAGCAGCCAGTCCAAATTCATGAAAACGTCTGCGAATGGATCTTTGACTGACATTAACGTTTTTAGTTTGTCTCAGCTGACATCTTAGAGTGGAACAAGTCACTGTTCGATGGCGCAGGGCTGACAACAAAAGGTACCGGTCATCATGTCTATTGGTGCATCTAGGGCAACCTGGCCGGTGGCGATCCTCCACACTTCCTGTGGCCTGAAATCTCTCCAAAATTCTTTTGATAGTAGAGTGTGACACTGCAAGCCGTCTAACAACCTCACGGACAGATAAACCACTTTCAACCCACGCTATAGCCCTCATTCTTTGTAAGGTGTCAAGACTTCTTCTCGGTGGCATGGTTTTTGCAAGTGATGAAACTACCCTAAGTCTGCTGATTGTACACTTGTAAAACAAATTAAGAGTGAACTCTGTTCACGAAAAGTCGCCATTGCACTTGGAATGTCAATCAGCACGATTTCTTCACCTGTTTGGTTGTACGGAAGTTTGAAAAAACATTAAAAATGTGAATTTATGGTCAGCAAACCAAATTGCACGTGATCACCATAGTTGTCAGTGAGTTGTTTTTATGCTTAACGTGCATAGAGCACTGTCAAAGGAAGATATTGCACCCATTTTTACTAAAAACTTCCTTCATTTAATCATTCTATGCGCTTATATAAAAGTGTATTGAAAATAATAGGGTCGCCCTTGACTTTTGACGAGTAGTATATATTACGGACTCAGAATGTTGGTCCATACGACTAGTAAAAAAACTTAAGTTGAAGTCGGACTTCTAAAACTTTAAGAGTTGGAGTCGGAAAATTTGTTGGCCAACTCTACAACTCTGGCTTCCTGTTGTAACCTGTCCACAGTCCTGTAGCGCTTCTTTGCTTTATTGTGTCTGCATTCCCCTCTCATTTTCTTTTTAAAAAATGCTTTATATACTTATTTTCTGATGGTATATTAGACCTGTACCAAAATTGGTTGTGGTTTTTTTTGTACTAATTATATCTTTGTAATCATCATTTTTTTTGCTCTTCTTATGAAGTATGGAGCCACCACTTCAGCTGGTCTCCTAGAAGGAAGTCTGCACTAAGTAGTCACCTGCTCTTGCGGCAGTGGTTTCTGTGGCAATTTATTTCACGTGATTAGGTTGCCAGCCTCAAGCTCAACCTCACATTAGTCCCCTTGTACGACATGCCTGAGGGTACAGTAGGCATATTCTTTCTTTTATCTCTTCTGTGGCCCCTCCGGGAACTACATGAGACTCTTCCCTGTAAGTCTGTGATAAAAACATCTCTTAATTTGTTAGAAAACATTTACGCCATTTATTTAAAAAAAAACAAAAAACATTTCTTTCAAAAGACTAATTTTCTTTGCGATTGAGCTTACTAGCATGATATCTTCGCTAATTTTTTTTCTTTTGCTTGGGCCACAAAGTTAATTTGCTTGAGCCTGAATCATCCTAGCTTATTCATTCTCTGGCACTTGGGGTGTTCTGCGAGTCTTTTAAATGTTTCAGATTGTTGTAAGGCTGTGTTGTTACGTCTATCCTCCGTTGACTGTACCCCTGTAATGTTTTCCATATGGTTGACTTTCGTGGAAATTAGGCCCGTGTTATGATACGCGCTGCTTAGTTTTGAAGTTTGTTTACTTTATTAAAATGTGAATTTGCTGCTATCGACACGGCTGTGATGCCATATTCCATAACTAGCCTGACTCTGCCTATGTACAACTTCTTAAGGATGTTCTCATCAGCACGCTGTGTAGTAGGTACCATCTAACTTTTTCATGATCGTCGTGCTTTCTTTTGCCATTAGCTGCGTTTTCGTTATCTTTGTGTGAAAGGGTGGGCGAGATGATGATGATGCTGTTGTGATATGTGATCACTTTCTTGCACACTCGCAACCGACCCGAACAACAATAAAACTCTTGATTCTAAGGCAGGGGCTGTTGTAGAGTCTAGTAGATGTAGAGTCTACTTTATTCACCGTTGAAGTCGTTATAGACTATGCTGCATACATGGTGTATGGGTTGTAATAATATGCCGTGGTTAACAACTGTCAATAAAGTTAATTTAACTGTTATCAACTTCAGTCGGGCTTATATATGGCCGACACAAATTCAACATTATGAAACAAGGGTGTAGTTTGAAGTACTGACCACAACTGATAAAAGGATGTAAGTCGAGTCCATTTTCTTGACGAAGACGCAGACAATTTATTACAGACGTTAGTACAAGTTCAAACGTAATATTCATAAGCATGCATCAACAACGTAGATTACTTCTTGGATATGACAGTTCATATTGTTCTCGTTCTTTCCAATTTCTATTAATCATGAGCTTGATCAACATCTTATAATAAGGACCGACCCTTCAAGGACGGTGACGACCTTCGTGGTAATAATTTCTTCTTGGCTTTCTTGGAGCCTACACGCCACGAAGGGGCTTCTGAAGTAATCCATAAAAAATGCAATAGTAACCTTCAAAATATTCTGGGTACGTCTGGAACCCACTAGAAATACGACCTGTGGTTCGTATTGAGGTCCAGCCAGATCGAAACACGTCAGAAGGACTGACGAGAAAATATCATATAATTAATGTACACATATCGCCCTACCTTGGCCGATACAACTGTGCTCCTCTCCGGAGACTTTGAATACTTTATGAAGGCTTCCCAATATCTGGGCAAGCTTGAACAATAGTTCACAAAAAATACATGACCGACACCGGTCATGGCCATCAGGTCTCTCCTTACGTCATTGCTCTCTCCTTTTCTTTCCATCCCTTCGCGCACCGCGCTGCGCCTTTTTTCCCACTAATCTCCCCGACCGTGCGCAAATAATGAATTATATATATACTTACTCAAATGTGCCCCCACATTTAAATTACACGCGCCAAAAGGACGCAACAGCTGTATTTATTGATACATCCCGTTCAGTGATAAAGAGCACATGAAGCAAACATTAAACAAATAAAACAAAGCAAAGAAAACACCAAGCCAGTGCTCGATTGCTAATGTGCTCTGGTTTCTTTGTCCATCTACCCACACAGGGTGCCTCGTTTCATTTGTTCTCTCTGGGCTGTTCTTGCTAAAAAGGCATTTCGCCGGCTCATTCTCTCTTTATATAGGCCTTGGGCTAATCGCTCAACTTAGTGCGCGCCGCGTATTAATTGGGTCACGCAAATAACACACGCGATGAATGCTCTAGAAGGAGCGAAAACACAAATATAACACACAACTATTTCTAGGCTTTATTGTGGCCTAGTAATATATCTTCCTCTTGAAGATTTTATGGTAGAAAGGCACTGAACCACGGAGACAATGGTGATGACAAGATGGCGCTGAGAACGACAGACAAAAGCACTGGCTGATTGTTTTATTTGCTTTGTTTTATGTGTTTAATGTTTGCTTTGTGTGCTTATTGTCACTGACTGGGGTGTATGAATAAATACAGCCCCTGCCTTAGAATCAAGAGTTTTATTGTTGTTCGGGTCGGTGCGAGTGTGAAAGAAAGTGATCACATATCACAACAGCATCATCATCATCTCGCCCACCCTATCACAATTGGCGTCGTCGGCAGGATAGACGGTGACACCGAGCCAACAGCAAACGAGCAAATATTGTATTGTAAACACCCAGCAGTGCATTCTTGCAGCAAGATTGCTTCGAGGAGTACACGTGTTCCGAGCAGAGAGGAGTGCGAGGAAGATGCATCAGTAGTGCAAAGTGAGGGCCAGAGCAATGCGCCTGTGAAGGTAGTATACGTGACGGGGCCGGAGGTAAGGCGATTTGGTGGAAAGGCAAGTCCCACTTGGCAAGAGTTTGTGAAAGACGTAGAGGCCGTGTGGAAGGTAGCGCCCTTTACTGCTGAAGATAAGGTAGACGTTATCTGGATTAACGTTACACCAATGGTATCTAGAGAATTACGGATACGCGGCGGACCCAAGGTCAGCCCTGAGAGGTTACTCGAAATAGTGGTAGAAGCCTACAGTGAGCGACAACTAGTCAATGAGATGACTAGGGATTTCCAGGCCGTGAGTCAGGGGCCTAGGGAATATGCTGATTTATGTGAATGCAAAAACCCTGATACACTACTGCAGGTAGCCAGTGTAGAAGTTCACACTGAAAAGGACGCACTCGAGGCAGAAGTATCTCTCCTAAAGCCGCAGCTAGCACAGCTGTCACAGACCAGTTCGCCAGCACAAGAGGAGGTGCAGAGAGAGAAAGTACTATGCCAACCGCGGAAACAGCCAAAGCACGACGAGGGGGTGTGTGAGCAGGAACCTCAACTAGACCTTCTTGTATGTGAGAGTCAGGCTGTTGACAAGGTAAGCTGTGATCTGACAGTAACAACAAGCGCAGTTGCACAGACAAGGCGACAAGGGGTTTGCAAGTGGTATAGTGTCGACAGGGGATGGGGATTTATTACGCCAGATTATGGAGATATTGATGTATTCGTACATAAGACCAAGATCTTCAGAAAGGGATTCCGTAGTCTGGCGAAAAATGAACGAGTAGCATTTGATAGCAAACCATCTGTTCAGGGCATTGAAGCGGTCTTTGTATGCGACATTGACGACCAGGAATGTAAGGGCAGCAGCAGGCGACCCATGGCACAGAGGAAGCCTAGAAAAATAAGGTGCTACAATTGTGGAGAGTTCTCAGGCCACATGGCAGCCAAATGCCCTCATGGCCCGCTTCCAAACCGATGCTTTAGATGCAAGTTCACAGAAAATTTGGTATCCGCCTGTCCCTCAAGGAGCTCTTTCCCCAAACGTACTACCACAACTAGGTTGCCTTTAGGGTGCAAGCCAAGAGATGGCCGTGACAACTGTCGCCCTAAGGGCGCCGAGAAAATTGGTCATCGTCTAGGGGAGGAAACTCGTCCTAAGCAGATAGGAGGGAGTGCACATCAATGTTCAGAAGAGAAAACTCATCTAAAGCAGATTGTGGGGAACGTAAGCCACCGTCCACACAAAACGAGTGTAAAACACGTCAGGAGCGATCCCCCTACAAAGTCGACAGCTGTATGCACTAACAAGAAGAAGTCACAAGCAAGCAACGACGCTGCACAAGTAGACGAATCTTCCAGACCACGGCAACTGCCAGCCCAGCAACGTACGACTAGGAACATGACGACCAAGAGGGTCCCCAGCCGGGTTGTACCGATTACAGAATCTGAGCCCAAAGCATCGCCGCTCAGAAAGAATCATGCGCAGCACCAACAATCTGAGAGATTACGACTGAAGCGCCAGAGGTAGTGCTGTTGTCGGGACGACAACAAAATCAGGCGGGGAATATGTGACAGCGCCATCTTTTCATCGCCATTTTGTCTGTCGTTCTTGTCACCGTTCGCTTTGCTAGGAGCATTGTAAAATGCTCAAGCAGGAATTATAAGCGGTGATTTGGTTTTGGTTAGGAGGGAAGGTATGAAAAGATGGTTTAAGAGGTGAGAGTGGATTTGGGTGGAGACTGTTTGTCTTGCTGGAAGGGAAATGAGATGGGTGAAATCGTGCTTTGATCAAAGGGAGAAGACTCTAATGATTAAAGTCAGGGGAGGAAAGTGCTTAATTACACTTAAGTAGATTTGGTGAGTTGGTAATTATGGTTTAGAAAATGTACATATAAGAATTGTATAGCAAGCTTTAGAGAAGACAATATAAGCTTGAGTCAAATATGCAAAGGGAGACAATGGGTAATTACCTCCCTTATAGGATTAAGTGAGTTGAGAGGAAAAAATATGCACGTGAAAAGTTTACCAGGACAACGGATGACACTTCACTGAGTTGTTTACACAGCGGATAAGCGTGAAAATATTTCAGCTGAGCGAAGAATAGGAGGAACCAATGAATTTACAGTAAACAAGGACAGATCAGCTGAGAATGATTTTATAGAGGAGAACCCATTTGGACGCGCTGTCGAGCGGACGCATTTTCGCAGGAGCAGTCCTAGTTAAGGACGTAGAGTGGCAGGAATGTGTATTCTGCCAGGCTCAAGTTTAATTTCTGTGGGAAACAGAATGAATACTATTTTATAGAGGAGAACGCATTTAGACGCGCTGTCGAGCGGTCGCATTTTTGGAGGAGCGGTCCTAGTTAAGGACGTAGAGTGGCAGGAATGTCTGTTCTGCCAGGCTCAAGTTTAATTTCTGTGAGAAACAGAATGAATACTTCTGAAGAATCCTATAGACCTAGTTAGAGTAGTAGAATCTATTCACAGGAGAAAGTCAGAACTGTGTTTTAAAAATAGGTCTAGAGATTAGAGGTGATAGTAAGAAATATGAGTGTTGTGAGGATTCTGTGCAACCAGAGTAAGTAGGTCCTTTGACTCATAACTTTTGATAGACATTAAATAGAATTATTTCAGAAGTCGAAATGAAGTATTACAAGGTTATGGACGCTTCAACTAGGGGAGCACAGAATAATGAGAAATGAAGCTGAAGCTACAAAATTGACTATGAGGTGAACAAACTGAGAATAAGTAGGCAGTTGAGGAGATTTTACAGAAGAACAGGGACTTAATAGCCGGGTTGGGCTATTGTATAATGAACTTTGCAACATCGACTGCTACAAGTAAGATGAGTAAGCAATTGAAGGCTGATTGTATTTACAGGATGAAACATGCGCTCTCTAGCAGGTATAAGTATGAGGATATCGCAACAGGTGTACCCAATGTATTGATTTGCATATATTGAATTTTTAGATGATGGTATTTGATTAAATTGAGTCAAAATTGACAGGATTGGTAGATGAAGGAAAACAACTCAGGAAAGAGTTGATGAGAGGCTTGGGAGAAGCCGGAATAAATAGAAAGGCCTTAAGGCCAGAAGATAGGTATAAACCATAACTGAATATGTTCTCAGGCAGAGAGCTATAAATAGATATGTAGATATGGGAATGTGCCCAGAAGGAAATGGGACATACAAGAGGCAGTTAGGAAATGTTTGTACCTGGAAATTGTACCCCATGCATCCTGTTATGATGGAATTTTTTTTGATGTAAATAAATCACTTGTTTTGATGGAACACTTCTCAAGTTGGGTTAACTCTCTACAGGGTTGTTGAGTGCTTAAGTAACAAAACAACAGACATAAGGGGATAACTGCTATACGAAATTTGTCACTTAAGTAACATCACAAGAAGGGATGGAACGAGTTCAGGTTGGAAATTTTGAGAGAATATCATCCAGGAATTGATAACTCTGGCGGTGAGGGCCAGTACTAAGATATACTCTTACTTGGAAGATGGGTCAATGGATCAAATTGACAAATAGAAGGTAGACAACTAGGCCTGCCCCAGTCACCTAGTTTACTATAATAAGAAGAGATAGCACTGTCACATATTAGATGAACTGGCACTGTGACATATCTCTAATTGGTATCGTGACCAGTCCTGGGAGTTCACCAACACGGTCACACATATATCTCTAATTGGCGCCGTGACCAACCCTTCTTAAAGTGACATGGCTACATCACAAGGAGAGATGGAGTATCAGCACCAACAAAACTACAACAACTCACGACGGAATGGTTATAACAAACACTGGGACACTTTGAACAAGAGAGCACAGAGAATAACATTAAGAAATTTTATCAATGAAATTAAAACCAGACAGTTATGGGAGTTTAAAAACATAACATCAAACAAAGGTCAAGTTGGCCTCCTCACAACAGAAGATGGATGGAGAGCACACATCGGGCAAATCAAATCAGGGAAGAAACATCACAGAATACCAACAAGAACAAATACAAAGATATTAACAGAAATGACAACAAGTCCACAAGCAGTCCAGAAAAGACAAGTTACTAGAATGCAACCTCAAACACAGAATGTCGCAGTACAAACAGATGACTTACCTGATTTATACAGTACTGAAATGGTTGATAAGTTAGAGAAGCTGACATCCGAAGAAAGAGATATGAAAAGCGACAGTGACATCATGAAGTCAAGTACAATCTTGTCAATGCTATGGAGTCAAGCACAGATTAAGAAAGATAAACGGTGCAGAAAAGTCCAAACAATTGCTAATATTTCAGAGATAGAGACTGCTGATGAGATGCTGAACAGTTTAGTGTCAAAAGGAATAGGTGTTCTAGAAGACATAAAGACATTACTTCTTCAGATGGGAAAGTCAAGTCAAAGTAACAAGAATATAATTGATAACGTACAACAAAGTAACATTCAAGATAAATTACAAGATGAGAAACAAGAAACTGTCAAATGCAAAGATCCAGAAAGAATTGACCTGAATTTGCAAAGTTATGTACCGGTTCTAAAGTTGAGCGAAGTTTCCTTAGATAGTGGATATTCAAGAGATGATAGCCTTAGTCCACAAAAGAATCAAGAACAGTTGAAGCAACTTACAGCATCAGCACAGGTGGAGAGTAAACACAAACAAAAGAAAAAGAAGAAAAAAGGACGAAAGACTCCGCCGATTCAGAAAGTAAAACCATGCACATCTGCTAATGTCAATTCAGAGCGCTTAAATGAGGCAGTTGAAATAGATGGAAAACCCTCCCTTCTTCAATCAGTTGCAGATCGTAAAAGCTCATTAGATAAGGCTTCTGTTCAAGACCTGAAAATGTCACCTGTTTCCATCTCTGCCACACAAGAATCATCTGAATTATTAGTGCATGATGGAGGTGGATATATCACTCCAGAACTTGAAGCGATACGAGCAAAAATAATTGTGTTTGAACAAAATGAACGGAAGAACATAATCACTAAAGCACAAGATGAGACACAAGAAGGTGGATATATCACTCCAGCCCTTGAAGCGTTACGAGAAAAAATAATCAGTGATTATAACCGTCGATTCCCAGTCAACGCCAGCCTTATGCAGTAGCAGACCAATACGAAAAGTCACGTTGAGTTATTATGATTCCACAGAGACATTAAGTACTTCACGTGAAAAAAACGACATGGATGTTGAGCAGAACATTAGCCTACAACAACGTAACACTTCAGGTCAACTCCAAGATGCTGTACATCGTTTAGTTCGCTGCAGAGAAGACTCAGAAGATGAAGATGACATTCCACCAGCAGAATTGAGAGAAAGACTAATATACAGAGACAATCGCATACATGGGAGAGATAGTAATACGCCACTGTCGACACAGGACGAAGAACCTCATGCGTCCGTAACAAGTCAAACATACTATGGTAGTCAGGGACTACAACCGTCAACTTCCAGTCAACACCAGTCTACACATTCTACTTGGGATAGCGAAGATGACAGACCTTTGAAATCAGCAACGAGAAACATAGCCCCCCACGGTAGCAACTTTACAGAAGAACATGGTAGTCAGGGACTACAACCGTCAACTTCCAGTCGACACCAGCCTACATACTCTAGCTCGGATAGCGATGACGAACAGTCTTTACAAGTGACGAAAAGTAACATTACTCACCATACCCAGAGTCCTACAGCGAAGCACATAAATAGCAACAAGAATGTCATTAATACGCCTTCAGCACAGGTGGAATCTGAACTTGATGTAACAGAACAAGAAGACAGCGACATAGAGTGTGTGGATGATACAACCACCACCGAAATACGCATAGCTACCAAACGCCCTTACCAACCTTCGTCACTAGACTCACCACCAAGAGCGAAATTGCTACGATTACCGCAAGAACATCTACGAACAAGATTCAAAAGAAATCATCGCCAAGTACATAAACCTTCACTAGGTTTCCAACAAAATATAAATATTCGTTCGCCTCCCACCTCCTGTAGAGCGACTATAAACTCAACATCGCAATCCATATCAACGTCGTCACAGTATGACAGTCGCCTCTCTAGCAGAGAGATTACACTGTTGGAACTCGCAAAACAAATCTCCAGCTTAGTGTAGTCGTCGTAAAGCATTCCCCAGCTATAGTGCTTAATTCGGTACTCTAACCAACATAATACCTAAAGTTACGTTAATTAGTTAAATCACACTGTGTTTAGCTTAATTTGATATTCTTATACTGGAGCACGCTTAGACACTTACAGTACTCACTAACTTCTTTAAAGAGAGAGTCGAGTTGACAAACTAGATTACACATAGTCTTAGGAGTGTGATACAACAGATTGAACACATAGCCTTAAGATGTGACAAGGTAGATCAAGCACATAGTCTTAAGATTGTGACAAAGTAGAGTGAATATATAGAAGTTCATCATTGTGACACAGTAGAGTACACACATATAATCTTATGAAAGTGACAAACTAGAATAACTACATATAGTTTTAAGAAACTTAACAGCGTTCTTCCCAAGGTACAAGATGCAGCATACCTGATGATCAAAACTGACA
The DNA here is from genome assembly GCA_024509875.1 of Oreohelix idahoensis. Classification (NCBI taxonomy): domain Eukaryota; kingdom Metazoa; phylum Mollusca; class Gastropoda; order Stylommatophora; family Oreohelicidae; genus Oreohelix; species Oreohelix idahoensis. The sequence continues at coordinate 288,926 of JAMPIV010011333.1, read as the reverse complement.
TTGGTTAAAATATGTATAGTACATTAAACGCATGTTAATCATTATAATTTACCTATTTCAGACATAAAGGTATTCAGGACCAGAGAAAAAAAAAAGAGACAAGAAAAAAAAAGAAAAGAAGGGAAGTGATCCACACTCAGTCAAGCGGAGTTTTACTCATGAACATAGGCAAATATTGCACTGAGGATAAACGTCCCCACTTTTTACTGCACTGGTTATACAGAGACAACGAAAAAAAAAAGAAAACACAACTTAGTTGCAGTATTGGTATTATGGGTACTGCTTACTTGAGAGATGATGGTAATGACAGTTATAGGGTCATGACTATATTACCTCTACATCTTAAGGTTAGATATTTTGTTAACCCCGACGTACTAGTGCATGTACATATAGGTTTAGACAGAGTTAAGGACTTGACTGATGCATCCAAGACTAGAATCAGTCGGGCACATCAACTCTGACATAGTGACATCTTTCACTATCACATTAGGATATCTACTGATGCACCACTAACTAGTTATTTCTGCTTATCTGTCTAGTATAATGGAAGAATCACATTAACAGCAGATATTTCAAGACATATAAAGGTACTGACAAACCTCTGTGTCCAGAGGCAGTGACCATGTCGAAAAATAGGAACATGTATATATATATATATATATATATATATATATATATATATATATATATATATATATATATATATATATATATATATATATATATATATATATAGATATAGATATATATATATATATATATATATATATATATATATATATATATATATATATATATATATATATATATATATATATATATATATATAGATAATAAGTGCAGAGCCATGATTTATTTTTTTTTGAGTATTGATGATATGCCTCAAGCTAAGGTTCAGCAATGAGGTAGCGTTACATTTTGCTTCAAAATATTTTTTGGGGGAAATTTTTTAATATGTAGACTTTGAATATGTATACAGGTGCGGTGATAATGGTATGTTAAAGAATAGAATGGGATTGCTAGATGATGGAACACAAATGTCTCCCTATGGGATACATTTGTATGGCCCCGGGTTGTATGTCACCGTTCGCTTTGCTAGGAGCATTGTAAAATGCTCAAGCAGGAATTATAAGCGGTGATTTGGTTTTGGTTAGGAGGGAAGGTATGAAAAGATGGTTTAAGAGGTGAGAGTGGATTTGGGTGGAGACTGTTTGTCTTGCTGGAAGGGAAATGAGATGGGTGAAATCGTGCTTTGATCAAAGGGAGAAGACTCTAATGATTAAAGTCAGGGGAGGAAAGTGCTTAATTACACTTAAGTAGATTTGGTGAGTTGGTAATTATGGTTTAGAAAATGTACATATAAGAATTGTATAGCAAGCTTTAGAGAAGACAATATAAGCTTGAGTCAAATATGCAAAGGGAGACAATGGGTAATTACCTCCCTTATAGGATTAAGTGAGTTGAGAGGAAAAAATATGCACGTGAAAAGTTTACCAGGACAACGGATGACACTTCACTGAGTTGTTTACACAGCGGATAAGCGTGAAAATATTTCAGCTGAGCGAAGAATAGGAGGAACCAATGAATTTACAGTAAACAAGGACAGATCAGCTGAGAATGATTTTATAGAGGAGAACCCATTTGGACGCGCTGTCGAGCGGACGCATTTTCGCAGGAGCAGTCCTAGTTAAGGACGTAGAGTGGCAGGAATGTGTATTCTGCCAGGCTCAAGTTTAATTTCTGTGGGAAACAGAATGAATACTATTTTATAGAGGAGAACGCATTTAGACGCGCTGTCGAGCGGTCGCATTTTTGGAGGAGCGGTCCTAGTTAAGGACGTAGAGTGGCAGGAATCTCTGTTCTGCCAGGCTCAAGTTTAATTTCTGTGAGAAACAGAATGAATACTTCTGAAGAATCCTATAGACCTAGTTAGAGTAGTAGAATCTATTCACAGGAGAAAGTCAGAACTGTGTTTTAAAAATAGGTCTAGAGATTAGAGGTGATAGTAAGAAATATGAGTGTTGTGAGGATTCTGTGCAACCAGAGTAAGTAGGTCCTTTGACTCATAACTTTTGATAGACATTAAATAGAATTATTTCAGAAGTCGAAATGAAGTATTACAAGGTTATGGACGCTTCAACTAGGGGAGCGCAGAATAATGAGAAATGAAGCTGAAGCTACAAAATTGACTATGAGGTGAACAAACTGAGACTAAGTAGGCAGTTGAGGAGATTTTACAGAAGAACAGGGACTTAATAGCCGGGTTGGGCTATTGTATAATGAACTTTGCAACATCGACTGCTACAAGTAAGATGAGTAAGCAATTGAAGGCTGATTGTATTTACAGGATGAAACATGCGCTCTCTAGCAGGGAGGTCATCAGGGGGAGATCAGCAGCGCTCTGTCTCGACGGATAAGACGTTAGAAGAACGCAGCCAGGAGTCAATCCACAGTGCTGAGTACATTCAAGTTGATCTGCCTGATGATGATCTCACACACTTCTTGGACGGGAAGAGAGATGCAATCAAGTTTCCACCCGCCAGTGCAAAACGGCTTTGGGAACAGCTGGACGAAGCCTTGGCAAAAGAGTTGGATAACAACCTGAAGCAGATAACTTTGGAAAAGAAGCTGGAAATCTTCGGCGACATAATATATCTGCACTGTCGCAAAGTGTTCGGAGTGAGGGAGGCAAGGGAAAGTAACCCACCACGAAAAAGCAGAAGACAAATTAAAATAGAAGAAATCAGAAAACAGAAGAAGCATGCCCGAAAACTGTTTAAAAACGCAGTTGCCGCAGAGAAGGAAGGGTTACGACAGGTTTGGGAGCACCTGAAAGGCCAACATAATGCCCTTTGTAGAGCAGAAAGGTTGTGCAGGAAGAAAAGGAAGACTCGAATGGATAGGGAAAGATTCTTCAGGGAGCCCTTCAAGTTTGCCAAAGAACTGTTTGAGCAGCCACGGTCGGGTACGCTAAACATCAGGAAAGAAGACCTGGAAGAACACCTTGGAATGACATATTCAGATGGTCGCAAAGATGAGCCGCTCAGCAGCATGGCAGGCCTTAAATGGCCGAGTAAGCCAGGAGCTGAATTTAACACCAAGCCCCCAACGGTGCAAGAGGTAGAAAGCATTGTCCAGAAAGCTCGATGCAAGTCAGCTCCAGGTCCTAATGGTGTTCCATATGTGGTGTATAAGAGATGCCCTGAGGTGCTCAAACGACTGCTTCGTTTACTGAAGAGTGCGTGGAAAACCCAGCTTGTAAGCAAGGAATGGAGAAAGGCGAACGGAGTCTACATCCCGAAGGAGCAAAATTCCACAGACATCAGTCAGTTCAGGCCAATCTCACTACTCAATGTGGAAGGGAAGATATTCTTCTCAGTGATGGCGGAAAGACTCACTACATACCTCCTGGCAAATGGGTACATTGACACTACCATTCAGAAAGGAGGTATCCCAGGTACACCAGGATGTCTAGAGCATGCCACAATGATATGGGAAGCAATCCAAAAGGCAAAGTCTGACAGAACAAACCTCCATGTAATCTGGTTGGATTTAGCGAATGCTTATGGATCCGTTCCACACCAGATGTTGTGGCAGGCCCTAGAAATGTATCATGTTCCACAAGAGATTGCAGCAATGCTGAAGCTGTATTTCGCAGGGTTTGCTGTCAGATTTTCAACCAGAGAGTACACAACGAAGTGGATTGGCCTTGAAGTTGGAATTGCGATGGGATGTACCATCTCTCCGATACTATTCGTGATGGCTATGCAGGTAATCCTCAATGCGGCTGAAGGAATGGCTATAGGTCCAAAGCTCGGTGGAATGTGTCTCATGCCACCGCTCAAAGCATTCATGGATGACACAACAATTCTGACATCAGATGAACATCAGGCCCGGAGGATGTTAGCACGCCTGGATGAACTAGTCAGCTGGTGCAGAATGAGCTTCAAACCCAAGAAGTCGAGAAGCCTACCAGTCAGGAAAGGGAAGATAGCAGAGGTCATATTCACGGTTTCCAACCAAAGAATCCCTACTGTCATTGAGGAACCTGTTAAAAGTCTTGGCAGGGTGTACGATGCCTCATTAAAAGACTCAAAGGCAGTGCAACAGACAATAGAAATGGCAGACAGAGGGCTACAGATCATAGACCAAAGCAGACTCCTGGGGAAGTTCAAACTGTGGTGCCTCCAGTTCATGTTGATACCAAAGTTGCTGTGGCCACTGCTTATATATGAAATAAGCACAAGTACAGTGGAAGCCATAGAGCAGAAGGTCAACAAGTTCATGAGAAAATGGCTAGGAGTACCACCAGGTCTGTCAGATGTAGCACTGTACTGCAAAAAGTCAAAACTTCTGCTTCCTTTCAAGTCAGTTGTTGAAGAGTACAAAGTTGGAAAGGCAAGGCTTGCAATGATGCTACGCGAGTCAGCTGATGACGTGGTTAAGTCCATTCAGCCCACACTGAAAACGGGAAGGAAGTGGAAAGTGGAAGAAGCTGTTGATGCTGCCCAAGAGTCACTCAAACTGAGGGAGGTAATCGGATACACACAAACGAATAGACGGGGATTTGGTCATGGAGACATCCGCTGGTGGTCCAAGGCATCAAGCAGGGAGCGCAGAGACATGGTAGTTCAGGAGATACGAGAAGCTGAGAATGATAAGAGGTTGCAAAAAGCAGTGCAGCAGGTCCAACAAGGCCAATGGACTACATGGGAAGGAGCCCTGCAGAGGTCCTTGACATGGAATGATATATGGCATATGGCACCTCTTAGGCTCAGCTTCGTTGTCAGATCACTGTATGACCTGCTGCCATCGGCCACCAACCTTGTGAAATGGGGAAAGTCGGATGATGAGCAGTGCCCCCTGTGCCAGGGGAGGCAGACACTTGAACACGTGCTCTCAGCGTGTAAGGTGTCATTAGGGCAAGGGCGATACACTTGGCGCCATAACAAAGTGCTAAATGAGCTTGCTGCGACAATAGATCTGGCAAGAATGAAGGCGAATAGCAAAGTCCGGCCAGACACCGCAAACACATACTTTCTGAGGGCAGGAAAGTCAGCACACCCCAAACCGAATAAACCTGGTAGCAGTTTACCATCTCTTCTTGATTGTGCAAATGATTGGGAGATGGCGGTAGACCTACCTGGACGAGGGGCATATCCAGAGAGTATCCGAAAATCGCGGAGACGGCCGGATATAGTGCTTCATTCTGCAGCAACGCTTCAGGTCATACTGATTGAACTGACCGTGCCATTTGAATCCAGATTAGATGAGCAACATTCGTTCAAAGCGGCCAAGTATAGTGATCTGGCCGCGGATCTGAGACACGATGGGTTCACTGCAAGGGTCATGGCTGTTGAAGTGGGTGCAAGAGGGCTTGTGGCTGCATCAGTGTATGATCTATTGAAACTGTTGGGGCTGAGGGGACAGTCGAGAACAAGGGCCCTGAAGAGGCTTAGTGAAACTGCCGAAAAGGCATCAGGCTGGCTGTGGAACAACCGCAATGGGGAATGGAGATCGTAACAATAAACGCTGCGGTACAGAAAACACCAGGAATTTTTGTAAGTCCACAATACGCTGAGGTTTGTGGTGGACTAGTGAACGGACTGCGACTCAGGGGCGACAAGCGGTGTATACTATAAGGGGTGTCAGTATCAAAAGTCCAGTGGGGAACGCGCAGTGGCGACTCGTTGACTTCGCGCTGGTGTCTCAGTGTGTGCGACGGAACGAACGGAATAATTTGTCTTCTCTTTGTTACTTTCACAATTGCCTCCACGGCTGGCGGAGTTGTGGAATTTAAAGTTGCTACCATAAGTGAAATGGGTTCATTTTTGATGCAAGACAACAGGAAGCTGAGACGCTTGGGAGTCATGACCCAAGTGGGCCCGCCCCCCTTAGAGTGTAAAGGAGTATATAGGGCCGAAACACTTGTCGGACGGGGGGACTTCTTCTGATGATCAGATTGCTTCCTGTTGTATCGCTCTGTAAAGAGTTTCCTATCATCATATAAGTATGAGGATATCGCAACAGGTGTACCCAATGTATTGATTTGCATATATTGAATTTTTAGATTATGGTATTTGATTAAATTGAGTCAAAATTGACAGGATTGGTAGATGAAGGAAAACAACTCAGGAAAGAGTTGATGAGAGGCTTGGGAGAAGCCGGAATAAATAGAAAGGCCTTAAGGCCAGAAGATAGGTATAAACCATAACTGAATATGTTCTCAGGCAGAGAGCTATAAATAGATATGTAGATATGGGAATGTGCCCAGAAGGAAATGGGACATACAAGAGGCAGTTAGGAAATGTTTGTACCTGGAAATTGTACCCCATGCATCCTGTTATGATGGAATTTTTTTGATGTAAATAAATCACTTGTTTTGATGGAACACCTCTCAAGTTGGGTTAACTCTCTAAAGGGTTGTTGAGTGCTTGAGTAACAAAACAACAGACATAAGGGGATAACTGCTATACGAAATTTGTCACTTAAGTAACATCATAAGAAGGGATGGAACGAGTTCAGGTTGGAAATTTTGAGAGAATATCATCCAGGAATTGATAACTCTGGCGGTGAGGGCCAGTACTAAGATATACTCTTACTTGGAAGATGGGTCAATGGATCAAATTGACAAATAGAAGGTAGACAACTAGGCCTGCCCCAGTCACCTAGTTTACTATAATAAGAAGAGATAACACTGTCACATATTAGATGAACTGGCACTGTGACATTCTCAGCGCCATCTTGTCATCATCATTGTCTCCGTGGTTCAGCGTCTTTCTATCACAAAATCTTCAAGAGGAAGATATATTACTAGGCCACAATAAAGCCTAGAAATAGTTGTGTGTTATATTTGTGTTTTCGCTCCTTCTAGAGCATTCATCGTGTGTGTTATTTGCGTGGCCCAATTACTACGCGGCGCGCACTAAGTTGAGCGATTAGCCCTACGGCCTATATAAAGAGAGAATGAGCCGGTGAAAGGCCTTTTTTAGCAAGATGTTCCCGGAGAGAACAAACGAAACGGGGCGCCCTGTGTGGGTAGATGGACAAAGAAACCAGAGCACGTGAGCTATAATTGTTAGCGTATTTTGTGGAGATTAGCTTTAGTGTTTTATAGTTTTATTATTAGTATTCATCGTGGCACAGTTCTAGTGTTTAACAAAATAGATAGATGTGTTTCCAAAGGAGATTTCTTCCAGGACATTAGATTTAGTTTTAAAGTTATAAATGAGTGTGGATAGATTTTACTAGTGTTAAGTCCAGATTGCGGCTGTAAGAGTTTAGTCGCAATTATTTCATTCATCAGACCGGGCAAGAAAGGCAAATATAGTAGGAAACTATTTCATACATGGAACTGGACAGAGATGTTATCAGGGACTGAAATTTAGATAATATTAACTGTTGGCAAGATGGCAGCCACGTGTTCATGAAAAGCATCATGCAATGTGTATAAAGGTGACGCATGTGAGCGACAATACTTTCATAAATGGGTGCTTGCGTAGAATAGAGGGATTAAAATGGTATGACAAGGTTACCAACGTAGAACTGATGACAAGAACTAGACAAGTGCCAGTGGAACAAGAGATGAGAAGAAGACGATGGCGATGGATAGGACACACACTGAGGAAACCTGTTGATAGCATTACAAGGCAGTCCTTGTTCTGGAACCCGCAGGGCAAGAGAGGCAGAGGAAGACCAAAAAGTACATGGAGAAGAGAGTTGGAAACAGAGGTGAAAATGATGAGGAGAACATGGAAAGAACTTGAGATGATGGCACGTGACAGGAGGACTTGCCATGTGTTTGTGGAAGGCCTATGCTCCTTTGGGAGTGGAGGGTTATGAATGAATGTGAGCGACAATAACACGCTTAGTTATCACGTGTGATAGACCTAGTAATGTTACGCTATTTTATATTGTGTGAATTGACACGTGGGTGAATGCAGGTTAATGTAATTTTCATCACTGATGGAAGAGATAGTTTTCGTGTTAAATTTCCTTTAGGTGATGTATTTAGTTCTAGTTTTGTTAAGTCAAGAGTAATTTTATTTTATTCTTTGATGTAAGGGTAATTTAGTGTATTTCACGATAATTGATTATTCTACTGTTCTTTAGTGTGTTACTTTGAGTGAAGTGAGAATAGTCATTTAGATTTCTGGTCAGCGCAATGCCACTCCTTTGTGCGTAAGGCAATTTGAGACAGAGGTGTTTCTCTGTTTGCTCCTTGCGGAGCATGGAAACAGCAGTGTAACTGGTGTCCATCACAAGCCCACAAGAAGCATTTTTATGCTATTGCAGTGATTGTTTCGGTAACAATTTGTTTCATGTGATGAGTTCCCAATCTCATCAGTCGGCATATACGACATGCTTCAGAGTGCAGGGACGAATATTCAGTGGATCAGTTGCGAGGTGGTGGTTTATGGTCATTAATGAGAGTATTCGTTGTACATATCTGTTACGCGTATGTTTGTACACATCGGTGCATTCTCTAAGGGAAGGCATTAATGTGAACCGATGAGGTAACACATAGACGCACTACTAGTAAACCACTCTATTATAAGTATAAGTGACGTCAGTTTTCAGTAAAAATTAGGTATGCACGTCGGCGGTAGACTTGTAACGCACTCTCGTGGGCTGTGTACTGGAAGGTGTTCGGACGCAAGTGTGAGAGCTCGGACTGTGTTTGTAGAAGTCCACTGTATAAATTACAGATTCTATGAAGAATATATTTCTATGTGTGCTTGTGATGGATGGCGTGTAAAGGAAAGTATTTAGTACAATATTAAATGACTTTTCGACAAGTTTGATATGCAGTGATAATTCGTGGACATTATGACTTTTACTGACGGTAATTCTGCCTACCGGTCGTTGTATTTTATTCCTTGCTGATATGAAAATGCATGCCGCCATTATTCATCAAAACTTGGAGCTCATCGTTTGTCCTGTGTAAAATAAATCTATATAAATGACTTCGAAGTGAACGTCCATTATTCGCGTTACATGTTGCAGTGTTCGTATGTTCAAGTCCTATAAACACCTTTAACATTTCTGGTGGCCAGTATGGGGATAGGTGTTAAATAAAGACACTGCAGGAACTATTTACTTATTATTATAAAAAGTGAAGAAAGTACGCTTACGGCGAACCATACTTTTACGCGCGACATTCCAGCGCACAGGTTAGGCGGGGAGATTTCAGCTCGTGTTGAGGTCAGCGGAAATCGGGTCATGAGAAGCCAGCAAAGATTTTTCTCCGCTGCAGAAGTTTTTAATGAAGAATATCAAAGAAACATTATTTATAACGGCAATTTCAGCCAAAGTACTGTCGATTGTCGTATTTTTGAGGCAGAAAGGCAGAAGTATTTCAAGTAATCAGCGGAAGATTGTAACCAGCAAACTCGGTCTGTGACAGGAAACTCTATTACAGAGCGATACAACAGGAGGCAATCTGATCATCAGAAGAGGTTCCCCCCGTCGATCAAGTGTTTCGGTTCCAAAGCAACCGGCAGTTTAAAATGGAGAAACGGCAAGATATGTCACTGAAGACCACTGGGGATGAAGTTGCTCTGTTTTATGTGCTGTAGTGTAGCACTGATACCGTACTTTTCAGAGGCGTTTCTGAGAGGAGGATTTTTTTGAAGATAAGTGCTCTTATATTTATGTGGTCTAAGGCTATTTACGATTTGGTAGCAGAGCTCTTCTCCATTTATGTGCTATGTGTATTATTGTGTTGTAAGCGGGTTTTGGTTGGTAGGGACTTGATTTTTGGGAGCATCTCGCTGCGGCTGAGCCAAGAATCAAGGTGTCTATAGGGTCTGAACGTAATCTTCTCGTGGAGCAGCTCAGCTTAAAAATGCTGTATGTTTAGCGTGCTATACGAGTTCATTACATTCATCATTGTTTAGAAGTGCTGTTATGTTTCTTGTAGTTCGTGGTTGTCGAATGTTTCGTTATTTTTTATGCATTATTGTTTGTATTTTGTAGGTCTAACCTTTCTATCATTTATTTGATTTACGTATATTTGTTGTCTGCGTTGTGGTGATGTCATTTATGTAGCTGTAAATTCTTTTTTTTCTCCTTTCTTAGTATTTTTTTTTTGTCTGTTGCTTACACTGTTGTCTTTTCAGTCTATATCATATTGTATGCTCCATTGTTATTCTTTGATGATATAATAATTTAATTTTGAGTGAACTTGAGAATCCTAAATATTGGCAAGTGTGCTGGGGGTGCTTAGCAAGACTTAAAGTCGAGTATAGACTAAGTAAGGATTAAATAAGTTACAATATAAGTTTACAACATGTCGACTTTAGAACATTTTGTCCAGCTTGGAAAGGAGTTTGGTTTAGAAGGGTCAGCCTTTAAAGATTTTGCCACGGAACAAGTGGCTAGGGACAAAGAAGAGAGAGTAAAGGCAAGAGAACAAAAAAGGATAGAAGAAGACATAGAACAAAGAAGAAGACAAGAAGAACAAGAAAGAGAATTAGCAGCCCAAAAAGCACAATATGAACATGCGGAAAAGATGGCTACAATAGAGCTTGAAAAACTTAAATTGCAAAATACAATTAAACAAAATGGTAATGAGGTTGAAGGCTCCTCTAGAAAAGAGCATATTGCTTCTTTTAAGCTGAATTTACCAAAATTCAATCAAAACATAGACGACATATCGGTTTTCTTAAACAGATTCGAAACTGTGTGTGAAGAACACAAATTAGAAAAACCATCATGGTGTACTCGATTGATGTCATTATTGACAGGAGATGCTTTGTTAGCTGTAGGTACCATGGATGATAGCAGTCGTAAGAACTATGATGCAATCAAGGCTTTGCTGTTGAGAAAATATCAGTTAGATGAGAATGGGTATCGCCTCCGATTTAAACCATTAACTCCAGATTCCAATAAAGATTTTTCAGAATACATCTCGTCCATTAAGTTGTGCTTCAACCGATGGATTGAGTTGTCAAAAATCGAACACTCGTTTGAACAACTTATGGATCTTATGCTGAGAGATAAGGTGTTATCCTCCATAAGTCCCGAGTTTTTGGCGTACTTGCATGAAAGGAAGCCTGAATCCTTGGAATCTATGGAATCACTAGGGCGCCAATTCATGACCGCACATCCCGGGAAAGTAGTCAGTAATTCCAATGTAAAGGAATCTTTGCCTGTGGCGTCAGCAAAATCTGTACACTTTAACTCACCTAAATACAGATCAAATAGTGGTGACAGAAATTTTAGATGGAATAGGGAGCAAAACACTGGATTAAACCGTGGAAGGTACAATTTTAACAATAATTCAACTTCAAAGCAAAGGAATTTCCGTCCATACCATGAGGAAAACCCATCATATCAACACTACCCTCGCTCAGACAGAAGTTGGCATGGAGCTAGAAATTCATACCCAAACAGAGGCAATAGAGCTTATTATGGCAATAACAATAACTTTAGTAATCACAACAGAGGTTACCAGAACAATAATGGTTATCGTTCACGTAGTGTGGAACGTGCAAACTCTGGTTCTGTACATGATAACAATACAGGGGTAATGAATCAAAATGATAACAGTAATCATGCCAATGCTTGTTTTGTTGATTTGTCAAATGTTTCAAAGTGTACAGAGTGCAGCACTCTGTTCCAACCAGATGTGGTGTCCAGGCTCAGCTGTGGTCATCCCTTGCCTGCATTAACTTCCGGTCCTTTGCCTGTGTTGGCATCGCATGATGGAAGAGGGTCATTGACCTTATATAAGGGTTATGTTAATAGTCATTCTGTTTCAGTATTGCGTGACACGGGATGCACTACTGTAGGTGTGCGTGCTTCTCTAGTTGATCCATCATGTTGTACGGGAGAAAAAGTAAAGTGTATCACTTTTGGAGGCACGGTAGAGTACTACCCCACAGCTATAATACACATCGACACACCTTTTTTCTCAGGTGAAACTAAAGTGTGTATGCTACCAGCACCAGTGACAGATTTGATTTTGGGAAACTTACATGGAATTAAGGATTGTTCTGCACAGGAAATTGAAGAATGGGAAAGTCAACATATTATGCCTGTGAATGCAGTAACCACTAGAGCACAGTCACATGCACAAGCTCAAGAAAATATTGTGGTGGGTAATGATGACGCTGATGATGTACAACATACTTCATTTATCAGCAAAGGGTCATTTGGTGAATGCCAAAAATCTGATGACTCACTTAAGAAATTTTTTAGATTAGTCAAATCAAATGATGATGATGGTGCAGACAATGCTCACCAATGGTACACTCTAAAGAATGACATACTTATTCGTAACTTTAGAGAATTTAACTCCATCCGCAAACAAATTATGGTTCCATCTAAGTTTAGAACCTACATTCTGAGGCATGCTCATGAATCAAACTGTGCGGGTCACATGGGGGTTGCGAGGACAAAATATAGAGTTTTATCTTCATTTTATTGGCCTGGAGTGGCCAGAGACACAAATTTATTTTGCAAATCATGTCTTACATGCCAACAGGTGGCTACAAAAAGATCATATCACATGGCTCCTATTCAGGCCTCTGATATTTCACTCCGTCCATTTACTAAAATGGCTATGGATATCATTGGTCCATTGTCAGTTCTTTCAGCCAGAGGTCATAAATATATATTAACCTGCATTGACATGTGCACAAGGTGGCCTGAGGCAATACCTCTGAAGAATATCGCTACTACTGACGTGGCTGATGCATTGATGTTGATTTTCAGCAGATTGGGTTTCCCAGACAAACTGTTATCTGATAGGGGAACACAGTTTGTTTCAGATGTCATGTCACATGTTATGAGGTTGTTCAACATTGATAGATCTCTCAGTTCAGTATATCACGCCATGTCAAATGGAAAAGTAGAACGTTTAAATAGATCATTAAAACAACTACTAGGTAAGGTGACTGAGAAATATCCTCAGGATTGGGATAGGTTACTCCCAGCTGTATTGTTTGCATACCGGGAAATCCCAAATGAACATACAGGCTTTGCACCTTTTGAGCTCATCTTTGGGGCTAAACCACGTGGACCTATGTCCATCATCAAACAACTACTCACAGGGTCGGAGTTATCTCCTGATGTTCAATCATCCTATGAATATGTGGTTAAACTCAGAGAAAATATTATTAGTGCTTGTCAGATAGCTGTTGATTCATCAGAAACAGCCAAAGCAAAAGCTCGTATATTTCAGAACAAACACAAACGACTGAGACTATTAGCACCTGGTGATGAAGCATTTGTTTTGTTACCCAGAAAAGAGAATCGTTTACTGATATCTTGGAGAGGCCCATTTAAAATTGTTGCCAAAATAACAGATGTTGACTACATTGTAGATGTGAATGGTAAAAACAAAACATTCCACATCAATATGTTACAAAAATTTCACACTCGGCCTGACTACTTGCAAAAAGTCTTTGAAGCTGTTGATGAGCCTAGTGATCGTCACGCTTCTCTATCAGTCATTCAGGAAGAACAGTCTTCCTTCCCTAACATTTCTTTACCTCTTCCTGTAGTTCCTCTTCATGCTACAGAATCGTGGAAAAATGTCTCAATTTCTCCAGATCTTTCTATGTGCCAACAGAATCAAATTCACTGTCTTTTGGAATCTTATCAAACAGTTCTGACAGACATCCCAGGTCACACTTCTGTCATTTTTCATGACATCCAGCTTAAAGATCATGCTCCTATTCGTGTCAAACCATATCCTATTCCTATGCATTTCCAGGAACAGGTGGAAAAAGAAATGGATGAGATGTTAAGTCTTAACATTATTTCTCCCTCCACCTTATCCTATTCTTTCCCAATGGTTATTATTCGCAAGAAGGACAAGTCCATCAGATTATGTATAGACTTTAGAAAGCTTAACACTATCACCGTATCGGATGCTGAACCTATGCCACTATTAGAAGATCTACTTTCTAAACTTTCTAGGGCCACATTCTTTAGTAAGTTTGACTTGTCTAAAGGCTATTGGCAAGTGCCTTTAACAGAAAGATCTAAACCCTTAACTGCCTTCTCCACACCTCGAGGTCTTGTTGAGTGGAATTTCATGTGTTTTGGGCTAGTTAATGCGCCCGCCACATTTGTGCGCATGATGCGTAAACTCTTTTCTGATAGATCAGATATTATAACTTATATTGATGATATCTGTCTATTCCACAACTCTTGGGACGAACATTTGTCAGGTCTAAAATCTTTGCTAGATACTCTTCGCTCCCACAATCTGACTGCTAAGCCTTCTAAAATGCATATTGGCTTTAAAGAAATATCATTCTTAGGTCACAGAGTAGGAAACGGTTGTCTCAAGCCAGAAGATTCAACTGTATCTAAAATTCTGAACTTGTCTATTCCTACTACCAAGAAACAAGTTCATAGTCTGCTTGGCCTAATAAACTTCTATCACAGGTTCATGCCAAACATTTCTACTGTCACCTCAGTTTTGTCCACGTTGTTAGGAAAAGGTTCTGCTAACAAAATCGTTTGGTCTTCGGCCTGTGATAGAGCACTTAATCAAATTAAACATTATTTTTCAACTGAGCCTATTTTGAAGCTACCTGATCCTCGTTTGGTTTTTGTCCTCAGAACCGACGCTTCCCTGAACGGCATTGGTGCTTCACTTATGCAACACTTCAATGGAGTCCTACATCCAGTTTTGTATGTGTCACGTAAATTGACACCCACCGAATCCCGTTATCCCATTGTGGAACGAGAACTGTTGGCCATAATATGGTCAGTTTCCAAATTGCAACGTTACCTTCTAGGTGCTCGTTTCGTGATTGAAACAGACCAGAAAGCATTATCGTACCTTCAGCACGCCAACTTCAAAAATCAAAGAGCAGCAAGATACTCGCTAAATCTCCAGGTTTACGACTATGAGATTAGGCCGATAAAAGGACACATTAATGTCGTTGCAGACACGCTGTCAAGATTACCACATTCAGATAATGATGCCAACCAGTCTTCTAACATTTCAATGTGATGAAAGAACTGTTTTCCAGAATTAAAGAGAGAGCCTAACTGAACAGTGTAACTTCGGCTATTTTCACGCATCTATGCATTGATCCAGGAACAAAAATTTGAGCATTGAACATTTGTTTTCTGAGATGATGGGCTAAAATGAAAGACACCATTTGACATTTCACCTTCTGATCAGTTGAAATCCTTTTCATCTTGATGGCACGATGGACATTTTCTTCCTTGGATTGATTAGATGACAACATGACACTTACTGTTGATTTTTAAACAAGTATTTAGAATACTGCACTTGACATTTGAGTCCAGAGTTGCAATGAGAACCTTTACGCTCAAGATATACACGTTGGATCGAATCTTACTTATGGACAATGCTAGTTACTTACCTCGGTGCAACAAACTTGCTCAAGGGTCGAATTTAAACATTGCCAATGTTATTATTTACCTATTATGGCAAGAACACTTGAAGTTTAATGAAGAGAAATCATTTAACTTAGTGAGATAACTTACAGACACTCACACTATTTATGATACCGTCACTTAATTAATTTATTTACCATGTTGTGTAATGTTTTTCTCATGATCACTTAATTCGATTTTTTTTTCTCTTACACATTCATGTCATCTATTACTTTTCATGATCGTATGGTTCATACACCACCTCCGTTATCATCAGAATCACAGGCTCATTAGATACTATTAATGTTCTCTTGGAAATTTTTTTTTTTACAAGTCCTAATAATTTGTTTGCATGTTTAACTAAGACATGACTCAGACCGAACGCGTTTTGACATCGGGTTAGGTCGGTGGTCCCTCGTTTCATAAAAAAGAAAAAAAAACTTCGTTTTTTTTCTGGAGGGGCGGGGTATATAGTGTTACGCGTATGTTTGTACACATCGGTGCATTCTCTAAGGGAAGGCATTAATGTGAACCGATGAGGTAACACATAGACGCACTACTAGTAAACCACTCTATTATAAGTATAAGTGACGTCAGTTTTCAGTAAAAATTAGGTATGCACGTCGGCGGTAGACTTGTAACGCACTCTCGTGGGCTGTGTACTGGAAGGTGTTCGGACGCAAGTGTGAGAGCTCGGACTGTGTTTGTAGAAGTCCACTGTATAAATTACAGATTCTATGAAGAATATATTTCTATGTGTGCTTGTGATGGATGGCGTGTAAAGGAAAGTATTTAGTACAATATTAAATGACTTTTCGACAAGTTTGATATGCAGTGATAATTCGTGGACATTATGACTTTTACTGACGGTAATTCTGCCTACCGGTCGTTGTATTTTATTCCTTGCTGATATGAAAATGCATGCCGCCATTATTCATCAAAACTTGGAGCTCATCGTTTGTCCTGTGTAAAATAAATCTATATAAATGACTTCGAAGTGAACGTCCATTATTCGCGTTACATGTTGCAGTGTTCGTATGTTCAAGTCCTATAAACACCTTTAACAATATCGTTTAATATTTTTTTATGCATATTTCATTATTATTTAGTTATTGTTAAGTGTCGGATAATTTATGAGAGCACGTAGGTCCACTCAGGAACAAATTATGTCTCTTCTCGCTTCTGATGGAGCATGGGGCCACCAGTGTGGTTTGCCTCTGCATAAAGCATTCAGATGCTCTTGCAGTAGTGGTTTCGGTAGCAATCTATGTTACAATGTGAGATTGCCAGCCTCATACACAACACCATACTAATCTCGCTAGACGACATGCATGTGTGTGTGTGTGTGTGTGTGTGTGTGTGTGTGTGTGTGTGTGTGTGTGCATGATATTTGAATGTTTCACGTAGCGTGGAAGAAGGACAGTTTGACAGGTGAGAGCATGGTGTTTCTCATTATTTAACTATTATGATTTTAACTAGTCGTTGCTTTGTTTGCGTTTTCAGATTAGCAATCGAGCACTGGCTGGGTGTTTTGTTTGCTTTGTTTTATTTGTTTAATGTTTGCTTTGTGTGCTTATTGTCACTGACTGAGTTGTATGAATAAATACAGCCCCTGCCTTAGAATCAAGAGTTTTATTGTTGTTCGGGTCGGTGCGAGTTTGAAAAAAAGTGATCACATATTACAACAGCATCATCATCATCTCGCCCACCCTATCACATTTGTTTTCCATGTAAGCGGCGGTAACATACCTTAGTTCATAAGTTCAAGAAAAATATAGACCATTTGGAAAATGGAGAATGTCGCGGAGAATTATGGGAAGGTAAAAGAGTATTAAAGCACAGGTTTTTAGCTGGGGTAATGAGAAAAGCCTAAGATATGCCATGAGATACCGAGAAAGAATCATTGTTTTATTCAATCAGGAGATTCGATCAGTTGTGTATCGGTAGACGTTTTCCATGCGTCTGCATGACTGTTCATGTAGTGTACAGAAATAAAGTAGAGGACATTGAAAATTAGATTTAAACGTTCAATCCATTTGAATCTACAGATTACTCAAGAAATCAAAAACTCGTTCAATTATAAATCAAGAGCTGAAGTCCCCCAAATGTAAATTTTCAGCGTAGAAGTAAACTTAATAAACGTGATACGAAATTATTTACATTTCAAGACTAAGACAATTAACCGTTTAGGATATAAACGGCGCCCGAGTTTTACAGGGTCCCGAAAGGGGAGCAAAGAATAATAACACTGTTTACTACTATTCATGTCGTAATAAAACCGACTAAGGAGGATTGAGCATGGAGCCGCTTACCCCATCCTGTAAAAAATGTTAAACCACAAAATCTTTAACAAACAGAACCGGAGAATGAAGTATAAATGATGAGAAAAACGTGGAAAAAGCTTTAGCAATTGGTACGTAACAGAAGCACTTGGCTTATGCGTTGAAGATGTATGCTCCTTCGAAAGCTAAAAGGCTTTGATTGATGGACTGAAGAGAATTCACCAGTAGGCATGAACAGTATCGTTTTGAGCCATGTTGAAGTTTTTGAGAATCAATTCATACCCAATTGAAATACTGAGATAGTATCGTATTTAGATGCAAGACATAATTTGGACATGTATGTATAGAAACAGATTGGTTGAAGAAAAGACGTACGAGATGTATAAAGAGTAGAAAAATCCATAAAGTGACATATATTTATACGGGATAAGAAGGACATTTAGCTGATCATTACAAGTCGGAACTGTGTATGTGAACTTTGATATGGATGTTCCCATTGAATTCAGAACATTGTTTTATTACCTGAATCAAGGATTGTTATTAATTGAGAAGACAGGGGCAGAAGAGTCAGTGCACCACTAAGATTTAGTTTCTAGATGACATGGTAATTAAACTGACAAACACTGTCGCTTAATCACGAGTTTAATCGAACCTAGGGTCGATAAAAACCAAGGATTCATATCATCTAATTATTGTGGTGCCTTAAGTTTAATAGGTGTATAGAGAAGTATGGCCTATGGAATAATACCAATAGAGCATTTTTAATTTGGCTCGTTAATAATAGAGAGATTTACTAGAGATGATAAGAAGAGAAGGCAAATGCTCTTCTCTAGATAGTGATATTCAAAGAATCACGAAGAGTGAATTCTGTCTCCCGAGAACAAAAACTTCTGTTACTAATAACTCGACAACCTAATAACCTAATTACCCCGCGGTAAATTATAACTCCCAGTTGCCAATCTGTCTCAATCTTTAGGCTTCTCCTAAAGCCCAGTCTATCATCCAGAAATTTGTTTCCGTTTTAGCAAGTGACATTCTGCGCGTCTTTGCCTTAGTCCTTGCCTGTCAAGTGATGAAAGGGGTGTGATCTTCCTTGATCATTACAGATCCGGATGTTAGTCGCCTCGTCATGAAACGCAAAAAGCATTGTAATAACATTTCCTTTGCGGTGTGAAATCCCTAAAATGTATCACCCCTGTGTCAAATAGAGTTTTCTCTTTGTAGACAAATGTCAATTAATATTAGACAAACATAAAGGTATGTTTTCAGGCACTCGTAAGAAATAAAGAAGTAGAACACTAAGACAACAGAAAAACAACAGACGTGAGTGGCTTACCCAGGGTTCGAACCCCGTACCTTCCGTACGACAACACCTCCTAGCTATACAAGCGAATCACACTAACCTCACGGCCAGCTAGGCATCCCCAATAAAAGGATGCTTTACTGACCGGTCATCAGTGCGAAACACAAGACAACACCGGAAGTTTACAGTGGGCACCTCAGCCTATTAATGACGCAATCACTTCTGTTGTTCCTCTATTCTGCAGTATATGTAAGTTCAAACAAGACAAAATTCCTTGATACTGTGTCCAGTAAATTATAGAAGACTTAAGGACAGTAGTATAGAACAGAGGGTAGGTTTCTGGTATGATGACCGGTCAGTAAAGCATCCTTTTATTGGGGATGCCTAGCTGGCCGTGAGGTTAGTGTGATTCGCTTGTATAGCTAGGCGGTGTTGTCGTACGGAAGGTACGGGGTTCGAACCCTGGGTAAGCCACTCACGTCTGTTGTTTTTCTGTTGTCTAAGTGTTCTACTTCTTTATTTCTTACGAGTGGCTGAAAACATACCTTTATGTTTGTCTAATATTAATTTACTGTTTACGGGCCTCGGGTTTCCCTTCCTTATGTGTTATTAATGTTTATACAATACCAGAAACCTACCCTCTGTTCTATACTACTGTCCTTAAGTCTTTTATAATTTACTGGACACAGTATCAAGGTCTTTGTCTTGTTTGGACTGACATATACTGCAGAATAGAGGAACAACAGAAGTGATTGCGTCATTATTAGGCTGAGGTGCCCATTGTAAACTTCCGGTGTTGTCTTGTGTTTCGCACTGATCACCGGTCAATAAAGCATCCTTTTATTGGGGATGCCTAGCTGGCCGTGAGGTTAGTGTGATTCGCTTGTATAGCTAGGCGGTGTTGTCGTACGGAAGGTACGGGGTTCGAACCCTGGGTAAGCCACTCACGTCTGTTGTTTTTCTGTTGTCTAAGTGTTCTACTTCTTTATTTCTTACGAGTGGCTGAAAACATACCTTTATGTTTGTCTAATATTAATTTACTGTTTACGGGCCTCGGGTTTCCCTTCCTTATGTGTTATTAATGTTTATACAATACCAGAAACCTACCCTCTGTTCTATACTACTGTCCTTAAGTCTTTTATAATTTACTGGACACAGTATCAAGGTCTTTGTCTTGTTTGGACTGACATATACTGCAGAATAGAGGAACAACAGAAGTGATTGCGTCATTATTAGGCTGATGTGCCCATTGTAAACTTCCGGTGTTGTCTTGTGTTTCGCACTGATCACCGGTCAATAAAGCATCCTTTTATTGGGGATGCCTAGCTGGCCGTGAGGTTAGTGTGATTCGCTTGTATAGCTAGGCGGTGTTGTCGTACGGAAGGTACGGGGTTCGAACCCTGGGTAAGCCACTCACGTCTGTTGTTTTTCTGTTGTCTAAGTGTTCTACTTCTTTATTTCTTACGAGTGCCTGAAAACATACCTTTATGTTTGTCTAATATTAATTTACTGTTTACAGGCCTCGGGTTTCCCTTCCTTATGTGTTATTAATGTTTAGACACATGTCAAGCTTGTTATCTCCCTTTGTAGATGGGCCTAGTCGGTTCCCGCGGTAGGCGCTATTTTTGTTCTCGTCGCCCTAGACAAAAAAGAGGTTAAGGTGCAGGCCACCTTTGTAAGATAAACACCCCCAGGTCCCAATCCGGGATGCTCTTGTTCAAGAACGGTCCACAATCTGTCCAGATGTTGCAAAAACAGTGGAATACACATTTTATTGATACAGGTGGTTACGTTATCTCTGGTCAGCTCGTGTAGCTATCGTGTTATTTACTCACGATAGCAACATCATATATTATAATGTGTGTTTATGATCGAAAACATTAATATTAGATGAAAGAACAAAGACATGGAATAAGAAGTTGAGAACGAGCAAAAGACGAAGGAAGAATGCTACCACCTCATCACAATAATAAATATGCAAGGGTGACTATTCTGTCACTTACCACAGCAGAGTGCTACTCATTTCTTGTGTATTTAAACTGATGGTTTCTGTGGCAATTTTGTTTCACACGATGAGGGTGCTTAGCATGCACTGCCCCATATTAGTCATCTTTTACGACATGCCTGAATGTCAGATGGGGATGTCGTTATATTGTTCCTTTGCGTTTTCAGAGATCCTCGGGATTTATACCGGGTGTGACGATATTCTCAATACAATAGCTAAATTAGATAATATTCTAGTGCATAAAGTCAAAAATAAGATAGAAAATAAAAATTGAGTCTAGCGTAGTATTCTCCTACGCCCGCCCGCATGTCGATTCTGATAAACCTAATAGCCGAACGAAAGATACTGTCTTTTCGAAAAATTCGTCCTTCAGATTAAATGTAACACTTTTGCAAGGTCAAGTCGGATTGCCAAGACGAGAGTGAAAGAATAAAAGAATAAAAGATGGGAGGGATGGAAAGACAGAACCTAGGGAACGCCGTCTCGCGTTGATTTCAAAAAAGCCAACTCGAGCAACATAGCCTTGGGCACGTTTCAAATTACGATACAAAACTTAAAAAAAATATGGAATTATGAACCAAAATACATAGGGCCATAAAAATTATATATTCGGATGCCTTATGATGTCCTGAGCAATAATATGGTGTCAGTTACCCACTAGTACAAAAACTAACCAAAATAATGGAAATAATATTATGTATGATAAGACGGACTGACGAGAAAAAAGATCACGCCTGCTTAATTTTTTCATGACATATTTTGAAAAAAGCTTTGGGTAAATAGGACTAAAAGGTACCAAGATTTTGATTGGCTGTAGTTTTTTAAAGGAAGGCGAGAGGGGATTGGCTAACCTAACACTAAAAATATACTTGTAGTAGTACCGTAGTATTTTGGGAATTGTTTTTTTAAAGTTCGATTTAAAATTCATAGTCGCCAGCTTAGTTGATATTGAGGAAAAAGTGTTAGGCTAGGACGCCATTTCTTCAAAAAATCTTGCCAAGAGACGATGAGATCAGAAGTGTAATTCTAAATACAAATATTATAAACTTCTGGACAGGGCAGTGATAAACTGGGGCCAGATCTGCCAGTCTTCGTTGTTTGTGTGTAATATTTATTGAAATTGTGGTAAGATTGAATATATTAACCATTTAAAAAAAAATAAAGTTTGAATGTGAGATACTAACATGCGACTGTAAGTAAGTGAGTCGATGGCAGACTTAGGCAAAGCCTAGAGATTGATCCATCATATGATAGCCAATATGGGAGCCGCGCTAGCGTAGTGGTTACAACACCGCTCTGGCGACCGGGTGATACAGGATCAAACCCGGGCGACGGCATTTGAGGATTTTTCGTCGACCGTGATTTGGACTGGATTAACTCGAGACCTGGCGAGGACATTTGAAGGAGTGTCGTCGACCAGGGACTGGCGGCTCCTGAGCCGACCCAGCTGCAATGGGTACCTCCGAAATCGGCGAGTATTTGCCTGAATGGCAAGGGACACCTGTCTCTGTACAAGAAATAAAGAGATACTCACGTAAAATCCATGTCAGGTTAGACATAAAATAATAACCTGAGATTTCGCCTCGAGTATTAGCGGGCGTACGCAAAAAAAAAAAAAAAAAAAAAAAATGATAGCCTATCAGAGAGGTGTAGAACTACAAAATTATATATGATTGTCATCAAGGAGCATAACACCTATCCTTTTTGTATAGAAAAAGATTACTGTTGGAATAGCAGAGGCGTTGTAACCATTAGGGGAGAGGAATACTGGTATACATTGTCACTTCAAAATATAATGGTACAATAGGTTGTCATAAAGAGCTGACCCTATACGTTTGTTTGTACTGTACCTGTAATTAACTGTGGAATATTATTGTATGCTGGTTATAAAGAAGGATGCATAACCTTCTTATTTCAGGGGTTTTGTGGCCCTGACAGTCACATAAAAGCAGGCTAGTGGGAACTGATTGATTCCTGACTTTGTTGCATAATTCGGGCACGTACTGGAGGCCATTGCCTTTTGTGAAGTGAACCAGATGGTCCACCGAGCCTAGGACAAGACTTACCAGGGTTCTCCTTCGAAGTTAAGTGCTTGTTCGGCACCGAAAGTCTCAATCTCTATGAACCTCAGTTATTAACAACCACAGAGACTGAAATTATCAAATAAAAGAATTCCACCTGGGATACATGAAAAGGAAATAAACGATAGGCAGTGACGATAACCAACAACCTACCATTATACATATACCCGTATTATCCTATTTAGAAAACTACACCTACACACTTTTATTATATTAATACTTGTATTATGGACAGAAGATCCATTGTATAAATTGAATATTGTAAATAAAATAATTGATTTCACTTTTGATTGTCAATCCTGATTCAAACAAAATAGAGTCAGGATAATAAATTGAAAAAAATTATTAACGTTACACAAAATTCAACCACTGACTTACTTAAGATAGTCTTTTAAAGTGTAGTGTGTATGTGATTGTTATAGTACTGTTGTGTTGTGTTGGATAATAAAATACTTGTGTATATGTTTAGTTGGTTAAGGCAACATTACACTACTTATACATAACCCTAGACACAAAACGTAGTCATCATCATCATACATTCTAGTCAAAGAATAAGTCTGAGTGAGATCATAAAGGTGGTAGCAGAAAGGTACCCTGTAACTTACCATAATATTTAATATATTCAGGGACCTTCACAGCTGACCTCATTCAGTACACTAAGAGTACATAACAGCAACATTGCTTAACATCAAATCCACCACACCGGGTGTAAAGGTATGTTTTAGCTGCCGTGACTTAGCTGCTTGATCTGAAGCAGCAGTCTAGTTTACGTTGAGAGTGACGGTAGATTTATTGCGGGAATAGCGGGTCACGTAGTGTCACGTGATTTTGTGACCGGGCTTCGTCACGGCATCAATATGAAGTTAGTGTAACCGGGTCTGTTGGCCAGTCAGTGGTGTTGTGCGCAGGTAAAAATTTTGACGTGAGCTAACTCTTTGTACGTTCTGGTTCCAGTGGTTACATGCCTTTCGCCTGAGGTGGAAATTCCTGACTTTAGTTTATTCTTCTTCCCAAAGTCCGTTCTTACCCTTTTAGGTTTAGTGAAAAGCAATACCTCGTATAATGGTTTGTCAAAATAATCCACTGTAACGTTCCAAAGAAAACTCAGCAATGTAGAAAAATAAAATATAGTTTATTAACGTCATTAGAAAAGCAATGTTATTGACACAATGGTGAAGTACTTGTTTCTTGCTTACACAAAGTAGTGAGTATCCAAAATGAAAATGTATATCCACAGGAATAATATATCAAATAGAATAAAATACAAACTTGTCTACTTAAAAACTAACTTGTCTACTTTAAAATACTTGTCTAACTTGAAAACTTGTCAAGTTAGAAACTTGTCTTGATAATCTCAAAGACGAAGTTCACCTAACACTATCTGTAAAATCCCCTCGCCTAATGAATCCTAAAAATTCTGTAAAAGCCTGTCTATCGCCCACGTCTCTCCTTTTTATACTATTTCTTCTTTTTTTTCCCACCAATTTTCACACGATGCTTTCTTTTTTCATACGGTACAATTATCTACATTTGCACACGCTTTCTCAGCTTTTCGACTTTTTCCACACGTCTCCCTCTCTAACAACGGAATAAACCCAAAATAGCAACTCTCACTTTTACAAAATTTCCATTCAAAAACATGCATTTACTATTGTTTTGTTCTGGGACAGCTTTACAATGCTTCTCTCAAAGCCGTGAATTTTTCATGATACTGTGTTTTGTGCACAAATGTCTTAACTGCTTTTAACGTTGTTATTCTCATTGTATGTGGTTTTTAACACGTATTAATGGTAGCGTATGTCAAGTGGCCACAATTGGTTTAATGTTAATGGGAAAGAGAAGCCGTTATTGACTAGTGTCTTGGCAGCCGCCTTCAATAGGCGTTTTTTCAGACAGCCGGTGTATATAAACCGTAGGGATGCCATGGTGGGACAGTTGCTTTTTGCCATTTAAATTATGGCTAGTCCTTGTGTCTTTGTATACGACTGATAGTGTTTATGTTACGGCAGCGACCAATGTTCAGTCTTTTTTGGGTTTGTGAGTATTGACTTATTTTGCATGGTAAATGGGAAGGATAGTAGAACAATGTCCGCCATTTTGCCCGAACGTAAAACGAAAGAGAGGCCCACCAAAAACAACTTGGCGGAGGACTGTGGAGGCTGAGATGTAAAGAATGAACCAGAGTTGGGGCACTGTACGAAGGATGGCCGCCGACCGAGCAAAGTGGAATCAATTTGTTGTTGCCCTACAAGACGCCACCAGGCGTAATGGCCACTGACTGATTTGACAATCGGCGGTTAAGGATCAAAGAAGAGAAGAAGAGTAATTGAAACGTAACAAAACGTAATTGCTCGACACAATGTAAAATACCCATTATTAACGCCAACGCTTACCCGAACACCCCCGCCCTATTTCTGCTTGACCGTGAGTGCAAACTCCTCGGTTAAGAGTTTTTTTTTTTTTTTCCACCGTGAAAGCTCAAAAAAGGGTCGGATTTTAGTTCAAGGTTAGCGCGCGAAGTGCAGCAAAATTATATGTCAAAATGATAGCACACGTGTTCTAAAACGAAAATGCAGACATAGACCTAACCTCACCCCACCAATTCCGTAAAAAACGAAAATGCACACATAGACCTAACCCTAACCCCGCCCCCCCCCCCCCCCCCCAAAAAAAAAATCCGTTGGAAAAACGAAAATGCTTACATAGACCTAACCTTAACCTCTCCTACCCCACGCTCCGCACCAGTTCTGCCACCCACTCCAATCCTAACTTGCATTCTTCCCCACCCTCCGCCTACCCGTCCCTTCACAATGCCATAAAACATTGCCCTAGTTATATGTCATCTCGTACGTAGGACTAACCGTGTAAACGCCGTAATTACATACATTATTCGTAATTATAGCCACCTGCCAAAAATAGACCAAAATGGCAGCTCCAGTTCACTATACTTCCCTTCGGACTTTTGCATTGTAGTTTGCCTCCATTTTGCTGAGATACTGAGCTGTGGTCATTCATGGTCGTGAGGCTTAATTTATATTTCACCTGTTCTCAGATATATTGGTGATGGCAGCAAACATTTGTCCAGTCCACGCGTATTACTATTTGGCCATCTTGTGTATTTATGAATAACGGGATAGAAGGCACTTACGTTTTCCCTTTTCATTGTGTGGTGGATTTGATGTTAAGAAATGATGTTGTTATGAACTCTTAGTGTACTGAATGAGGTCAGCTGTGAAGGTCCCTGAATATAATAAATATTATGTTAAGTTACAGGGTAACTTTCTGCTACCACCTTTATGATCTCACTCAGACT
This sequence comes from Oreohelix idahoensis, assembly GCA_024509875.1. Classification (NCBI taxonomy): domain Eukaryota; kingdom Metazoa; phylum Mollusca; class Gastropoda; order Stylommatophora; family Oreohelicidae; genus Oreohelix; species Oreohelix idahoensis. The sequence continues at coordinate 262,573 of JAMPIV010011333.1, read as the reverse complement.
TATTCTTTGACTAGAATGTATGATGATGATGACTACGTTTGGTGTCTAGGGTTATGTATAAGTAGTGTAATGTTGCCTTAACCAACTAAACATATACACAAGTATTTTATTATCCAACACAACAGTACTACAACAATCACATACACACTACACTTTAAAAGACTATCTTAAGTAAGTCAGTGGTTGAATTTTGTGTAACGTTAATAATTTTTTTTCAATTTATTATCCTGACTCTATTTTGTTTGAATCAGGATTGACAATCAAAAGTGAAATCAATGAAATTATTTACAATATTCAATTTATACAATGGATCTTCTGTCCATAATACAAGTATTAATATAATAAAAGTGTGTAGGTGTAGTTTTCTAAATAGGATAATACTGGTATATGTATAATGGTAGGTTGTTTGTTATCATCATTCCCTATCGTGCATTTTCTTTTCATATGTCACAGGTGGAATTTTTTTATTTGATAATGTCAGTTTTTTATTGTTAATAACTGAATTTCATAGAGGTTGAGACTTTCGGTGCCAAACGGGCACTTAACTTCGAAGGAGAACCCTGGTAAGTCTTGTCCTAGGCTCGATGGACCATCTGGTTCACTTCATAAAAGGCAATGGCCTCCAGTACGTGCCAGAATTATGCAACAAAGTCAGGAATCAATCAGTTCCCACGAGCCTGGTTTTATGTGTCTGTCAGGGCCACATAAACCCCTGAAATAAGAAGGTTATGCATCCTTCTTTATAACCAGCATACAATAATATTCCACAGTTAATTACAGGTACAGTACAAAAAAACGTATAGGGTCAGCTCTTAATGACAACCTATTGTCCCATTATATTTTGAAGTGACAATGTATATCAGTATTCCTCTCCCCTAATGGTTACAACGCCTCTGCAATTCCAACAGTAATCTTTCCATACAATAGGATAGGTGTTATGCTCCTTGATGACAATCATATATAATTTTGTAGTTCTACACCTCTCTGATAGGCTATCATATGATGGAGCAATCTCTAGGCTTTGCCTAAGTTTGCCATCGACTCACTTACTTACAGTCGTATGTTAGTATCTCACATTCAAACTTTATTTTAAATAAAATGGTTAATAAATTCAATCCTACCACAATTTCAATGAATATTACACACAAGTAACGATGACTGGCAGATCTGGCCCAAGTTATCACTGCCCTGTCCAGAAGTTTATAATATTTGTATTTAGAATTACACTTCTGTTCTCATCGTCTCTTGGCAAGATTTTTTAAAGAAATGGCGTCCTAGCCTGTAGAATAACAGGAGGCTCCTGTTGGATGTCTTGATGCGGATGTTATGTTTAGGGTCATGCACTGATCATCACTGAAGAAAGTCTTCTTCAGTTACCTCTGCATCATCGAATGAACCTGTCATGTTGACATTGAGTGGGAGTGTCAAGTAACGCGAATGGTGTAGTAGTTCGGTGTAACAGACCACTTGATAATACCTCTCACACACTCTCATGTAATGCAATGACGACTTGAACTGCCGCTGACATTTCAATAGTTTAATGAAGGCACGCACACTGGACAGCACGGATACAGTCATGGGTACATGTTGACATAAATTCATTGGTTATTTGAATCGTGGATGATACATTCATGTAGTAGTGAAATAACATTCAACCTAAGGTAGCATTCACTGTTCTGGTAACTAATCGCCGTATCCTCTACTGACTGAACGCGTCAATGAGGATCTGTAAACATACAAAAGTCATTGGCCGAACCTTCATTTCATGGCTAAGTTCTTAAGCTGAGATATGTTCAATGTTTGTATAATAATCATAAACCACGATAATGGGTTTTCACCTCATAACAAGATCTCGATACCACTGCCCGATAGTAGGATACATAATCTGTTCTCTTGACAGTGATCAAAAATATGATGACAGGAATATAACATGGCCGCCTTCCTGAGTTGTCGCTCACCCACTCGCAGGAGGGTAGATATAAGCCAAAGTTAATTTAGAATGTGCATATAAATAATTTCATAAAGTTTTCCATACAGCTCTACAGTAATCAAGTTACTTCATGTAGACATAACTGCTGTAGGAAGGCCTGTCATCTGCGTCGATACAAAACACGACCCTAGCGATACGAAGCACAATGTTCCATCTAGGTCTAAGCGACTCGAGATCATCAAAAATAGGGTCTGGCATACCTGGAGTCCGAATCACACATATGAGGAGGATCTCTGACAAATAGACTCTTGCAGAGACATAAACTTCTCCTGGAAAAACATCTACGAATCACTGTTAAACCTTAAACAGTGCCAGCCCTGGAAAACCACTAAGCCATTCTTGGCGACATTATCGGAACTCGTCACAACCCAGTAGGACTACGAAAACCTGCGCTAGATTCCGGCAGAAAGAATATAGTCCGACCTGAACATACAAAGGTATACAATATACGACTGAATCTACTTGCACTAATAATATGTAATACATATGAATTCAGGCCATAAACATTCTAAGAACGATCAATCTATTTTCTGGCTATGACAAATGATGAATGCCAAAATATAAGTATTCTTCCGCCCGATCAATATCAGGGAGATTATCCATATAATCAAACGTATGAATCAAACATGGATTATCTGGCTTTACAAAAGAAAGCATTTTCGTACCCAATTAAATACAACAATATATTTTCCATATTAAATAGACATATCGTACATTTGTAATCTGTGCATTCAAAAATATGTTTGCAACAGATTACCATACCCCCTGGTAAAAAATGGTACATTTTTTTTTTGAAATACATCCAGAAGCAACATACAATAGGCGCACAACGCACGAATAACAATGCGCAGATGATAAGCATTCCAAACAAATGTAACGCCTAATGTAAGGAAAAGTCGTCATATAGCACGACCAATGAGAATCTATCTCAGGATTCAGAGAAAATTTTTTTCTCTGAGTATAAATATCTCCCGAGAGGTGTCACCAACGCATAACACAATACTGGCAATGCCACAATTTGTACAATAGTTCATCTTAGGTATCTTAACATTATGATCACCAAATAAGAAAAAATATCAAAAACTTGCGGTGAATATACATCAATGCACCACTAAGTAGTGATACAGACAATATATGATATATTACATATAAGTACATACTTTAACATAGGAAAAACTGTAGTAAAGTCAGACATGTTAGAAATCTCAAGATCTGACAATTAAGTGGAATCATGTGGGCATCTCGATAAGATATCCGCCATCACATTTTCTGAACCACGGATAGCTCGCACCGAAAAATGAAAAGGCTGAAGAGCAATCGCGTATCGCGTTGATCTCGCGCTCTTCAGATTTTTAGTCTGAATAGCTGTAAGAGCTTTCTGGTCAGTCTCCACAATAAAATGCGCGCCATGAAGAAATCTTTGAAGTTTAAGGATTGACCAAACCATAGCCAATAATTCACGGTCTAGGACCGAGTAATTCTTCTCTGCGGCATTAAGTTTTCGAGAAATATACATCACTGGATGCAGAGTTCCAGAGTACTCTTGCATTAGTGCCGCTCCAATCCCAGTGGATGAAGCGTCACTACGAAGAATAAATGTCTTATCTTTAGTAGGTAACACCAAGATAGGTGAAGTAGAAAACATCGTTTTAACCTTATCCAAAGAGGATTGACATTCTTGAGTCCAATGGACTTTATTAGGAGATCCTTTCTTTAACAAAGAAGAAAGAGGTGACATAATTGAGGACAGATTCGGAATGAATCGTCCATAAAATTGTATGAGACCTAAGAGACTTCGCACTTGCTTTTTAGTCTTAGGCATAGAAATGTTAAGTATCTTACTTGTATTATGGTCTTCTGTTTTTAGAAAACCATGACCAACACGGTGACCTAAGAAAGATATTTCGCTAAAACCAATAAATGCTTTAGATGGTTTCGTTTTTAGGTTATGCTCGAGTAAGATAGACAATAGTTCATTTATCCCATTATAGTGATCGTTCCAAGTATCACTGAAAAGACAGATGTCATCAAGATATGCAATGACATCTGAGCGATGAGATAGGATTCGACGTATCATGCGTACGAATGTCGCTGGGGAATTCATAAGGCCGAAAGGCATGAAATTCCATTGGAATAGACCCCTTGGCGTCGAAAAAGCAGTAAATGGTTTGGCGTGTTCGGATAGTGGAACTTGCCAATATCCCTTAGACAAATCGAGTTTAGTAAAGAAATGAGAATTTGATAGTCTAGTAAGTAGCTCTTCAAGTAAAGGCATAGGTTCAGCATCAAATTTCGTCACTTGGTTCAATTTGCGATAATCAACGCAAAGACGTATGTTGTTGTCTTTTTTTCGCACGATAACCATCGGTGAAGAATATGCTGATGTGGATGGTTCAATTATTTCCAACTCTATCATTTCATCCAACTCTTTTTCTACCTGTGCTTGAAAATGTATCGGGATAGGATACGGTCTGACTCTTATAGGATTATGGTCAGTAAGAATAATGTCGTGTTCAATGACACTAGTTCGACCAGGAATGTCAGTAAGGACATCCTGAAAATGTTGTAACATAGCAGAAACTTGTTTCTGTTCTCCTGGAGATAATTCGGGAGAAATCGCAACATCTTTCCATGACTCATTAGAATGAAGCGGAATCATTGGAAAAGGGAGATTCACATCTGAGAAACTCGTTTCCTCATCCTGTATTACTGACAGTGATGAGTAATGTCCATGTGGGACTGGTGAATCGTCCGTTGCCTGGAAAACAGGTTGTAAATAATCCGGACGTTCGTGGAATTCCGTGAGCATGTTGATGTGGAAGGTTTTATGCTTCCCATCAATATCGACAATATAGTCGACATCGGAAACTTTTGATATTACATCGTACGGACCTTTCCAAGAAATAAGGAGTCTGTTTTCTCTACAAGGTAGCAGGACCAATACTTTGTCACCTGGACAGAGTTGTCGCAAGCGTCTGGTCTTATTGGCAAATTCCCTTGCCTTCTGTTTCGCAAATTCAGAAGAAGCAGTTGCCAATTTGCATGCGTCAATAATCTTGTGTCTAAGTGCGATGACATATTCATAAGAGGATTTTGTGTCATCGACAATATTATCAGCAGTTATAAGATCATGAAGTAAGGACATAGGACCTCGCGGTTTCGCGCCAAAGACAAGTTCAAAGGGAGAAAATCCTGTATGTTCATTGGCGACCTCTCTGTATGCAAAGAGAGCCGCGGGTAAAACCCTGTCCCAATCCCGAGGATGATCCTCAGTTATCTTACCTAATAGGTTTTTCAGAGTTCTGTTAAGACGCTCTACCATGCCATTGGACATAGGATGATAAATACTACTCAGAGATCTTTCTATCTTAAGAGTTGACATCACTTGAGACATGGTATCCGATACGAGTTGGGTACCATGGTCTGACAATATTTCTCCTGGAAATCCCAGACGAGAAAATATAAGCCAAAGAGCATCTGCAATTTCAGCAGTAGTTATGCTCTTCAGAGGGATAGCCTCTGGCCAACGTGTGCACATATCAACACATTCATAACCCTCCACTCCCAAAGGAGCATAGGCCTTCAACAAACACATGCCAAGTCCTCCTGTCCCGTGCCATCATCTCAAGTTCTTTCCATGTTCTCCTCATCATTTTCACCTCTGTTTCCAACTCTCTTCTCCATGTACTTCTTGGTCTTCCTCTGCCTCTCTTGCCCTGGGGGTTCCAGAACAAGGACTGCCTTGTAATGCTATCAACAGGTTTCCTCAGTGTGTGTCCTATCCATCGCCATCGTCTTCTTCTCATCTCTTGTTCCACTGGCACTTGTCTAGTTCTTGTCATCAGTTCCACGTTGGTAACCTTGTCATACCATTTTAATCCCTCTATTCTACGCAAGCACCCATTTATGAAAGTCTGTAGCTTTTTGGTTGTTGTCTTTGTTGTTCTCCATGTCTCCGAGCCATACAATAGGACTGACTTCACATTTGAGTTGAAGATTCTTATTTTCGTGTTGGATCCGATTTCTCTTGATCTCCATATATTTCCCAATGCAATGAAAGCTCCTCTTGCCTTTTGTATTCTTATTTTGATATCGCTGTCTGTCCCTCCAACTTTGTCTATATTACTGCCAAGATATGTGTATGATTCTACATCTTGAATTGGTGTTTCTTCAAGTTCAACCCTGTTATCATTACCTGCATTTATTCTCATTATTTTTGTCTTTTCCCTGTGTATTTTCAGACCCAATTGCTGTGACCTCTCATCGAGTGTTTTTAATTTGTCCTGCATCTGATTACGGTTATGGGACAGAAGAGCCAAGTCATCAGCAAAATCCAGATCATCCAACTGCTTAGTCAGAGTCCACTGGATTCCATTTCTGTTGTGTGTTGTCGATGATCTCATAACCCAATCTATTGCCAGCAAGAAAAGAAATGGAGACAAGAGGCATCCCTGTCGCACTCCTGTTCTTATCCCAAACGGTTCTGTAAGCTGTCCTTCGTGAAGAACTCTGCATGTCATGTCTTCATATGTTTTTTTTATTAAATTAATGATCTTCAGGGGAACTCCATAATGCCTCATCAATTTCCAAAGTGATTCTCTGTCTACACTGTCAAATGCCTTTTCGTAGTCCACAAATCCGATGTATAGTGGTGAATTCCATTCCAGACTTTGTTCAACTATTATTCTCAAAGTGGCTATCTGGTCTGTACATGATCTGTTTTGTCGAAAACCTGCTTGTTCATCTCTCAGTTTCTTGTCTATGGACTCTTTTAATCTCTCAAGGATAATCCTGTTTAATACTTTTCCTGGCACTGATAGTAACATTATTCCTCTATAATTTGTGCACTCTTGTAAATTTCCCTTCTTAGGCAACTTAACCAGATATCCTTCCTTCCATTCTGCTGGTATCTCTTCCTTTTCCCAGACTTTACCAAGTAATTTATATAACATCTCTGTAGCCGTGTCGATATCTGCTTTGATGGCCTCTGCTGGAATGCCATCAGGTCCAGACGCTTTTCCCTCTCTTAGAAGCTTTATGGCTTTTTTATTTCTTCCTTCGTTGGTCTTTCACCGTTAATTTGTAGCTCTTCTTCTGCTGGCTGGATGTCCGGCGGGTTTTGTGGAGCTGGTCTATTGAGAAGGTCCCCAAAATATTCTGTCCACCTCTTCATTTGCTCTTGTATATTGCTGAGCAGTTTCCCATTCTTGTCTTTTATGAGGCAACTTGTTTGCTTGTATTTCCCTGTTAACTTCTTTGTGCTGCTATACAGTTCTCTCATATTTCCTTTGGCTGCAGCATCTTCTGCCTCTCTTGCCAACTCCTCAATATACTTCCTCTTGTCTCTTTTGATACTTCTTTTTACTTCTTTGTTTGCTTCTGTGTACACTTCTTGAGCCTTGGCTTTGGAGCTTCTAGTTTTGCTTGTGTTTAACTCTGCTTTCTTGTTTTTTCTGTCTTTTATCTTATTGATGGTTTCTGTTGTTATCCATGCTTTTTGTTGTCTTTCCCTTTTCCCCAGTATTTCTTCACATGTCTCCTTCCATACTGTTTTGACCTGCTGCCAATAGTCTTCTGTATTCTCTACATCTTCCAGCTGTTGGAGCACTTGGAATTTGTTGGATACTGTGACCGCAAATTTGTCTCTTGTTTCTTGATTTCTTAGCTGTCCTACATTAAACTGTTGTCTATAATTTTGCATTGTTGCATATCTCTTGAGTTTCATTTTTACTTTGGCTATCAGAAGATGGTGATCTGATGCCACATCTGCTCCTCTATATACCTTTACATCCTGCAATGATGATCTAAACTTCTTGTTTATGCATATATGATCAATCTGATTTTCTGTTCTATGGTCTGGTGATATCCATGTTGCCTTGTGTATTCTCTTATGTGGAAACATGCTTCCTCCTATAGCCAGTTGATATGAAGCACAGAAGTTTGCGAATAGCTCTCCATTTTCATTCATTACTCCTAGCCCATGTTTTCCCATGACTTCTTCAAATCCAGTGTTGACTGTACCTATCTTTGCATTCATGTCACCCATCAAAATTGTGATGTCTCTTCTTTTTACTTTATCCATAATTTCTTGTAGTTTAGTATAAAATGCTTCTTTCACAGACTCTTCTTTGTCATTAGTTGGTGCATAACATTGGATGACATTTACATGAATTTTCTTTTAGCTGTTTTGAAAGAAGCTGTTATTATTCTGGGTCCAACAGCTTCCCATTCAATTAGTGCTTTCTGTGCTTCTTTAGATAACATAAGAGCTACCCCTTCACTGTGGTGTGAACTTTCGTCTTCATGTCCTGAGGACAGCACCAATTCACCTGTGATGAGTTTCTTCCTGTCTACCCCCTTCCACTTTGTTTCACACATTCCCAGAACCTCGATTTTGTATTCCCTCATTTCTGCTGCTACTTGCGCCACTTTCCCTTGTTCGTTTAATGTCCGAACATTCCAGGTGCCAAATCTGGAAGTTCTCCTAGAAGAAAGAAGGTTAGTCAGCAACACAGACTCCTTTCGGCTTTCTCTGTGTTGCATCATACGCCTCCCCGCGAGAGGACCTTCCCCTGTCTTGGATGGCTGTGTTTTATTTTCTTTATTTGACTTGTCCATATTTGTTGAAGTTTTTTGTGGTTTAAATTTTTTTTACAGGATGGTGTAACCGGCCCCATGCCCAACCCTCCTTAGTCGCTTTTTACGACATGCTTGGTAGGGGACAGTGTTACTATTCTTTGCTCCCCTTTCGGGCCCCGGTAACACACGGGTGACATATCAACACACGCCAAGATATATTGGTGTCCTCTAGCAGACTTTGTCTTAAATGGACCAATGATGTCTATCGCCATTTTTTGAAATGGTCGAATTGGAATATCTGCAGCCTGAATAGGTGCAGCATGGCGTGGACCTTTGGATTTAACTTCCTGACATCCCTACAGGATCGACAATACATCTGTATGTCCTTGTTCACAAACGGCCAAAAGAAAGACGCAAGAACTCTAGATTTAGTACGGGAAAAACCCATATGCCCAGCACACTGAGAATCATGAGCGTGCTGTAAGATTTTAACTCTCATATTATTGGGCACAAGAATTTGAGAATGAATGGACTTAGCGGAGTCTTGTACCATACGTACAAGTACCCCATTCTTCATCGTAATCCAAGATTTACGATTTGTATCCTTATTCGGATCACCTTTTGTTGCCAGAGTAAAGAATTTCTTTAGAGTAGGATAATCTTCCTGCTGTTTGATAAAGGAATCGTGGGAAATCTCCAAGGGATCATCTTGGATCTGCGCATCATTATCTTCAGAATGTGAAGATTGTGGCATATTAAGAGCTTGAGCTCTAGTGACTACAGCATTTGCAGTATGCATATTATCACTTTCCCACTCGGCAATTTGTTGCGGAGTGCATTCTTTCACACCATGAATGCGACCGACGATAAAATCAGCGATCGGATTCGGCAGAAGACATGCGTGCACATCTTCTGTAAAGAAGGGAGTAGAAATGTGGATAATGGCAGTGGAGTACTTCTCCAATGTGCCACCAAATGTTATGCATTTGATTATTTTGCCAGTGGCTCGAGAAGGATCTATGAGTGACTGCCTCACTCCAATGGTTGTGCACCCGGAATCAAAGAGAATTGAGACCGGAGTACCATCTACTAAACCCTTTTTTAATTTAAGAGCCCCTCTCCCATCATGCGCGACTGACGCAGGTAGAGCGGGAAGAGGATGACCACAGCTTAAAGTCGAAACTGTGGTTGGCTCCGATAATGTTTTGCATTGGGAACACTGAAATGCTCTGTCAAAATCGAAAGCAGAACATCCCACATTATTAGAGTCTTTCTTATCATTGGTTTGCTTACCGGCTTCATGAAGCTCTTGTTGTGCAGAGTTAGCCTGGTAATGAGATTTACCATGTCTTTTGTGTTGTGATCTACCTCGATTATTGTTGCCTCTGTAATTATTATTCCCTCTGTTATAACCCCTGTTTGGGTTTGAGTCATAATGTTCATCATTATAATCATCATGTTCATTATAGTGAGAATCCCTGTAGGATTGATCCCGTTGTGTCCAAGAAGGAACACCCTGGTAATTTCTATTATTACTTCCTCTACGGAAATATCTATAGTTATGGCCACCCCTGTATCGAGGACTGTCAACCCGTTTCCAGAATTTAGAAGAAGAACCCTGATTTTGTTGGTTACCTTGGTTTTGATGATTACGCCAATTAACCCTTTTGTCAAATTTATTTTGAGCTCCCTGAAAGTTGTGTGGGTACTTGGGATTGTATTGTGTTGCTGAAGCAACCGGCATACCCTCTTTAATCTTAGTGTTGCTAAGAGTTACGTCCGAGTGTGCCGTAACGTATTGGTCACAATATTCTTGCATTTGTTTTAGTATTTGTGGCTTACGCTCGTGTAGAAATTCAAGGAAATGTTTATTGATAGAAGACATGACCTTGTCTCTGAGCAACAAATCCATAAGAGCATCTTATGTTTTCTCTATTTTGGATAATTCAATCCATCGTTGAAATGTAAGACATATTTTCGCAATGAATTCTGAGAATTCAACCCCCGTCTCAGGTACCATTCTTTTAAACAACATGCGATAACCTTCCTCTGGTAACTGAAACTTCTTAATCAAGGCTGCCCTAACAACATCATAATTATCCTTGTCAGCCTCTTCAACCAAACATAGACTAGTGAGAGAATCGCCTGTTAGATTCTCAGATAATTGGTTAACATATTGCGATTTATCAACATTATGAGCCCGACAAGCACGTTCAAACCTCTGAAGCCAGAATGTTATATCATCATTGGCAGAATTGATTGTTGGTACCTTAACTTTGTAAGTAAAGGGTTTACTATTACCACCAGGTGCTTGATTAACATTACTCATATTTGTTAATTTTAATTTCTCTAACTCAAATTCATGTTCTCTTATTGCTTTTCTTTCTTCAGCTTCCCTGTCTAATCTTTTCTGTTCAGTTTCTCTGTCTATTCTTTTTTGTTCAGCCTCAAATCTTTTATTTTCAGCAGCAGCTTCAGCTTCTCTGTCTAATCTTTTTTGTTCAGCAGCAGCAGCAGCTTCTCTGTCTAATCTTTTTTGTTCAGCAGCAGCAGCAGCATCTAATCTTTTTTGTTCAGCAGCAGCAGCAGCTTCTAATCTTTTTTCTTCTTTTTGAAGCTTTCTCTCCTCTGCAGCAGCTTTTCTTTCCTCAGCAGCAGCTTTTCTTTCCTCAGCAGCAGCTTCTAATCTTTTTTCTTCTATTTGAAGTTTTCTCTCTTCTGCCTTCAATACCATAGAGAATTGAGCAGTTGCCCATTCTTCTAATTCTTTGCCAGTCTTATCAAGGGATTTCCCTTGTGTAATAAAGTAATCTAAAGTAGACATCCTGTCTTATTAAATCAGAAACCTGAAAAAGTAAATAAATTACCTTATTTCACTTTCATGGGAGACAAGTCTATACTATAGACTTAGTCTTAGTGAAAAACTTGTATGGTTATTTTGTTTATAATATAACCAATGATAACTTGAGTACCTGTGGAAAACAATATCTGTATATCCCAAACAATGTGAGAGACAAGCCTTACAAAGGTTTTGTATATTTCCTTAATGTAATCAATGATCACTTGAGTACCTGTGGAAAATAATATTTTCTATCCCAATCACTGTGGGAGACAAACCTTTCAAAGGTCTTGTACACTTTCTTAATGTAATCAATGATCATAAGTACTGGTCTGTACTATAATATAAATATATTCAAATATACCTTATATATTATCTGTCAACCAAAGACATTAACAAGGACAAACAAGAAAAGACAATATGAAAACAATTGCAGGAATCAAATTAAATCAAATAGAAAAAAAAAAAGATCACAGAATCTGTGATGATAACTGCAATGAAATCAACAAGACAAATAACACCACAGTGTATAAACATAAGGGTGTAAAGAACTGAAATGAAACGAAAGATGAGACCTACAATTATACAAACAAATCAAACAAAACTAAAGAACATAGAAATATTACAAAAACAACAAGAAGGACAGTTTCGTCACAGCTAACAAATATTTGCAAACAATGTTGCATGCAAATTTCAATTAAGAAATTTGCTCCCTATAGAACGCTAGAAGAAGACCAATGTCACTTGGTATTTCTTGTTCTAGTCACCTCCCATCCAGGCCCGCAGAGAAGGCTTATCTTTTATTCAAAATAATTTTTCACGTTTAATAAGTTATTAAATTATTGAATTAACTTATTACAATGTTCAATTCTTTTGAGCATATGAAGATCCAACGATGAAATATGCACTTTATGTTCAACAACACTGTGATTCTTCCGTACAGGATCAACAATCACTTCTTTCTTCTGTACGATGAGAAATGTCAACAGTACTGCTCCCGATATTTTATATACTTGATACAACTGTCCTGTTTAATACCATCTATACAGCGAAAAACTGTCAACAAGCGCTGACCTAGATACAGCATCCGATCGGTAATACAGGTCAAGCTGACATCGACTGCCCCGTTGTAACTTGTACACTGGTGTTCATGCGTGTCGTATGTGGCGTCAGGGATGGTCTGGTTATCATAACCCCAGGAATCTGGTTCACCACTGTAGTATAACAGGAGGCTCCTGTTGGATGTCTTGATGCGGATGTTATGTTTAGGGTCATGCACTGATCATCACTGAAGAAAGTCTTCTTCAGTTACCTCTGCATCATCGAATGAACCTGTCATGTTGACATTGAGTGGGAGTGTCACGTAACGCGAATGGTGTAGTAGTTCGGTGTAACAGACCACTTGATAATACCTCTCACACACTCTCATGTAATGCAATGACGACTTGAACTGCCGCTGACATTTCAATAGTTTAATGAAGGCACGCACACTGGACAGCACGGATACAGTCATGGGTACATGTTGACATAAATTCATTGGTTATTTGAATCGTGGATGATACATTCATGTAGTAGTGAAATAACATTCAACCTAAGGTAGCATTCACTGTTCTGGTAACTAATCGCCGTATCCTCTACTGACTGAACGCGTCAATGAGGATCGGTAAACATACAAAAGTCATTGGCCGAACCTTCATTTCATGGCTAAGTTCTTAAGCTGAGATATGTCCAATGTTTGTATAATAATCATAAACCATGATAGTGGGTTTTCACCTCATAACAAGATCTCGATACCACTGCCCGATAGTAGGATACATAATCTGTTCTCTTGACAGTGATCAAAAATATGATGACAGGAATATAACATGGCCGCCTTCCTGAGTTGTCGCTCACCCACTCGCAGGAGGGTAGATATAAGCCAAAGTTAATTTAGAATGTGCATATAAATAATTTCATAAAGTTTTCCATACAGCTCTACAGTAATCAAGTTACTTCATGTAGACATAACTGCTGTAGGAAGGCCTGTCATCTTCGTCGATACAAAACACGACCCTAGCGATACGAAGCACAATGTTCCATCTAGGTCTAACCGACTCGAGATCATCAAAAATAGGGTCTGGCATACCTGGAGTCCGAATCACACATATGAGGAGGATCTCTGACAAATAGACTCTTGCAGAGACATAAACTTCTCCTGGAAAAACATCTACGAATCACTGTTAAACCTTAAACAGTGCCAGCCCTGGAAAACCACTAAGTCATTCTTGGCGACATTATCGGAACTCGTCACAACCCAGTAGGACTACGAAAACCTGCGCTAGATTCCGGCAGAAAGAATATAGTCCGACCTGAACATACAAAGGTATACAATATACGACTGAATCTACTTGCACTAATAATATGTAATACATATGAATTCAGGCCATAAACATTCTAAGAACGATCAATCCATTTTCTGGCTATGACAAATGATGAATGCCAAAATATAAGTATTCTTCCGCCCGATCAATATCAGGGAGATTATCCATATAATCAAACGTATGAATCAAACATGGATTATCTGGCTTTACAAAAGAAAGCATTTTCGTACCCAATTAAATACAACAATATATTTTCCATATTAAATAGACATATCGTACATTTGTAATCTGTGCATTCAAAAATATGTATGCAACATAGCCTAACAATTTTTCCTCAATATCAACTAAGCTGGCCAATAGAAGCAGACGACTATGAATTTTAAATCGAACTTTTAAAAAAACTATTCCCAAAATACTACGGTTACTACTACAAGTATATTTTTAGTGTTAGGTTAGCCAATCCCCTCTCGCCTTCCTTTAAACTACAGCCAATCAAAATCTTGGTACCTTTTAGTCCTATTTACCCAAGCTTTTTTCAAAATATGTCATGAAAAAATTAAGCAGGCGTGATCTTTTTTCTCGTCAGTCCGTCTTATCATACATAATATTATTGCCATTATTTTGGTTACTTTTTGTACTAGTGGGTAACTGACACCATATTATTACTCAGGACATCATAAGGCATCCGAATATATAATTTTATGGCCCTATGTATTTTGGTTCATAATTTCATATTTTATTTTAGTTTTGTATCGTAATTTGAAACGTGCCCAAGGCTATGTTGCTCGAGTTGGCTTTTGTGACTTCAACGCGAGACGGCGTTCTCTAGGTTCTGTCTTTCCATCCCTCCCCTCTTTTATTCTTTTATTCTTTCACTCTCGTCTTGGCAATTCGACTTGACCTTGCAAAAAGTGTTACATTTAATCTGAAGGACGAATTTTTTTCGAAAAGACAGTATCTTTCATTCGGCTATTATGTTTATCAAAATCGACATGCGGGCGGGCGTAGGAGAATACCACGCTGGACTCAATTGTTATTTTCTATCTTATTTTTGACTTTATGCTTTACAATATTATCTAATTTAGCTATTGTATTGAGAATATCGTCACACATTGACACCGTTATTAGTTTGTGGTACCCTAGTTTATACGTGCCCATGTTCTGTCCCGTACCGTAAAATCTACTACTTTAACGTTAATGTTATGGTTGTGTCATCCCTATATAACATCATAGTGTCATCGGGTATTACTTCCTCTCATGATCGCCATCATGACATGCTCAACTGCCCATAGAGCATAGATCGTCAACACATAACTTTGTGACGAAATCAGTCGTGCAATTTTTATAACTCTCATTCACCCCGGCAGTATCTCTTCATTTCTTCATTTTTCTCACTCATCATCCTATTATTTGGCATATTTATTACCCTTACATTCTTTTACTTTGACCACTCCCTAGACGTATTTACGTTCCGCCCAGTGAACTGTGGTATTATCGTATCAATACCTAGTCATTATCACCGGTCAACGGTAAACGATTATCTTTTTGAGTCGCCGGCCACCTTTGATAAGAAACGATCCTCGTTCGACACAATATGGTCTCGTACGAAGATGAATAGGAAGCCAATATTGTCTGTCTGAGAGAACCGTCTAAGGTGTGCGGAAACACAGGCGTTAATGAGATAATAGCTTTCGCCGGGCCATTCCTGTGATATTATTACAGATAATCTTTTTAGGAAAAAAATATTTGAAGGTAAGATCTGGCCAACAAAGCGTTCCCGGATTTGTTTGTGAGTTGCCGGATATATTACCGCATTATGTGAAAGAGGTCAAGCGATGGAATTTTAAAATATAATATTTTAAACACGTGAGGGGTATTTTGAATTAACACACCCCAGTCCAGTGCTAAAGAGCTTACCATTGGTTTGATTTGAAAAGCCGGAAAAAACAATGAATCTCATTGGAAAATTCGGCGGAAGTACCATCCGAGATGTGAACTGGAAACTGAGAATGTAATATAGTGAAAGCGCTGGTGATTGTTTCTTGCTAGTCGTGCGGAAAACCGACAGCAAAGGTGACCCCAGACTCCAACTGGAGCATTGATGGGTGATGATTACATCACATGTGCCTCAAGTGTATCATATCATTGTGTGAGATATATGTAACTTGTTAATGTTAGTTCATGCACAAATTCTCGCTGTCCAGACACATTTTCACAGTTTAATACCCAGAAGAGTACTGGTGATTTTCAGTCATCTTCCTTGAGCTACGCTGTGTACTCAAGAGTTTAATTCTTCTGAGAGATTAACATTGGTGGGTGGACAGCGAGAGGATTCGCCTGTTAAGCTTCCAACTCAGTGTACTTAGCAGAGGCATTTGTTCTTTCTATTTTGTATGAAAAGTTCGTGGTTACAAGCTAGCATACAGTTTGAAGTACTAACGTTACTACGCCGCTAGTGTGAGAGAAGAGTATCAACACTGACCGCCTACATTGGAGAAGTGCACTCATCAACAAAACGAAGTGATGGAAACCACGGCTGCAGGACTCACCTAGATCAGTTAAGTCCTGATTAAAAGGGATCAGCAAAACAGACTTTTAACACTCAGCTATTAAGTCTCCATGAAGACGCTTTCATCTAAAATGTCACCAATCTTTCCATATTTATTTTAACCTGTTAAAGACTATTTCACTATTAAATTTGTTACATATTATTTTAACACTAAACAAACATAGTTGATTCAGTTATTACATGTATGAAAGCAAGCGTAATAACACGACTATTTAATACACATATATACATCTAGACATTTATTTACCTCTGAACAGAGCTATACCATTATAAGAAGAAATTCGCTGAATTAACTCAGCTGGGGGCTTGAACGTGCTAAAAACCATCGTTTAAATCCTTCACAAAAGGCGACGGATCAGATATAAGTTAACAGTTGTTCAGCCCAGTGCAACATTGTTCTTGACTTCTAAAAGTATCTTATGAAACCTTCCTTCATTACCCTTCTATCTACATCTCTGCCAAGAGTAATCTTGTGCGAAGGTAGACACCTTTGACGACCCATTTGTATACTCTTGAGTTTTGGCCAATGTTGAACCACTACAGCAAAACAGGGGAGGCAATCCGTGACAAACTTATAAGTCCTGCTATCCTACGCTATCCGCTAAAGAGCGTTCCATGTCTTCTTTATCCATGTCAAATCTGTCTTCAGCTCTCTTCTCAGTGTGTTTGTGGTCTCCCTCTACCTCTCTTACCATGGGGGTTCCAGAACAAGGACTGTCTTGTAATGCTATAAACAAGTTTCTTCAAAGCGTGTTATATCCATCGCCAGCGTCTTCTTCTTTTTACTGTTTCACTGGCCCCTGTCTAGTTCTTGTCATCAGTTCTACATTAGTGACCTTGTCGTACCATAGCAATCCTTCAGCTCTACGCACGCACCCATTTATGAGAGTCAGTAACATCTGGGTTGTTGCTTTTGTAGTTCTACATATTTCAAAGTCACACAAAAGAAGTGACTTGACCTATGAGTTTGTCGTGAAACGAGTGTGTGTGACCCCACTACTTTGTTAAATCATTATGTCGGGATACAAATTTGCCCCAGCCAATCAACGAGCACCGTTCACCAGTCGCTGAACCAGAATAATTACAAGAAGTTACGCCAGGAAAAAACTTAAGCCCTGTTTTTTCGGATGTGGGCCGCGGCCATCTTGTTCACGCAATATGGCGGAAGAAAACTGAATAAAATTAGGCTGTACGGGGCATGAGACGAAACCGCAGGCAACCAATCAGCTTGCCCCGCTAGGAACCAACCAAAAGCTTTGCTAACGCATTCATCTGCCTATATAATCGGGCGAAATTTTATGCAAAAGCACGCAACACCAGACACGAAGCCAGAGACACGACCGACTGAAGAAGAAGAGAAGCTGTCAACCCTGATTTATTGCTTACCTGGGTGCATTGAACTGGCAGCCTGCTTCACTAAGTCGAGTCAAAACCTGGCCTGTTTAAATCTTGGAGGGTAAATATAATTTACTATTGGTAGGCAAATAGGCCTACCGCAGATATATAATGTTTGTATTGGTTGTGTCATTTATACTCCCTACACCTGTATATATTTAATATATTTTGGTTCACTATGAACGTATCAGGTTACTGATTGTATCTTGGGGCATTAGGTATAATGGTTGTATTTCCTGATATGATTGATGAAGACGAAGACTAATAGGACTCATGCTTCAATCTATTGTCTCCTATAACTTCAATCTATTGTCTCAGATAACTCCAAACTGAAATATAACCAAAACAGTCCTTGTTTGGACTCAACCTATAGTCTCCTATAACTTCAATCTATTATCTCAGACCAACTGAAATATAACCAAAACAGTCCTTGTTAGGACTCAATCTATTGTCTCACCTAACTTCAGTCTATTGTCTCAGATAATTTCAACCTGAAATATAACCAAAACAGTCCTTGTTAGCACTCAATATATTGTCTCCTATAACTCAATCTATTGTCTCACATAACTTCAGTCTATAACCAACTGAAATATAACCAAAACAGTCCTTGTTAGGACTCAATCTTATGTCTCATCTAACTCCAATCTATTGTCTCCTATAACTCCCACCTGATATATCACCAAACAGTCCTCGTCTCATATACTCCTATCATAAGAACATAACAATATTGTTAGGATATATGTTACCAGCTTGTATAGCACTTGTCAGAGAGGGCCTGGTATATTAAAGGGGGAAGGAAATGGTTGTATCACACCTAGGTGTACATATTATTGGATTTATTCATGTATTGAATTATAATATTGGATGTATTCATATATTGAATTTATATTATTGGATGTATTCATGTATTAAATTTATATTATTGGATGTATCCATGTATTAATTTATCAGAAAGAATGTTTTGCAAGTAGACACCTGTCTTGTCTCGCTATTGCTAACTCATACTGAGCCATGTTGTCATTCATCCTACATGCAGACACCTGAGACACGCTCATTTCACCCACACTAGAAATAGGTGGGCTTGAGGACAGAAATTAGCCCCTATTTTTGCTTGTTACAGGTTTTATTCGTGTCATCAAACCTGATGACGTATGTCGAGTCAATCCAGCTACCTGAAACTTCGCAGGAGCACAGAGATTGTACCTGAGCTACATCTTTAGTCCCCCTCAGTCTTGGGTGGGCTAAAGGAACGATCCACAGCAGGTGGTGTGTCAATCGAACTAAGGAGAACAGAACGTTTTTAAAGATGAGTACACATTAGTACCATTTCCGTCGGCAATTGTGAGCGTTTAAGTCAATGAAGAAAACGTGAATTAGCATAGCAAGAGACAATAATAAGATCATAGTGGATAAATTATACGTAATTAACAGCATAGCTAATAATTGTTATAGACGTAATTAACAGCACAGCTGATACCTGTACTATAATTGAATAACAGCACAGCTGATATAATTTTTGTTCCTATAATTGGAAAACTTGTTGTAATATATTTATATATCTATATTTGTAAATCATTTGTAAACTTACAAATTCATTACATTCCATTTTTCAACATTCACCCTTCAGCACAAGAGTAGATAGTGTTTATACTAAATAAATAATAAGGAAATTGTATTTGAACGACTTGTCAATTTTATCATTGTTAAGTAAAATCTGTTTCCTTGTTTTTTTTTAATATCACAGTTAGTTACATAGCGGAGGTGGCACTTTATGTCGGTCTCCTCTCTACTATTGTTTCGAGATCAGATCATTCACAGCCGTAACTAATTTGTGATACCAGTAGTCCTCTCAGACACTGGGACTTCACCATTTTCTGCAGAAATTCTATTTCTGTAATTGTCGGTACTATACTGATCTTAAAGCCAAATAAAACATCACGCCACACTGGGGGCTCGTTCCTGTGATATTTCTGTATATCTTTAGCCATACTTAGTCTATTCATCTATCTACTAACTCTGTCTTGTGCCACCCATAGAGAACATAAGAGAATTTTTTTTTGAAAAATTCTATAATAGGATTTTTTAAATTGTTTTTTTAGGAGGAGTACCATTTAGTACTTAGTAAATAGTTGATGCTCACAAGGTTGCACGAAAATTTTTTTTGTTCAATTAAATGAATTAAGTTTAATTACAATAATTTGGTTATAGTAAATTTACATACCCTCTCTAAGTAACGCCATGGCTGATCTAGTGAAGTTCAGAACTGCGATCATGCAGATGGGTAAGGAATTAAATATGACAGGTGATGCTCTTACTCAGTATGTCACAACAGAAGTGGACAAACACATGGATAGGGAAGAAAGAAAGTTGCAACTGGAAGCTGAAAGAGAAGCCAAAAGACGGGAAGCTGAGAGAGAAGACAAAAGACTGGAAGCTGAGAGAGAAAACAAAAGACTGGAAGCTGAGAGAGAAGGCAAAAGACTGGATGCTGAGAGAGAAACTAAAAGGTTAGAAGCTGAGGAAAGGAAATTACAAGCAGAGAGAGACCATCAGTTGAGATTAAAAGAGCTTGAAATTCAGGCAACTACTTGCAATAATGGTGGTAGCTCACCTCACTCTGAGAGTAGCTCCAGCCAGAGCACCTCAAGTGGGGCCATGAATTTTCATCTGGACCCATTTGTTGAGAAAGAAGACGCCATTGAGTCATACCTGGATAGATACGAAAGACTTGCCACTACCTATGGCTTAGGGAAAGAAAAGTGGAGTCTTAAACTATCTCAGGGATTGAGAGGTGTGGCCTACGATGTATATTTGAAGCTCTCAAGAGATGACCAGGAAGATTACGAAATCCTGAAGCAGGCACTGCTTGTGAGATATGAAAAGAACTCAGAATCATATAGAAAGAAATTCCGAACAGCTAAACTTCTTCCAGGAGAAAACTATCACCAATTCTCTGCTAGATTGGAAACCTATTTGGAAAAATGGAGTAGTTTAGGAAAGTGTCAGGATCTGAAAGAAATGATAATGATGGAGCAAGTGAAAGACTCCATGCCTCAAGAAATGAGGAAGTTTATCATGGAACAAGGAGCAGAGAGATTGGGAGATATTGTAACTGTTGCTGAGAGATATCAAGCAGCTCAGGCAGAATTATTAGGAAACAGGAAGAAGCAGGGTGAAAACTTCAAATCACCACAAAACGATACCAAATATGAACAAAAGGACCATACCACAAGAAACAAACAAAGATTTGACCAAAAAGGACAAAAACCCTCTAAGATCGGATAAGACACCTTACCGGAAGGAAGGAAAGTGGTGTAAAACTTGTCTAATGAGTAACCACAATACTGCGGACTGCAGAAGGAAGAATCCTCCTCATCATGCTGCATGTCTTACAACAGGGAATTAGGGAAGGAAGGAAATGGCAGTAAGTCAGAAAGACTTCCATCATCCCCCTGTCTGTGAGGAAGTGACCGTGAATGGCACTTAAGTACTGTGTTTATATGAGACAGGATTGGACTTTGATTCAGTTGTGTGCTCTTCTCTAGTGAGTCCTGACCAGATAACCACAGAAACAGTGGAAATCAGAGGACCGATCAAGGGAGCAAGAACCATGACACTACCCATAGCTCGAATCAACATAAGATCTCGCTATGTGGAAGGAGAAATCAAAGCAGCAGTGATGGACGACCCTTTTTATCCTTTGATTTTGGGGTGTAGGTATGTTTTCCTTGGAGAACCTATAAAACCTGTAGTTATGGCAACAGTCCAGACCAGGGAAAGCTCCAGGAAAATGGAGGAGAATCCTATCAATACTCATCCAGAAGAGATGAAAAAAGCTCAAGCAGCAGATATCACATTGAAGCCTTGTTTTGGCAAATTGCCTAAAGCACATAACCCTCCAGAGAAAGGAGACTTGTATATGAAGAATGGCCTACTATACAGAAAAGCTGGAACAGGACCTAAAGGGCATGGACAGCTTGTAGTGCCAAAATCTTACAGGGAGAAGGTTATGACGCTAGGACATGCTATACCCTTCAGTAGACATATGGGAATAGGGCCACTGGACAAAGGATAGCCTGTCACTACTTTTGGCCAGGAATTACAGATGACATAAAAAGATATGTAAGATCCTGTCCAGAATGCCAAAGAGTAGCTCCTAAGCATAGGACTGCACCAGCAACACTGGGAGAAATGCCTATTATGGGAACCCCTTTTGAACGTGTTGCAGTAGATATTGTTGGACCCCTCACTAGGACCAAGAAGAGAAATGCTTACATCTTAACTTTGGTTGATATATGCTCTATGTGGGGAGAAGCAGTGGCCATGTCAGCTATAAATTCAAAGCACGTGGCAGAGGCCCTGTTGACAATATTTACCCGATTAGGTTTCCCGCATCAGATATTGACTGACAATGGGTCTCAGTTTAAGGGAAAGCTAACACAAGAATTATTCAGGATATTTCAAGCCAGGCACTATCATTGTAGTCCCTACCATGCCCAAGGGAACGGTCAAGTAGAGCGGTTCAATGGTACGCTAATTTCAATCCTTAGAAAGCTGGCGTGTGAAAAACCTGATACTTGGGATACATACTTACCCGCGGCACTATTTGCATATAAGGAAGTACCCCACAACTCAACTGGATTGGCTCCAGCTACATTGTTGTTTGGAAGACCAATAAAAGGTCCACTGGAAGCATTGCTGCGGACATGGACTGATGAAAAGGCAGAGGAAACAGTGACTTCCTCATACCAGTACGTCAACGAGTTGACATCTTGATTGAAAGCAGGTTGGAAACTGGCCAATGATAACTTAAGACAGGCCAGGAGGAAGCATGCTGCCTACTACAACAAAAAAGCAAAGGATAGGGAACTGGAGGTGGATGAAAAGGTGTTATTACTGTTACCGAGCAGCAATAATAAATTGCAGATTGGATGGCAGGGATCCTATGCCATACTGGAGAAACTTTCCAGGACCAATTATAAGATTGACAAGAAAGGAAAGGAGAAGGTATATCATGTCAATCTTCTTAAAAAATACGATGACAAGGAATCATCAGAAGTTGCACATATCATGACCCTAGCCATTGCAACAGAAATGCATGGTGAACCACTTCACTCTATGGAGTATCCACTCACAACTACAGAGGATTATGTTCAAGTAAATATTAGTGAACATTTAACTCCAGAGCAGAAGAAGAGGGTTCAGAAAGTGTTGGAAACCCATGCTGATGTGCTCACAGATAAGCCAGGTCGTACGAATCTGTTAGAGTACGACATGAAGGTTACATACCCTACCCCAGTATGCATGAGAACATACCCTATACCCTATGCGAAAGTCCAAGCACTAAGGGAGGAAGTTGATTATCTGTTGAAGGAGAAAATTATCTCGAAGTCAGACTCTCCCTATAGCTCAAGTGTGGTGCTATTGAGAAAACCGAGTGGTGAACACAGGTTATGTATTGACTACCGGAAGCTTAATGCGATCACAGAATCTCAGGTGGACCCATTACCTGACACCAACCAGCTGTTCTCTACACTGAGTAAGGCTAGGTATTTATCGAAGTTAGATCTAAGCAAGGGATACTACCAAATACCAGTGAAACCAGAAGTTAGGAAAATGCTGGCGTTTAGTACATCAGACGGACACTACGAGTTTAATGTACTACCCTTTGGGCTGAAAAATGCTCCCAGTATCTTTTCAAGAATGATGAGGAAATTGTTGGAACCTCTACAAAATCCCCATATCACTAACTTTATGGATGATATTCTTGTTCCTACTGTGACAGCCTGTGGTCGCTGTATCATGAAATCATATATGGAAATGTCTGTCCAGGTTCGCTTACCTCTGTGGTTAGCTATACTATGCTGTATACCACAACAGTCACACACACACAGCACGTGATGCGATAACGCCATAATGATTTGAATAGTGTTTATTTACATATGAAAGGATCATTGCTGTCTGCTCTGACCTCCACATTTGGTCCATCATAGAATATATAATATGTAAGTTCATTCTTTCACCACTCTCTCTCGCCAAGTATCGAATCCACACCTTCTGACCTTTAACCATCAGTGATCATTGATGCGTGATGCCATATGATGATGGATGGTATCCGCATGTCTGGTTTTGTGTAGTGTGCAGATGTGTTCAGTCAAACAATGTTCATACAAAAATAACAGGGCAATCCACATAGGACGTCAGTAATCTCACGACGTATAAAGTCAATGATTCTTGTAACAGCCGTTGACGTTTTTCTTCATTATTTATTGTGGACGCCACAGTGACAAAATGGTTACGCGAATATGTAGGCACATCAAACAGTCATTATCACAGCAACATTCAATACAGCAATAGACGGTAGACAGCATTACAATGATGAGTCAGATGCATGTTATATTTCATAGTGCTGTAAATGTAGTCAGGTGAAAAACTCCATCCTTTTCTATAACAGCCAGGAGATAACCAGATGTATGAGATCAGTTCACTCTCCTTAGTCTGACTTCAGCAAGACAGACACGTCTGCCGAAGTATAAATAATGTCCTCAAAAATATCCTCTAGATAATAAAGGTTTTCCAAACCTAGTTCATTTAACAAAGTAGCAAGTAATGGTCCTTGGGACATGCATCAACCGATGCAGTACAATACAGCGACATGTGAGCTGGGAAAACATCTCGTGACGACGACTTTCGAAGACACGCTATGAATCGAAATCGCTCACGACCAAAAAATCGATAGAGTTAATGGAAAGTCAATTTACCTTGCCTTCAGGAACTACACAGAAATATTATGCCTCCCGGCATGTGCAAATACACTAGAGGTATTATCTCGAATAAACGAAATATCCATAAGAGGACTTTCACATTCCTGACAGAACAAAAAATAGCGGAGATCCTCTTTCAGCGAGGCATCTTTCTCGCCATTAAAATCGCTCACTCCACTGGTGGGCGGAAATCGATCGACCAAGCAGCAAGACCAGTCATGCGCAGTCCAGCGCAAAATGACCACAGCTCAAAACTTAACTGCATTCAATACCAACGCGAGAAGACAAATGCTTACCGAGAAAAGTGACTATAAATTTCAAGCAGTTGTTGCCCTTGCGTTATAAAATAGATATTGTAATAAAACGATGTTGCGAGAATTTATCACGCAACAATCATTCAGGTGCTGTAGTCTCTATATTCTGTTCTCCCTTTCTTAGATTATTGTTATTTATATTCTCTCAGTGTTCAGGTTATCTTGATGGGACCGGGCCTCTCCGGGGGTGTTAATTTCCCTTGCCTCACTGAAGAATATGACTACTGTCTATATGTATTGTAAATCACTCTACGTACCTTTTCCTTTCTGAATAATAACCAACTCACACCGTTTCTCCTTCTAGACAAGAATTCCCACTATTCAATAATTCGGGTGAATCATTACCCAAACCACTTCTTGTCCATGAAATAATTATCATCTAAACTACTTGAATACTGCCATTAACATGGCTGCCGCGTATATGCGGCCTCCCTCTCTGGCTCACGTTTCTAAACTGCCCGCTAAGAAAAAGCGTGATTCACTAGATTTTATCGTTCACCTCTGTCATGCGCAACATTGTTCGCGCATCTCCTTTTTGTACTCTATCTGAACCTTCCCATTTATAATTCTCTTTATTACTTCCCTTTGACTGTACATCGTTCCCTAACTGCCACATTATCTCCCTTTCTCCCATAAAAATAAATTATTTATCCGTAGGAGAAAAAATTTATTTTAATGACTGTACCAGCCATTATTGTACTTAACTATGTATCAAAACAAAAACAATATCCTTAGCAATGTGCTGTTACAACCCTAGCTCAGCACATTACCAATTACTATCTGTGCCAAAGGACAATTTCCCTTTACACAACACAATTAAATTATACTGAGAACGTACATTCATCAACATCTCGTTCCCATTTATGACCACTCATCTTTGCTTTTTCTCCTATCTCCTCATATTACATGATTTCAAAAACATACTTTTGACATGTTATACATTCCACTTCCTTAGTGGTCTTCATTTCTTTTTTTTCATACAACTTAACATGTCATTAT
The DNA here is from genome assembly GCA_024509875.1 of Oreohelix idahoensis. Classification (NCBI taxonomy): domain Eukaryota; kingdom Metazoa; phylum Mollusca; class Gastropoda; order Stylommatophora; family Oreohelicidae; genus Oreohelix; species Oreohelix idahoensis. The sequence continues at coordinate 236,764 of JAMPIV010011333.1, read as the reverse complement.
TTTCTTATGTTACAACATATTATCAGAACAAAACTGAGGAATAACTCTTTTCCCGTCACTTTTATTAAGTGACCTTTCCTCTTCACATTTATGACTGTTCTTAACCCTTGTCTTTCTCACTCACATTCTGCCAACTCTGTACATGTCCATACAAAGTTTATTTCCTTTTACTCATCCAGTCACTCCTGTTGTCATACACGTAAACTCCTCGTATAGTATTATCTTCTGTCACCACACACCTGGTGTGAATTGTCTGGCCTTCCTCTTCTCTCGTATAAAGCCAAACATGTCTTCTGTCATGTCTTCCTATATACATAGTTCATGATGGCGTGAGCCATTTACTATCATGGCAACACTTAATTGCCATCCTCCTATCCACCCTTTGCTAACTAGACTTCTGTCCTTGGTCTACTACGCAGAAATATTTTCAACTTCTTTGGTCTACCTATCTTAAACCGCGTTGTCGCTTTGACCTACTTGCGTATTTTTCTGCTGCTGACCTATCACTTGACTTCCTTTTCCACAACACTGTCTCCCAGTGTCTGAATTTCTGTTATATATGTTCGGTGAGGGTTATCCTCGATAGACTCACATTTGTAGTCTGATAAACACCGCACTTAACGTTTTTATATGTTTTTCGTTCCCTCCCTGGAACTTCTCTTTGTGCTATCTCCTTTTTCCTTCTCCACAACACTGTTTCCCCATGTCTAAATTTCTACTGTATATGTTCGGTGAGGGTTACCCTCCATAGACTCACATTTGTAGTCTGATAAACACCGCAATTAACGTTTTTATATGTTTTTCGTTCCCTCCCTGGAACTTCTCTTTGTGCTATCTCCTTTTTCCTTCTCCACAACACTGTCTCCCCATGTCTAGATTTCTACTGTATATGTTCGGTGAGGGTTACCCTCCATAGACTCACATTTGTAGTCTGGCAAACGCCGCACTTAACGTTTTTTTTAAATATGTTTTTCGTTCCCTCCCTGGAACGTTCTCAACACATTTGTTTTCTCTTCATGTATTACGGAGAAAAAAAAATGATTTCTCCCCAAAGTCTTCATAAGACTCGGCCAATGCCGCAAAAATCTCTCTTTTCCATTTTCTCCATGGCTTCTCACTTCTACATAAGTTCCTTCTAGAACTATCTCTTCTATATGTCCGTGCCATCCTTCCTGTTGCTTCTCAATACTCCCGTCACTTCTCCGTGACTCTCAATTTTCCCATACTTATTTATCTAAGCGATTCTCTTGTGTTCGCCATCTCCCATGACCCTTAATACCTCACCATCCAATATCTCAATTACTCCTTCTTAATTTCGCCATCTCTTATGGCTCTTCTTCTTCTCACAAAGTATCCTCGTCATTTTTCATGACATTTTATCCCTCATCTCCCCCTGTACTTCACTTACTCATAAACTCCACTATTTTCGCTATAGTGACTTCTTGTCCCTATGTCTTTCCAACGAAATGTGTTTAGTAATATCTATATTTTCTTTTTTCTTTATTTCTCTTCTGACTTCGATGACGATTTGCCTGCTCTGCCTATTCTATCCACCTTTTCTTGTTTGCGTCATCTATCATTTTCGTCAGAACCATATCTATTTCAATTCTTGTTTGTGGAAAGTATGTATGATACTTTTCCTCCAGCACTCTCCAAACCATGCTTCTTGAGAAGTTAAAATCAGGCCGCTTTATGGTGGCTTCTATTACCTTCTTCTACTCTTCTTTGCTTGGTTCAGCTATTTTGGTAATTTCCTTCGTATTTATCTGATTTATACATCCAAACTTCTCTTTCCATCGTTTATCCGCCTCCCTCCATGCAGTCTGCCTGATTGTCTCTGAATAGAATATATATGTAAGTTCATTCTTTCACCACTCTCTCTCTCGCCAAGTATCGAATCCACACCTTCTGACCTTTAACCATCAGTGATCATTCAGGTGCTATAGTCTCTATATTCTGTTCTCCCTTTCTTAGATTATTGTTATTTAAATTCTCTCAGTGTTCAGGTTATTTTGATGGGACCGAGCCTCTCCGGGGGTGTTAATTTCCCTTGCCTCACTGAAGAATATGACTACTGTCTATATGTATTGTAAATCACTCTACGTACCTTTTCCTTTCTGAATAATAACTAACTCACACCGTTTCTCCTTCTAGACAAGAATTTCCACTATTCAATAATTCTGGTGAATCATTACCCAAACCACTTCTTGTCCATGAAATAATTATCATCTAAACTACTTGAATACTGCCATTAACATGGCTGCCGCGTATATGCGGCCTCCCTCTCTGGCTCACGTTTCTGGACTACCCGCTAAGAAAAAGCGTGATTCACTAGATTTTATCGTTCACCTCTGTCATGCGCAACATTGTTCGCGCATCTCCATTTCGTACTCTATCTGAACCTTCCCATTTATAATTCTCTTTATTCCTTCCCTTTGACTGTACATCGTTCCCTAACTGCCACATTACAAACACATTTGAAGAGCATATAGTAGCGCTCTCCATGTTGTTTGACAGACTGAGAGCCACTGGATAGACTGCATGTCCAACCAAGTGCTATATCGGTTGTAAGGAGTTGGAATTCTTAGTTCACACTATTTCTACACGTCATATGTCTCCTGACCCAAAGAATATAGAGAAGTTAAAGAAGGCACCCAGACCTCAAACGAAGAAAGATGTGAGATCATTCGTGTCATTATGTGGGTTCTATCAGAAGTACATACCCCACTTTAACTCTCTGTGTGCACCATTAACTAACTTAACTAAGAAAGGACAGCCTGACAAAATCCAATGGAATGCTGATTGTGAAAAAGCTTACACAGAGCTAAAAGCAAAACTCACCAGCAAAGCAATCCTTACGCTACCCGATATCACACAGGAATTTGTATTAAGGACGAACGCTAGCAGTATAGGTATTGGTGCAACTCTCTTGCAGAAATCAAAAGTCCAGCCGGAGGAACTTTTACCAGTCGCCTACGCCAGTAGGAATTTGAATGCAGCTGAGTTGAACTACTCGACCAAAGAGAAAGAATGTTTGGCTCTAATTTGGTCCATCGACAAATTTTCACCTTACCTGTATGGGACACACTTCATTGTCCAAAGCGATCATCAGCCTTTAACATTCTTGGCTACATCTAAAAAGTTAAATTCGAGATTGTTAAGGTGGAGTCTGCTTCTTGCGCCTTATTCCTTTACCGTGAATTACATTTCGGGAAGAGACAATGTAGGAGCTGATTTTTTAAGCCCACACCCTATTACTATGGAAGGACAGACGCAAAAGGATTAACTACAGCAGGGGTTTACACTTCAGCTATGACAGGTCACAGCTAGGAAAGGATGAGGCTATGTCGTGGAACGAGTGTGTGTAACCCCACTACTTTGTTAAATCATTATGTTGGGATACAAATTTGCCCCAGCCAATCAACGAGCACCGTTCACCAGTCGCTGAACCAGAATAATTACAAGAAGTTACGCCAGGAAAAAACTTAAGCCCTGTTTTTTCGGATGTGGGCCGCGGCCATCTTGTTCACGCAATATGGCGGAAGAAAACTGAATAAAATTAGGCTGTACGGGGCATGAGACGAAACCGCAGGCAACCAATCAGCTTGCCCCGCTAGGAACCAACCAAAAGCTTTGCTAACGCATTCATCTGCCTATATAATCGGGCGAAATTTTATGCAAAAGCACGCAACACCAGACACGAAGCCAGAGACACGACCGACTGAAGAAGAAGAGAAGCTGTCAACCCTGATTTATTGCTTACCTGGGTGCATTGAACTGGCAGCCTGCTTCACTAAGTCGAGTCAAAACCTGGCCTGTTTAAATCTTGGAGGGTAAATATAATTTACTATTGGTAGGCAAATAGGCCTACCGCAGATATATAATGTTTGTATTGGTTGTGTCATTTATACTCCCTACACCTGTATATATTTAATATATTTTGGTTCACTATGAACGTATCAGGTTACTGATTGTATCTTGGGGCATTAGGTATAATGGTTGTATTTCCTGATATGATTGATGAAGACGAAGACTAATAGGACTCATGCTTCAATCTATTGTCTCCTATAACTTCAATCTATTGTCTCAGATAACTCCAAACTGAAATATAACCAAAACAGTCCTTGTTAGGACTCACCCTATAGTCTCCTATAACTTCAATCTATTATCTCAGACCAACTGAAATATAACCAAAACAGTCCTTGTTAGGACTCAATCTATTGTCTCACCTAACTTCAGTCTATTGTCTCAGATAATTTCAACCTGAAATATAACCAAAACAGTCCTTGTTAGCACTCAATATATTGTCTCCTATAACTCAATCTATTGTCTCACATAACTTCAGTCTATAACCAACTGAAATATAACCAAAACAGTCCTTGTTAGGACTCAATCTATTGTCTCATCTAACTCCAATCTATTGTCTCCTATAACTCCCACCTGATATATCACCAAACAGTCCTCGTCTCATATACTCCTATCATAAGAACATAACAATATTGTTAGGATATATGTTACCAGCTTGTATAGCACTTGTCAGAGAGGGCCTGGTATATTAAAGGGGGAAGGAAATGGTTGTATCACACCTAGGTGTACATATTATTGGATTTATTCATGTATTGAATTATAATATTGGATGTATTCATATATTGAATTTATATTATTGGATGTATTCATGTATTAAATTTATATTATTGGATGTATCCATGTATTAATTTATCAGAAAGAATGTTTTGCAAGTAGACACCTGTCTTGTCTCGCTATTGCTAACTCATACTGAGCCATGTTGTCATTCATCCTACATGCAGACACCTGAGACACGCTCATTTCACCCACACTAGAAATAGGTGGGCTTGAGGACATAAATTAGCCCCTATTTTTGCTTGTTACAGGTTTTATTCGTGTCATCAAACCTGAGGACGTATGTCGAGTCAATCCAGCTGCCTGAAACTTCGCAGGAGCACAGAGATTGTACCTGAGCTACATCTTTAGTCCCCCCCCCAGTCTTGGGTGGGCTAAAGGAACGATCCACAGCAGGTGGTGTGTCAATCGAACTAAGGAGAACAGAACGTTTTGAGAGATGAGTACACATTAGTACCATTTCCGTCGGCAATTGTGAGCATTTAAGTCAATGAAGAAAACGTGAATTAGCATAGCAAGAGACAATAATAAGATCATAGTGGATAAACTATACGTAATTAATAGCATAGCTAATAATTGTTATAGACGTAATTAACAGCACAGCTGATACCTGTACTATAATTGAATAACAGCACAGCTGATATAATTTTTGTTCATATAATTGGAAAACTTGTTGTAATATATTTATATATCTATATTTGTAAATCATTTGTAAACTTACAAATTCATTACATTCCATTTTTCAACATTCACCCTTCAGCACAAGAGTAGATAGTGTTTATACTAAATAAATAATAAGGAAATTGTATTTGAACGAATTGTCAATTTTATCATTGTTAAGTAAAATCTGTTTCCTTGTTTTTTTAATATCACAGCGGAGGTGGCACTTTATGTCGGTCTCCTCTCTACTATTGTTTCGAGATCAGATCATTCACAGCCGTAACTAATTTGTGATACCAGTAGTCCTCTCAGACACTGGGACTTCACCATTTTCTGCAGAAATTCTATTTCTGTAATTGTCAGTACTATACTGATCTTAAAGCCAAATAAAACCTCACGCCACAGAGTTGAAGATTCTTATTTTTGTGTTGTGTTACGTATCGTAATGTTATTTATTCCGGAGATATTCTCCGTGGCCAAAGTAGACTCTAGGGGCAGTCATACAACACGAAATCAGCATAACTGCACTGAGCGGACCAACACCTCTTTCACAATTTTACAAACATGCAGTTTATTCGTTTTGACAAACAGCTCCATGATAATAGATATATAGGCCCAAAGGCAAAATGCAGTAGTACGTATAAGTCCAGTTCGTTCCCTATCAAACGCTGGTCATTGGCAATCAGTCAAACTTTATTTACTATCGTCACTTGGACATCTTTATGAATAAGCACACATTTCCTTACTAGAATAAGCCAGGGACATCTCAACCTAGTATATTGATGTCCTGGTGATGGAATAATTCAGGAAAAACACTGAATACTACAGGAGCTCAAAACGCACATGTCCGCACACTTCCAAACACAAGCCGCATCTCCATTGCAGACGATCACCTTACTTCTGCTTCAAATTGTTCACGCCTGCCAGTCAACCATCTCAGCATGACGCCACTTCCTTTATTAATAAGTGACGCCGTATCATCATCTCATCTCATCTCAACCCATAACCCGTCATGGGTCGTAGGGGTGCCATGGTGGAAGCATCAACAGACAGGGTCCTCCACTGCTCTCTATTCTCAGCAATGCGTACAAGTGTGGAGAAACCGTGTCCTGCCCATTCTTTGATGTTATCAGCCCAGGATTTTCTTTGCCTTCCTCTTCTCCGTTTACCTTCGACTGTTCCCTGGAGGATCGTTTTCGAAAGGGAGTCATGACGAGTTACATGCCCAAACCAGGCAAGCTTTCGACGTTTCACTATTGACAAAAGTGGTTCTTGATGGCCTGCATAGGTGTTTATCTTCTCTCTAACATAGACATTTGTTTTGTGCTCTTTATAGCAAATGCGCAAAATTCTTCTATAACATTTATGCTCGAAAGCCTGAATCCTTCGCTCCGTATCTGCAGTGAGTGTCCAGCCCTCACACCCATACCGTATAAAATAAACAAAAAAGGAGCCCTGTTAAGCTGCCTATTAAAGTTAGTTGCTTATCCTTTACAGGACGTGGCAATCAACCTCTGCTTTTATTGGCTGTTTTGTGATTTTTCTAGGTGTCGTAAATTTATTTTGAGAGAAAGAGTCTTAGAAAATAGTAGTCCGGTTTAGAGTGTAGAATGATGGTGAAAAGCTCAGTGATAGAAATGTAGAGAGTAAATAGTTGCTTCACAGAGTGCTGGAGGAGAGTAAAGACAGACTTATTTACGACAAATCGTTTCTCTCAATCTACTCTTCAGGCTCATACTGGTCAAACAATTATTTGCCAGTTTCCAGACACACACCTGCTCTCACACCGATTTGGTGCTTCAAACACACAGACGACGTGGATACAACTATCTTAAACAAATAGTGGAAATTTTGGGCTTTGGGTAGTCCAACACAATAACGATTAAGTTTATGTTGTTTATTAAAGTTAAAAAGACAATCACTACAATAGTCCTTTGTTTACAACAAGAATTATCAAAATTACAGAAAAATGCAAATAACAAGGCAGGGAGGGGGTGAAGAAGATTGGTATCGACTAAGCCCGTCCCGCTTATTAGACAAAGATAAACCCAGTCCAAAGATAGATAGTTATCAGGAACGTAGGTAAGTTAACCTAACAGTGAAGTTAATTACTCTGAAAGAGGTGTTTCAAAATTAGGTATAGGTGGTAGAAAAAAATCCTGTTCTTCCCAATTGTTCTTCCCTTTACTAAGCAAAAGAAAAGGAGGGGGGTTTAAAACAAAGTTTATCAAAAACTATCCCACTTAAAGGAACAATGCCGGGAATACAGAAAATGTATTACCCGGTAAGCAAGTTAACAAATGGGTTACAAAAAAAGATTAAATTTCCTGTCATTCATACAAGCGCTAGTAAAGGCCTTCACTCATCTTGCTCTCACTTACCGATTGTGAAAAAATCTGGCACTCCATAGAATAACACAACAGCAGTTACACCTCAAACTAAATGTATGAGTGTTAGTTCAAGTTCCAGCCCCAGATTAGCGGGTAGGCGGTCAGCACATAAAAAGGATCCCGTAATCACTGAAAAATGAATCTGTATTTGTGTCTCTTTTCTTAATAACAGTTTCTATGGGGGGGGGGGGGGGGGGCACGGTCTCTGATACCGGGGTGAGGATGGTGTGGTCTATTTGACTTTGCCGCTGATAATAAAATTCTTACGCGTGCTGATACACTTTATCCGTGAGGTATGGTTTAAGTCCAGGGAGAAAACTAGTCACATCACTGTTCGGTAAATATGTATTCTCTCTCTGTGTCAGTAAACTAACAAAAGTTCGGGCCAGTGTTCTTCTTCCCGTTACAACTTAGTTTGCTTGATGGTGTGTTAAATTTGTCTTTGGGTGTGCTTTCTTTGCTGTAAGTTAGATAGCGGAATTCCAAACATAGAATCGCCTCAAAGATTAAAAATTTACACAGTCTCAACAAGTTCTGAGTCAGGGAGACTCTACACACTGTTTATGCTTTGCTTTGCTTAGATTGATTTGCTTTATTGCTTTCTTAATGCTGGGATCGCACAGGTTACGATCACTCTGTATGAAAGAAAAAAAAGACATGTAATATACCGAAAAACAAATAACCTTCTAAAGCGCGATGAATTTTCCGTTAAGACTATTTTATATACGCTCGCGTATTTAATTATGTATTTAATAAACCACTGCGCGAGTTCTAATGGTTAAAACACACATCTATAAATATAGGACTTAACTAAATTTATTAATTATAAATTCCTTCGCGATTTTAAAAGTGAATTTAAGCATTTAACATCTATTATCTTTTGGAAATAATATAGCAGGTATATCATTACATTTACAACTGGAACTATTGAGATGGTTTAATTTAATAGATTTAAATTAACACAAAATCCAGTGAAATAGAATGAATGAACTAGCCCACTGATCACTTTACACAATATATATATTTTACCGTTTTGCACAGAAATAGAATTCACTGCAAATATGTATAAAATCCAGGGGAAAATCTATAACAAGATTTCAAATATAGCTAGTGCTTCTGTTAAGTTCTGGCCAGCGAGTGATAAAGTGTATTTCTACGTGGTCTGTATATATCTAGAATGAAATGAAAGATGAATGGGACATGAGAAACTTGACACCTTTTTAGATCTCAGGACACTTTTGGGGATCTGACCGCCAGACTAAAGAGAGATGCCGCCCCTGGTCTCTCGTATCTTCGCTCGCTGCTTGCGTTCCGGCTTTCCCCGTTCGCTTTCACTGCGATCGGTTCTGCCCTTGGCACGGAGATGCGAAATACCGGCAGGGAACTTGCGTCGCTCGTCAGGGACCACTACTGTCTTTGATCGTGGCGCTAGTCTTTCCTGAGATCCCCCAGTCTGTGTCTTTGAACGTGGTCGCTGCTATCTGTTTGATTCTGGCGCCGCCCCCTCTGGGCCAAGTTAATGAAAACACTGCATATGATTGCTCAAGAGATGACCATGGGCGTCATTTAATCTCTCCTTAAATCAATGCGATGACCAGAATGGACGGTAGATAAGCTGTCCACATATTAATCAGCAAGCGTGTTGCCAATCTGCGTGGAAAGGTTGCATAGCTAATGAGTCCAGGTGAAAAGAAAAATCCCGTTTGACGAAAGGTTACAATATTTCGGGGGCACTGATGTTATCCAAGGGGTCGTTACGAAGAGTCGTATCATATCATTCAGGGTCGGCTGCGTTCGTCTGTCACACTAGGCAATTTTTTTCATTCAGTAGTTTGCCATTGCTTTCTGAACGGTACGGTGCTGATACCATTTTAAAAAATCCACACAAAGCAATCTGCTACCAAACCGCCTGCAGCAGGTTTCGAACCTGGTATATCTGTATTATGAAACTGCGTTCATATCCATTAGGCCACAGACGCCGACAAGCTGCCTATTACATCGACATAAATGGTATGAATTTTAATCATAACAGTTGGACTGGACTTCATTTTATCATCATCAAATACCATAATTCCCGCCGTAAGGTACTTCGGTCGGTCGGTCTGTCACACTTTGCACAACATATTTTGCGCACTTTTTTCTGTTTTCGAAAGAGTACATTAACGTTCGACCACAGCTAAGGGGGTGCAACTGTGGTTGAAAGTTAGACAATAATTGTATTGTTTCCCCTTAAATGAACTCTCCCGAAAATAGAAAAAGTGCGCAAATGAAGGTGTGCAAGGACAGTTTGATTATGGAAAGCAGCCAACAACACGATTGATAAACATATTTAATACATCCATATAATTTTCACTACAAATATCTTATGACGGTCGCCTGCAATGAAATGACCACAGTAGTAATAGTACCCAATCAGGTTGGGGTTTCTCTGTTCGGGTAAAGGGCAGAATGGTCGCCGAACATAGCGGGGCTTGCAAAATAACAACTTCCAGCATGAGAATGGAGGTAGAGGCAGTTACTGCAGCCAAGGTGGGTATCTGAAACTTGATTAACAAAGACAGTCATTGTGTCAGACTCTCAATCCATGCTTCGAAAGGTTCAAAATGGTTGGCTTCGGCATGAATGCAAAATATTCATAGATGCTTCGAGTCCGCAGGAGCTGATGGAAATTTACTGTCCTGGTCACGCAGGGGTATACGGTAATGAGAGAGCTGACAGACTAGCATCAAGAGCATCCATAGTGGGGACGCTAGATATGGATAAGGCAGACATACTGAGAACAATTAATGATCGCCTGTTTAAGAATGACACTGCAATAAATGAATCATTAAGGTTAAGACTGTTGGAATTTGGCATCAAACGTAAGGCTAGCAGACATGGACGTATGAGAGGATGCATCCGTCGTGAATACAACTAGCGAGCTACAGGAACAGTAAGCATCCACACTCTTCGATATATACTGAGGGAGACTGAGCACCTACGGGTTTGCCCGTAGTGCAATGATGTCGATTCTGTTCAACAATAACAATAACTGTAGATATAATTATATTTTAATTGTGCTTAGGGTTGTTAGTGTAAATCAAATTTCTGAATTCACATTGGCAAGGACCATCAGGTTTGTATTTATCCCACGAGAAGATTCGAGGACCAAAAAGGTAGGATAAATCCATTGTTTCGAATTCATGTAACAGAAACAACACACTATAATTAATAACCCGTCAATGTTGACAGGTTATTGCTAGTTTACTTATAGTTCACAATACAATGCACTCTCCTATATCCTTTCGTTGTCTTATTTTGATATCATTGTCTAATCCACCGATTCTGTCGGTTAATTTTGTCGGACAATATTATTATTGATTATTTGACTTTTACAGTTGTCGGAATTAATTTTAACCAAATTAACATATGTGGAGCGAAGAACGGGTGTTCAATTTTGTGACGCAAAATGACGGCAGGGGGAAGGACGTGTGAATAAATGTGACACAACACAACAAAACGAGTGAGAATCATTTTTATTTCATAAATAATGTCGGAACAAATTAGATTTTCTAATCCCCATCCACATAGTCTACGTTTATCTACAACAGTTAACAAGTCCTTTGTGGACAAATTACATATTGTAATATTTCCTTATTTAAGTAAAATGTAATACATACCTTAAAACACAGATTACAAACTAAATAAACGGTACTGTTGATTAAAAAATAAAACAATACCAAGCTATCACTATCCCGACAACAGGCTGCTGAGATTAAAAAATACGCTAAGTTGCAAAACTGTATTCGGGCTGGTGTAAATGTTTAAATATGGTGTGTGTGTGTGTGTGTGCGTGTGTGTGTGTGTATGTGTGTGGGGGAAAAAAATCAAATGCATTTAGTTGGGTAAGGCAAAGTCTGGACCCTATGTGTAGGTGGGACGTGGCACATGAAAGGGAAAATATCAAATGTTAGCTATTTTTTTTCTTGTTATTGTTGACACCACTAAAGCGCTAGTTGGAAATATTGAACAGAAACAATGACATGTCATTGGGCCGAAGGGCTGAAAGCCCAATTGTTGCTGGTTAAGGAAAAAAAAAAAATCTACACATAGCGGATGCAGTCCAAAAGATCGCGGGGGGGGGGGGGGGGAGTGACTATGAGGAATAAGCTAGCGTGCGCTCTAATAACATTTAAGGTATTGTAACCATACAGCATAAGCTGTATCATAACCGATATTTCAGCTGAGATAATAATATTAATATTTTTGACACCCCCCCCCCTTTTTTTTCCCTCATTGCGTGACGTCATATCTGGAAGGCCCTTTTTCAGGAACGCATAGCAGTAGATGAAAATATATTATATCAGTCTTCATTTAACGCGTATTTGCTCTCATATCCTACAAAAGTTGAAACAAAAGATGTGCCAAGATGAACTTTTTATAACGCGGAATAGTTTCATGAATGAAAAAGGTAACGATCTGTTGGAAGAGCTCAGTACGATCTCTGTTACGAAACAAAAGTGGTGGGAGGTTAAGACATCCATGACGTCACATAAGAAGCGTTATTGGGTTTTTGTGACGAAATTTGACAAAAGGAGAAATTAGATAGAAATGGCAAAAATTGCGTAACGCTATATGTGGATGACCCCACACACGTGAACGTTTATTACTTTCTAAATAACCTTTGTATTTCTTCTTTAGACGTAGGAGAAACAGAAATAATTATGAGTGCTCAGACATGAAATATATCAACTTCGTAGTAAAATTCATTTATGTGAAAGTCAGTAGCAATGAAGACAATCAGCCATTCATAAGACAAGTTAATGAAAGAACATAAAATGTGCAAATTAAAAAAAAAAAAGATTTATGTAATTAAACACAGTTTTTAAAACTGGAAGGTTTACATATACCATTAACGCTTTTTCTTTGAAAGACATATAATTCTTATTCCGGTTCCCCTCAAAGTTTTGTTCACAGCGACATAAATGATAAAGTTTCCAACACTGTTTACACAAACTAAGAACATTTTAACTAACTCCAATACATTTTTCAGCCCAATTTCTTGATCAAGCAGATTAATGCTCGCTACATATGCAATCAGAAACCCAAAACCGCTACACATGATGTACAACAAACACACGCTTATTAAAGTTTTAGTTGTTTTCGAGATAGATTTTTGGGAAATTAGCATGCTTTTTAGATTTCCTCCACCAGATGTCATCTTCCTGCGTCGGTTGGTAATTACATTGACCTGGACACCAATCGCAATACAACCGACGGTTACGAAAACAATGGGTATGAGTCCTGTCATATAGTTAACGATGTCATGAAAAATCGTAAATACTCCGTTTCTTATGTCCTGGTAATAGCGATCAGAATAGATAATAAGCCCAACGGGAATACCCTGTACAGTAACTTGCTTAAATTGCACGTAGAGCACATTCTGGTAAATAACAGCGACAGCACTAAGTAGAAAAAGACAAGTGAGCACAAACAATGTACGTAGCGGCGTCACGATCAACCGGAATTTTAGAGGAAAAAATATGGCAATTATACGCTCTCCTGTGATCAATGCAGGAGTGATCATAGAGCAATAGAGTCCAATATTATGACAGCTGGAAGAAATAATGCACAAGACATATACAATATAGTTAACACTTTCTGAAAATTTGAATCCCGCGGGAACGTTTTCAGTCATAATATACCGAGCAAAATTACATAGACCTGCGAGGAGGAGAATGTCAGATACAGCCAATGCTACAAGGAATATGTTTGAAGATTTCCTGAATCTCTGTCGAGTTAGTACGACAATGCTGGTCAAGTTTCCGACAATCCCCAATATACTAATGCTGGGATATATCACGTAATAAAATACCCATTCTATGTATTCGGCAGTTTCGTCACTGACAAGCACGGAACTTTTAGGTAAGACTGTAACTGTAATCACTAAAGTCGTGTTTGTCGACATCTTTATCTCTATTAAGTTTTAGCCTAGAGATGTCGTCAAGTTCCTTTGTGAGTATGTGATTGTGAAATATTTATAAACTTTGTTATTGATGTAAATTACCACGAACAGAATACAATAGCGCTGCTAATTTCTGTCTCTTAATTTGATGATGAAGTAAATCAGAGACATACTGAAAGCCCTTCAGTATTGTCCAGAAAACAGTCTCGTTCTTGTTATAAATCTAATTTGACCTTCCACGAAAGTTTAGAAATAACTATTATACTTCTTCGTAATGTTGTGCACTCTAAAAAAATTATAACATCAGTTTAAATCTGAACTTTCACATATTTTCTAGAAAACGTTTAGACAATCGTGGTGCTATCTTCATCACGAAGTTTCTTAACGCTTATGTGAATAAGGAACAAACAGAGGTGATATTCTTGTCCAGACATAATCGGCGGCCTTTACATTTCAGTACAAATGATCATAACTACTTGAAAGCGTTTACAGCGCGTTATGGGCGTGTCGATAGTTAAGCCAAAAATTCATTAAAAAAAAATAATATTTAACAAAGATATTTTAAACGGCCTTCTGTTTTATTCTAAAATGTCCATACGTTTATTTCACGTAACTTTTACACTGTTTTACAATGTTTTGACAAAGCGTTCACTTTCATAAAAATTTATTTTTATAAAGTACAATCGTTGTTCTAACCAAAGGCGATCATCATTAGCTTGGAGCTGTGCTTGGAGTTAGAAATTAACACTGAGTCAGAACATTGGAGTATATTCTAGAACACTTATCTCGAAGCACTTCAAGTGTTCCATAATAATAGCTATTACTGAGAAAAGTGGCACGCCATGATTTTCATTAAGCATTTTGGAAGAACGAACTGTGTCACCTTGGTTACCAGAGCGGAACTTCTTAGCGGTGGGAAAATATAAGTAATCAAATGATTCTGAAACAGTCCGCTTTCTATGATAAAAGAAATGAAAGCAATCTTCATGTGTTTCCCGTGTTGAATCTAATAACGTCAGTTGTCAGTAATAAAATATTATGAATAACAAAGTTTCAGGTTATGAAGTCTGAATGACGAAGTCACTATTAATTCACGGGATTTACAATTTTAATAGAAGGAAAAAAAAAACGACAAGAAAGTATACCAGGAGATAATATTGCAGCCATATTAATTTAATAATTTTAGTTCCATTCACAGAAGTTACAACAACGGCCACTTTTTATGGGAAACTTCACAATATTTCCGACCTAGTACAAGGTTGGTGCGGGAAGAGAGAAGTTAAACAAACATTGTTGCACGGGCCAGACAGGGATTCAGATAATTTTTCACCATGCTGCTCATAACATTGACTGTTTCTGATGATTTATTTCTTGTAGTTATGAAGATATATTCTTTGTTACAGTAAATAATTTCAAAAGTCAACGACTACTCAAGGAATTAGGTGATATATTTGGCAGGATTGTAACCGCATAAACTCCATCCAGTCGTTTATGTAATAAGAGACCATCAAAGAATAAAGTTTAGGGAATGACGAGACAAAAGAAGTTGATGTGGATTTCCCACAACGTCGATACTGGGGCCATGCATAGCACAGGGAAAAGGTGGTGGATAAAAGGTTCTGCTGCAGCTACGACATGCAACATGAAC
Source organism: Oreohelix idahoensis (assembly GCA_024509875.1). Classification (NCBI taxonomy): domain Eukaryota; kingdom Metazoa; phylum Mollusca; class Gastropoda; order Stylommatophora; family Oreohelicidae; genus Oreohelix; species Oreohelix idahoensis. The sequence continues at coordinate 221,481 of JAMPIV010011333.1, read as the reverse complement.
AAGCTTTTGGTTTTATATTTCTTAACTATGAAAATAAATGATCCAAAGGATAAGAGCGGAAACAGGAAAGGAACTCGAGAAAAGGAAAAAGCTACATTGAACGGAAAAAAAAATGTTATATCACTATAAAAGATTATCAAATGTTAAGTTCCTTTGATTTAGTTTGGTTTGGTTTGGGTCGAAGGAGTATCTTCAATGCACACGGACTACTAGCCGCGGTAGCATAGTCGTTAGTGCACTGGCTTCCTAGCTCAGTGGTCCATGGTTCGATCCCCAGATGAGGTGGGATTTTTTTAGGCCATAAACGGCTCCTGGGTCGCCCCAGCCCCAGTTGGGTACCAGAGCAACTACTGGGAAGGTTAAGGTGGCCGGCGTGATGCTGACCACATCACCCCTATTGTGCCGATGGACGAGAAAATATGGGCCTAACACCATATTCCCAATATGCCTCAATGGGCGTGTAACGGGATCCTTACACGGACTACTCCATCAGTGCTCCAATCTGCTCCCTTAGATCACACACGGAGGATCTTAGCACAGTGCACTAATTTCGTAGCACCGGCGAGAATCCCAGTATGTGTATATAGGAATCACACATTCTATACATATTGTTGTGGTGGGTAAGTTTCTAATTTTTAAATTTTGCCAGGGCAGCGGCCTGATAGGCCTACTCTTTACGATTTCCAACTGCCGAGGGATTTTTAACATGCGCAACTTGCACACGGGACCTCCTATTTTTTCACCCTTATCCGAGAAGGCTAAGCATCCGATCTCACTACCCAGGAGACCAGAGGGGAGTAAGACATCATTAGGACCACTTGCTCTGAAAAAATATTCCATAAATTATATTTCCTCAACTATAAGGATATGTTCTTTGAAAACAATCAAATATATATTATAGGAATATCAGATTTTGTTAGCGCGGACACAACAAAATGTAATCCTATATATAAAATCGCAGCTTTTTCTGTCAGTACGTAACGCTAAGCGATGCAACTTTTGTTGAACGTTAGACATTAATTGTATTGTTTCCCTTATGAGTACTCTCCCAAAAATAGCAACACTTACCAAAGAAGAATGTGCAAATAACGGTGTGCACACAAATATATTTATAGAATGTGTGATCCCGTATACACACATTGGGATTCTCGCTGCTGCTACGTAGTTCGTGTACTGTGGTGATGCACAGTGGTTTTTAAAATAATTTTGAACAAGTAAAATTGCCTTTAGGTGTTGGTGCTTTTGAATTTAATTCCCGTCTTATGACGGTCTTTCCCACTAGTTACATAATAATTTTCTGGTATAAGAGAATTGGAGACATAAATGAAAGGAACATATTGTCGTAAATTTTTTTTGATAGGAGAATTAAGACTTGGGTTGGTCCCTTCTGAATAGATTGGAATGAGTGATAGTCACAGTGTGAGATAGAAATGACAAAATAGATTTCCACGAGTGAGGTGGTAGAATTGTGATAGAGGCTGTCTCTGAGAGCGAGAAATCTTCTCTCTCTCTCTCTCACCTATCTTCTACGACAGATCTAGAGTAGTCAGACAGTCTAACACATATACATTAAATATATATATATATATATATATATATATATATATATATATATATATATATATATATATATATATATATATATATATATATATCCTCTCACGTGCACGCACATTCAAGTGACGACAGGTAGAAACAGACGTGGGAAACTATAACAAATGATTATATAGATATTTAGAACGAGCTGACCAACATGCTGATTAATTTATTGTTAAGTTTATTTATCATTTGTAAACTTACGTCACAACATGTAAAATTACATCAAGCATATACACAAAAAAAAACAACAACTCATAAACAAAAATCAAGAAATGCTACAACAATGATAGACCCGTTGGTATGATCCTTCCCTCGATGGATAGCCCACAGTCCCGTTAGAAGAAAGTGATCGCCCAAAGAGTCACAGATACATATGATTTAGTCTAAAATTCTTCCCCCTTTAAGGTATGAACAGACTGGATAATCTGATCTAGTATAAGGGAATATATAGATATATATAGTTAGCAATACCTTGCATAAAGAAATGTTATGAAAGCAGAAATGAATGGGTGTCAAAATACCACCATAAAGCGATCGCTCAGTTCAGCATTCGCTCTATTCATTCCACTGTGCTCACGTGCATTTTTCAACAACAACACAAATTATTTTTAGGACTTGCCCATACAGAATCTTCAATGGTAATCTTGGCCAAGAAAACCCCAGGTCCAAAAAAGACGGGTTGAATTCACTACTTCCAGGACCGTTCTCTTGGGAATACTATTGTTTTGGATGTCTGTTTTAGTCACATAAAATTGTCCAGGCACGAGCGTTTATAGCTAGCACAGTGTCAACATCTTAGTTTTCAAACGAATGAGGAATGTCAGGTCGGCAACGTTTTCTCAATATAGGAATTTAGTTGGTAACACCACCACTTGTCAACAGTGTCGGGAAATTTACTGATTGAATTATGTTACTTGCCACCAAAGTGGAAAAATGACTAGAGTTTTCTCAGGAAGAATCAAATCAGGCTCGATGACCCGTTACTTCTTTAACCTCTTAAAGTTCATGTAAAAGTTATACATCAAATCTTTAAGGTAAGAATGTTTGTTGTTTTCTTCACAGATTTAGCTCTTTTACTCAAAACGCTGGCAAAGTTTGGGTACCACAGTTTCACTATATATAAATGGAAAAAACACATATCAAATAATTATACATACTATAACTGATAATTTAAACTACAAGCGTAGCTTGTCTTATCATTTAACCCTTCCCGTGGAATAAGTTATACTTAAAAAAATCATCAATCCTCATGAATTAGGAACACGTGCGTATTCCGTCAACACTCATGAGGCTTCTAGCATTTATAAGTTAGTTTAGAAAAAAATAGTTCTCGTCTGATTATTTAGCAGTAAAATTTAATTCATTGTAGATACATTGTTGTTTAAGCTAGAAATTATAATTTATTCTGCTTTCCACTGAAACACGTCACTAGAAAATAATACAGACTTATGTATTAAGCGGTCTGCACCAAATCTAACTAGTGAAATAAAATAAGCGATTTAACACTTTAAACACTTCACGAAATACTAGATAATATGTATAATATTTTACCTCCACACAGAATTTACAGGCGATCGCACAACTTTGGAATTATATGTTTATATTTATTGGTAGTCTAGAAGTTCGGCAAAATTTTTGCCAAGAACAAACTAAGACTTCGCTATACAGCTTATTCTCTTTGCAAGAAACGTCCTGTCTACTGCGAATTTAGGAGTGAGAATGAAAATCTAGTTTCAAACTCTGGTTATATCTATTACCAGACAAAGAGGTAAACGTTTATTTCGCCAAACCGAAATAATCCCCCTCTCCGTCTATATCACTTACGTAACTAGAAGAGGCTGTCGTAAACTGCCACTTACTGACCGAGAGGGCGCTTGTCAGTTGCGAATCTCAGACAACCCGTCTCCAGTGCAGAAACAGTTATTCACACCTCCCCGAGAAACTCATCCTGAGAACCACAACTGACACTTTGCTTTCTCACACCTTACGCCAACTCTGGCCGTGGAGCGCTACGTGTCATATCACCTGACACTGAGAATCTACCATTGGAAACTACATGTCAGATGCGAACTCCCAGACAAATGTCTGAAACTGCGCGGGGGAGGTGTCAGTTATCGCGCTTTTCCTGAGCGCTCACCGAGAAACTACGATTTGGCAGGTGAGAATGCAGACTATAGGTCGGCCCTATGTCTGATACTAGCCAAATATTCACAGTTATTTCGTCAATCTGCTGCGATTGACCGAATACCTTCTCACGCCAGATCGTCTGGTGAGGGACTGACGCGTTACGTAAGAAGTTTCACGTTTAATCAGCCATTAAATGCGTTTCTAAATGAGAAACGAAACTGGCGAAAGTGAGAATGGGAAAATAGTAATGTATATAGTCGCAAACGAACGAATGCGAAAAACACAGGAAAAAGGTAAAGAGCGACAATAATTAGAGAACACGGGTGGAAGAAAGGAAGATTAAAATATAGAAAATTCAATGAACATAACTCTCCGTGACAGAACGTGCCCCCTTTAAGATATGGAAGCACTCCATGTCTACGTTATGGAATTAAATTTCCTATATCCGTAGCTTTCGGGTGTCTGTCTTCTTCCATCTCATCTTCCCCCTCCATCTCTCACCAATTCCTACTCAAGTCTACTCCCAAAGTTTCCTTTCTCTGGAATGTCTCCCATGCGCGCTTGAAAGAGCGTCCCCGCTTCTGACATTTTCCAAAGATTTCCTGTGATTGCAGTGGAGTTTCCCTGCCATTATCGTCATCTTCGTTAGTTTTGGCGATCGTCAGGAGATGGTCGGAGGTCGGCACTGGTCTTTCCAAGTATCTCTTTAAGAGATTTAAATGGAAAACCGTTTCCTTTCCTTCAATAGAGATCTGGTAGTTAGCCTTAGAAATCTCTTTCAGGACGGTAAACGGCCCTTGCCATCCGATCTTCAGTTGATTGTTTCCGGTAGGGAGTAACACCAAAACTTTCTCTCCTGCTTCCAGTTCTCTCTCTTTCGCGACTTTCCTGTATCGGTTAGCGTGCTTTGTGCGTGCTCGCTTAAAGTTTGTCGTTGCTAGGTCCCATCCTAGTTTCAACCTTTTCTTTAAATCCGATACGTATTTACTGGCTGAGACAACTGTCTCATCAGCCTTCTGGTCTGTCAGCGACCAACGTAAGGTTTCAAGCGGGCCCTTAATGGGTCTGCCGAATAAAAGCGTAGCTGGCAGAAATCATGTGGAAGTATGAGGAGATTCTCTGTAGCCAAATAAAGCTGCCGGAATGCAACAATCCCAATCTTCAGGTTTCACTTGTGCCAGTCTACCTAACATCATGTTGAGGTTTCCGTTAACACGTTCTACAAGCCCATTTCTGGCCAGAGTATAAGGCTTTGTGTAGATGTGTTGGGTCCTCAAGATCTTAACGATCTCATCCATCAACAGGTTTTGGTATGGGGATCCGTTATCCGGCAACACTTGCTGAGGGAATCCCAACCGAGTGAAAATCTGCACGAGGGCTTCTGCGACATGCTTGGCATCTGCGCATGTTAGCGGGATAGCTTCTGCACATAAAGTGCATGTATCGACTAAGGTCAGGATAAACCTGTTCCTTCTTTTAGTCCTTTCTAAGGGCCCTAAAATGTCGATCACAACCCGTTCGAATGGTGTTCCCACTATTGGCATTTCACCCAAAGAGACTGGGGGTGCCCGTTGCTTGGGTGGCACACGTTGGCACTTGGCACAGGATTTGACATACCTGATAATATCAGTGTTTACTCCTGGCCACCAATAATGAGTGGTTATCCGTTGGTTTGTGGCGTTCTGTCCCATATGTCCGCTGAAGGGAAGAGAGTGCCCAATTTCTAGGATTTGGCTTCTGTATTGTTTCGGTACTAGGAGCTGGTTGTAACCTTGGTCAGGCTTGCCCGTTCTGCGATAAAGTACGCCATCCTTAGAAAAAATGTCCCCGTGCTGTCTGGGTTCCTTTGCCATGGGCAGTTTCCTAAAGCAGGGTGCCAAAGTAGGGTCCTTTTGTTGCGCTTCTTTAAGTTCCATGGGTAACAAATTAGGCGCAGGCTCCCGTTCCTTCTTGGTTTGCCCTCTTGTAGTTACTGCTGCCACAAACAGCTCTTCCGGTTTCCCGATACACACGTATCTCCCGCCAAGTATGACTGGGTAGATGGGATCATCCATAACAGCCGCTTTGATCACGCCTCTGACAAACTCAGAGTGGATCTCCACCAGTGCGATGGGAAGCGCTGTAGGAGCATCACTCTTACGAACTCCACAAAGTTGGACGGTCTCTCCTGTCTCTTGACCGGGTTTAACCAGGTTTCTGGCGACAATGCAATCGTACGAAAGACCCGTGTCAAATAAACAAGAAGTTTGAGAACCGTTCATAATAACAGTACCTCGCGTTGAGGGTGTATCCCCAACAGGTTGGGAATCACTGTCAATTATTCCGCCTTGCGAGACTGTTAGCAAGCATCCGATGCGTTTAGGCTCGGTGTGCTCACTCTGATCATTAGTCCCGTGCTCAGGGGTTCTCTTTTTGCCACCTTGACCTTTCTGGCCATGCTGCCATGAAGGGCGGTCGGGTTAATCAGACTGTTTACTGTGGTTGGGGTACTTGTTTTTGTAGAACTTGGATTTTTCAGGAGGGGGGTTTTGAGGTCCAGTTTCTCTGTGGTTATTTTGGTTAGAAGCATGAGAAGCCTGAGAAGATTGGTCTAGCTTATTTTTCCGAAAATGCTCTTCTGTCGGTTTACGTTTTGTGGCCGGTAGTTCAGCCAGCGCATTGTGATATCGCTCAGACTTTTCTAAGATATCTTCAAGCTTTTCTGCACCCTGCTCAGCTAGAAATCTCCGGGTATCAGCAGACAAAGTGTTCTTTATTTGTTCGGTTAAAACAAATTCCTCCAGACCTTCATAGGTAGAGGGAGCTGTGAAAGCTCAAGGCACTTTGTTAGATATCCCTTTAGACGAGATGAGAACTGGTGAAAAGTTTCAGAGCTCTCCTTCCTGCTGTTGCGAAACAATTGCAAAAATTTGCTAGCATTCATTTCGAAGCGCTCCAGTAACGCTTTCTTCAACACATCATAGTTGTCTTTTTGGCTGGTCTCCAGTTTGGCGTAAACATCATACGCCCAACCTTTGAGGGCCTGGGAAAGTTTCATACACCAACGTGACCTCTCTAAACCGTACAGGGTTGCAATTTTCTCAAATTTTTCTAGCCATGTGTCAATCTTCTCATTAGGACAAGGGAAAGATTCAAGAGCAAAGGACATAGCGTTGAGTTGAAGAGATTGAGGGTTAGTTTGATCAGTTAAAGAAGAATGAGGAGAAGACTCTCCATTGCTGGAAGTAGAGGCAGCACCACGGCTTTGGAACTCTAGAGCCTTAAGAGCCAACTCATGCTGTCGTCGTTGCTCATTTTCTCTTTCCAAATGCTGTTTCTCCTTCTCTCTTTCCTCATGCTGTCTTTCCTCTCTCTCCTTCTCATGCTGTCTCTCCACCCTCTCCCTCTCATGCTGTCTCTCCTTATCTCTTTCTCTCTCCCTGCGGATTTCCATTTCCTCGTCCATCTTCCTCTGCTCTTTAGCTTCCGCTGCTTTCCTCTCCGCATCATATCTTTCCAGTTCGTCTCTGACAAACGCTTTCGCTTCCTCTCCTTCCAGTCCCTCCTCTCTCGCTTCATCTCTGAAGAGTTGTCTAAGCTTTGCCCTTTCTGCCATAATAAGTCAGTGGCTGAGACTTAGTCCAGAAAGAAATAGGGAAAAAGGATGCACTGGTTCCTATCACTTACGAGAAAAATACCAAACAAAAGGTGATATACATATAACCTGGGATACCTCCTCCAAAAATAAAGTATCTAACTATCGCTGCTATTAATCGGCAATTAAGCACCTAATGCAGACGACTACGCCAAATAAATGGTAGTTAAGATTACTCACTGAAAAATAAGTTGCTACAGTGGAAACAAAATAATTATTGCAAAAATTTGTAATGAGAAAAAAAAAATCCCTTAATATTTAAATCCACTTTCAAGTTCACCCTGAAGACAGTAAGGTTAAGGGAGGCGATTAATCTGGACAAATAGTCCGAAACGCACTCCTTAGCTTTGCTCAAACACCTACTTCTTCAAAACCCTGTGAATGTTATACACTCACAAAACTTTACCAGCGTTAAGTATTACAAAATCAGTAATTAACAAATATTCCGATAAAATCAACCTGTAAACCAAATGTATAATGCTTTATAATGCTGTGGAAAAACAATTATTAGCCGTGTGGTCAGCCCGCCCATAAAACAGATCGATATGTCTAGGGGATAGTTATTTTTTTAAAAGATACAAAACTCACAAGACATCATACTCTTACTCTATATCAGAATAAAGAATCTTAAAGACGAGCTGATATTTGTCGTCATCGTCTTCCTATTCTAAGTTCAAAATCCCGATAGACGAGCCCACATTTGTCGTAGATTTTTTTGAAAGGAGAATTAAGACTTGGGTTGGTCCCTTCTGAATAGATTGGAATGAGTGATAGTCACAGTGTGAGATAGAAATGACAAAATAGATTTCCACGAGTGAGGTGGTAGAATTGTGATAGAGGCTGTCTCTGAGAGCGAGAAATCTTCTCTCTCTCTCTCTCTCTCTCTCTCTCTCACCTATCTTCTACGACAGATCTAGAGTAGTCAGACAGTCTAACACATATACATTATATATATATATATATATATATATATATATATATATATATATATATATCCACTCACGTGCACGCACATTCAAGTGACGACAGGTAGACACACAGACGTGGGAAACTATAACAAATGATTATATAGATATTTAGAACGAGCTGACCAACATGCTGATTAATTTATTGTTAAGTTTATTTATCATTTGTAAACTTACGTCACAACATGTAAAATTACATCAAGCATATACAAAAAAAAAACTCATAAACAAAAATCAAGAAATGCTACAAGAATGATAGACCCGTTGGTATGATCCTTCCCTCGATGGATAGCCCACAGTCCCGTTAGAAGAAAGTGATCGCCCAAAGAGTCACAGATACATATGATTTAGTCTAAAATTCTTCCACCTTTAAGGTATGAACAGACTGGATACTCTGATATAGTATAAGGGAATATATAGAGATACATAATTAGCAATACCTTGCATAAAGAAATGTTATGACAGCAGAAATGAATGGGTGTCAAAATACCACCATAAAGCGATCGCTCAGTTCAGCATTCGCTCTATTCATTCCACTGTGCTCACGTGCATTTTTCAACAACAACACAAATTATTTTTAGGACTTGCCCATACAGAATCTTCAATGGTAATCTTGGCCAAGAAAACCCCAGGTCCAAAAAGAGACGGGTTGAATTCACTACTTCCAGGACCGTTCTCTTGGGAATATTATTGTTTTGGATGTCTGTTTTAGTCACATAAAATTGTCCAGGCACGAGCGTTTATAGCTAGCACAGTGTCAACATCTTAGTTTTCAAATGAATGAGGAATGTCAGGTCGGCACTTTTTCTCAAAATAGGAATTTAGTTGGTAACACCACCACTTGTCAACAGTGTCGGGAAATTTACTGATTGAATTATGTTACTTGCCACCAAGGCGGAAAAATGACTAGAGTTTTCTCAGGAAGAATCAAATCAGGCTCGATGACCCGTTACTTCTTTAACCTCTTAAAGTTCATGTAAAAGTTATACATCAAATCTTTAAGGTAAGAATGTTTGTTGTTTTCTTCACAGATTTAGCTCTTTAACTCAAAACGCTGGCAAAGTTTGGGTACCACAGTTTCACTATATATAAATGGAAAAAACACATATCAAATAATTATACATACTATAACTGATAATTTAAACTACAAGCATAGCTTGTCTTATCATTTAACCCATTCCCGTGGAATAAGTTATATTTAAAAAAATCATCAATCCTCATGAATTAGGAACACGTGCGTATTCCGTCAACACTCATGAGGCTTCTAGCATTTATAAGTTTAAAAGAATTTATTCTAGAAAATTCTGATTCATATTAGCTACGTTATAATTTATTTGCTTGTTTGACTAGAAAGTTATAATTTCTCGTCTGCTTTCAGACGTCACTAGAATAATTAATACTCTGCACTTATGTATTAAGCGCTCTGCACCAAATCTAACTTGTGAAATAAAATAAGCAATTTAACACTTTAAACACTTCACGAAATACTAGATAATATGTATAATATTTTACCTCCACACAGAATTTACAGGCGATCGCACAACTTTGGAATTATATGCTTATATTTATTGGTAGTCTAGAAGTTCGGCAAAATTTTTGCCAAGAACAAACTAAGACTTCGCTATACAGCTTATTCTCTTTGCACGAAACGTCCTGTCTACTGCGAATTTAGGAGTGAGAATGAAAATCTAGTTTCAAACTCTGGTTATATCTATTACCAGACAAAGAGGTAAACGTTTATTTCGCCAAACCGAAATAATCCCCCTCTCCGTCTATATTACTTACGTAACTAGAAGAGGCTGTCGTAAACTGCCACTTACTGACCGAGAGGGCGCGTGTCAGTTGCGAATCTCAGACAACCCGTCTCCAGTGCAGAAACAGTTATTCACACCTCCCCGAGAAACTCATCCTGAGAACCACAGCTGACACTTTGCTTTCTCGCACCTTACGCCAACTCTGGCCGTGGAGCGCTACGTGTCATATCACCTGACACTGAGAATCTACCATTGGAAACTACATGTCAGATGCGAACTCCCAGACAAATGTCTGAAACTGCGCGGGGGAGGTGTCAGTTATCGCGCTTTTCCTGAGCGCTCACCGAGAAACTACAATTTGACAGGTGAGAATGCAGACTATAGGTCGGCCCTATGTCTGATACTAGCCAAATATTCACAGTTATTTCGTCAATCTGCTGCGATTGACCGAATGCCTTCTCACGCCAAATCGTCTGGTGAGGGACTGACGCGTTACGTAAGAAGTTTCACGTTTAATCAGCCATTAAATGCGTTTCTAAATGAGAAACGAAACTGGCGAAAGTGAGAATGGGAAAATAGTAATGTATATAGTCGCAAACGAACGAATGCGAAAAACACAGGAAAAAGGTAAAGAGCGACAATAATTAGAGAACACGGGTGGAAGAAAGGAAAAGGAAAATATAGAAAATTCAATGAACATAACTCTCCGTTACAGATATAAGGAGGGGAAACCCGAGGCCTGTAAACAGTAAATAAATAAACAAACAACACACAAAGGTATGATCAGGCACTCAGTGGGAAAATAAAGAAGTAGAAGACCAGACAACAGAAAAACAACAGAAGTGATAGGCTATATAATTAGTCTGGGTCGTCCTATGGTGCATATCCGGGTCGCGTGGGACTTCGTGCTAGACCTCTGTCGGTGAAGCATTATTTTTGTAATGCTTAGCTGGCAGAGTGGATAGTGACGATTCGCTCCCGTGGCTAGGCGGTGGGTGCCGTTCTGAAGGTCCTGGTTCGATCCCGGTAAGCCTATCACTTCTGTTGTTTTTCTGTTGTCTGGTCTTCTACTTCTTTATTTTCCCACTGAGTGCCTGATCATACCTTTGTGTGTTGTTTGTTTATTTATTAAATGAAAGGAATCAAGATGTGGAAAGACCATGAGCCGAATGCCCAGCAGAGGAAGATTGGGTATAAGTTTGGTTCAGGACTATGCTCCTAGTGGAGCAGAAGAGTAAGGATAATGATGATGAACCTGAAGTATTCTCCAGAAATGGGTAGAAGGCGTTATATTAAGTAAGCTTCATTCTTCTCAAAGAAAACAAAACCAATGGAATATCCGATACGTATCTGAGAGGATTATTTATTCCGGCTGGAAGAAAAGGGAAACTAGGAAAAGAACACCACCCACATACACATATATGTTCTACTCAGTGACAACTTCAGCAACAAGGATAACAATAATATGTTTGATAAACTGCCGTATACCGTTTAAAAAACAAACCAAAAAAAAAAAAAAGAATGCAATGATGAGTCATTTTATTAGGACACAACGAACACGCAGATACAGATGAATCGCTTGAGTGGAATCTTGATATATACATTAATAAGAATTCAAATATCAACCACAATTGATAGCAAAAGCGAGAGGAGGAACTGCAAGAAGCTGAAGGAGGTGCAGCATATAGTCCTGGAGGATTTTAATTATATTCAGCCCCACAGAATGGAGTATATTGGACAAGACAAGGCACTCGGTGAGTAAAATGCATTTTTCTTAAAACTAACATTTTATTAACCAAAATATGTATTACTAACAAACTATCTAATAGATCAAGCTAAAATTTGGCATGCATGTAGTACACATATATACCTTTAAATTGTCACATGCTTTTTTGATATTTTGGTAATTTGCTTTGATATTTTTTTTTAAATATATTTTTTTCATTTTTTTCATACAAATAAAGTGCATTTGTTTTTTAAATCATTAAAAATAGAATTTTAAACTTATCAAAAAAAAAGCATGTGACAAATTGTTTTATTTGTCAGTCACAACATGTGTTTGCAATTTGATAAAGTTTGGTCAATGGGAAACATAAGTTTTTAGCTCTCGAAAAGTGATGAAAATCCAATGTGGCGGATGTCTTTTTTTGGTTACCATGGAAACCACATGTTTTTTAACAAAATAAACTGTGGAATTTGGTTCATGGACATACACTGTGTCTATTGAGCACATAAAAAGTTTGAAAATGTTATTAGAACAAAAGTTAGTTTTCACTGTAGTTCAGCCCCTTAAAAACTGTGCTGAGTATGGAGTACATCACCAACGGCTTCTAATGACACAAACAAATCACATTTAAATATAGATCATATAATCCAGATCAGATATTCACGAGTAGATCTTTTACTTACTCATTTATCAAAGAGGAAAGATATTACAGCTGTCACAGAGATTATCAAAAATACAACTCAGACAGAGTCTATCGACCTGCTGTTGCTTATGATTGAGTAATAAAACAATTTTAAAACTTACGGATATGACGGGACGACCTGTTTTCATGATAAACAAAGGGATCTAAATAAGCCACATATAAAAGGGAATGTACACAGAGGAATGATATCTCAATGCACACTCTAGAAAAGTGATTACAAACATGTGTTTCGTTATTGTGCACTAGACCAACTGTGATGTGTGTCGCGAAACTACAATTTCTAATTTTTAACGAAATGCAGAAGGGATATTGCAAATCTTAGGACTCTGTAACAAAATCTTTATTTGTCTTGTAAAGTGCATTGCCACTTTAAAAAATTATAATTCTGATCTAATAGAAGATAAATTCAGCACTGAAATAGCATGGCATACAATCTAAAAAAACCTCACCCAATAGTGCAAGCATGTCCAAACTTTTCCATGGCAGATTTTCGGGGAGATGTCAGGAACATTGAGCTGACTACTACCTTTACTAGGGTCATTAATGTGGAAGTCTGAGGGCGAAAGAGAAAGAAGAAGAAGTAATATCCTAATTTTCTTAGTGTCTTGTCCCGTACGGATATTTGATATGCATTTGTTAAAATCATCTCTGCCAATTCTATGTTACGTTCTATTTTAGATTGAATTACTGACAATGAGTTTGTTAAAACCGTCTTTTTCTTAGATGGACAGATAAATAATTTCTAGTGTTCTAGAGTCCCCACCATCTCAGCTGTGACTGTATACGTATTTTCTGTGGGACTTTTGTGGCCGGGTAGGGAATTGGGGGTTGCTGTTTATATCGAGAGTGTTAGATGTAGAACTAGCTAGACTGCTAGAGTTGGAAATTGCTCTCTTGCAGTCTTACAGGATTTAACCAGGTTCGGGGACTATCCTCTAAGGTGTTGTAGTTTGTGAGCTGTTAGTAAGAATTTATAAGTTTCTCAACAGACATTCCCTCCTTCCATTCATGGTTAAGGCTTAGCAATCAATTGACGACCTCTCTTTAGTGTCAACGTTTTGTTTAATGATTATAACGTATGTACATGATGGCGTGAAGTTACAAACATGTATTTTTCATTCATTATACAAAATGCAAGATGCTCTCAATAATCTAGCATGGGGAATCGACATTGTATGAATCAGGCTTATTCAACTCTTGTCCACATTTTCTTTCCAAATACCAGTTTGCGTTGATCCAAGTACATATAAGCAGTTCTACTTCGGACAGATTAATTCATTGTTCTAAATGGGTTACGTTATATGCTCATGTTCTGCAATTTATCAATTGGTGCTTATACAGGGCAAATTTCATCATCTCTGCATTTTACTCATAGGTGCAACCTGCAGCCATGAATTCCTTTCTACATGATCAAGGGCTATCTTTCCTTGATATGGATGTCGTGAGAAATTCTAATCCACATATATAAATTAAAAGTAAATGTAAAGCCTAACAAATAAATTCTATAAAAGGAAGAAGAATGGTAAAGAACAGTGCTGTCACAATGACTGTACTCGAAATCCCCCTTGTGTTCTCCTGCGTCTGCAAATTGTAACGTTTCACGTTGATAGTAAAGCCTTCTGCAGTATACACGCGTTTCCCAAACACACTAAAAAGTGTACTCCATTTCTAAGAAAAACCTTGAAATTCGCAAGTTGACCTAGAATTAAAATTCCATTCATGTCTTTTTCTACACTATGTTACCAAAAACAAAAGACAGATGGACTAAAGATAGAAAGAAGGGAGAGGCAGAAAGCAGGCACAGGCAATACTAACACGAGTCGCGCGATACACAATTACTACCATCACGCGTGTAAGGCCACAAGCACTAGCTTTTTTTCAAATCGACAGTGATAAAAACATCAGAATCGCTCAGTGAAAGAATTTTAAACCACCATTGTACGGAAATAGGCCACAAGTTACATTTGAATTGATTGGATGGAATGATATGTAAGGCTAAACACGATTAGTCGGACTATACATGCTATCTTTTGTTGTCAAGGGAGACGGAAGTAAGAGTACTTTTTTTCAAACGATTGGGTAGAGATGGCCTGATTGGTTAGGTCGGTTAATATAGTTAATTGATAGCGTTAGTTCGAGACCACTAGTTCAAATAAGCTTGATAAAGCAACAGTGCGTTGAAGCCAGCTCATATTTTTGCTAAATAAAAGCCTGGAACATAAGCAGATGGGAATTTGTGCCAGTATTTGTGCCTACATTCATTGCTAGTCAACGTATCTGTGTTTATTTCCTTGAATTGTGGTAGGTTGAAATATTTGATCTCTTTTTAATGAAAATTGAATGTACATTGATAATTTATGTCTGTATATATGTGCAGTTCAGTAGCGAACATGAGACAAGGCCTATATCTATATATATATATTGCTCCAACCTGAACAGAAGGTGTCGGAGAAAAGTCAAACTACATGGAATTACCACATAGTACACTGACACCTACCTTATGACATGGAAGGACTTATAGCTGAAAGTGCAGAGGCGTAGTAACCATTAGGGAGGTTAATACTGGAGTAAACTGCTTCAGAAGAAGATAGCAGTTAAACTAAAGCTCTGAACTCTGTGTTTGTGATGTATTGTGCTCAGTCTAGCCAGATAGTATAAATTAGTTCTGAAGTAGGAGGTACATCCTTCTTGTTTCAGGGACTGTGGTCCTAGTATTGAAGCCGCACCTGGTCTGAGCGTTTGCTGAATCCAGAGGCTGACAGCATACTCTTGGGTCCCTATAGTAACCAGTGAGGTGTCTTCAGAAACAGTGAATAGTCGAGCAGAGGAGTCCTTGCCTGCCGCCATCACGAAAGTTAAGCCCACTGTGGCCAAAAGAGCTCAACACTATGTACCCCTCTTAAATGACACTAACTTAATTAAAGAGGGGCAATTAATTGTTTTAATGTTCGGAACTGAGACCATCTCCAATACTAGTTCCAACATACACAAGCACATGCAGTCATGATGTCTAATAAGAATCTATCTTGAAGAACAAAACCAGTATTACCTCATATTACCACATCACAACTCACACACATAGAATACTAATATTGTATGTCAATGCAAAGACCACATTTATATCTGTGTACATAATATTTGAAATTACATGTTATTATATTGCCTGGTTCACTGTGTAGTTGAATCAGGATCACTATTGTAGAGAAAATCAATACATATGTACATATCTGAAATTTATCATTGAATCTTTTAAGATAGTCTTCTAGAGTGTTGACTGTTTGTGAGTGTCACAGTATTGTCAAGTGTGGTGGAAAAATTAAATTGTTTATCTGTTGTTGTTGTGGTGACTTACACTTCATCATTTGCATAACCCTAGACATATAACGTTGCCAACACAATATTCCAGAATAATTCTGACTGAGATATAAATATGTGGCAGTAAGTAAGGTTATCTGTAAAACACTACACATATTAGATACAGATACCTTCACAGCTGATCTCAGTCAGTACACTAAGTCCCTATAAATATTTATATCATCCCAATTTACCACATATATTGGGGTCTCGCTCTTGGGATTTTGAATCTCTTACTAGTATAAATATTGGGGGTAATTCACTTCAGGGAATATACAAAGTTAAAAGGTATCCTTGGGTGGAATTAAATAAGGTTGAGCTCTTGGTGCCTGTTTTGTCTATTGGATATATAATTACAGATTATATTGTTTAGTTAGATATTTTATTTAATTACCTGATATAAAATGGCGGACCTGGCCAAATTTCGATCTGCTGCTGTACAGACTGCGAAAGAGTTAGGCATGGACGGGCAAATTATTATTGCTTATGTCACTGCTGAATGTGACAAATATATTGAACGGGAAGAAAGAAGATTAGAAAAAGAGGCCGAAAGAAAATTAGAATCTGAAAGATTGGCCGAAGATAAGAGAATAGAGGCTGAAAAAGAGATTAAGAGGTTGCAGATTGAGGCTGACAAAGAGGCTAAAGCATTGGAGGCTGATAGGGAGATTAAGAGGCTCCAATTAGAAGAACAAAAGGCAGAAAGGGAAGAGAAGAGATTAGCTGCAGAAAGGGAAGCAGAAGAAAGAAGATTGACTGCAGAGAGGGAAGCAGAAAGGGAAGAGAAGAGATTAGCTGCAGAAAGGGAAGCAGAAGAAAGAAGATTGACTGCAGAGAGGGAAGCAGAAAAGGAGGAGAAGAGATTACAAAGGGAACATGAGTTACGACTAAGGGAGTTTGAGTTTCAGGGCCATGCTCCTGAAAATGGTGCCAGTCCCTTTGCCTCTGATGCTACTGCTACTCAGGGAGCCTCAACCTCAGCTATGAACTTTCATTTAGATCATTTTGTTGAGAAAGACGATGATATTGAGAGCTATATAAATAGATACGAATTATTAGCTACCACATATGGGTTAGAGAGAGAAAGGTGGAGCTTAAAGTTATCTCAAGGACTTCGTGGGGCAGCTTATGAAGTTTTTGCCAAAATGCACAGAGATGATCAGGAAAATTATGACATGCTAAAGCAGGCTCTTTTGTTAAGATATGAGAAGAACGCAGAATTTTACAGAAAAAAATTTAGGAATGCTAAACTACTGTCAGGTGAAACCTATCACCAGTTCTCTGCACGGATAGAGACATACTTGGAGAAATGGACTTCTCTGGGGAAAACCCAAGATCTTAAGGAAATGATCCTTATAGAACAATTAAGAGAGTCCATGGCTCCAGACCTGAGAAAGTTTCTCATGGAACAAGGTGCAGAGAGACTGGGTGAGTTGCTAAATGTTGCAGAAAGGTATCAAGCGGCCCAAGCAGAAGTATCAGGTAATAAAAAGAAACAGGTGGATAATTTTAGGGCACCACAGAACTTTAATAAATTTGATCATAGGGATCAAAACAAAGGTAAGCACCAATTTGATAGGCCACGGTATGAAAATAAAAATAAAAACCCACAATTCGATGAAAGGAAATATGATGAAAGAAAATCCTTCAACCAAGGGAAAAGGTGGTGTAAGAATTGTAAGATGAACAATCATGACACTGACCATTGTAGAAGGAAACCTCCTCATTGTGCCGCTATGACATCGGGGAAAAAGGAAAAAAAGGTCAAACCTGCAGAACTACAGGAACCATACCACCCCCCAGTGTGTGAAGATGTCATCTGTAATGGTGTCACTATAAGATGTTTATATGATACCGGTTTAGATTACGATTCCGTTGTGAGTTCTCACCTGGTGCAGGCGGATCAATACACCACAGAAACAGTGGAGATTCAAACTGCAACCAAGGATGTAGCTACCATGACACTTCCCGTCGCCCGGATAAAGGTGAAAACGCGATATGTGGAAGGAATCATAAAAGCAGCAGTGATAAATGAGCCAATCTACCCTCTGATATTGGGGTGTAGATATGTCTTCTTGGGGAATCCCAAGAGACCTGTGATATTGGCAACAGTGCAGACCAGATCACAGTCTAAAAAGGAGGAGGAAAATCCAATAAATACTCATCCAGATGAGATGAGGAAGGTACAGGCGGAAGACAAAACACTCAAGCCGTGTTTCAAGAAGTTGCCCAAATCACATACACCTCCAGGCAAGGGAGAATTCTATATGAAGAACAAACTGATTTATAGGAAGGCTGGATCTGAATCCAATGGTCACGAACAGCTGGTCCTTCCCACTTCATATAGGACTAAAGTGTTGGAACTAGGGCACGCGATTCCCTTCAGTGGTCATATGGGGATCAGCGCAACAGGACAGCGAATAGCTTGTCACTATTTCTGGCCAGGAATAACTGAAGATATCAAACGATATGTAAAATCCTGTCCAGAGTGCCAACGAGTAGCACCTAAGCATTGGACTGCACCAGCAACTCTGGGAGAAATGCCCATAGTGGGAACACCCTTTGAGAGAGTTGCCGTGGATCTTGTGGGACCTCTCTCTCGAACTAAGAGAAGGAACAGCTACATTCTGACTCTGGTGGACACTTGTTCTATGTGGGGAGAGGCGGTAGCCCTGTCATCGATTGATTCTAAACATGTGGCAGAGGCATTACTCACAATTTTCACAAGGTTAGGTTTTCCCAATCAAATCTTGACTGATAATGGCTCTCAGTTCAAGGGGAAACTAACTGAAGAAATTTTCAGGATCTTCCAGGCCAAACACTATCATTGTAGTGTGTATCATCCCCAAGGGAACGGCCAAGTGGAACGGTTTAATGGCACCTTGATGTCAATCCTGAGAAAGTTGGCACACGAAAAACCAGATACATGGGACCAGTACCTTCACGCCGCCCTCTTTGCTTATCGGGAGGTACCCCATAGTTCAACCGGTATGGCCCCGGCAACATTATTGTTTGGAAGGCCAATAAAAGGTCCACTTGAAGCTCTGTTACGAACGTGGACGGATGAAAAGGCAGAGGAAAATATTACATCCTCATACCAATATGTGAATGAGCTGACTGTAGCGTGCATATTTTGACGCACATTTTACAAAAATCGATATGGCTATTTAATATGGGAAAAATATAGACATTCATTCATTTGTGTATGAAAATGCTGTCTATGGTAAAAGCGAGATAATCCATGTTTGATTCACACTTTTGATTATAGGAGTAATCGTTCTGGATATTGATCCAGCGCAAGGATATTGCGCTTGCGTTTGTACTTATTTTTTAGGGCCAGAAAATATATTAATTTGCTTATTGTGTTTATGGCCTGAATTCATATGTATTACATATTATTAGTACAAGTAGAATCAGTCCTATATTGTATATTTTGGATTGGTAGGAGGGACTAGATTCTTGTATTCCGGTCTAGCGGAAGTATGAGTTGTCTTGACAAGTCGTGATGAGTTCCGATGTACCGCTTACAAATGGCGAGGTACGTTTTTCTAGAGCTGGTCCTTTCGTCAAAAAAAAATTTCTTACAAAGTGGTTTTCCTTCTGAAGGAGATGGTGTCTCTACGATAGTTTGTGTTAGAGACTCTCCTTATGTCAGTATATAGATGATTCGGACTCCAGGTAAACCCAGCTCCTATTTTTGATGATCTCTCGTCGGTTAGGCCTAGCTTGACTTTTGTGCTTCGCTATGCTAGTGTCGTGTTTTGTATCGACGAAGATGACAGATTTTCCTGCAGCGGTTATGGCTACGTGAACTAACCTGATCACCGTAGAGCTGTATGGAAACATTTATGAAATCCTTTATATACCCATTGTAAATTAACTCTGGCTTATATTCTCCTTCCTATGAATGAGTGAACGACAACTCAGGGAGGTAGCCATGTTGGATTTCGGTCATCATATGTTTTGATCACTGCCAAGAGAACAGATTATTTATCTTATTATCGGACAGTGACAGCGAGATCTCAATCCTGCTAGAAACCCCCCTTCGTGGTTTCATAATATATGCTACAAACTATGGACGTCAAGTAACTTTAGTTATTTATCGATTCGCCTTCACTGACGCGTTTAGTCAGATAGGGGAATGTGGCCATAATGTATCATGACATTGAACTTTTGATGTACTGCCCATTATTTCTGAATGTGTCATGACTTCAGATCTGCTATGTATACCTACAAATTGATATGTCAACAAACCATGATGTACTCGTATGTCCCAGTGTGTACGTCTGAATAAATTGAGTAAACTAAGATTCCAGCAGTCTGCATTGGTGCCTTGTAGACAAGCGTATGAGTGGTTATATTGGTCAGCACACGAACAGTACACCATTCGCGGTAATCACACTCTACACTTCTACTTCATACATCCACCATCCTGCGTCGGCTGAAGTGACCAAGTTTAGGGCCTGCTTCCCCTGGAGCCTTTGCCTTCCCTAACTCAGGACTAGGGTGAGTTACCCATTTACAGCTGGGTAGACTGGAGCATGCCTGATCTCAACAACACACCACTCTTCCTTACAGAGCATCCAGTGTGTGTGTGAAAGCAACTTGACAGACTGAAACTTTACACTTACCACTCGTTTAAAAACTGGCTGGAAACTTGCCAATGAAAATTTGAAACAAGCCAGGAAGAAACATGCTGCTTATTATAACAGGAAGGCAAAAGACAGAGATTTGGCTGTGGGAGAGAAGGTACTGCTTCTTTTGCCTGGGAGTCAGAATAAGTTACAGATTGGATGGCAAGGGCCATATACAGTTCTAGAGAAGGTGTCTAGAACAAATTATAAGATAGATAAGAAGGGGAAAGAAAAAATCTATCATGTGAATCTCCTGAAGAAATATTTGGAAAGAGAAAATCAGGAAGAGACACACTTGTTGACCTTGTCTATCGCCATGGAGATGAAGAAGGAACCACTTTCATCATTTGAATATCCATTACACCCCTGTGAGACAGCGGCACAGGTGAAAATCAGTACACATTTAACGGAAAACTCAGAAAGAGAGAGTGCAACAGGTTCTAGATAATCATACAGAGGTGTTAACAGATCGACCGGGGCATACAAACTTATTGGAATATGATATGAAACTGATAGACCCCACACCTGTCTGTATGAAGCCTTATTCGATTCCTTTTGCTAAGGAAAAAGCTTTGAAGGAAGAGATAGACTATTTGTTGAAGGAAGGAATTATTTCACACAGTGAATCTTCGTATAGTTCCAGTGTTGTACTTTTAAGGAAACCCTCTGGAGAACATAGACTCTGTATAGATTACAGGAGACTGAATGCTATTACAGAAGGACAGGTGGATCCATTGCCGGATACAAATCAGTTGTTTGCCAGACTAAATAAAGCTAAGTATTTCTCAAAGGTGGATTTGAGTAAAGGATACTATCAAATTCCAGTAAAGCCTGAGGTTAGACCACATCTAGCTTTTAGTACCTCAGAAGGACACTATGAGTTTAACAGATTGCCCTTTGGATTGAAGAATGCACCTAGTGTATTCTCTAGAATGATGAGAAAATTATTGGACCCTCTGAATAACCCATGCATTACAAATTTCATGGATGATATCCTTATAGCAACAGAAACATTTGAGGAACACATTGACTCTCTGAACATGCTGTTTAATCGACTTAGGGAAGCGAATTTAACAGCCCGACCAACCAAATGTTGCGTTGGATGTAAAGAATTGGAATTTTTGGGACACACAGTTTATCAGGGAAACATGACCCCTGACCCAAAAAATTTAGAGAAACTAAAGAAAGCCCCGAGGCCACAAACCAAGAAAGACGTGAGATCCTTTGTCTCATTATGTGGTTTCTACCAAAAATATATCAAAAACTTTAATTCCATATGTGCACCGTTAACGGAGTTGACACGTAAAGGACACCCAGATCGAATTACATGGACACCACAATGTGAAATGGCTTACCAAGAATTGAAGGAAAAGCTCACAAGTAAACCTATTTTGAAACTACCTGACTTAAGTCAGGAATTTGTAGTAAGGACTGATGCCAATAATATTGGGTTAGGTGCAACTCTGCTACAGAAATCAGATGCATTGGATGGGGAATTAAGCCCAGTGGCATATGCTAGCAGAAAGTTGAATAAAGCTGAAACCAACTACTCAACTAGCGAAAAAGAATGTCTTGCAGTAATATGGGCGATAAAGAAATTCAATATTTATCTGTATGGGAAGGCATTTAAGTTGCAAACGGATCACAAACCCTTGTCGTTTCTAGCACAAGCTAGGCATGAGAACACTAGATTACTCCGTTGGTCATTATTGCTACAGCCATTTGAGTTTAGCATAGAGTATATAAGTGGAAAAACAAATCTGGGAGCGGATTTTTTAAGCCGCCATCCGTGTGATGAGAATCACCGTAAGCCCCAGAAATAATAATAAATTTCTCTATGTGTATATAGAATTATAGACTGACATATAACGTCTGTTTTAAGAGGGGAGGATTTGTCGTGAGAAATTCTAATCCACATATATAAATTAAAAGTAAATGTAAAGCCTAACAAATAAATTCTATAAAAGGAAGAAGAATGGTAAAGAACAGTGCTGTCACAATGACTGTACTCGAAATCCCCCTTGTGTTCTCCTGCGTCTGCAAATTGTAACTTTCACGTTGATAGTAAAGCCTTCTGCAGTATACACGCGTTTCCCAAACACACTAAAAAGTGTACTCCATTTCTAAGAAAAACCTTGAAATACGCAAGTTGACCTAGAATTAAAATTCCATTCATGTCTTTTTCTACACTATGTTACCAAAAACAAAAGACAGATGGACTAAAGATAGAAAAAAGGGAGAGGCAGAAAGCAGGCACAGGCAATACTAACACGAGTCGCGCGATACACAATTACTACCATCACGCGTGTAAGGCCACAAGCACTAGTTTTTTTTTCAAATCGACAGTGATAAAACATCAGAATCGCTCAGTGAAAGAATTTTAAACCACCATTGTACGGAAATAGGCCACAAGTTACATTTGAATTGATTGGATGGAATGATATGTAAGGCTAAACACGATTAGTCGGACTATACATGCTATCTTTTGTTGTCAAGGGAGACGGAAGTAAGAGTACTTTTTTTCAAACGATTGGGTAGAGATGGCCTGATTGGTTAGGTCGGTTAATATAGTTAATTGATAGCGTTAGTTCGAGACCACTAGTTCAAATAAGCTTGATAAAGCAACAGTGCGTTGAAGCCAGCTCATATTTTTGCTAAATAAAAGCCTGGAACATAAGCAGATGGGAATTTGTGCCAGTATTTGTGCCTACATTCATTGCTAGTCAACGTATCTGTGTTTATTTCCTTGAATTGTGGTAGGTTGAAATATTTGATCTCTTTTTAATGAAAATTGAATGTACATTGATAATTTATGTCTGTATATATGTGCAGTTCAGTAGCGAACATGAGACAAGGCCTATATCTATATATATATATTGCTCCAACCTGAACAGAAGGTGTCGGAGAAAAGTCAAACTACATGGAATTACCACATAGTACACTGACACCTACCTTATGACATGGAAGGACTTATAGCTGAAAGTGCAGAGGCGTAGTAACCATTAGGGAGGTTAATACTGGAGTAAACTGCTTCAGAAGAAGATAGCAGTTAAACTAAAGCTCTGAACTCTGTGTTTGTGATGTATTGTGCTCAGTCTAGCCAGATAGTATAAATTAGTTCTGAAGTAGGAGGTACATCCTTCTTGTTTCAGGGACTGTGGTCCTAGTATTGAAGCCGCACCTGGTCTGAGCGTTTGCTGAATCCAGAGGCTGACAGCATACTCTTGGGTCCCTATAGTAACCAGTGAGGTGTCTTCAGAAACAGTGAATAGTCGAGCAGAGGAGTCCTTGCCTGCCGCCATCACGAAAGTTAAGCCCACTGTGGCCAAAAGAGCTCAACACTATGTACCCCTCTTAAATGACACTAACTTAATTAAAGAGGGGCAATTAATTGTTTTAATGTTCGGAACTGAGACCATCTCCAATACTAGTTCCAACATACACAAGCACATGCAGTCATGATGTCTAATAAGAATCTATCTTGAAGAACAAAACCAGTATTACCTCATATTACCACATCACAACTCACACACATAGAATACTAATATTGTATGTCAATGCAAAGACCACATTTATATCTGTGTACATAATATTTGAAATTACATGTTATTATATTGCCTGGTTCACTGTGTAGTTGAATCAGGATCACTATTGTAGAGAAAATCAATACATATGTACATATCTGAAATTTATCATTGAATCTTTTAAGATAGTCTTCTAGAGTGTTGACTGTTTGTGAGTGTCACAGTATTGTCGAGTGTGGTGGAAAAATTAAATTGTTTATCTGTTGTTGTTGTGGTGACTTACACTTCATCATTTGCATAACCCTAGACATATAACGTTGCCAACACAATATTCCAGAATAATTCTGACTGAGATATAAATATGTGGCAGTAAGTAAGGTTATCTGTAAAACACTACACATATTAGATACAGATACCTTCACAGCTGATCTCAGTCAGTACACTAAGTCCCTATAAATATTTATATCATCCCAATTTACCACAATGGAAATATAATAGGAAATGTTATCACTCTAGTTACAGATTTCCTGGTGAGAAATAAATGCACAATGCAAACAGGGCATTCCTAAATTTGGAAAAACTTCCTTTATATTAGATTGAAATCCTCAAAATCTGCAGCATAAGAAAATATGCGTCTGTCTCTTAGACTTATAAATCTGCAACTGACTTTTCAGCCGGGACTTGACACGCTTTCATTCAGCTCAAAATCTAGGTCAGCGTTGCTTCCTCCCTTTATTCATCTCACGATTGGATAAAAAAAGTAATCTACGCTTTTCCCATCTTATAGTCCGTTCCTATGATTAAATTTTAACTAACTTCTGTCAATTAAGCTATGGTCTGTATTTGTTATAAAGGAAAATTCCTAAAATGACGCATTCCCTGTCACATATAGATCCCGGGGCTTCGCAAATGTATCCCGTAGGGAGACATTTGAGTACTATCAATAACAAAAATTCATCCCCAAAAATTTTCTAAGTCCAAAAATATTAAAAAATTTTTTTTTTCAAGTTCAAAAATTTTCTAAGTCCAAAAATATTTTTGAAAATTTAACGAAATTCCTACATCTGAACTCCTATGTCTATATGGGACTGTCGTCTATAAAAGGGCCTTATAGATGGACATCATCTCCAAAAATGCAAACTATCTTTCATATCAATACATATTTCAACCAAATTTACAAATTGGCAACACCGGCCAACAAAATATTCGAAACAATCATGTTATCACTAAAAAAATGTGACGAGTGGCAACACTGGGAAATGAAGAATAAAATATCCTATTTGCAGAATTTGGCTGCATTATCATAATCTATTACATTTCATTCAAAAATATAGTTGATTACCTTCTCTTAAATATGGTGGGGGTGTTATCTCTTTTCTGTTCCTGTTATTTGCTCCATATTATAGTCTGCAAGACTTAAAAAAATCTTTTTTTTTTTTTTTCTTCCTGGCGTACTCGTTTATTTTAGTTTCCAACTACTCTGCAATATCCTTATTAATGTCCAAAATCTCCACATCCTTATATGGTAATGGCAATCCACTTTCATAGAATATCCAATGTTTTCATGGGTACTCATCATTTTCTTTCTTTTTTCTAGTGAATGAGGCACTTGCTCATTATTACATGTGGAAAACATCTCTAGACATAATATGCATATTTATCAGACGATAATATAACCAGCATCATTTTTATAAGCAATCATCTTTGTCACAATAAAAACATTAAAACCTCATGGCTTATCCTTATTTATTTATCTGAATGTTTCCGGTTATTGACATTTTCCAAATGGTAAGTGTATAAAATTGTTCTTAGTCCGTCACTGTAGAAAATGTTCTATATTACATTTTTTTTTCTTCTTCAAAATATGTGATGTTTGTCTCCAATATCCGTACGTCTGGTGGTGATCCTGTCCATTAGTCAGTTATTTCTAATCATTCCTTCTTTTCTGTCAACACAGTATTTTTCCTGTGAACTCTTTCCTAGAAATATTATGTATATATATATATATTTTTTTTTTTCAAAGATCTTCTTTGACTTACCATACATCAATTTTCAAACATCAAATTATTCAGCAACCAACAGACGAATATGTTACTATCATATTATGAAATATAAGGGAAAAGGAAAAGATAGTTTCAAATCATCATGAATTTGCTACGTTGGGTTCCGTATTACTTTATTTTCTCTGTTAAGACAACTGCTTATACTCTTGACAATATGTATCCATGTTGTCACTCTCAAGGCATCCTTGTATACAGTTTATATTTGTCTCCTTTTTTTTTCTCATAACACCAATGTATCATTTATGGTGTTCCAATATCATTGTATCTATTCTAGTCCTCCTGTTATCTTGAGAATTCCTCCTTAGTAACTCCCTATGTACCTTATCTAGCATTACATTTATCAAAAACACATCAAACAATTATTTATGGAACAATCAACTGAGATGTAAGAACTTTTTGACAATATGAGATGAAAAATTTGTGTAAATCATCCAAAACATTTATAAGGTCATCACTCAAAAAATGTGACATAGAAGGGAAGAAAAAATATTCAATTGATCGTGAGGAATCTACAATATTCTTATAAGACAAAGTTCCTGGCACTCTGACTACTATTTATCCATATTATTTCTGGTTATCCTTGCATACAGTGTACCATTTCCATTTTCTTTATAAGTCCAATTCATCGCTCATGGTGCTCCAATATTTAAAATGTGGATCCTTCCTATTCCTCTTATTCTGTACTGGAAATACATCCTTATTAATTGTCTATGTACTATATCTGCGAATATTTATCAACAATATATCAACTAATCATTTATGGAACCATTAACGCAAATGTCTAGACTTTACCACAACATGAACAAAAACATGTCTTTTTACATATGTGCAAAATTTCGACACCAACTCTGCCTTCGCAGGTCGAAGGTTAGTCAGAGTTATGTGGTGCCTGTAACATCCGCTGACTACAGCCAGATGGGTGACTTATGGTACTTATAATTCAAAAATCTCGTCCGTCAGTTATCTTAAGTGTGGGGCGGGGGTCTATTTCATGGTGTCCCTGACAAAGTTTGCTGCATTTCCAATCTAGGTATTCTTTTCTTATGTCATAATATCTCCATGATATATCTGTGACATGTCTGTCCTTGGGATAACATTATTTTTTATCCAATATCCTCGGGGTGAGCAGATCTCAGTACGTCCAATTTCATCAATCATGTATTTTTTTTTTTTTGCAATTCTGGGTATGTTATGAGTATATTAAATTGTCAAATTATTTCAACTATCTTACAACATTCTGTAATTCATGATAAGGAATAGTCATTTGTTATACAACAATGTTCATATTACAAAGGCAATGAGCAAAAATCAAAGAGATATCTTCTCCGAAAATGCGGATGTATCTCTATTTCCTTTACCTCTGTGCGTAGCAATTATTCTGTCATTATTATTTTTCTTTTCTCCATTATTTAATCTCCATTTTGTGTCCTTAGTACCTGTGGTTCCATGGGATTATCATAATCTATTTGTCTCTTGTCTACTGATAATCCTTCAATAATGACTTCAAATAGGGTCCTCATATGTGCAGTCATCTTCTGCTCTGAAGTGTTCCATGTCCATGGTATTCATAAATTTTCCATTATATCCTTGTCTTATCTCGTAACCACGAAAGACTAAAATTATTCTTCCTCCAATGTTAATGTGGGGGATTTTGTGCATAAACATTACAATAAAATCTCAGCTGTGACAACATAAAGTTTCACCCTAATAGAAATTGCATCTTCATCATACATAAACAGTTGCTTCCTCATCTCATGTGCCATCAGTGGTATCAGGTATGGGGTGTTCAAATCTAGGGCAGCATATACAAATGCATATACTCGTACAGTATCAACCGAATACTGTTGGGGTGTCATTCTGCATAATTGTTATGTGCAGATATTTTTCTGACAGGGGTATGACTGGCAGAGGCGGTGTGAACAAAGACTAGTTGTTCCCTCTGATATGTTGTGACTATTTTCTCTCTTTTCTTCTATGTCAGCTGCTAATGTCAGGGCAGTCAATGTTATATGGCATTGGTTTATCATCATATCATCAACATGTGTAAGGGTGGCATATAAACAGATAACACATCTTATAAACATACAAAATGTATTCTTTTGTTTTCTCTTTTATGTCTTTTGTCTTTCAGTTCTTTTTTTTTTTTGATTTCTTTTTCTTTTCTCTTTTCCATTTCTTTTTCTGTTTTCTTGTGATTTCTTTTCTCTTTTCTTGTGATTTCTTTTCTCTTTTCTTGTTTTACATTTCATTTTCTTTTCTGTTTTACATTTCATTTTCTTTTCTGTTTGTATCAATTCACTAAACATTTTAGCTACTACCAATATTCCTAATAGTAAATCCTAACTAATAGGGCTGCAAGTAATAGTTTAGGTTAGAACAGAATGAATATTGTAGCAGTATCTGTTGTCAATAAGTGGCGAGGAAATGGTACATAAAGGATCTCCCGATTACAACATGATTGTAATTCCAATGAATGAATATGATTGGGATTGAAAAAATCACAAGTCTAGAATGTCGTCTCAATATAGTGGAAAGGAAAAATAGTAAGTTAAAGATGGTGTAACAGTGGAGTGAAGAAAATCTTACTATAGAGAGTCAAGTTTGGGATATGGAATCTCTTTTATAGAATATTTAAAATCTGGACAGTAGTAATATACATCTGGGTCTAAAATAATAATGTACATTGGAAAAATAAATAAGCCTGTGGAGAAAGATAGCATAACATGCAATACTAGTTTTGGGTATGAATTATATGCTGTTAACAGATGTCATAGTAGGAACAGTATGATTGATCAAGGTGATAGATATAAAGGAGTTTAGCATAATTGAGATCACAGAAATATTAGTATGAGGTAAGAAAAAAACTACTGGTGTAAAGTGCCTGCATGAAAATGCACTAAGATGCGAAAGTACAGAACTCTGGAACTGCAAGGACAAGAAGTCTAGTGAATGAAGCGTGGAATATGATCAGTTTCAAAAGTAGAGATGAATGTTACAACAGAATAGTGTGACACATGTGCTAAAGGTGGGGTTGTACATTAACATTCTCAATATAATAAAAAAATGTCTGTAACTAAATGGTGTCTGTAAACTCGTAACACCGTGTGTTATCAATTGTTTTGTCATTTTTATTTCACAAAACTATACTATTTAATGAAAATCCTCCGTGGGCTGGTCTTGATTGTTCTCTGGGCATCAGTATTTTAAGGCTGGAAAAAAAAAACTTTCTCAGTGAGGATTTGACATCTTAGTCTGGAAGCAAGTCATTTGAACTGTCAAAAACTGAAAATAGAGTACATGGGAAAGTTAGAACATTTGTTAATCAATACGTGCACATCAGCGTAGACCGTGTTCGGAGTGGCGAACACATAAAACACCTGGGCGTGTTTATAGGAGTTTCATCATTTCTAGCATTATAATTTCCCGACTAGATAGGCGAGCATCATATTGGGTAGCAGTGGTGATGGGTGTTACAACGTTGGCTGAGTGTTGGGGCACTGAGGACATTGACGAATGCGGTGATGGCGTAACATCTTTTGATTGCGGTGATGGTTTCAATGCAGTTGGGGTTTGTATGGCTGGAACATCTGTTAGTTTTGAGGCAGGGGCATGTTTCGCCTTGATTTTTCGTCTGACTTGGGTCTGCGGTATTTTAACACAGTTTACAGTGGGCACAGTAATCTGCACACTGTTGTTTTCGACAAGTTGAGCTGAGGCTAATACTTCTCGGCTGGGCTTTGAAACATGATAGCGTTTTTTCAATATTTTTTGTCTGATTTCATTTTGTGGCAATTTCATGCATTTAACGACAGGAGGTGAGTCATCGGACCCTGCTGTATAGGCGCGTTTGACACTGGAGCTGACTGGTATAAATAATGTGCTATCCGCATCACTGGTTTCAACAGAACTGGCTGTATCAATGTCTGTTTCTTGTTCGTATAGTTCTACCATTTCTCTGTCATTTTGTTCGTTGGGGTCTGACAAAGCTGTGCCGGGGCTGACACTGTCTTCTCTCATGTCTTGTTCTGTTTTCTCCATAAAGATTGCTGGTATATGGTTCAATAATCTGCTTGGGTATAGTTTCTTCAGGATCTGATTGTTCTGAATGACCAATCTTGTTCTTGTGGTATAGCAGTGTTTGGTTTTCACTAGTGTTAAAACTGGAGCTGCCTGAATTGGGGGTGTGATAGGTATCAGCTGACGATTTATCACCGCGGGAGTAAGTTTGAGTGTGAATATAAGTTGCTTTGTTGTTGTCATCGTGTGACGTCTGTGGCCTGATTTCTTCGTTTCTAATGCGCAGGTCTCTGTCTTGTAGTCTATTACGTAATTCAAGTGGTGGGATGTCCTCTTCACTTTCTGACGAATTCCTTTGTTGTCTTGCTCGTTGTATTTCCTCTGTAGGTGGTCTGGGTATGTGGTCGTCTTGGTAAGATTCAGAGTCTGTCGTCTCTGACTCTGATATGTCAGACGGATCTGTACTGGATGGATTATAATTTAGGGTGGCCTTTCTGACTGGTCTTGTATTTGTCGTCAGAGGCGGAACGGGTCGGTGATTATCAATTTTGAGTTGTTTTACGTGAGCTTTTGTTTGGTGTTGTTTCTCTTCATTCCAGATAATGAAGTTTACAGGCGTAGTTTGTTTCATGATTTTGTAGCCATCCAACCATCGGTCATCGAATTTTGAACTGCGTACATGTTTCTTGTAGTATACTCTGTCTCCTATTTTGTACGTTGGTAGCTTGGCTGATTTATCATGTTGTTTCTGTTTCTTGTGAAATGCCTTCTGCGTATTTCGTTGTGCAATCTGGTGAGCTTTATACTTTTCTTGAAGGATTATTTCGATGGGGTCTTCTCCCATGTATTTTCGTTGTGGGCGAAGTAGGTTGTCTAACGGAAAGTTTGGTTCTCTTCCGTATAGCATGAAAAAGGGTGACATTCCTGTGGTATCGTTCACGTTTACTCGGATGGCTTCAAGAGCTTGGTTAATGTATAGGTCCCAGTATTGGTGGTTCCCCTTGATATATTTGCTAATAATATCATGTAGGGTGGCGTGCATGCGTTCATTTCTGCCATTTGCATTTGGGCAATAATAAGTGGTTGTAGTATGCTCAATATTCAGCTGGTGTAAGGTGGCTTTAAATGGGTTACCGATAAACTGTTTACCGTTGTCCGAAATGATTCGTTTTGGACAGCCATGCCTGGGAATGAATTCTTGTAAAAAAATGTGCGTGATTGACTGCGATGTGGCATCACTGAGTGGGTAACTTTCTAGCCAAACAGAGTATTGGTCAACTATGTGTAGGAGGTATTTGTTGCCTGATTGGGTGAGTGGGTAAGGACCTGATATGTCAATGCTTACTGTTTGTATGGGATAATGGGAAGGTTGCATTTCTTGAAGGGGAATTAAATGTGGCTTCATGTTCCGCAATTTACATGTTTTGCAGGTGGCCACGTACTCTGTAATGTCTTTGTAGAAGGTTTGCCAATAATACCTTTTCTTTATAACATCAATTGTTTTGTCTCTTCCCATGTGCCCGTTGTTATCATGAAACTGTAGCAATACTTCTGGGATTAGATGTGCTGGAATGACTTTTCTTAGTGTCCCTTCTTGTTTATAATCAATATAGTATAAAGCTCCATCCGTTGGGTGTACTGTAAAATCTTTAGTTTTTGTTGGGTTTTCTTTTACGTATGTGAGCAGCTTGACAATTTCTGCATCTTTTGCTTGTTCTACTCTCATGTCAAACATATCTTGACTTCCTTCTTCTACTTGAGTGGCGGAATCTGAAGTACTTCTTCGGCCTGAGGAAGTAATTTCATTAATTTCTTTAGCATTATCGTCAATCTCTGAGGATGTGCCATCATTTTTGACTCTATTTGTTTTCACTTCGGTTTCCTCATCATACTTGATTCTGGATAGGAGATCTGCACAGATGTTTAATCTGCCAGGGATATGTTCGATAGTGGTGTCATAGGACTGTAAATTCATTGCCCATGTCTGTAACTTCTTAGGCTGTTCCTTGTTTTGGTGAGCCAGTTAACCAAAGGCTGATGATCAGTTCTGATTGTGAGTTTCGTCCCTCTAACATAAAAGTCTAATTTCTGTACTGCATAGTGAATGGCGTATGCTTCTTTCTCAATGGTGGTCCACCGTTTCTGTGACTTTGACAATGCGTGGGATAAGAATGCAATGGGTTTCACATTGGGGATGTCTGGTAGTATGGGTGTTTCATCTTCTAGTACTGGTTGTACCAAACACGCATCAATTGCGTTATTCGAGGCATCGGTGTATAGTATCATGGGCTGAGAAATGTCTCGATGTCCAAGAAGCGGAATGGCGGTTAGGGCATTTTTTAGATATTCAAACGATTTCTGGCACTCTTCTGTCCATCTAAATCGTGCATACTTGCGGGTAAGGGCTATTAATGGCTCAGCTGCTTGTGAGAAATGTATGATATGGCGTCTATAGTATCCTACGGAACCGATAAAGGAGCGTGTTTGTCTGACCGTCTTGGGGCTAGGCATTTCTCTTATGGCTTTGACTTTATCTTCATCAGGTCTGATGCCATCTCTATTGATAACAAAGCCTAAATATTTGGTTTCTGTCTTTAGAAATTCACACTTGGACAGTTTTAACTTTATTTGGTGTTGTCTGAGTCTATCAAAAACTGTTTCAACCTTGCGGAGGTGGTCTTCCATCGTGACTGCGGTATGTATCAGGATATCGTCTATGTATGCCAGGGCAAATGGATGTAGACCCTTTAACACTTCATCCATGAGTGACATATATGTTGCTGGCGATCCTTTTAGACCAAATGGCATAACATTCCAAAAAAAAAACTTCCGATATGCGAACAGAATGTGGATTTCTGTTTTGCCTCAGGTGTCATGGGGATGCACCAAAAGCCTGACCTTGCATCAAGTGTGGTGAAATAGGTAGACTTTCCTAACGTCGCAAGTAGATCGTCTATTCTGGGGAGGGGGTAGGAACTGACTTTCGTGATTTTGTTAAGGGCACGGTAGTCGCAGCAAAAGCGACTGGACCCATCTTTCTTCGTAACGATCACTATGGGTGAGGACCATTGGGATCGGGATCTTTCGATGATTCCTGCCTGTAGCATTTCATTTATAGACCTTTCCACGAGTTCTCTGTTTTTCAAGGGCGTATGATAGGGTTTCATATGTATTGGCTCCTCTGTGGTTGTTTGAATGTCCATTGTAACAGTGTTAGTTCTGCCTAATTCCATGTCATTGAGTGCGAATACATCCTGGTGCTTTTCTACAAACGTTTTCAAGCGTGGCTTATTATCTTCTGTGGCGTTCAGGGTTGCAAGTAGCTGAGCTATTCTCTCTTTGTATTTATGATCTGCCACAATATTTCTGGTCTGTCTTGATGCCTCCGTTTCTTTCCCATAGTATTGGGGCATTTTTCTTGCATCTTGTGAAAATATCTGCTCCTGGTATGTGGTTTTCTTTTGGGTATTTCTTTACCGTTCGCTGGGTTGTGCTTGGTATTGTCTCCTCTGCCATGTGCTGTGTGCATTTCCATTTGTCACTGCATTTACTGTATATACGTTTCTAGTATTATTTCTGGGGTAATCGTTATTGTGCCATTGTTTCTGATTATTTCTGCCGTAACTGCGCTTATCCGCGTACGTTACTGTATTTCTTCCGTTTGTGCTATAGGGCTGTCGTCTTTCCCTGGGCGAAAATTTTTCATTCTTTCTGTTTCCAACTTTGCTGCTATTGTATCCTCCTGTGGTGGAGTCGTATAAGAATTCTTCCTTTTCTTCGGAACGTTCAATTGGTTTTGGGACTTTATCATATCCACCTGTTTTTGAGTTATATTGATACTCCATGGGGCATGTATCTCTGTCTTGTCGCTTCGGATATCCTCCTGGCAAGACAATTTCTGTTTCTCTGTTTCTTTCTGATATACAGCACTTCATCTTTTCTCTTGGTGTGTTGGGGCGCAAAAATGAGCGATTATAGTCATTCTCATACCGTGGCTGCATGGGACCCAAAGATGCAGCAATAGAGAATGCAGTCAGCGACCCATAGCTTGACTGCTTGCATCAGAGTCAGCGAACCAGAGCTGACTAAGACCCTACTCCACCTCCATGTGGTGGTCCTGGAAACAGTCTGCATCACTGCAGTCTGGCTGAGCGAGTAGGGATCGCAGAGGGAAGGCAAACCCGGTCCCAAAAACTGCCGTGCTGAAGTCGGATGTGTCGACCGAAAGGTGCAGATATCACAGCTCCGGCGTAAACAGACACAACGCAACCAACGTCCTTTTCAGGACGAACGAGGAAGAAGAAGAAGATACCGCGGCTGCATTATTTCTCTCCTTCTTATACATGGACTGGTTCGTTTCTGCGGTCTGGGTAGGGTATGAAGTGGTGTAACATAACCGTGACTGGTATCTCTGTCATTTTCTGCATATGACATATAACTGTTCACCTTTCGTGTACCATGGTTATTTGTACTGCGATTTCGTGCACTATGTCCAGTGGGAGTGGTTGAGACAATTTGTGAATGGTCTCTATTGGTTTTAGTCTGTCTTATTGTTGACGTATCCACTTATGCTACAACTGTGCCTCTATTTATAGTGGTAGTTTTTCCTGACATATTCAATATCATGATGGGGAAATCTCTGGACTTCGAGACTTCAGCGATTCCCTCTGTAATTTGTAACAATGGGTCATCAATAATGCTTTCTTCTGCTAGGGGCTGTATTTGGATTGATTGTCCTGGTGTTATGTACTCAGAATTTTTTACTCTGCCTTTTGCTATGACTAGAGAGTTTGGGGCCACCGTTATGGGAGCTGTAAGTCTTACCAAGGACGAAATGTGGATATCGTCCTGGAGATCGATGTAAATATTGTTGACTTTGATTTTCTGGAGGTCATAGTATATTCTAACTTTGTTTTTGTTAAAGAAATCCCTCCCTAGGATAAGATTTCTAGACATGTCTTTTGTAATGACAAATGGGTGTTCAAAATTTGTTTCACCTAAAGAAAATTTTACCCATGCTGTCCCAACTGAATTTAGTCTTTGTCCCGTGACTGAGGCTAGGTGTGTTTTGGACTGTTGAAATCGTACTAAATGTTGGATCTTCTTGAACAGCTGGAACCTAATAAGACTAATGGATGCTCCTGTATCTACCAGTGCTCTATACTGTTGTCCCTGTATAGACATGATGCAGGAACTGGGGTCCGGATGTATTTTGGTTCCATCATTCAGCATTTCTTCATAATGTATTTTTCTGGATGGGTTCACTTGACAATCTCTGTTCTGTGTTATTTCTTTTGTTTTGGACCATTTTCTATGATAGTCACCCTCACTAACGGTCCTGTTTAGTGAGTGGCACGTCCGTTTCCCTGACGCATGAGGGGTTGAGGTGTGCCTCTGGTATACTTATTTCTTGTGTAATTACGTGGGGGTGGTGCGAGTTGTTGTGGTTGGTAACCTCCTTCTCTTCTGAATGGTGCATTATTGTAGTTTTCTCTGCAGGACTTGTAACTATGTCCGGACCTACCGCATGTAAAGCATCCATTTGGATTGACGTTATTAATGTCATTTGTCCTCTGTGTGGGGGGTCTGTAGTTGCGAGGTCTACCATCTTGTTGTCGTGGGCGAGTCCATTGCCTCCTGGCATGGTCAACTTCCATAGGCTCATGCTCAGTATAGTCCCTATAGTCTGGTCGGTGTTCCCTACTTACTCTTTGTTGGAACCTTCGGTGAAGATTTTCTTCCTGTATTGCTGCTTGGATTGTTTCAGCAATAGTCTTGGTGTCTTTTCTAATGAGATGCCTTCTGATGTTCTCTGCTCTAAGGCCATCGACAAATATCCCTACTAGCTGTATTTCTACGTCAGGTGTGGTAGGTATTTCTCCACAAAACGCCTCTTCTGCCATATTGAGGAATCTATCGCCATAAAGTTGTACTGATTCATCCCTTTCCTGTTTCATTTATCTAAGGACTGACCAAGCGTGCATTCTGTCTATGATTTCTCCATATCTCTGGGTGAGCTCTTTTTTAAGGGACTCGTAGGTCTCTGTGGGGTACTGCTGGGACCTCCTTCTTAAAAAGTCAGTCACGAACGAATCAGAGCTTAACAGATCGATTTTCTTTTTCTCTTCATCAGTTGTTGCCTCTGCTATTGCCGCAAATTTTTCCATGTCGGCTAACCATCTCCTGAATTTCTTCTTGTCTCCATCGAATGGTTGTACTATGGACTTGACTTGGGATAATTTTGCATAATTGCTATTCTTTTGTATGTTCTCAGTAAAGCGCTGTAGCGCTATCAATGTGGGTTCTTCCATATTTGGATTGTATGGGGGCTGCAGCGGTTGTGCTTGCGCAGATCTGTTTTCCTGTTGTTGCTGCTGTTCTACCCCTAGTTGCTGGAAATTTTCCATTAATTGGTCCATCTTTCGTTAATGCTTCTGCTCTTTTATAGAGGACTGGTCATACGGCATCAAATAAGCAATGTGTGGCCGGGTAGGGAATTGGGGGTTGCTGTTTATATCGAGAGTGTTAGATGTAGAACTAGCTAGACTGCTAGAGTTGGAAATTGCTCTCTTACAGTCTTACAGGATTTAACCAGGTTAGGGGACTATCCTATAAGGTGTTGTAGTTTGTGAGCTGTTAGTAAGAATTTATAAGTTTCTCAACAGACATTCCCTCCTTCCATTCATGGTTAAGGCTTAGCAATCAATTGACGACCTCTCTTTAGTGTCAACGTTTTGTTTAATGATTATAACGTATGTACATGATGGCGTGAAGTTACAAACATGTATTTTTCATTCATTATACAAAATGCAAGATGCTCTCAATAATCTAGCATGGGGAATCGACATTGTATGAATCAGGCTTATTCAACTCTTGTCCACTTTTTCTTTCCAAATACCAGTTTGCGTTGATCCAAGTACATATAAGCAGTTCTACTTCGGACAGATTAATTCATTGCTCTAAATGGGTTACGTTATATGCTCATGTTCTGCAATTTATCAATTGGTGCTTATACAGGGCAAATTTCATCATCTCTGCATTTTACTCATAGGTGCAACATGTAGCCATGAATTCCTTTCTACATGATCAAGGGCTATCTTTCCTTGATATGGAAATATAATAGGAAATGTTATCACTCTACTTACAGATTTCCTGGTGAGAAATAAATGCACAATGCAAACAGGGCATTACTAAATTTGGAAAAACTTTCTTTAGATTAGATTGAAATCCTCAAAATCTGCAGCATAAGAAAATATGCGTCTGTCTCTTAGACTTATAAATCTGCAACTGACTTTTCAGCCGGGACTTGACACGCTTTCCTTCAGCTCAAAATCTAGGTCAGCGTTGCTTCCTCCCTTTATTCATCTCACGATTGGATAAAAAAGTAATCTACGCTTTTCCCATCTTATAGTCCGTTCCTATGATTAAATTTTAACTAACTTCTGTCAACTAAGCTATGGTCTGTATTTGTTATAAAGGAAAATTCCTAAAATGACGCATTCCCTGTCACACTTTATCTGTTGCGCATTTCCGATGTTCCCTCTACTACAGGGCTACATAAAGTTGACCATGAGCAAAGACGGTTTCTGGTAGCTATACACCTGAAAGATCAAATGATTGTCCCTGTGCTTTGTTGTTTTTCACGGTAGAAGGAAACTGACGACGTCTCAAGATAAGCGCATTTTCCCGAAAAGTTGGTGCAAATATTTATAACGCACTGAACAATAAAACATGAAAATATTGCAAGGTATACGGTTTTTTTTAAATAGGTATTCAAGATAACGCTACTCAAAGCACAGCACAATGCGTGCCGTTTCCCTTTATTCCCGAAAAGCACGAGCGCTTGTTCCTTCACTTTCAAACAGAGACTTTCATACAAAGCAAATTCACTATGTCACCACTTATTTGTTGTTTAAATATCTCAGCTATGTTTTTATTAGCGTTTATAACCGGTATTTATGAAGTTTTTTTTCTGCTTGGTAGTAGTAACTATCTGACCTTATCACTTCCCACGCCTTGACAACTGACATAATTCAATACTGCTGTTATCTTTTTCGTGCAAAGTCCTGTTTTATTTGTATTCACATACTTTTGGATACTTCTGGATATCTACTGGTATTTACAGGAATGTTCTAAACTGCTAGTTACAAAAAAACTTCACACGTTGGAAAGGGCAAGAGTATCACTTTCATACTGTAAGTTATTCCATACTGCTTTCTAAGTAAATTCTAATGTATTGTTAAGACGTAGACTTTTAGTCCTATCGATGTATATTTTGGTACACCAGCTATGGTACATAAAGCTTAGTGCCGCATCCTGTTTGATTTAATCTTATTACTGCGCGCTGTGGAGTTGAAAACTATACTCAAAATATCATTTTTTTTTTGTTCTTGAATAAAAGACCACTCACGTCTGTTGTTTTTCTGTTGTCCAAGTGTTCTACTTCTTTATTTCTTACGAGTGCCTGAAAACATACCTTTATGTTTGTCTAATATTAATTTACTGTTTACAGGCCTCGGGTTTCCCTTCCTTATGTGTTACTTTTTAATGCTTGCTATAAGTACCCGGCGTTGCCCAGATTTTTGCTAGTTTCGGTTTAGGAAACTTAGGAAAATGTAATAATAAACTATGATATTTTGATATTCGTGTAAAAATTGATTTTCTTTTAAGATAATGACTACTGCTTTAAGTGGCTGTCCTTCGGTTTTGTTTACAGTAATTGTAAATGCATGCCGTACAAAATATTACTATGGTTCAACCGAGAGAGCTATTTCATTCGGCTTCCGACGTTTTTCAAGAAGAAAATTAATAAGACAGATTTTCCCAATGGACCTGGTGCACCAAGAAAGAATAGTCCATCAATTTTTTTTTTTACTACTTTACTACTTTTCTTCTTGGCACGCCCCGTTCAAAGATATGCACTGTATTTTGAATCTAGACGCTTATTATTTTCTGTGACATGTTTCTTGATTGTGTATATTTTATGTGCAGTAGTGTCATGTTTCTCTTGATGATGAATTTGTATTTTAGTTATTATTCAGATTGTTTTCTCATTCAGAAGCTCTGCTATGTCTATACTTGAATACGTTTAATATTCGTTGGAGGTCTATTTATGTCAATCTGTGTCTTTCTGTGGAAGTATGCTGCAGTATATCTATTGGAAAGGCAAGCCAGTTGGTCTGTAAAATTTAGCGAGCATCGTTATTGTTAAATATTTGCTTCATTTTGACGTGGCACACTTTGTTTATCCAAGACACAATTTCCGTCTGTTAT
This sequence comes from Oreohelix idahoensis, assembly GCA_024509875.1. Classification (NCBI taxonomy): domain Eukaryota; kingdom Metazoa; phylum Mollusca; class Gastropoda; order Stylommatophora; family Oreohelicidae; genus Oreohelix; species Oreohelix idahoensis. Next base: position 182,108 of record JAMPIV010011333.1, on the reverse strand, counting down.
ATTAACACGTATGCATTAAATTAAAATACTTTTAATATAAAAGATCGAGTGAATGTGTTGAGAAATATTTCACTCAAAATACTGTTATTTCTTATGATGCAACGGCAAAATCAATTTCATTCTGCTTCCGAGTTTTAGCAAAAACCAAATTAATAAGACATATTTTTTTCCGTCCGATCTGGGGAACCACGAAAGGATAGTCCACCGTTTCCTTTTTAACGTGTTAATTACTTTTCTTCGTAGCATGACACGTTCAAACATATACATTGTTGCTTGTAACAGGACGCTTATTATTTTCTGCGATATGTTTCTTAATGTGAATATTCCGTGTGCTGTATTATTCCACTTGAATATGTTTTTACATTTTAATTATTTTAGTCTATACTGGCATGCATTCAAAAATGGTTAGATGCTTCTTTATGTCAATATTTGTCTTTCTGGAGGAGTTACAATAGAACTACTGAAAAAGCGAGCGAAATGGCCTGCACAGTTTTGCGAGCATCGTTATTTTTAAATGTTTTGCTAATTTCACACCTCCTTTTGGCGAGGCTCGCTTAGTTCAACTTATACACTTGGTCCGTCAGGTATATTAGGGCGCATGTTCAAAATGAAACAGCTTGCTATCTGAAATAATTTGATTACTAACAATATTGTTGGGAGTTACTTTGCGTGGCTGTAAATGCACCGCATCGTCTCCCCCAATCTACTACGTACATGAACTATGTCACGCGTAGAGATTGGTGGAGTGACAAGTTCGCAAATTGTATGAAAGGATTGCTAACGAAGCGTGTGCAAAAAGAGAGAGTTGAGCAGCGAAGGGAGTGGAGAGAAAGGTGGAATTCAGGGGCCAGCCGTTTTGGCTGTGCAGATGTGTATGTGCATGTGTGGCACATAAAATATATTAATGCGTGAACAACGTTTATTATGTGAAAGTATGCAACTTTAACACATATTGTGGACAGGTTAATTTCACATTTCATTATTGAGAGGAAGATATAAATCTCTTTTGTGTATGCGAGTGTCGATATTCAAGATTACAGACGCGTAACAGCCTGGGTGTGCAGTATTGTGACTAATTGTGTATTCATTGCCCGACCACATCAATGGGTCTATTGTAACGTCCTTCGTGTAATAAAGTTTATGACCGTCAAGTGGCAGGTATTACTTTCTTTACAGAAAGAGACGTGTGAAAGAAAGAAAACAAATATTTGTCTGCAAGGCACGTCAAAAAAGAACCCTGGACAGTAACTCTGAATGAATATTGTGTGTAAACAACATACACTTGCAAAACCCTAAAGCGAAACAACAAACGGCCTTCAACAAATATCACTAAGTAACTTTTGAACAAACTGTTACCTCCTCCTGGTGTGGAGCACACTGTTCAACTTAAACACAATGTCCGTCGGTTATATTAGAGCACATTTATTATTTGGGCGCATGTCTAAACATAAAAAGACCTTACGGTATAATGTTTATCATCTAAGAATGCACTTTGTTAAATTAAATTTGAATTAAAATTTGCTTTTCAAAATTCTTATTGATCCTTAGCAGCCGACTGTCAACGCAGTCAGTGGCCATTACGCCTGGTGGCGTATTGTAGGACAGGAACAAACTACGTCCATTTTTTTTCGGTCAGCGGCAATCCTTCGTACAGTGCCCCAGCTCTGGTTCATTCTTTGCGTCTCGGCCTCTACAGGTCTTCGTCAAGTTGTTTTTGGTCGGCATCTCTTTCACTTTCTTTCGGGGGGTCCATAGCAAAGCTTTTCTTGTGATTATATCGGGGTCTCTTCTGATATAATGGATGGCGAATCCAGCTCCAGCGTCTGCCAGCTATGATGGTGTGTATTTCCTCTTTGTTACTCCGAGTAAATAGTTCTTGGTTAGTGATAGTATTCGGCCAAAAGATTCTGAGAATTTTACTTAGGCAGATTATGTGGAAGGAGGACAATTTCGACATGCCCTTCTCTGTTACTCTCTAGCATTCGCACCATAGAGAAGCACAGAAAGTACACAGCTCTCATATAATCTTAATTTGATGTTTGTGCTGTACTGGGAAGACTTCCAGATGTTGTTGGGACTAACAAAGGCTGTTCTTGCTTTCAAAATTAAGCCTTTTAAATTCAAATAAACATTAACGCTACATAAAACTAAACGTTGTTCTTTATATGTTATTTAAAGTATACGTGTATAATAAATCATTTTAAATTGCGTTGTAAAACAGTAAAGGCTGGCTTTACTAAAGGCAAAACTAAAAGAGCAACCATAGTGGGGGCACTGGACATGGATAAGGTAGAGATACTAAGGGCAATTAATGATCGCCTGCTGGATAATGACACTGCAATGGATGAATCAACAATGCTGAGGCTGTTGGAGTTTGGCATCAAACGTGAGACTAGCAGAGATGAACATGAGAGAGGATGAATCCGTCGTATGTACAACCAGCGTGCTACAGGTACAATTACCATTCATACTCTTCGACATTTGCTGAGGGAGACTGAGCACCTATGGGTTTGCCCGGAGTGCAGTGAGGTCGATTCTGATTAACAATAACAAAAACAAAACTAAAAGACTGTTTTTATAATTTTCATTCGTTCATTAGTTTTATTTTGTATATTCGATTTCAGTAACATCTTCTACTTCTTGCAGTTACAAGATGAAATTGCAACGAAAGGGCCGTGTAGGGAAGAATCTTACGCAATGCTAGTTCATTTTAGCGGCACATCACGCGGTACAAAAGATAGCTTTTTTTAAAAGTATATTAAGGGCTTTAACTATGTATCAACCATTATCCATATGCATGGATGTGTCGGTTCTATTGCGGCGTCTTATTTTAGTGTTATATACTTCCTGATTGTGCATGCTTTTTATACTGCTCCGTATTATTACTCAATGATTGTGTTTTGTTACTAATGTTAGTGTTACTGCTGTCATTGCGAGACAATTAAGAGTCTATTAAATTGTGAGTTTTGTTTTTGTGATAAATCGTTGTAGTAATGTGTGTAGTACATGTGGTGTGCCAATGAAATTATATACATTCATTTCTAATGTTGCAGTAACTTGTTAGTTTTTTTTTTCTATGTTGGTCGCATTTCTTGTATTCAGCAGGAAGTTTTTTTATATCACCAAGTGTCTTACCTTATCACAAGTTTCTTACTGTTCTAAAGTATCTAGTTCCTAGTTTGAGCCGGAGTGGTTTTTTTTTTTAAATTTAGTGGAATTTTCAGTTCATATTCTATTAGGAATTTTCGATTTGAGTGTATGTGTTTAAAAAAAAATGTTTTTGCAAGTCTTGTTTCTTTCTCAATTCTTACTTACTTACTTAGTCGTTCCCCTTCTACCGTGAGGTGTAGAGGTTTGGAAAAGAGAGCGCCAGACTATCCTATCGGCTGTCTTCCTCCTGGCCTGGTTCCATTCTAGTACTCGGTCCTTCAAAGATTGTCTAATGTTGTCCTCCCAGCGGACTCTGGGTCGTCCTGGGGTCTGGATCCCTGGCTCTTTGTTTCCCATGCTTGTCGTAGTAGCCGATCTTCTCCAATTCTGCAGACATGGCCAAACCATCTTAGTTGGGACTGTTCTACTTGGGTCTGCAGAGGTGAGATTTTAGGCATTAGCGTATCGTCTGGTTGCGGACCATGTCTCTTCTTGTTACTTCAACCACCTTCCTCAGATACCTCATTTCTGAGGTTTGGATCTGGCTTTTATGGGTTGTAGTCATTGCCCATGACTCGCATCCATATGTCAAGACTGGGACATAGGTGGAGCGTTTTACAGCCATCTTTGTTTTCTTACCAACCTCTCTCTTGCTGAGGAATCCTCGATTTATGGCCTGAAAAAATCTCCCAACTGCTGCTTTTCGAGTTGCCAACTCTTCTTTGATGCCTCCCTTTCGGTCTATAATAGCTCCGAGATATTTAAAGTGGTCGACCTGCTCCAGGACCTATTCTCCCAGCTTAATCTGTGATATCACCATGGATTTTGTTTTAGAGCTGCTTATGACCATCACTCTCTTCTCCAGCTCTTCCTTCCAGACTTGCAGGTTGAATTGGAGATGTGCCTCTGATTTAGCAATCAGGGCAACATCATCAGCAAATGCCAGCTCTGAAATACATACCTGTCTCATCTTCCAGTACCCCACTGAATACTTTCCTGTTCTCTCCTTACATGACTTGATAACATCGTCCATGAGGAGTATGAAAAGGTAAGGTGACATGATATCACCTTGTCTTACACCAGTGGTGGTCCTGAACTCTTCTGACTTATGGTTTGCTGTCCTCACATAATTTCTGCAAGACTTGTAGAAGCTCTGTATAGCATGAATCAGAGGTGCTGGAATGTTCTTCCTTGCCAAACAGTCCCAAAGTTTGCTCCAGGGGACCCTGTCAAATGCCTTTTCCAGATCTATGAAACAAAGATGGTGATGAGTGCAGATTTGATGAAAGGGAAATGATCTTGAAAAATACTTGTTGAGTAGAGTGAATTTTGGGTTAGAGTACTTGTTTGTAGATTGGTAATGGATTTGTTAAAAATATCTCCTCTTAGTTTCGTGGAAACAGTATGTCAAATAGCGGGTGAACTCTGGTCATAATGTTCTGTTTTTGAACTGTTTTTGAGTGATGTGTGAATAGCTCTCGCGGCTAGTGTCCGCAGGGATTTTTGAGAGCGGTGTTAAGAGAACAGGAGATTCTCGTGACGGTGTGAACGGGGTGTGTTCCCGTGGGATCAGTGTGTGCGGGGGTTTTGACTGAGGTGGTCAGCCCTGATGTATTTTTTGGATAATGTATGCCTGCGCAGGGCTGTAGAGATTTTGTGAAGTGTATAGATTTGTGTAGGCCTTGATTATTATATAACTGCTGTAGATGCAGTCTTTGTACACTGATGTGAAGAGTAGAGATTTTGTAGGCCTTGATTATTATATAACTGCCGTAGATGCAGTCTTTGTGCACTGATGTGAAGAGTAGAGATTTTGTAGGCCTTGATTATTTTATAACTGCCGTAGATGCAGTCTTTGTACACTGATGTGAAGAGTAGAGATTTTGTAGGCCTTGATTATTATATCACTGCCGTAGATGCAGTCTTTGTGCACTGATGTGGAGAGTAGAGATTTTGTAGGCCAGGAGGTGTATGAGCCGTATGGTGTGTTAACTGCAGTATGAAGATTCATGTTTCGATGTAACTGTATTCGTCTAGATCTACGTGATGTTATAATTGTAATAAACCATGGTTAAAAATCATCAGACGTTACATCATTCCATGACTCGGTGTGTACGCTACTGTGAGTGACTGTCCCAAAACACACTCACCTTCTTCACCATAAATACATCCGACTGCAAACGATACCCAGTGTATCAAACGATTATTATTGTATCAGTGGTTCCAATCAACAAACTGACAATAGCTTATGAAAGTAGCGCTTGCAGTGATAGTAGCCTGTATTTCGTGGAGTATCAGTACTGGCAAGTAGCATTATAGGAGTATCAGTGGTGGTTTACAGATTTAGCGGGATTTAATACCTGCGATACCTATTCGCGTTGATGAACTGTGTAGTATTGATGACAGCATATCCTAAGGACAACAGTGTTTGCTTCTCGAGTTTATGTATAGCCTGTGTGGCGCAATTGAGGAAATATACCACTAACATATTTGAACCTGAAAGTGACATCGAGAAAACATTGCGGTAGCATCTCACGGCATTCTCGTGATGAACATTGACAGTAGGGCAAAAGGTCAACATTTGGATTGAATACCTGCTACATGCTCGTTATAGGGCCTACAGCATGATTAGCTCGAGGAATTACAGATGTGCAGCGCTTCCAGCCTAATTCTTTGTATCAAAAGTTGCAAGTAGACTTTGACAGTATTTGTTTTGGATTGTGAAAGAAGGACTACAGGAGTCCATGATATTAAACATTTGAGCGATACCAGCGTCATTCATGCCATAAAAGTTACAGTGCCTGTTCCGGTCCATATACAAGTTCAACTATATGTGCAGTGTTTTGAGAGTTCGCCTGCACGTATACCTCAAGTGACGAGTTGCGGAGTTGCTGTGTTCAGTTCCTGTCGTCTTATGCATTGTTGAGCACATACTGTACAGTGGCAGGGATCTGAAGACAAGAGAGCCTAGTCCTTGTACCTTTCTGCGGTGGAGTGTTTTTATCGCCATAACTTTGTGATATCCAGTGTGTTAGCGGAAGGGACGGGATTATCTTCAGATAAGTGGTTTTTGTTGTGTGTAAATGTTGCCACTTCTGTCCATGTCAACAAGCCTCAATCTGCACTATCCTATTCTATTAATAACTATTTTTGTTGTTGTCGATAATTATATCGATTAATTATAGAATATGTTGATGCATGAGTAATTTATGGCTATATAAAGGTTCTATGTACAGGAATTGATGACACGGTATTTGAGATCTAATAGCAATTTCTTGAAAAGATAATTGGTTTAGTGAGGTAGAAAGTTGATTTATACATATATGGTTGACTGAGTAAGCAAGTCACAATGTATTGTGATACAGATCCGGAGGATATGAGGCCTGTATTAGAATATTTATTTAAGAAAGGTAGAGATGATGATGGATTGCAAGGTGGAGCACTTGAAGCAGATGTAATGGATGAATTTTTGATTAATGCTTCAAGAGCCCTAAGGTATTTTGCTCAGGAGAGTTTTCATTCTGTTCCTCATCTAAGGATAGCCAAGGATTTAGCAGACTTACTACGTTACCTTCGGTCATTTGTGTACAACTATACTGATGCATGATCATATAGTGAGGAATATACACAAAATAATTTTCTACGGTATTCCTGATGATCATAGAAAAGATTTAGAGGATAAAGGGCAAACAAGGAAGAACAAGCGGAGTGCATTACATGAGAGAAAGAAGTGTTCACAGAGTATTTCTGAAGAGAGGTTACTACATGAGACAGTATCTAGACTTAAAGGTGAACTACATGAAGCTAACTTGGAACTTTCTAGTTCACAAACAGCATTAAATTCTGCTTTAAGCAAAATTGAAGAGTTAGAGACTCAAATGAAAGATAAACATGTTGAGTTGGAAAAACTTACACATGAGACTCAACGAAAGAAAGATATGTATCAGAAATTAAATGCTGAAACAAATGAACGGGAGAAGTTATACATAGAAATGATTCATGATGTATGTTTTGGTAAACTTGAAGACAAGAACACTGTATGCCCGGAGAAGATTGATGAGCTTGTAGATAGCCATTATAGTGACACCGAGGAACGTCAAATGGAATTAACACGGTTGAGTATAAATAAAGAACAGAATGGAAAAGAGACATTAATAGGGGCTGAAAAAGTGAAGGTTGCTAAGATTGAGAATTCGCTAGCAGAGGAAAGCTGCAAAGTTTTAAGAGTTAAGGATTTAAATAAAAGACTAAGTGAGCAGATTGCACTTAGAGATATTGAGATTTCAGAGGCCAGGAAACGAGTGGATGGCCTGCTTGACATTGTTTTGAAGAACAAAATGTGGTCTTCCGTCAGTGTTGACGATGATAGACAGAAAGTTTCTTATCATCAGACCACTAAAGCAAAAAGTCAGCCTCAGACACTTTTTGCGCATTCTAATGTCAAGAATATTGAACATAAATCCTTTCGTAGAAAATATAACTTTTCACGCACTACCAATGCTATTTCCAATAATATTGTTTCTTGGCAACAGTCCAACAAAGAGAATTCTACAGTAATAGCCAGTCCTGTAGATAAGGAAAGAAACAGTACTAAATCTCAAGTCAGGGTGTTGAAAACCAACCGCGTATTTATTGACAGATCTGATAAATTGGTAACAAGTAACAAACATACCACTGCTTGTTCCATGAAGGAAACAAATGTTGTGCAAAAAAATAAAGAGACTATCAAGCCTTTTACTAGTCATACCCAGTCCAAACAGTATGACCCAGCTTTGAAATACATTGCCACAAGCAAAGATAAAAACAGTTTTGATAGGAGACATAACCCTGAGGTTAGAGGGAGTTCATTATATGATAACGTTTCTTCTCCTAAAAACAAGAAGCAATTAGACAGATTTCAACATTTTGATCCTAAGAATTGTAGAAATGATGGTAGAAATAACTGTATGCAAGACTACCAATCTAGTAATAATTTTTCTGGTAAAAAGCAAGTTCTATCTAGTGGACATTCTTATGTAAGAAAAGATGTTAACCGTAACTATGCAAATTGGGATTTAAATCAGTGCAACTATTTCAATAGAGCAAATAACAATGCTCTCAATAGCAAAAAAAGAGATCGCAACCAGGTTAACTGTGCTCCACATAAGAGCAAGATTATTAGCAATCAGAGTAATAGGAACGGTAATAAGTTCTTAAATGCTTTTTCTTGTCATGCTTGTAATTTTAAGAGAGCATCTCGGTCTTGTGAAGGTAGTAATTTATTTTCAGCCTACCGTACTGACGACCGTGAATTATAGGTCAAGTTGTCCCTAAGACTTCTATGTTGTCTGCTATGTGACGAGAGTTGTTGACATCGCAGAAAGGGCCACAACTTTACACAACCACAGAATTTGGGTAACTTTTGGTTTGGTGATTTTTTCCGTGTTCCCTCATAATCTTACCATGGATTAAAATAGATATTTTCATTTGTATTGTCTCACAGCGAGCAACTTTGCAAGGGGAGTCACCATTATAATTTGACATTACCTGGGAGAGATGTAGGTCACTATGTGCCATTTGTCCATTCAAGCGAGCCTAGCCAGTATATTAACCCAGCGTGTCATGATGTCACCTCGCGTGTTGATGAGATGTTCGCAAGACCTCGAAGGAATGTTTTTTTTAAAGGTCCTGTTTATTTTTTGTTTTGTTTACAAACAGTGTTTGTATTCTTTAGTATAGAACTTTATATGTTGTTAATGGAATATTATGTAATTTCTTTGTAACATTTGATTGCCATAATTTTTTTTATTGTTACTTATATGACTATTTTAATTATGCATTAGTTCATTCCTATGCACAAACTCATTTACTGAGACGATGTAATAGTCATTTTCATAGATAGTCCTGAGTGTTTTTATTCACTACTTAAAATTTTGTTTTCTTTTTCATCATGGGTTTGATACCATGTTTAGTTAACATATTTATATACAGATTATTGGAATTAATTGTTTAGTGAAAGGTAATTTTAAACGTAACTTGTATGCATTATTAATGATTTTGCGTTGAAGTTAAGGACATATTCTGAAACTTGGTTTCCATTTTTTCTAAATTATGACATTTGATAATTTAAACAATTCGATTTTTTGTCAGCTAGAATTAACTTAAAGTTCAGATTAAATGGAATTGGTAGAATTAACAGCAACGGCTGATACTCTTGTTCATTTAAAGAATTTAGATATCTGATTATAATACATAGTTAAGATAAATAATATTACACTTATATATTTATAACTTCGTAAGCAGTTCAACAGTGTGTTACCCCATGTAACGTTTCTGTGATGTATTTTTTTTTTTTAAAAAGAGAAAAAAACTTACACGTTTTTGATGTGTGTCTGTTTAAAGATAAGATTATTTTTTAAATTATGTTATACAGCTAATTTAATTGTTAGTTGTTAATTATAGCTACATATTACTTAGAAATAAAAATACTATTTTTATTTAACCTAACGATAAGAAACATTTTTTGTATTGTAATTTTTTGAAAAATGTGTTTTGGACATTGTGATATTTATTTTTTTTCTGCGCTAGCGCTAGACTGTATGTTAAGGTTACTATTATGTAGTGATATTAATTCTTTGAAAATGTTTTGATGTTTGGATGTATTTTTTTGTTAGTTAGCGCTTGAATATGCGTCAATGCGAAACTTGTATTAGCGTTGATATTTTTTGTTTGGGTGATATTTCATGTAATTTATTTTTAGTTATGTATAAGTTTATAATTTAGTTAAATTACTTATTATGCTGTGCTTGTCATAAGCTTTCTTTTTTGTGTTAGTATATAAATATACTTTAGCATTTTTGTATTTTACAATACGTTGTTACATTAGGATAGTTATTGTAAGGTATTGTTACCAACTTTCTTTACATTTGCATCTTTACTTTCATCTCTCTTTGTTGACTATTTGTCATTTCTTTACATCTTTTCTGTTGTCTTTTCAGTATTGCCTGATATTTTGTTTATGCTTCCGTGTTTCATCTTTGATGTAATTCATACTTCTTGTATACTTTTTCGTGTTACGCTATTTATACTTTCATTCTTTGTATTGTTAAGTTAATTATGTGACTTTAGATAATGTAATTGTTTCTTATAGTTCTATTTGTTTTACTTGTATGGAAATGTTGTCTTCATTGTCATCTTATGATTCTATTTGATTCATATCATATTCCCATTTCATATTTTTGTCTTTTCTCTTACGATAGTTTATTTTCTATTTAGTTTGTACTATGTATACTTAATTTGGGTTTTGTATTAGATTAATTTTTTGGTATGCTTGAATGATTATGTTGGATGATTTAGTCGTTATCTTACATTTATTGATGATATTTTTGTAGATGTACAATGTTCTCTTGTCATAGGTATATTTTTGTAGGTATGTGATAGAACTTCATTAATTTTTAAATTTTTGGGAATTAATTTAAGAGATATTTGATATAACTTCATTGACCGTAAAATTTTTGGGAGTTAATTTTTGTACGTATTTGATATAACTTCATTAACCGTTAAATTTTTGGGAGTTGATTTTCAAAAAAAAAAAAAAAAAATGATGATCATTTTTTTCCCTGGGGGTGTGGCAAACTGATGAGTGCAGATTTGATGAAAGGGAAATGATCTTGAAAAATACTTGTTGAGTAGAGTGAATTTTGGGTTAGAGTACTTGCTTGCAGATTGGTAATGGATTTGTTTAAAAATATCTCCTCTTAGTTTCGTGGAAACAGTATGTCAAATAGCGGGTGAACTCTGGTCATAATGTACTGTTTTTGAACTGTTTTTGAGTGATGTGTGAATAGCTCTCGCGGCTAGTGTCCGCAGGGATTTTTGAGAGCGGTGTTAAGAGAACATGAGATTCTCGTGACGGTGTGAACGGGGTGTGTTCCCGTGGGATCAGTGTGTGCGGGGTTTTTGACTGAGGTGGTCAGCCCTGATGTGTTTTTTGGATAATGTATGCCTGCGCAGGGCTGTAGAGATTTTGTGAAGTGTATAGATTTGTGTAGGCCTTGATTATTATATAACTGCCGTAGATGCAGTCTTTGTGCACTGATGTGAAGAGTAGAGATTTTGTAGGCCTTGATTATTATATAACTGCCGTGGATGCAGTCTTTGTGCACTGATGTGAAGAGTCGAGATTTTGTAGGCCTTGATTATTATATAACTGCCGTAGATGCAGTCTTTGTGCACTGATGTGAAGAGTAGAGATTTTGTAGGCCTTGATTATTATATAACTGCCGTAGATGCAGTCTTTGTGCACTGATGTGGAGAGTAGAGATTTTGTAGGCCAGGATGTGTATGGGCCGTATGGTGTGTTATCTGCAGTATGAAGATTCATGTTTCGATGTCACTGTATTCGTCTAGATCTACGTGATGTTATAATTGTAATAAACCATGGTTAAAAATCATCAGACGTTACATCATTCCATGACTCGGTGTGTACGCTACTGTGACTGACTGTCCCAAAACACACTCACCTTCTTCACCATAAATACATCCGACTGCAAACGATACCCAGTGTATCAAACGATTATTATTGTATCAGTGGTTCCAATCAACAAACTGACAATAGCTTATGAAAGTAGCGCTTGCAGTGATAGTAGCCTGTATTTCGTGGAGTATCAGTACTGGCAAGTAGCTTTATAGGAGTATCAGATGGATCTCACTCTTATACTCAAGGGCCTTTTCACTCAGCTGTCTGAGTGTGAAGATTAGGTCTTGAGTACTTCGGTTTCCTCGGAATCCGCACTGGACCTCATCCAATTGTGGTTCAGCTAGGCGTCGGAGTCTCTGCTCTAGGATTCTAGAGTAGATTTTACCAGGGACACTGAGTAGGGATATGCCTCTATGGTTTCCACATTGTCGAAGTTCACCCTTTTTGAAAATTGGTGTTATGATGGCAATCTCCCAGTCCTTTGGTATGGTCTTGTTGCACCACGCTGCCTGTAGGACCCTTAAGAGTAATAGGTCGCCTGATGCTCCCATGTGCTTAACCATTTCTGGTGTTATACCATCATGCCCTGCTGCTTTGCCCATCTTGATTTTCTCCAGTGCTGCCTTCAGTTCTTCCATCTTTATGTCATCTTCATCACCATTTGTTTCCTCTTCTGTGCTAGTGGTTATCGTTTCTGATGCTTGACCTTGCTCACCATCAAGGAGTTCTTCTTTCTCAATTCTTCCTGCTATTATTTTCTCTATTAGGAAGTTAGGTTCTTTACGTTGAGGTTAGAGCGTCTGATTGGTAGAGTGGTTACAACGCTGGCCTATCGTAGCAAAGATACCAGGTTTGAAACACGGCGTCGTCACATACGTCTACTCACCTGTGAATGGGTACATGACTGCGCTATTGATTTCGGGAAGGCAAAGACTGGGAGGAAAGGAACTGGTCATTCCACCTTTCTAAGCTGGACCTGCGGCACAATCTGCAGTGGGACTATCTTTACTTTTTAGAAACCTACCCATAGAGATTGCTGTTTATGAATGGAGTTAATCAATAAAACTGCATTTGTTTCAAACGAAAACATCGATGCTTTCCCTTACATATCGCAGATTTGACCCTTACCTATAACATAACTCGAATTTGTTTGTTCGTTACGAGATCATTTACGCTGAACTGGTCAACGAAAGATTGTTGAAATGAAAGAACTGATTGGATTCTGGGCATAATGCTCACAGTGACTCAATTATCCGGACTCTTCATCCGGCTGTGAGATATTAATTGTAGTGAGCAATCTGAACAATTCATTCAAAACTCTCAATCATTAATTGAAATAGTTAATAAACAGGGCATTTAGGGAAGAAGGAAGGAAAAGTATTTTTAATTAAACGGAACAACACTGTTCCAAAAAACTCAAAAAGAAAAACAGATAAGGTCTGCGGGAGTGAGATGAGAAAATCTTTGTTTCATTGTTCTTGTCTATTGTTTTGGTGAAGACAGACAAGTAAAAATGAGTGAACAGCCAATATAATTACACGAGTAACAGAAGATAACCCACCATGAGACCTTTACTTTATCACATATATATGGATGATTAATCCCTGATACAGGCTACATAAAACCACACACGTCACTGAAGTGAACCCAGAATAATTCCTACTTGAAACTTATTATACCTGGTGTCAAATTTTACGGTGCTTGTTAGGTGCATTTGAGAATTCATAACTAATGAGAATGTTCACATTATCGGTAGACGGAGGCGAAATAAAGGCCTTAACCTTAATAGCAAAAAGAAGTAATGGTCGTCTCAAATAAAAGGGCTTCCACAGAATGCACTATCAAAGTAAATGGAACCGTTTTAAAACAAGTCAATAAATTCAAATACCTGGGAACATTAATAACAACGGATGGAAGATGCATCTCAGAAGTGAAGAGCAGAATAGTTCAGGCAAAAGCAGCATTCTATAAAATGAAGAGTATTTTATGCAACAAGTCTATGTCATTGAAAGTAAGAAAGAGAGTTCTTCATTGTTATATAGAACCAATCCTGACACATGTGAGTGAGTCGTGGACAATTAGTAAACAAATAGTGAAGGCACTGGAGGCAACAGAGATGTGCTTTTACAGAAGAATGTTATAAATACAATGGACAGCCAAAAAGAGTGATGAGGATGTCTTGAAAAAGGTCAATGCGCAAAAGAAACTTATTCCACAAGTTAGAAAGAAGCAAAACACTTTTTGTGGGCATGTTATGAGAAGAGGAAAGTTGGAATATATCGTAACAACAGGTAAGATTGAAGTAAAAAGAGAAAGGGGAAGTCAAATAGAGCTAATGCTGGACAATTTGACATCGTGGCATGGAAAGAGGTCAACAGCGGAATTGATAAATTGTACTGGAGACAGGAAGTTGTGGAGAGACATGTTCTCCTACGCCACTAGGCATGGTACTTGAAGAAGAAGGAGGATAAAAAAGATAATGACCGGTAAATAATGGCGTAGAGGGTATAGCATCAGAATAGACAGGACAAATAAATCGGATGCAGGTCGTTTAGTGACACAGCCCAAGACTTAACATATTTATTTAATATTAAGATTCATGCGGTCATTTTTTCTGTGCCTTTGCTTTCCTCAAGTGTTGTCCATGGTACAAGAGTTTTCCTCTTTCATTCCCATATGTGCGTGGCGAATGACTGAGGCTCCTGGCTGGCAGTAGGTACAAGACTGTACGTAACTCCGAGTACAGTACATCGTGGTACCTACTCACAAGAGAGTGCGGTGCTTTGGGGAGCGCACGGGTCCTACGGCCGAGGAATATGTCAGAGAGGTGAGAGCTTCCTCGAGAGTAGGGATGATGAGTGAAGAGGACCAGGCAGATGTTATTCTTGACAGCGTGACCCCAAGTGTTCGCAGGGAGCTGAGGATTCAGGCTAATTACGATGACCCAGAAGCAATGCTACATTCCATTCTTAGGGTGTATGGGGAGCGTCGAAGCATTCCAGAGCTAATGGCCACGTTTTACTCTACCCGGCAAGGTGCAAGGGAGTCTCTTTGGGAATTCTCCCATCGCATCCACGAGGTGTTCGAAAGTGTGGTAAGGGCACAAAAGCAGAATAACGTGACTCCTTTGGAGCCATCCTTTCTTCGTGACCAGTTTTCTGCTTGTCTGAGAGATGATCTACTAAGAAAGCTTGCAAAGGAAATGATCATGAAAGAGCCTACAGCATCGTTCACGTTGGTGAGGGACTATGCCCTACGGTTTTTAGAGACTGAACCCACTTCTGGGGCTGGTGTTGCCAGTGTTGAAGTGGCAAGAACAGAGACTGTGTCAGATACACATTCATTAAACGCAGAAGTAGAGAGGCTGAGAGCACAGGTGGCTCAATTAGAGGCTAAAATTGATGCGATGACTCAGGAGCAGGGGAGACGTACCAGGACAGTTCGTTGTTTTAGATGCAGAGAACTAGGCCACGTACAGAATCGATGTCCACAGGCATTAAACTAGACCCCTCCGCGGCTGGGAGTCAGGTTACAGAAGGGGAGCAGAATGACTCAAAGATAAAGATGGTTGGTGGTCGACCAGAGTGTGAGGTACTTATTGCAGGAAAGAAAGTCAAAGGCGGCCAGGAATGTAAGGGTAGCAGGAGGCGACCCAGGGCACAGAGGAAGCCTAGGAAAATAAGATGCTTCAACTATGGAGACTTTTCAAACCACATGGCAGCCAAGTGTCCCCTAAGCGATGTTTTCATTGTAAGTCCCCAGGCCATTTGATATCGGTTTGTCCATCGAAGAGCGCTCTCTCTAGGCGTACCAACACCTCTAGATTGCCGTCACAGTGCAAGCCAAGAGATGGCCGTGGCAACTGTCACCCTAAGGGCGCCAAGAATAGTGGTCGACATTTAGAGAGGAGACTCATCTAAAACACGTTGAAGGACACGTTTCCAGGCTCGAGGGGCGCACGTAAGAGCAGAGGCACCGTTGCAGAATTTTGCAGCAGTCCGGAAAGAGAGATGTGACAAGGTGTCGTTTTCTATTCCACTACAGGTGGGAGAATTGGTAAAGAAGAAAATGCACAACGCTGAGAGATCCAAAGTTCGTGATATGGGGTCAGAAGAGGAGTACATTGTTGTTCGTGCTCCCACAATGACAGGGGTCCATATATCATCCAACGAACGGATAGAGCGAATCCGAGCATTAGAATCACTGGCAACGACCTGAGACGAAGTGAAGGAAAAGGTGATTCTCCAGATTTGGTAAATACGACTGAAGCGCTTGATTTTGTGCAGTTGTCGGGACGACAACAAAATCAGGCGGGGAATATGTGACCGCGCCATCTTGTCAGCCATATTGTCTCCGTGGTTCACCCATCTTGTTAGCCATATTGTCTCTGTGGTTTAGTGCCTTTTCACCATATAATCTTCAAGAAGAATATTTATTATTAGGCCATAATCTTCTTCCTTCTTCCATCCTTAGCCACCAACCGGCAAAGCAGTGTGTGGCCAGTACGCCTAGTGGCGTCTTAGGGCAACAACAAATTGATCAATCTATTGCTGTTTCCACCACGCCTAGTGGCGTCTTTGTGGAACAAAAACAGACCAAACAATCTATCATTGTTTCCGTAATCAGATTGGTTGGCAAGCAGGTGATCAGCCCACTGTGCGACGTTTTTACGGGATGGGGTAAACAGCCCCATGCCCAACCCTCCTTAGTCGCTTTTTACGACATGCGTTGTAGGGTGCAGTGTTACTATTCTTTGCTCCCCTTTCGGGCCCCGGTAACACACGGGTGAAGGCCATAATAAAGCCTACAAATTAGTTGTGTTATATTTGTGTTTTTCGCTATTTCTAGAGCGATAATCGGGGGTGTTATTTGCGTGGCGCAATCAATCCGCGCAGCGCAGTAAAGTTGAGTGGTTAGCCTAGAGCCTGTATAAGAGATAGCGGGCGGCGTACGTGCCTATCTTGCCAAAGCCGCCCAGAGAGAACAGACGAAGTTAGACGCCAGAGTCAATCTGTAGATGCCTTGAGCACAAAGTCTATGAACACTGACTGGGTGTTTGGTTTTGTTCGGTAGTATTAAATGTTGATCTGTATAAGGCTTTGTGTTGCTTGAATTGCTAAGTCTGCTGCTGAGAGGGTTGCAAGCAACCAATAATTGCAACCCCTGTCAAACGATCCTTAATAAATTTTCTTAGTGCATGGGTCTTGGGTGTGACACATCGACATAAGTTCACCACCACCACACCTACCACTCTGTCATATATATATATATATATATATATATATATATATATATATATATCTATATATATATATATATATATATATATATATATATATATATATATATATATATATATATATATAGATATAGATTTATATGAGAATTAATCGAACTTTCCCGACAGGCGAGAAGTTATCAAACCTTTATTGTCAGGATGCCTCCTGACAGGATGCCTGCCTTACACAAATTGCATAACAGTATCATAATAATTCATTCCTTCATTCATAACCCTCCACTCCCAAAGGAGCATAGGCCTTCAACAAACACATGCCAAGTCCTCCTGTCACGTGCCATCATCTCAAGTTCTTTCCATGTTCTCCTCATCATTTTCACCTCTGTTTCCAACTCTCTTCTCCATGTACTTCTTGGTCTTCCTCTGCCTCTCTTGCCCTGGGGGTTCCAGAACAAGGACTGCCTTGTAATGCTATCAACAGGTTTTCACAGTGTGTGTCCTATCCATCGCCATCGTCTTCTTCTCATTTCTTGTTCCACTGGCACTTGTCTAGTTCTTGTCATCAGTTCCACGTTGGTAACCTTGTCATACCATTTTAATCCCTCTATTCTACGCAAGCACCCATTTATGAAAGTCTGTAGCTTTTTGGTTGTTGTCTTTGTTGTTCTCCATGTCTCTGAGCCATACAATAGGACTGACTTCACATTTGAGTTGAAGATTCTTATTTTCGTGTTGGATCCTATTTCTCTTGATCTCCATATATTTCCCAATGCAATGAAAGCTCCTCTTGCCTTTTGTATTCTTATTTTGATATCGCTGTCTGTCCCTCCAACTTTGTCTATATTACTGCCAAGATATGTGTATGATTCTACATCTTGTATTGGTGTTTCTTCAAGTTCAACCCTGTTATCATTACCTGCATTTATTCGCATTATTTTTGTCTTTTCCCTGTGTATTTTCAGACCCAATTGCTGTGACCTCTCATCAAGTGTTTTCAATTTGTCCTGCATCTGATTACGGCTATGGGACAGAAGAGCCAAGTCATCAGCAAAATCCAGATCATCCAACTGCTTAGTCAGAGTCCACTGGATTCCATTTCTGTTGTGTGTTGCCGATGATCTCATAACCCAATCTATTGCCAGCAAGAAAAGAAATGGAGACAAGAGGCATCCCTGTCGCACTCCTGTTCTTATCCCAAACGGTTCTGTAAGCTGTCCTTCGTGAAGAACTCTGCATGTCATGTCTTCATATGTTTTCTTTATTAAATTAATGATCTTCAGGGGAACTCCATAATGCCTCAACAATTTCCAAAGTGATTCTCTGTCTACACTGTCAAATGCCTTTTCGTAGTCCACAAATCCGATGTATAGTGGTGAATTCCATTCCAGACTTTGTTCAACTATTATTCTCAAAGTGGCTATCTGGTCTGTACATGATCTGTTTTGTCGAAAACCTGCTTGTTCATCTCTCAGTTTCTTGTCTATGGACTCTTTTAATCTCTCAAGGATAATCCTGTTTAATACTTTTCCTGGCACTGATAGTAACATTATTCCTCTATAATTTGTGCACTCTTGTAAATTTCCCTTCTTAGGCAACTTAACCAGATATCCTTCCTTCCATTCTGCTGGTATCTCTTCCTTTCCCAGACTTTACCAAGTAATTTATATAACATCTCTGTAGCCGTGTCGATATCTGCTTTGATGGCCTCTGCTGGAATGCCATCAGGTCCAGACGCTTTTCCATCTCTTAGAAGCTTTATGGCTTTCTTTATTTCTTCCTTCGTTGGTCTTTCACCGTTAATTTGTAGCTCTTCTTCTGCTGGCTGGATGTCCGGCGGGTTTTGTGGAGCTGGTCTATTGAGAAGGTCCCCAAAATATTCTGTCCACCTCTTCATTTGCTCTTGTATATTGCTGAGCAGTTTCCCATTCTTGTCTTTTATGAGGCAACTTGTTTGCTTGTATTTCCCTGTTAGCTTCTTTGTGCTGCTATACAGTTCTCTCATATTTCCTTTGGCTGCAGCATCTTCTGCCTCTCTTGCCAACTCCTCAATATACTTCCTCTTGTCTCTTTTGATACTTCTTTTTACTTCTTTGTTTGCTTCTGTGTACACTTCTTGAGCCTTGGCTTTGGAACTTCTGGTTTTGCTTGTGTTTAACTCTGCTTTCTTGTTTTTTCTGTCTTTTATCTTATTGATGGTTTCTGTTGTTATCCATGCTTTTTGTTGTCTTTCCCTTTTCCCCAGTATTTCTTCACATGTCTCCTTCCATACAGTTTTGACCTGCTGCCAATAGTCTTCTGTATTCTCTACATCTTCCAGCTGTTGGAGCACTTGGAATTTGTTGGATACTGTGACCGCAAATTTGTCTCTTGTTTCTTGATTTCTTAGCTGTCCTACATTATACTGTTGTCTATAATTTTGCATTGTTGCATATCTCTTGAGTTTCATTTTTATTTTGGCTATCAGAAGATGGTGATCTGATGCCACATCTGCTCCTCTATATACCTTTACATCCTGCAATGATGATCTAAACTTCTTGTTTATGCATATATGATCAATCTGATTTTCTGTTCTATGGTCTGGTGATATCCATGTTGCCTTGTGTATTCTCTTATGTGGAAACATGCTTCCTCCTATAGCCAGTTGATTTGAAGCACAGAAGTTTGCGAATAGTTCTCCATTTTCATTCATTACTCCTAGCCCATGTTTTCCCATGACTTCTTCAAATCCGGTGTTGACTGTACCTATCTTTGCATTCATGTCACCCATCAAAATTGTGATGTCTCTTCTTTTTACTTTATCCATAATTTCCTGTAGTTTAGTATAAAATGCTTCTTTCACAGACTCTTCTTTGTCATTAGTTGGTGCATAACATTGGATGACATTTCCATGAATTTTCTTTTTAGCTGTTTTGAAAGTAGCTTTTATTATTCTGGGTTCAACAGCTTCCCATTCAATGAGTGCTTTCTGTGCTTCTTTAGATAACATAAGAGCTACCCCTTCACTGTGGTATGAACTTTCGTCTTCATGTCCTGAGGACAGCACCAATTCACCTGTGATGAGTTTCTTCCTGTCTACCCCCTTCCACTTTGTTTCACACATTCCCAAAACCTCGATTTTGTATTCCGTCATTTCTGCTGCCACTTGCGCCACTTTCCCTTGTTCGTTTAATGTCCGAACATTCCAGGTGCCAAATCTGGAAGTTCTCCTAGAAGAAAGAAGGTTAGTCAGTAACACAGACTCCTTTCGGCTTTCTCTGTGTTGCATCATACGCCTCCCCGCGAGAGGACCTTCCCCTGTCTTGGATGGCTGTGTTTTATTTTCTTTATTTGACTTGTCCATATTTGTTGAAGTTTTTTGTGGTTTAAATTTTTTTACAGGATGGGGTAACCGGCCCCATGCCCAACCCTCCTTAGTCGCTTTCTACGACATGCTTGGCAGGGGACAGTGTTACTATTCTTTGCTCCCCTTTCGGGCCCCGGTAACACACGGGTGATCATAATAATAACAGCGTCATAATCATTTCTAACTGCCTCATCCATTGTACTGATGGCAGTCATAGGTTCTTTACTCAAAAATTGTAGTAATTTGGTAACCCATAATGATTTATCCAACTTATGTGCAATGCATACCCCTTCATACCTCGAAAGGTAGCATGACATGTCATCAACCGTAGGGTTATATACAGGTAATTTAAACCAATCATTACCCTTATTATTACCTGATGACGAAGCAGTATTGGAATTCCCAGTATTACCATTATTTGCTGTTTGAGCTTTTAATTTTTGTTCCTCTATCCGAAGAAGTATTAACTCCTTTTCTGTAGCAAGTCTTTTCTCTTCATCAACACGTGTTTTTTCTTCATCAATACGTCTTTTTTCTTCATCTACACGTCTACTTTCTTCTAATTCTAAATCTTGAAGACGTCTTCTCTCATCATCTGCTTTCTGTTCAGCGAATTCCTGCTTTATTTCAGCTTTCCTTTCAGCTTCCTCTTGTTTTGCTTTTGCTAACTCAGCCATAGCAAAATCTTTCAAAGCCTCAGCTTTGTGGCCAAATTCCTTTCCAATCGTCATAAAAGATTCCAGAGTGGCCATGTTCACCACTAACTGTGACTCAATTAGTCAATCAGTTAACTATCAAGTTGATTTATAAATTAATTGTAATAAAAAAATAAATTTTTGGTTAATATTATATAACGATGTGCCTTCCTCAGGCAAGTAAACAGTAGCTAGTGAACTACTATTGCACTGCAGTTAATAATTATTGCAGTCATATAATGCAGTCATCTAATATCAGCATAAAGAACCACGCAAACATGTTAATATAATCTTATGAATTAATAAGACATAAACCAAAGAAAGAAAATTAGATTACAAAACAATATTACACCACGATATCAAACAAGACCTCTACACCTCACGGTAGAAGGGGAACGACTAAGTAAGCAAGTAATATCAAACAATACGCGAGTAAAACGTTCTATCAACCAAATACACTTATATGATTGAAACAGTACGGAAATAAAAATGAGGTCAAACCACAACAAGAAAGCTAAAAATAGACACTTCATAACCCATTGACGAACAGATGACATGATCACTGAAAGGTAGCTAGGTTAGACTTAAAATTTACGAACAAATGACAGAACTAAGCAAATGAAAATGAGAACAATTAAAATACACGATAGATAAACAATACGTAACCACTAAACATATATATTGATCAAAATCAATAACAGACAGGATAAGGACGAGTTAAACTCAAGTCTCCTTCTGTTCAAAATGGAGATGGATCAACATGGCCCTAAAAGAACGACGTTAGACTTGCGGTCATTCGGAAAGACATGACAAGTCTAGAGCTCCCGCCAAGCGCCCACATATATATACAACAGATATAAATAGACATAAAACATATATAAAAGTAACACATTACGATAGGGCACACCAGTAAGTAACCTGGACAAAAAAAATTTTCAACAACAGGTACTTAGCTTAACTGCAAAAAGAATTCATCCTCTCAGACGTCAGTATACACCAGAGGCTTTGATGGAAGGCAGACTGGTGGCTTGAAGTACTCGTTCTCCATACTTTCTTCTTCTTCGATCCTTAACCACCGACCGTCAAAGCAGTCAGTGGCCATCACGCCTAGTGGCGTCTTGTAGGGCAACAACAAATTGATTCCACTTTGCACGGTCGGTGGCCATCCTTCGTACAGTGCCCCAACTCTGGTTCATTCTTTGCATCTCAGCCTCCACAGTCCTCCGCCAAGTTGTTTTTGGTCGGCCTCTCTTTCGCTTTCCTTCAGGGGTCCAAAGCATAGCTGTTCTTGTGATGGCATCGGGGTCTCTTCTGAGGACATGACCAACCCAGCTCCAGCGTCTGCCAGCTATGATGGTGTGCATGTCCTCTTGCTTGCTACGAGTAAGCAGATCCATACAGTGAGTACCATTTCTGTTGCATACTGGGTTTACCTTGCTTGATATGGTGTGGTTGATGATGATGAGCAAATCGTGCTAGATGTATTGCGAATGTGTCTGGGTGGTCAATGGCTGGTTACAAGATGATTCATAAGAAATGGACTTCAACGTCGGTGTAGTTGGGTCCAACAATTACATCCATATTTCTTCAAGTGAGAAAATACATTACAGTTCATGGCATTTGATTCATAATTCGAGTACATTTGAATGCTCCTACAGTCCTCTTTAGTACTTCAGATATCTGGAATATTTACTTGCAGTGCCATCACGGTTATCACTGAAGTATCGAAAACCAGACATGGAGTTAATATAATAAAGTTGCGAATTGCAATACTTCTCTGGAAAAAAATATACTTCCTCGAACTCAATCCTTCTGTTCGGAATCTTTATATAATATCAGTGGCGACCTTCGTAAAATATAGCCATGTAGAAGAATAGATAATCTTCCAATATCTAGGAGCAAAAACTACGACGTCTTCTTTGGTCAAAATTTACTAACGAAAGGCCCCGGCGAACGGTTTGCATATATTATCTACGTCATCATATCTAAGTGACGTCAGCCTATCATCGCGTTCATTTAACATTCACATAAGTGCAAAAATACAACATGTAGGCCACGAATAGAACTGTTAGCGCGTAGATTAACTGTTAACACGACTAAACGTGGACACATGAAAATTACATGTTAAATCATCTTTAACAATAAGCAAGACTTCTGCTTTTGCTAAACGGGTCGAAAATGAGTGTATTTCTTTATGTGCCCTCTATAGAGCAAGTAACATACCGTTTCCCGCGTTATAAGCGTGGATTTTCTAAGATAATGGCTGCCATTGAGCCTTGTATATGTCAATGAAAATTCAAGGATTAAAGTGGTATGGAAGGATAATCAGTATGGAACCGATGAAAGAACTAGAGACATATTGGTCAAGCAAGAGGTGAAAATAAGGTGTTAGTGTTGAGCAGAAAACACACTGAGGAAATTAGCTGAGTGCATTGCAAGGCAGTCATTATTCTGGAATGAGACGAGAAGATAATTGGTGACTGACTTAGAATAGAGAAAGAAGACATGGAAAGAACGTGAACAGATAGCACAAGACAGAAGAACGTGGTTTGACCTGATTGAAATGCCGATGCTCCCATAGTAAGACAATGAGTAACGATGATAATATAATATCTGACTTCTTAAAACCGTGGCAAAATTCACATTATAACAAGAAATTAAAAAAGACAAAGTTAACTTAGCGGCGAAACAAATAATAACATTTTGACAGCTGCCAAATGTTGCTTAATATATTGTTCATTATTATGCGGGACATCGTATGATAATGTGACAGTTAACCTACCGATTTTAGCCATCTGTCAGACATGAAAAGTAAATTTGGTGTCATCTGCAACTGAACATTTGAATAAATAAAGAGGGACACTGCAGGCCTGTGGAGAAAAAATAAATAATACACATAAATGGGTATGTTGCGAGCAAATAAAGAAGTAAAAAGCCAGGCAACTGAAAATCAGCATAAGTGATAGGCTTACCGAAGACTCGAACCCAGGACCATCAGTTGACTAAATAACATTCATAAAGATTGTAATAGCTAGGGCTTATATATTGTTTCACGAAGATCAAAAAAATATAATAAAACGAAGACAAGAACAAAAGAACAAAATATATATCTCCTATAGCATTTTCACCCTGTGTTATTAGTATAACAGGAAGTCGTGGAGACATGATCATCTACGCCATCATGGTACTTACAAAGTAAGAGAAAGAAGAAGCGATTAGTATTGCAATACCGTTGAACCGTTAAATGTGAAGTGTCTGTCAACTAGTATTTTGTCAGAAACTTATTACTCGTCAATATTCTAGATCCCACTATGATAGGCCACACAGTAATAATCCCTCATTTCTCACCCCATTATTGTAAAGCTCATAACTTTAGACTTTACACTGATGTGTCTTGTTAGGTTAGTTATCATTATATTATATTATATATTGTATTGTATTGTACTGTATTGTATTGTGATGTATTGTATTGTGTTGCGTTGTGTTACGTCACATCCCATTATATATTATACTATATTATTCCCAGCGTGGTTCCCCAGTATTTCTGATGAGACATAGCAAGAATATGTCTACTGCATCCCAAGCATATCGTTCAAGGCGACTAATATAAGGCTGTACCTGGGGCTGACAAACTCGTCACGTATAATAAGTTGTCCATGAAACCATTGCTGCAAGAGCATGCGAATGATTTCTGCAGGCTTCATGTAAGAACATCAGCTGTAGTAGGGACTCCATGCTCCATAAGTAGCGAAAATAAAAATGATGTCGATGATACTACATTATATTGTATGTATTGTGTTGCATTACATTACATTATTCCCTGTCTTGTTCCCTGTGTTCTCAAATGAAATGAAGAATGAATAGGCAGGTGCTCCCTCATTTACGCGTACAAGGAGGAAAGTATGAGATTGTAAGCGTCTTGAGAAACCCGTCGTGTTTGAGTTTTTGCTCAACCTTAAGGGGACAAGGTGTTCAAGTGTTCGTGGGGATCATATTGTATGGAAGGATGTACTTGATGTACTTAGAAGTATTCCCCTCTTGTGTCTATGTGTATAATGGATTATACAGTGAGGATAAATAAGTGCTTTTTGAGTATCAGATACTACGATTTAAAGAACAATGAAATAACTCCTACATATGGACAAGTGTTATGAAATGTAAATAATTCTTTTGATTAAAGAGATGAACAGGAATACAAAGTATTTGAATGAGTTGGCAGGACAAATGATAAGCGTATGATACGTATATATTTCTCTGAAGCAATTATGAAGCAAATACACACGCACACACACACGCACGCACGCACGCACGCACACACACACATACACACACATCATATCTCTCAAGTTCGTCCCTGACAAAAGCTTTCGCTTCCTCTCATTGTAATCCCTCTTCCCTTGCTTCGTCTCTGAGCATCTGTCTAAACTTTGCCCTCTCTGCCATTGCAAATAGGTGACTGAGACTTAGACGAGAAAGAAATAAGAAAAAGGATACACTGGTTCCTTACCACGTACGAGAAAAATACCAACAAAGGATGATATATTAAACTGGGATACCTCCTCCTATAATATTTATCTAACTATCGCTGCTATTAATCGGCAATAAAAGTTCTAACTGCAAGCGACTCTGCCAAATAAATGGTAGTTAAGATTAATCACTAACAAAAAATAAGTTGCTACAGTGGAAACAAACAATTACTGCAAATATTTTAAGGAGAAAAAAAAAATTCCCTTAATTTTTAAATCCACTACAAGTTCACCCCTGAAGACAGTTAGGGTAAGGGAGGCAATTAACAGGACGAATAATCCAAACGCGCTCCTTAACTTAGTTCAAACACCTTTCTGCTTCAGAACCCAGTGATTGTTATACAATCACAAAATCTATTACCAGCGGCGTTGTATTACAAAATCAATACATAACATATTCTGACAAAAATCACACTGTAATCAATTGTATAACTCTAATAATGATGTGGAAAAAACAATAGATATACATGTGTGTGGTCAGCAAGCCAATATCAGATCGTTTGTCTAGGAAATAATATTTTTTTTTAAAATACCAAAACCAACGAGACAATCACACTCTCTCTAACTAGTCTATAAAGATTACAGATCAAAAATCCCGGTAAACGAGACATTTCTTGACGCTCTACTCAGGATTAGAATTCAATTCCCGGAAAAACGAGCACCCATTTTGACGTATATTTTCGATAGGGTAATTAAGATCACTTTTGGTCCCTCCTGAATAGGACTGAATAGGACTAGAACAGGTGATGGCTCAGTAGGAGATAAGGTAAAGAAATAGAATTTCACAAGTGAAATGGTGAAAGGTAAAATCTGTCCCTGGATTTGATAGATAATCAAACCCGCCTATCGATTACGACTGAGAGTTCAGATCAGACAGTTTCCTATAAATATATATATATATATATATTTTTATATTTAACCACTCACATATACACACACACAGATAAGTGACGACGATTAGACGCATATACGTGAAAACTATATCTATGAAATAGTGATCTTTTTGAACAAGCTGACCGCCACACGTAGATAAAATTTATGTAAATTTTTATTTATCATAAAAAAAGAAACTTTACATCGACAATATTGAATATCAAATCAAATACAATAAACATAGGTTAAGAATCAATTAAATAGATAGACTCATAGGTGAAATCCTTTCCCCTCTCTGTTGCCAAGATCCCTTTATAAGAGAAGTTATAGCCCAAAGAGTCACAGATTTATACACTAAGGTCCAAGGTTTTCCCTCTCTCAGTAAAGAACAGAGTTTATATATATTAATCTATCCTAAGAGGAAAACAGCATTAGCAAAAACTTGCATACAAGTGTTAAAGTGATAATGGGATGGGGGAAGGGGGGGGGGTTTCAAGAAGAAGATAAATGTTATTATTAACTTTCGCTGATGAAGGCAATCAGCATGTGTCGGGCTTACGGATGGCCGACATCTGTGTACTTATGCATATGTCAATATACGCGAATGTCATAGGTACTTGGCTACACATCTACTGCACTCATGCACCACAGCAACACGCAGGAGTCAGGAAGTGGTGGAATTAGATTACCATTTTCAACGTTTATTAACGATAGACTCACGCAGACATCATGGGACGACATTTCACATCAACAGTTCAATAGTTACGTATACAGCATAAACCGTATATAGCAAACCGTTATCCAAGGCTTTAAATAACAGGTACAAAAATCCCTCAAGCTTCACCAGCATCTACAGTACATAAGTAAGTAAGCCGCAATATCCCTGGCTTAGAATCAATATGAAATATATACTCTCTCTATCTTTAGTTGCATGCACAGTACATAATAGGAAAGCCGTAATATCCCTGGCTTAGAATCAATATGAATACATACTCTCTCTATCTTCGGTTGAATGCACAGTACATAATAAGTAAGCCGTAATATCCCTGGCTTAGAATCAACATGAATACATACTCTCTCTATCTTCGGTTGAATGCACAGTACATAGCAAGTAAGCCGTAATATCTCTGGCTTAGAATCAATATGAACGTCTTCTCTCTCAATCTACAATTACGTGCATTCTCCAATTATCGAAGATTCCTTTTCCATAAGGATATATGCTGGAACACACTAGCAAAAATGGTAAAGCGTCCATTTTGAAGGAGTACTGTCACGAAAAATCCGCTGCTCAAAACAAGCTCAGTACAATTCATTCAAGCGCGAACTCGCAGCTTGAGATGTGAGCAGAATTCATCCGCCTTTCCCCCCAAAAACTATTTCATAGAACATTCGACCAGATTTCTTATCATATTTTAAAAAAACAAACTAACAGCTAGTCAGTAGAGCTGTGTTCAAAAATCACTGAGCATACAGCTCCCAACTAAGAAATTCTCTCATCACGCAGAGCGTGTTTACAAGCGTGTACAAAACCCGACCTGTACATACAAGTCTTTAACACTTAACTCCATTAATAAAAATATGACTTAACAGACTACACCAACCCCCGGGGAAAAAAAATATGATCATTTTTTTTTCTTTTGAAAAAAATTACATCGAACAAAAAATTAAAAATAAATTGAGGTCGATGCAATCATAATATCTACACATCACGATTACACTATGTTAAGTCATGTCCATAAATTCACAAAAAATTATTAGAAATAAGTAGAAAGTAGGAAATGAGGTATACAAAGTAATCAGATAAGTATACAAAGATGATTGGTTTCAAACAAAGTTAAGTATATTCCGTATAGACTAAGTAGGAAATAATAAATAGAAGGTGAAAAGACAAGATCAAGTAAAAAAAGAATGACCAGCAATGAAAGACAGCAATGAAATCGAAATAGGAAAAGAAATCAATAATATGACATGGTAACAATTAAGTTAACCAGTGCATTACATGGAAAATAAATACAACTATCACAAATATATATATATATATATATATATATATATATATATATATATATATATATACATACATACATACATACATACATACATACATACATACATACATACATACATACATACATACATACATACATACATACATACATACATACATACATACATACATACATACATACATAGATACATACATACATACATACATACATACATACATACATACATACACACATACATACATACATACATACATACATATATATATATATATATATATATATATATATATATATATATATATATATATATATATATATATATATATATATATATATATATATTAAAACCATGAAAAAAAGCTATAACTAAATAAAGTATAATAGGAAATTTAACCAAGTTATTAAACTTATAAAATACCAATGATGAACTAATTATAAACATCAATATTAATAATATCGCTATGCATTGTAACCTCTAGCGCACAATGAAGCGCTGGGCAAAGAAAAAATACATCACAATGTCAGAAAAAATACCTCTTTTCTTGTCTACATTTTCTTTTCAAAAAATACAATACCGAAATGTATCGCAATGACAAGTTAAGTGATAAATAGAATCATCATTACAATATCATACGATCAACGTTTATCAAAACACAGTAGTACAAGAACAATATGATAATGACATGGTACATTATCAGAATAGAGTCATATAAAAATAATATGGTAATGAAATGGTGCATAAAGATGAACGAACATACTGTCTTAACGAAGTTATATTATATCCTATTACAATACTCTCTAATATACTATACTACTCTAATATACAATATTATCTATTGTCCTAAATAAGTTACATAGAAGGACAACTCAAGTAGACTTGGACCATCCTATGCACCCGAAGATACCAAAAAACATCTAGAGTGCCGTCAAACTGCCAACTGGCTTCACTGGAACA
This sequence comes from Oreohelix idahoensis, assembly GCA_024509875.1. NCBI lineage: Eukaryota > Metazoa > Mollusca > Gastropoda > Stylommatophora > Oreohelicidae > Oreohelix > Oreohelix idahoensis. The sequence continues at coordinate 152,863 of JAMPIV010011333.1, read as the reverse complement.
GCAAATCTTGCGATATATCCCATAGGTTGAAGAGTAACAGCCTAATCAAACAATATAGCAGCTCTGACTCTCATCGCAAAGCCGTGGCTGTGAAAAGACAAATGAAAAATCTCTGTTTGGTAAAGGTAAGATTTTATGACCGGCAACAGTTAATTTTAATTTTAACCTATTTAATGTAGTCGTGTAAACTTCCGACACCTGTACGATGTTAATCAAACCTTCCTCCGTTACACAAAAATGGGTAACAGAGAAAGAAGCTCATACTAAACCAAAATCCTGAATTAAACAGTGTCATAAAAGTGTTCGAGAAATATAGCAGTGTGCAAAGATGTGTAGAAAAGTCGTGAATATACACATGATACCCACGTCAAAAGGCAAATGCAGAAGATGGTAATGATGACTAAAAGTGTCATGATGACTGACAATCTGCGATTTTGCGCAAGACAAAGGAAATGCAGTAGACAAAGGCGTACATCTTAAAGGCTGAACTGAAGTCATAGCCTGTGTACTGGGCAAAGAAAAAAGTAAGAAAGATATAATAAAGATGTAAAAGCATACAGTAGTAAACTTGGACCAACGTCGAAGTTTAAAAGGAAAGCAGAAAGTACGACAAAAAGTCGTAAAAGACAAAGATACTGAGCTAACCGTCCCAGTAAGAAAAGTAAAGAAACTCATAAGGTATAGATATGTACTAACATCTAAGTTCGTACATGTAGCAAAGAAAACACCAGTCATTGCAGCAAAGAAGTTGCAATCAACGTGACTGGATGTAGATTCAGTCGTAGCTATAAAGTTAGTGTGTGTGTATGTCAGACGAAACTGAAGGATCTTCTTCTACAATGGTACTTAAAGAAAAATCAAAGTTAGAGTAACGACGTACTGAAGTATGTCGCACTGGGCGAAAAGAAGCACCGAAATTAGCATGATGAACAATAGTATCATCAATACTGCAAGATTGCACAGAATTAGCAGAATGTATCACGTTAGCAGAATGCATCTGGTGATAAGATTTTGGCAAAGTCATTAGCGTGGATTTAGTAAGGTTATGTTGCCGTTCCCAAGCAGCAATTTGTACCGCCGTACACACCTTTACACCATGTATCTGTCCGACAGTAAGGTCAGCGATAGGTGCTCTGAGCATGCATGCGTGTATATAACCAGTGAAAAACGGTGTGGCAATGTGGACTATGGCAGTCTGAAAAGTCTCAACTGTCCCACCGAATGTCACAAATTTCACCATTTTACCTGTTGCGCAAGATGGATGAACTAGAGACTGTCTAATTCCAACAGTTGCGCATCTCGAATCAAAAAGTACTGAGACAGGATTATTATTCACAAATCCCTTATGTAGAGTAAGAAACCCTCTGCCGTCATGCGCAGCTAAGGCAGGAAGAGTAGTCGGAAGAGGATGACCGCAACTCAAGGTAGTCACCGCTGTAGGTTGGAACAAATTTGTGCACTCCAGGCACTGAGATGCTCTCTCGAAATCGAAAGCAGAGCAAGCAGTAGCATTAGAGACACTATTATTATTGTTACCTTGATCATTAACAACCTGGGGCTCTTTTGAGCAGAGTTAGCATGGCGATGCAATCTATTATTTGTAGATCTACCGTCATATCGCGGTTTATCGCGACTATTATCTCTATTGGGAGAATTGTTATTTGCTCTATTGAAACTATTGTTTCGATTTGAACCCCAGTTAGCATAGTTGCGATTACTATTTCCCCTTTGGTCAAAATGTCTATTAGGTGAATTTTGTTGTCTCCGCGAAAAATTATTGTAGGGTTGATAATCTCTTCTTTAGAAATACATAAAATTATATTTCGTCAATACTCATGAGTCATCAGTGCATTTACTTAGTTAGTTAAGCTATTCTCTTGCTGGTTACTAGCAGTTTAATCAAATTTATTAATAGCCGACTGAGTTTAGCTAGAAATATAATTTATTTGTTCTCCACTGTAACGCAGTAACTTTAGAGAATATAACTGAATTATCATTTAATCTCTCTACACAGAAGTTAACTAGTGAAATAAAATAAGCGATCACTACTTAACTCACTCAATCACTACTAGATATATATATATATTTACCACAGCGCAGAAGTAGAAACTATCTCCAATTCGACCAACTAAATGATACTTCTATTAATAGAGATGTTAGGACTCGAAAGCTAGAAGGTTCTAGTCTGGCGGGCGGTACTTGGATGAATTTGAGTAGAAAATCTAGAGTATATATATATATATATATATCTCTCGGATGAAAGAAATAAGTTACGTCTAAGACCTGAAACAGACTCAATTTTCCAGATGTAGCACCTTCCAAAATTTCCATAATTGTTGGAACCAAAATGTTGAGGACCGTTAAATTGTCTCCAGTTCCTTGTAGAAGGAGAATCACTACGTGATGGGCCCCCTTGGTTCTGCCCGAATTTACGATTATCTCTCCTACCAAAATTGCGCTCAGCACTTTGAGATCTACGTCGCAAATTAGGACCATATGGTATTACTGAAGCCACTGGTAACCCTTCTCTGACCTGAGAATGGCTAACAGTCACTTTTGGGTGTGCAGTGACGTATTGGCGACAGTATTGTTCCATATCTTTCAAGTTTGTAGGCTTTCGCTCATGAAAGAAGGAAAGAAAAGACTGTTTCACAGACGACATGACTTTGTCGCGAAGCAATAAGTCCATAAGGGCTTCATATGTGTGTTTAGTTTTAGAAAGTTTAATCCAACGTGAAAACGTTAGACGTATATTTGCTATGAACTCTGAAAAATCTACCCCAGTCTCCGGTAACAGAGTCTTAAAGCGCAGACGATAACCGTCTTCGTCAAGTTGATATTTCTTCAATAATTCAGCCCTGGCCGTATCATAGTTATTTTTGTCAGGCCCCTCCAATATAATTACAACATTCATTGCATCACCCGTAAGTAGGTCCAAAAGACATGCACAATATTCTGACTTGTCTATTTTCTGAGATTCACATGAAAGTTCAAATCTATTTAGGTAAAATGAAATATCGTCAGACGTAGGATTAAATTTAGGCAATTTGGGTCTATAAGAATGATTATTTGCTTTATTAGAAGTTGTTTGATTGTTTGTCTCATTTTGTGTATTACCAATATTCACTACCTTTATTTTCTCCAGTTCTATAGATAAGATCCTTTCCTCATGTAGTCTTTGGTTTTCTTCAGCTTGCATCTTCAGCTTCTTCTCCTCAATTTGCATTTGAATTTTTCTTTCTTCAGCCTCTAATTTCTGTTTTCCAGACTCCATTTGCATTTGCTGTTGAATTTTTCTCTCTTCAGCCTATAATTTCTGAATTTCAGCCTCCATTTTCTGCTTTTCAGCCTCCATTTGCATTTGCATTTTTTTCTCTTCCATTTGCTGTTGAATTTTTCTATCTTCAGCCTCTAATTTCTGTTTTTCATTTTCCAACTGAAGTTTTCTCTCTTCTGACTGCATTTGCAATCTTCTATCTTCAGCCTCCATTTTCTGTTTTTTTTCCTTCTAACTTCTGCGCCTTGGCATATTCGACCAGTGCGAATTCTTTTACTTCCTCAGTAGTCATACCAAGGGATTTCCCTTTTGTAATGAAATACTCCAAACTAGACATTCTGCTGTATTTTACAAGATATGTAAGTAATGTAAATATCCAGGAGACACTCACTCTATTCCAACTTCGTGGGTGACAAGTCCTTGCTTAAGAACTTGTAAAATTACCTTTTCAACTATTAATAATGTTATTAATTACCTATCTCTATATTATGCATTATAATATTAACAGTGCATGAAAAATAAATACACAAAATAGATAGTACAAACAAGAGTGACAAAGACAAGATATAAAGCATAAATGACCACGTTCGCAGAATCAACTAAACTTGAAAGCAAAACCAAAGAAAAAATATTGCAAAGAGTGCAACGACACTGCGAAAAGTAAGACAATACAAGCGACAACAGTGTATAAACGAAAAATTTGTATAGAAATAAAAGATAGGAAGGGGAGGATCACACTCACAAACAAATTAATCAAAAAACTAAGGTACAGAGAAAAATATAATGACAACAACACTGAGACGTTTCGTCACACCTAAACACTCATTGTCGTAAGAGACAATTAGCGCTCTGAACCTCGGCAAGGTTTTTAGCCTTGAACCGGAATTATCGCTGAATTGAAACTTGCAAACTAATCCTAAAGAACGCTTTCGTAGGCCCTTGGTAAACTGGGATATATCCTCACGAAAGTCTCCTCCCAACCAAACCTGCATAAATATAGAACATATAACATAGAAAGAAAGGAATATAAATACCCTAAGCTTTGAGGAAGGCTCAATTAAACATACAGTGGCACAGTTTACAATACGAACAACCAATTATCTTGCAAATCAGTCCGAGGAAAGGAAAATCCACCGTTGAAAGGTACTGGAACTCGTCACTTCTCACTCGCAGGTTCTTGATAATGTATGACATCTACTGGAAATTGTACATGGCACAAGAACTGGAAACTCTGCAACCTTGACTTGACATGTTGAACTTGTGTAGTAAACTCCTGCTGCAGTTGATATGATACCCCGAATCACTGGAAACCACCACTGTTAAAGTGATAATGGGAAAAGGGGGGGGGTTCAAGAAGACGATAAATGTTATTATTAACTTTCGCTGATAAAGACAATCAGCATGTGTCGGGCTTACGGATGGCCGACATTTGTGTACTTATGCATATGTCAATATACGCGAATGTCATTGGTGCTTGGCTACACATCTACTGCACTCATGCACCACAGCAACACGCAGGAGTCAGGAAGTGGTGGAACTAGATTACCATTTTCAACGTTTATTAACGATAGACTCACGCAGACATCATGGGACGACATTTCACATCAACAATTCAATAGTTACGTATACAGCATAAACCGTATATAGCAAACCGTTATCCAAGGCTTTAAATAACAGGTACAAAAATCCCTCAAGCTTCACCAGCATCTACAGTACATAAGTAAGTAAGCCACAATATCCCTGGCTTAGAATCAATATGAAATATATACTCTCTCTATCTTTAGTTGCATGCACAGTACGTAATAGGGGAGCCGTAATATCCTTGGCTTAGAATCAATATGAATACATACTCTCTCTATCTTCGGTTGAATGCACAGTACATAATAAGTAAGCCGTAATATCCCTGGCTTAGAATCAATATGAATACATACTCTCTCTATCTTCGGTTGAATGCACAGTACATAGCAAGTAAGCCGTAATATCTCTGGCTTAGAATCAATATGAACGTCTTCTCTCTCAATCTACAATTACGTGCATTCTCCAATTATCGAATATTCCTTTTCCATAAGGATATATGCTGGAACACACTAGCAAAAATGGTAAAGCGTCCATTTTCAAGCTCTGCCAGCAAAGTACTGTCACGAAAAATCCGCTGCTCAAAAAAAGCTCAGTATAATTCATTCTAGCGCGAACTCGCAGCTTGAGATGTGAGCAGAATTCATCCGCATTTCCCCCCAAAAACTATTTCATAGAACATTCGACCAGATTCGTTATCATATTAAAAAAAAAAAACTATCAGCTAGTCAGTAGAGCTGTGTTCAAAAATCACTGAGCATACAGCTCCCAGCTAAGAAATTCTCTCATCACGCAGAGCGTGTTTACAAGCGTGTACAAAACCCGACCTGTACATACAAGTCTTTAACACTTAACTCCATTAGTAAAAATATGACTTAACAACAAGAGAAAATACAAAGTTATTACATGGGTTAAATCATAAACGAATTATTCATCCCTGTTATTCTCTCGCTTTGACAGCTGTGATCATAGACAACATGCGCACTCTTACCTCTTTTCATAACATCTGGAACAAATTGTTCAGTCACTCACAGACCATCCAAGTTTGAGTTTACTGGCGAGTCAAACCCCAGTTTCTCCAAAGACTAATTAATCAAAATGTTGGGAAACGTTTGTCTCACTGTTGTAATATTAGGCTGATGAAGGTCACTTCAATTTTTATCCAGTTAGAAAAGTACTTATGGTATCTAATGTTCACAGGGTACAATAGCTTGGAACTTCACTCGTAAAGTTGAATGTCAGGTACATAAATCGGTTTAGGATAAATCTCCTTCACAACACAATGGTCGTTATATGGGAAATCTCAAATGTTATTTCAGTCGCCAGCACAGGCGAAGTATACATGAACTTGAGAAAGAAATATGGATATTCTGTAAGTCCAGTTACCATTTATTCTTAATATTACTTTTGGGCCAGTACTCTGTCGTTCTTCTGGGTGTAAAAACAAGAGGCCAGACAGGTCACTTGCAAAACCCGGTAATTATATTCAGAATGTTCTTTATGTAAAGTTCTTCTCAGTTACATAGGTACTGAAAGCCGCTGGTAAGATTTAGGGTTTATGACCCAAAATACTGTATAGGTAAGAAAAGAAACACATAAATACTCAACCCTAATAGTATATCTAATCCTACGCGTAAATAATATTCACTTCGGTTATTCAACTTAAATTAGAAACCATAAGCTTAGTCTCATCGTTAAAACTTCCGTGAAATAAATTCTAGTCATTTAAAAAAAAACCCATCATCATGAATTAGAAATACATAAAATTATATTTCGTCAATACTCATGAGTCATCAGTGCATTTACTTAGTTAAGCTATTCTCTTGCTGGTTACTAGCAGTTTAATCAAATTTATTAATAGCCGACTGAGTTTAGCTAGAAATATAATTTATTTGTTCTCCACTGTAACGCAGTAACTTTAGAGAATATAACTGAATTATCATTTAATCTCTCTACACAGAAGTTAACTAGTGAAATAAAATAAGCGATCACTACTTAACTCACTCAATCACTACTAGATATATATATATATTTACCACAGCGCAGAAGTAGAAACTATCTCCAATTCGACCAACTAAATGATACTTCTATTAATAGAGATGTTAGGACTCGAAAGCTAGAAGGTTCTAGTCTGGCGGGCGGTACTTGGATGAATTTGAGTAGAAAATCTAGAGTATATATATATATATATATCTCGGATGAAAGAAATAAGTTACGTCTAAGACCTGAAACAGACTCAATTTTCCAGATGTAGCACCTTGGGAAAATCTACGTATTCCTCAACTCGTTTCTGCAAATGAAACGAATTCATCACACCAATTTGCCGCTCTGTCTCGCCATCTGGCAGCGTACAGACTGCTTAAGATCGGGCTAGCAAAGTCTTTGATCTGGCTATGCTCACCGTGTTTTAATTACTTACTAGCGAGCTGTTAACAAGGGAGACAATAAAATGGCTCATCTTGTTTCCCAAATTATCTCCCCTCTGTTGTAACATATTACACGATTCCGATCTCTGGTGTTAAAATTTAAATGAAACCCCCTCACGTATGCTAATCAGGTCTGCTATAAACCTACATCAAAGAGATTTAGCACACAGTCCAAAACTGCACGTGCTAAATAGAAGAAATGACAAAAGGTTTGAATATTGGAGGGTAAAGTTCCACCAGGCGCAGGCGAAAAAGAAGCGGTAGCAAAAGCGAAAGAAGGGTAAAAATATTGATGAATAAAGAAAAGATATAGAAAGTTTATTAATCATAAATCTCTCTGCCACAATTACGAAGGCAGTATTACTGCGGAAATATTGTCCGGACGAGGAAGGTTATTGTCGAAAGATGAAAGCCTTGCTTCCAGATAATATTAAAGATTTTGAAGACTTTATATCTACTAAAATAAAGACTTCCCTCACAGATGGATTGATTTGTCGGGAATAGGGAAATCATTCGAGGCTCTGGTGGACTTGATCTTACAATGTATTATAGTCATATAGTACAGATATGGTATCGTATTTCCACGAACGTAAACCCTCAAATATTTGTGATATGGAAAAGTTGGGTAGGCAATGTATGACAGCGCACTCAAATAAGTCTATCAGTAAGAATATTGTCATTGATACATTGCCAGTGTGCTCAGCTGACCGAGCCTACGCAAGGGATTTTGATAGGTCCCGTACACGCAGTGCCGATAGGAAGTTCCATGATGACACAAATCATTCTTGTAGAAGGCGATACAATTTTCCATGCCATCGACCTCCATCACGGTTCTATTTTAGACGTAACACAAATTACAATGGCAGTGTGTGTTGGAGACGCTCTACATGCGATTTTTGTGATAGATATAAGTTTAATTGCAGAAAGCAATATTCACCACAGTCACGGGGTTGCAAATGTTGCAATTGTTCTCTTGATTGTCGTAATGGACAGTCATCTCATGATGATAAATTTAATCATACAAAAATTTATTACAAACGAAGTGAGAGTAAAGTACTTTCACATGCAAAAGTAAATAGGCCAACTAATGATAATAATATTAATGTTAATGTTAATAATGTTAATGATCACTAAATGCATGTAGTGTGAATTTAGGTGACAATGGGAAATGCACATTATATAAAGCTTTGTTTTAACCAGGTACAAAGCCCAGACTGTTGTATGGACATACCTTGCCAGTGTTATCTTCGCATGATGGCACTGGATCTCCCATTTGCATAACAATTTACTAAATTACAGACCAGTGTCGTTCTAAGGGATACAGGTTGCACCACGGTAGGGGTGAGACGATCACTAGTGGACCCATCCAATTTCACTGGAACTTCTGTTAAATGTGTGAACTTTCGTGGTACCATTGAGTACTACCCCTTGGCAGACGTAGAAATTGACACTCCTATGTTTCAAACGTAAAGTAAGAGTGTGCCTTCTCAATCGTTCTGTCGCAGACATCATGCTTGGTAATATCACATGTATCAAAGACTGTTCTCCACATGACCGTTGGTTGGGAAATGTCACAACCTTTGTTGGCTAGCGCTGTCGCGACTAGGGCTGGCTCAGAAATTGGTAGAAATACATGATAAATGTGACACAATTCATGAAACTAACATGAAACATGTGTACCATAATGTTAACCGAGAGTCGTTTATTACTGAACAAAAATAGGATAATTCATTACAACGTGTGTTTACTGATCCAAATAACATTAAAAACACGAAGAAATAACGGTGTTGGTTTCAGCTTAAAGAACACATTTTGATAAAATTTTTCGAAAACTATGTTTCTTTTCGCAAACAAGTGGTGCTTTATGTTTCTTTAAGACCGTTGATATGAACTAATACACATGATGGGGTGTGTGCAGGTCACTTGGGTATTGCACGGACTAAGTTCAGAGCGCTTTTCCAATTTTATTGACCGGGTGTCAATAAGGACACACACATCTTTTACAGATCTTGCATCATTTGCCAGCATCTCGCGCAAAAGTGGGTATGTCATTTAGCACCGCTACAGGCCACAAACATTTCTATTTTGCAAAAATGGCCATTGACATTATAGGTGTCGTGGAATATTCTAATCCACATATATAAATTATCAAGTAAATATAAAGCCTAATAAATACATATAATAAAGAAAGGAAGAAGAATGGTAAAATAACAGTGCTGTCACAATGACAGTACTCGAAATCCCCCTTGTTTTCTGCTTCGTCTGCAAATTGTAACGCTTTCACGTTGATAGTAAAAACCTACTGTATTATTACCCGCTTTCTTCAATGAAACGTGTGCTGTATTTCTAAGAAAAACATTGAGAGGCAGACTGCGTAATGACCTAGATTAATCCTAACATTAATTATATTACGTTACCAAAACGAACGAACAGATGGACTCAAATAGAAAGAGAGAGGGGCGAATAAAATCAGGAACGCATGCAAAATTAAACACGCGTCTCGCTATTAATGCCACCCCCAACAAGCGTAACGCGATACACAATTACTACTATCACGCGTGTAAGGCTGCATGCACTAACTTTTTCGGACGGACAGTGATAAATTCACTACCCTTCCCAGAGTTAGGTTTTAAAATCACAAAAAACGCTTATTAGGAAAGATAACAATAGATGGGTTTACGTTTGAAAACATTACAGTACCCAGACAGCACATCTTCGAAACAGGAGGTAGAAGGAATTGCATATTTTGAACGCAGCATATTAGTTCTAGTAAATATATATATTTGGGTTCCTTAGGGTTTGCTGACAAAGAATATGTACAACGTTATGCAAATAGTCTAGGAATTAACAAGTTATAGCCAAAATAAAATGATGGTGCTGTCAGACAACACCCAAAATCAGAATCGCTCAGTGGTAGATTTTTTTACACCACCATTGTACGGGAAATGGACCACAAGTTACATTTGAACTGATTGGCTGGAATGATATGTAAGGCTACACACGATTAGTCGGGCTATAAATACTATCTTTGGTTGTTAGGGGAGACGTAGGAAGTTAAAATTTTTTCAAACACTTGTCGAAACGTGGCTCCATTGGCTAGACTCGCTGATATACTCACTTAGGAGCGTTAGTTCGAGACCACTAGTGCAAATAAGCTTGATAAAGCAACAGTGCGTTGAAGCCAGCTCATATTTTTGCTAAATAAAAGCCTGGAACATAAGCAGATGGGAATTTGTGCCAGAATTCATTGCTAATCAACGTATCTGTGTTTGTTTCCATGAATTGTGGTAAGCTTGAAACATTCAGTATCTTTTAATGAAAATTGAATGTGAATTGTTAATTTATGCCTGTATATATGTGTAGTTCAGTAGCAAACATGATGTAAAGCCTATAATGCTCCAGCCTGAACAGAAGGTGTCGGAGGAAAGTAAAACTGCATGGAATGGCCAAACAGTACACTGACACCTAGATTATTGATTAGACAGAAATAATGCTGGAAGTGCAGAGGCGTAGTAACCATTAAGGAGGTAAATACTGGTATAAAGTATTTCAGATGAAGCTGACAGTTGGCCTAACGCTCTGAACTCAATGTTTGTGATGTATTGTGCTCAGTGTAGAACTAGAGTATCAATTAGTTATGAAGTAGAAGGTACATCCTTCTTGTTTTCAGGGACCGTGGTCTTGATGGTATTGAGCAGCACCTGGTCAGAGCTTTGCTGAATCCAGAGTCGGACAGCATACTCCTTGGTCCATTTAGCTATCAGTGAGGTGTCTCCAGAGCCCAGGGGAGAATCGAGCAGAGGAGTCTTTTCCTGCCGCCATCACGCAAGATAAGCTGATGTGGCCAGCTGAGCTCAAAATTATGTACCCCCATCTTAAAATGACCTTGTAAAAATAACATTAAGAGGGGAATTAAATTGTTTTAATATCAGGAACTGAGAACATCTCCAATACTAGTTCCCATAAAGACAAACTATTGAAGTCATGATGACAAATACCAACAGAGCTTGAACAAAACAAAACCAGTATTACCTCATATTACTACTACACAACTGACACACATAGGATACTTTTAATAATATATGTCACTACAATATTCATATTGATAAATTCTGTACATATAACTTGTAATTAAAATTGATTGTGATTCCTGGTTCCCTTTGTATTTGAATCAGGACACATATACATTCATGACAGCAATGAATACATATTGTTATTTGAAAAGTTATCAGTGACTCCTTTAAGATATCCTTTAGAGTGTTATATGTATGTGAGTGTCACAGTGTTGTCAAGTGTGGTGGAATAAATTAAATTGTTTATCTGTCTGTTGTTGTTATGACTTACACTTCATCATACACATACCCTAGACATATAACGTAGTCATCACACTATTCCAGAATAATTCTGACTGAGGTATACATATGTGGCAGCAAGTAAGGTTATCTATAATACACTACTCTTATTAGATATAGATACCTTCACAGCTGATCTCAGTCAGTACACTAAGTCCCCTATAAATATTTATAACATCCCACTTCACCACATATATTGGGGTCTCGCTCTTGGGATTTTGAATCTTTCCCTATTAAAAATATTGGGGGTAATTCACTTCAGGGAATATAAGAATTAAAAGGTATCCTTGGGTGGAATTAAATAAGGTTGAGCTCACGGTGCCTGTGTTGTCCATTAGATATATATTTAGAAATTGAATTGTTGGTTAGACATTGTATAAATTTACCTGATAGACAATGGCGGACCTGGCCAAGTTTCGATCTGCTGCTGTTCAGACTGCAAAAGAGTTAGGATTAGATGGGCAAGTTATGGTTGCCTATGTCACTACGGAATGTGACAAATTTATTGAACGCGAAGAAAGAAGATTAGAAAAAAGAGGCCGAAAGAAAGTTAGAGGCTGAGACTAAGAGGTTGCAGATTGAGGCTGAGGCTAAGAAATTGGAAGCAGAAGAAAGAAGATTGACTGCAGAAAGAGAAGAGAAGAGATTAGCTGCAGAAAGGGAAGCAGAAAAGGAGGAGAAGAGATTACAAAGGGAACATGAGTTACGACTAAGGGAGTTTGAGTTTCAAGGCCATGCTCCTGAAAATGGTGCCAGTCCCTTTGCCTCTGATGCCACTGCTAGCCAAGGAGCCTCAACCTCAGCTATGAATTTTCATTTAGATCATTTTGTTGAGAAAGACGATGATATAGAGAGCTACCTAAATAGGTATGAACTATTAGCTACCACGTATGGGTTAGAGAGAGAAAGGTGGAGCTTAAAGTTATCTCAGGGACTTCGTGGGGCAGCTTATGAAGTTTTTGCAAAAATGAGCAGAGGTGATCAGGAAAATTATGACATGCTAAAGCAGGCTCTTTTGTTAAGATATGAAAAGAATGCAGAATTTTATAGGAAAAAATTTAGGAATGCTAAACTACTGTCAGGTGAAACCTATCACCAGTTCTCTGCACGAATAGAGACATACTTGGAGAAATGGACTTCTCTGGGGAAAACCCAAGATCTTAAGGAAATGGTCCTTATAGAGCAATTAAGAGAGTCCATGGCTCCAGACCTGAGAAAGTTTCTCATGGAACAAGGTGCAGAGAGGCTGGGTGAGTTGCTAAATGTTGCTGAAAGGTATCAAGCAGCTCAAGCAGAGGTAACAGGTAATACAAAGAAACAAGTGGATAACTTTAGGGCACCACAGAACTTTAATAAATTTGATCCTAGGGATCAAAATAAAGGTAAGCACCAATTTGATAGGCCACGGTATGAAAATAAAAATAAATTCCCACAATTCGATGAAAGGAAATATGATGAAAGAAAATCTTTCAACCAAGGAAAAAGGTGGTGTAAAAATTGTCAGATGGACAATCATGACACTGACCGTTGCAGAAGGAAACCTGTGTATATGGCAACCCTTCAGGTCAGGTCGACCTCAAGACAGGAGGAGGATATTATGTTAGATACCACTCCAGAAGAGATGAGGAAGGCACAGGCTGGGGATAAAACGCTCAAGCCTTGTTTCAGAAAATTGTCAACTTGTCATACAACTCCAGGCAAGGGAGATTTTTACATGAAAAACAAGTTGATGTATAGGAAGACTGGAGCTAGATCCAAAGGTCACGGACAGCTGGTACTTCCTAAAAGATATAGGGCAGACTTAATAAGGAGCCTACATGTGAAACCAGATGGGGACCATGAGAAGATAGGTACCATCATTCAAAAGGTGGCTCACAATTATTATTGGCCCAAAGCAAGATGGGACATTGAGAATTTTGTAGAAAGGTGTAGCATAGCACATGAGGGAACACCCACAAGTGGGAACATTGATCAGGACCTGGACACGCCACGTTGCAAAATTAGGCCTGATAATAAAAGATATAAATTTGATAAAGTGGACCAAATGGAATGGGAAGCCCCTTTTCACGGACAAGCTTCACTTAACTGTTTTACAATGGCCACTATGCGGAGAGTGCAAAAAGATGTCTTACCCCAGGATAAGCCGAAAATCCCTCAATCGGACTTAAACAAACTGGAGGAAGAGGATGTAGAGAGGAAATCTCTCATCAAGAATTTTAAGTGGGGAGAAAGCCCCAAAAGAAAAATTGGTAGCGGTCGTTTTGTGAATGATAATTCTGGGAGGAAAAATCATCACTATAAAGCTTCGAGTGGAAGAGACCATACCGGTGCATGGACAAATAGGTCCACACAATTAAAGGTCCATATGTAGCTTTGTTAAGAACGTGGACTGATGAAAAGGCAGAGGAAAACATTACATCTTCATACCAATATGTGAATGAGCTGACCACTCGTTTAAAAACTGGCTGGAAACTTGCCAATGAAAATTTGAAACAAGCCAGGAAGAAACATGCTGCCTATTATAACAGGAAGGCGAAAGACAGAAATTTGGCTGTGGGAGAGAAAGTACTGCTTCTTTTGCCCGGGAGTCAGAATAAGTTACAAATTGGATGGCAGGGTCCATATACAGTTTTAGAGAAGGTGTCTAGAACAAATTATAAGATAGATAAGAAGGGGAAAGAAAAAATCTATCATGTGAATCTCCTGAAGAAATATTTGGAAAGAGAACATCAGGAAGAGACACACTTGTTGACCTTGTCCATCGCCATGGAGATGAAAAAGGAACCACTTTCATCATTTGAATATCCATTACACCCCTGTGAGACAGCAGCACAGGTGAAAATCAGTACACATTTAACGAAAACTCAGAAAGAGAGAGTGCAACAGGTTCTAAATAATCATGCAGAGGTGTTAACAGACCGACCAGGGCATACAAACCTATTGGAATATGATATGAAACTGATAGACCCCACACCTGTCTGTATGAAACCATATTCGATTCCGTTTGCTAAGGAGAAAGCTTTGAAGGAAGAGATAGACTATCTATTGAAGGAAGGAATTATTTCGCACAGTGAATCTTCGTATAGTTCCGGTGTTGTACTCTTAAGGAAGCCCTCTGGAGAACATAGACTCTGTATAGATTACAGGAGACTGAATGCTATTACAGAAGGACAGGTGGATCCATTGCCGGATACAAATCAGCTGTTTGCCAGACTAAATAAAGCTAAATATTTCTCAAAAGTGGATCTGAGTAAAGGATACTATCAGATTCCAGTAAAGCCTGAGGTTAGACCATACCTAGCTTTTAGTACCTCAGAAGGACACTATGAGTTTAATAGATTGCCATTTGGATTGAAGAATGCGCCTAGTGTCTTCTCTAGAATGATGAGAAAATTATTGGATCCTCTGAATAATCCCTGTATAACAAATTTTATGGATGATATCCTTATAGCAACAGAAACATTTGAGGAACACATTGACTCTCTGAACATGCTGTTTAATCGACTTAGGGAGGCAAATTTAACAGCCCGACCAACCAAATGTTGCGTTGGATGTAAAGAATTGGAATTTTTGGGACACACAGTTTATCAGGGAAACATGACCCCTGACCCAAAGAATTTAGAGAAACTACAGAAAGCCCCGAGACCACAAACCAAGAAGGACGTGAGATCCTTTGTCTCATTATGTGGTTTCTACCAGAAGTATATCAAAAACTTTAATTCCATATGTGCACCGTTAACTGATTTGACACGTAAAGGACATCCAGATCGCATTACATGGACACCACAATGTGAAATGACTTACCAAGAATTGAAGGAAAAGCTCACAAGTAAACCCATTTTGAAATTACCTGACTTAAGTCAAGAATTCATAGTAAGGACGGATGCAAGTAATATTGGGTTAGGTGCAACTCTACTACAGAAATCAGATGCATTGGATGGGGAATTAAGCCCAGTGGCATATGCTAGCAGAAAGTTGAATAAAGCTGAAATCAACTACTCAACTAGCGAAAAAGAATGTCTTGCAGTAATATGGGCGATAAAGAAATTCAATATTTATCTATATGGGAAGGCATTTAAGTTGCAAACAGACCACAAACCTTTATCGTTTCTAGCACAGGCTAGGCATGAGAACTCCAGGTTACTCCGATGGTCTTTACTTTTGGCTCCATATAATTTTAGCATTGAGTATATATCTGGAAAAACAAATTTGGGAGCGGATTTTTTAAGCCGCCATCCGTGTGATGAGAATCACCGTAAACCCCAGAAATAATAATAAATTTCTCTATGTGTATATAGAATAAAGGACTGACATATAATGTCTGTTTTAAGAGGGGAGGTGTCGTGGAATATTCTAATCCACATATATAAATTATCAAGTAAATATAAAGCCTAATAAATACATATAATAAAGAAAGGAAGAAGAATGGTAAAATAACAGTGCTGTCACAATGACAGTACTCGAAATCCCCCTTGTTTTCTGCTTCGTCTGCAAATTGTAACGCTTTCACGTTGATAGTAAAAGCCTACTGTATTATTACCCGCTTTCTTCAATGAAACGTGTGCTGTATTTCTAAGAAAAACATTGAGAGGCAGACTGCGTAATGACCTAAATTAATCCTAACATTAATTATATTACGTTACCAAAACGAACGAACAGATGGACTCAAATAGAAAGAGAGAGGGGCGAATAAAATCAGGAACACATGCAAAATTAAACACGCGTCTCGCTATTAATGCCACCCCCAACAAGCGTAACGCGATACACAATTACTACTATCACGCGTGTAAGGCTGCATGCACTAACTTTTTCAGACGGACAGTGATAAATTCACTACCCTTCCCAGAGTTAGGTTTTAAAATCACAAAAAACGCTTATTAGGAAAGATAACAATAGATGGGTTTACGTTTGAAAACATTACAGTACCCAGACAGCACATCTTCGAAACAGGAGGTAGAAGAAATTGCATATTTTGAACGCAGCCACTTAGCTCTATTAAATATATATATTTGGGTTCCTTAGGGTTTGCTGACAAAGAATATGTAAAACGTTACGCAAATAGTCTAGGAATTAACAAGTTATAGCCAAAATAAAATGATGGTGCTGTCAGACAACACCCAAAATCAGAATCGCTCAGTGGTAGATTTTTTTACACCACCATTGTACGGGAAATGGGCCACAAGTTACATTTGAACTGATTGGCTGGAATGATATGTAAGGCTAAACACGATTAGCCGGGCTATAAATACTATCTTTGGTTGCTAGGGGAGACGTAGGAAGGTAAAATTTTTTCAAACACTTGTCGAAACGTGGCTCCATTGGCTAGACTCGCTGATATAATCACTTAGGAGCGTTAGTTCGAGACCACTAGTGCAAATAAGCTTGATAAAGCAACAGTGCGTTGAAGCCAGCTCATATTTTTGCTAAATAAAAGCCTGGAACATAAGCAGATGGGAATTTGTGCCAGAATTCATTGCTAATCAACGTATCTGTGTTTGTTTCCATGAATTGTGGTAAGCTTGAAACATTCAGTATCTTTTAATGAAAATTGAATGTGAATTGTTAATTTATGCCTGTATATATGTGTAGTTCAGTAGCAAACATGATGTAAAGCCTATAATGCTCCAGCCTGAACAGAAGGTGTCGGAGGAAAGTAAAACTGCATGGAATGGCCAAACAGTACACTGACACCTAGATTATTGATTAGACAGAAATAATGCTGGAAGTGCAGAGGCGTAGTAACCATTAAGGAGGTAAATACTGGTATAAAGTATTTCAGATGAAGCTGACAGTTGGCCTAACGCTCTGAACTCAATGTTTGTGATGTATTGTGCTCAGTGTAGAACTAGAGTATCAATTAGTTATGAAGTAGAAGGTACATCCTTCTTGTTTTCAGGGACCGTGGTCTTGATGGTATTGAGCAGCACCTGGTCAGAGCTTTGCTGAATCCAGAGTCGGACAGCATACTCCTTGGTCCATTTAGCTATCAGTGAGGTGTCTCCAGAGCCCAGGGGAGAATCGAGCAGAGGAGTCTGTTCCTGCCGCCATCACGCAAGATAAGCTGATGTGGCCAGCTGAGCTCAAAATTATGTACCCCCATCTTAAAATGACCTTGTAAAAATAACATTAAGAGGGGAATTAAATTGTGTTAATATCAGGAACTGAGAACATCTCCAATACTAGTTCCCATAAAGACAAACTATTGAAGTCATGATGACAAATACCAACAGAGCTTGAACAAAACAAAACCAGTATTACCTCATATTACTACTACACAACTGACACACATAGGATACTTTTAATAATATATGTCACTACAATATTCATATTGATAAATTCTGTACCTATAACTTGTAAGTAAAATTGATTGTGATTCCTGGTTCCCTTTGTATTTGAATCAGGACACATATTCATTCATAACAGCAATGAATACATATTGTTATTTGAAAAGTTATCAGTGACTCCTTTAAGATATCCTTTAGAGTGTTATATGTATGTGAGTGTCACAGTGTTGTCAAGTGTGGTGGAATAAATTAAATTGTTTATCTGTCTGTTGTTGTTATGACTTACACTTCATCATACACATACCCTAGACATACAACGTAGTCATCACACTATTCCAGAATAATTCTGACTGAGGTATACATATGTGGCAGCAAGTAAGGTTATATATAATACACTACTCTTATTAGATATATATACCTTCACAGCTGATCTCAGTCAGTACACTAAGTCCCCTATAAATATTTATAACATCCCACTTCACCACAATAGGTCCATTACCAGTGCCTTCTAAGAGTGGATTTAGATACATTCTCACGTGCATCGACATATGCACAGGTTGGCTAGAGGCAATTCCTCTCAAAATATGACCTCTGTTTCAGTTGCTGATGCACTGTTGTTAATTTTTTAATGTTTGGGATTTCCAAACGAGATTTTGTCAGATAGAGGTACGCAGTTTGTTTGTTTCTGAAGTTGTGACACACAGAATATTGAATCGTCGTACCAATATGTGGTTGACTTACGTCATTGCTTAATAGATGCGTGTCAGGTGGCGACTGAAGCATCTGAATCACAAAAACTAAGTCACAATTACGTTATAATCGCAAAAGGCAACTAAGATCTTTTACAGTGGGTGATGATGTTTTTCTGTTACTACCAACCAAAAAAGACTCCTTGCTCATACCGTGGCAAGGACCTTTTAAGGTTATTGCAAAGAGAACTGACGTGGATTCATCAATGTCAAAGGCAAAAGTAAAACGTTCCACGTAAATATGTTACCCTCATACAATACACATCCAGAACTATTGGACCTAATCGTTAATTCAATAGACGAACCGATCACACAACATACATTTACTGCTGCAGTTGACGAAGAACATACTGATTTTGGGGATGTACCTTTATATTTTCCTTTAGTTCCTCTTCACGCTTCAGAAACCTGGAGAGATGTAACGTTATGTCCGGATCTATCTGTAGAACATAGGGATCAGATTTTAAATTTATTACAATCCTTCCAAGACTTACCAGGACAAACGAATATTATATCACACGACATCAAACTGACTGACTACACACCTTTTAGAATGAGACCATACACAATTCCTTTACATTTTAGGGCCCAGGTCGATGAAGAGATTACTAGCATGTTTCGACTTGGCATTATATCTCCGTCAGAGTCACCATTTGCTTTCCCCATGGTGATAGATCAAAAAAAGGACAAGTCTGTATGGATTTGTATTGACTTTCGTCGTCTCAATAATGTTACTATTTCCGATGCGGAACCTATGCCTTTATTTGATGACTTATTGTACCAACTGTCGGCATCCACATACTTCAGTAAATTTGACTTATCAAAGGGGTATTGGCAAATTCCACAGCTATACCTTTCAGTGTCTTCACTATAACTCGGGGTCTTTTCCAATATAATTACATGTTTTTCGGCTTGGTGATTGCGCCAGCCACGTTCATTCGTATGATGCATCGACTGTTTGCTAATAGATCAGATCTAATTTCTCATATAGACGAATTTTGTCTCTTGGCTTGTCACACCGATTACGGAAACAACGGCAGATGGATCTATTTGTTGTTGCCCTAAAGACGCCGCTAGGCGTGATGGGAAACTACAACAGAGAAAATCAATCTGCTGTTGCCCTTAAGACGCCACAAGGCGTGATGGCCTCTGACTGCTTGGTCGGTCTTTGGCAAAGGACGGAAGAAGAAGAAGATGATTCGTCGGAAAACCACATTTCTGGCCTGCAACCGTTATTGGTTACTCGTCGGTCACATCATCTCACTCTCGTCCTTCTAAAATTCAGATTAGTTTTCGAGAGATCTCTTTTTTGGGTCATATAGTAGGGAGACACGCTTCAACCCGAAGACTCTACAGTAAAAAGAATTCTTGATCTTACTGTTCCAACTACTAAGAAGCAGGTTCGCAGCCTACTGGGGTTAGTCAACTTTTATCACAAATTTATTGCACGTTTTTCTTCTTTATCATCGGTCCTATCTTGTCTGCTAATGATATGTGTGCCTGACAAGATAAACTGGACTGACCAATGTGACAAAGCATTGCATGATATTAAAAATTATTTTTCTCGTAGCCATATGTTACGGCTACTTAATTTAAATTTGCCTTTCCTTCTCAGGACAGATGCGTCACTGCATAGAATTGGAGGTTGTTTAATGCAGAACCAAGACAACGAGTTATATCCAGTGTTATATGTTAGCCAAAACTTGAACTCAGCCGAATTTATTTATGCGATTGTGGTGCGTAAACTCCTTGGTCTGGTGTGGATTCTTACTAAACTGGAGCGATATTTACTGTGCTCTCACTTCTACATCCAGACCAAAAAGCTCTTAAATTTCTTAAGTCTCTAAAATCGTTAAATGCGAGATTAACCCGTTATGCATTACATCTGCAGGTTTATAACTATACAGTAGTACACATTACTAGAGAGGAAAATGTACTCGCGGATGTTCTGTCAAGATGTACAAACTGGCTTCTCATAACTTCAAATGGAACTATCTGTACATGTGTACATTTGTCTAAACCGTACTGGAGTATACGTATACTGTGTTATTGACAAACTTTGTCATTTTGGGGACTAAATAATATTGACAATTAATTATTTTAACTAACTAATTAAGCTCACAGAACTATTTTACTTCTAATAATATCGTGAATGTTCTTCCGGAGACCATGAATATTGTGTGCTCTCAATATAATGAACATTTTTGTTTTCATCATTAAGTACTTTATCGTTCAGTAGTAGTTTAATTGTTATTTCATTAGTATCAAGTTATGATATTGTCTATATTGGTAGAATATGAATGTAATGACGTTCCCATCGTCTTCAGTTTTCAGTTGAAAGGGCGGGGGTAATGCTGCAAGCACCTTTTTGCACACCACATAAGGATTTCATGGTATGAGTACATGTGATGCTCACAAGAGCGTGCACCAAACGTTCACATGCTCGTGCAGTAGTGGTTTCTGTTGCAATGTGTTTTATGTGATGAGGTTGCCCCCGGGAACTACACAGGGCCGCGGGGAATAATATGGGGCACATTTTTGTTTCATCATGATCATCACGACGCTTTCTAGACGGATATCTTTGTCCCCGTTATCTAGAAATTAAGGAACATGTCTGGTAAATGGCATCTGAGAAAAGATATATGTTTACCGTAAATCTGTAGACGATGTTGTAAATATTTTGAAAACCAGTAGGAACACTGCCCCAGGTCCGGATGGAGTACAGTACCAACATATAAAACAGCTGGACTACAGAAGCATTATGAATGTCATGAGGGATTTCAACATCAGCTTGCAGACTGCTGTGGTGCCGGAAGACTGTCTACGTAGTTACCTACGGTCACTTACCTAACCTAGTAAAGACCCCACGTCGGAAGCATTCTCTCAAACGTCCTTCCTGTAAGTCTTACGTGGTATGCCAAATATCCAGCAATCTTAGCACTGTTGATTCGTCGATTGCAGTGTCGTTCTCTAACAGGTGCTGGTTTATTGTCCTTAGTATCTCTCCATTATCCATATCAAGTATCCCAACTAAGGGTGCTGTCGACGCTAATCTGTCAGCTTTCTCTTTGCGGCGTACGGCTGCATGACCTAGACAGTAGATCCACAACAGTTCCTGAAGATTTGAGACTTCTATGAATGTTTTTCACTAATGCCGTAGCCAACCATTTCGGACCTTCCGAAGAATGGACTGAGAGTCAGAAACAATTATCATTCGTATCCTTCGACATTTGCTTAGGGAGACTAAGCACCAATGGATTTGTCCGGAGTGCAGTGAAATCGATTCTGATTAACAATAACAACATTATGATGTTTTAAGCTCCCAATGGAGCATATGTCTTCAGCAAATACATTCCAAGACTTCCTGTCTTTTGCTATATGCTCCAGGTCGTTCCGTAACTTATTTTTCCCTTTCTTATCTGTCGCCAGTTCTATACTACATGTGTTTGTGATCTCCTTCTGCTTATCTTCCACTGGGTATTTCAGAACAATGGTGCCATTTAATGCTATCAACATATTTCTTCATTGTGTGTTTTATCCATCACCAGCCTCACCTCATCTTCTGTTCCACTCTCATATGTCTAGTTCTTGTCATCAGTTTCATATTGGTGATCTTGCCATACAATTTCTTCTATTCTACTCACACACCCATTTATGAAAGTCTGAACCTGTTAGGTTATTGTTTTTGTGCTTCTTCATGTTTCAGTGACATACCATAGGACTGACTTGACATTTCAGTTGAAGGTTCTTATTTTTATGTTGTACTTGATTTCATTTGATTTCCACATATTTCCCAATTCAGCGAGAGCGCTTCGTGTCTTTTTTATGCTTATTTTGATTTCATTCTCTGTTCCTTGCCAGAAGAAGCAATATCGTAAAATTAATGATTATCCAGAAGACGCTGAATGCTCCAGAAGGTAGAATCAAAGTGAAAGGAACACTTATTCTATCTGGTGACAACCAAACTTACTTACTTACTTAGTCGTTCCCCTTCTACCGTGAGGTGTAGAGGTTTGGAAGAGAGAGCGCCAGACTATCCTATCGGCTGTCTTCCTCCTGGCCTGGTTCCATTTTAGTCCTCGATCCTTCAAAGATTGTCTAATGTTGTCCTCCCAGCGGACTCTGGGTCGTCCTCGGGGTCTGGATCCTTGGCTCTTTGTTTCCCATGCTTGTCGTGGTATCCGATCTTCTCCCATTCTGCAGACATGGCCAAACCATCTTAATTGGGACTGTTCTACTTGGGTCTGCAGGGGGTAGGATTTAAGGCCTTGACGTATCGTCTGGTTGCGTACCATGTCTCTTCTTGTTACTTCAACCAACTTCCTCAGATACCTCATTTCTGAGGTTTGGATCTGGCTTTTATGGGTTGTAGTCATTGCCCATGACTCGCATCCGTATGTCAAGACTGGGACATAGGTGGAGCGGTATACAGCCATCTTCGTTTTCTTACCAACCTCTCTCTTGCTGAGGAATCCTCGATTTATGGCCTGAAAAAGTCTCCCAGCTGCTGCTTTTCGAGTGGCCAACTCTTCTTTGATGCCTCCCTTTCGGTCTATAATAGCTCCGAGGTATTTAAAGTGGTCGACCTGCTCCAGGACCTGTTCTCCCAGCTTAATCTGATGTTTTCTTTCTTCTCGTGGTATCACCATGGATTTTGTTTTAGAGCTGCTTATGACCATCCCTCTCTTCTCCAGCTCTTCCTTCCAGACTTGCAGGTTGGATTGGAGATGTGCCTCTGATTTAGCAATCAGGGCAACATCATCAGCAAATGCCAGCTCCGAAATATAGACCTGTCTCATCTTCCAGTACCCCACTGAATACTTTCTTGTTCTCTCCTTACATGCCTTGATGACATCGTCCATAAGGAGTATGAAGAGGTAAAGTGATAGGATATCACCTTGTCTTACACCAGTGGTGGTCCTGAACTCTTCCGACTTATGGTTTGCTGTCCTCACATAATTTCTGCAAGACTTGTAGAAGCTCTGTATAGCATGAATCAGAGGTGCTGGAATATTCTTCCTTGCCAAACAGTCCCAAATTTTGCTCCAGGGGACCCTGTCAAACGCCTTTTCCAGATCTATGAAACAAAGATGCATCTCACTCTTATACTCAAGGGCCTTTTCACTCAGCCAATGCCGGTCCCAAGCCCGGATGAAAAAGGAGGAGGGCGGCCTGCATGGAGGCCGTAAGGAGGCGGCCCCTCCACCATGCAAAGGCACAACAGGCCAATCACCTGTTTGCTTTAAATCACGATTACTAGCAACACAAGAGAGAAAACTGGACTGATTCTAAAGGCGACGAACTGGAACGGACTACGGACTACGACTTATGGAACTTGGAACACAAGAAGTATAAATGGGAAGGAAGTGGAGCTGGTGGAAGAGATGAGGAAAGCAAAACTAGAAACTAGACAACCAAACTTGAAAACAAAAATACTTGCACTAATCGATGTGCCGGACCACTGGTCTCTGAAAGAAGCAATTTGGCAGCTTGGCCTTCACCAACACCCTTGAGGGAAACACTTTTGACAATGGGAGTAACTTTTTATGTTACGAGAGAGATGATTTCGTTATATGAGAGCGATCGACAATTTTCCTGGATACGCTGTTATCATAATCGGACAGCAATACAATAATGTAAAGACCCCAGTCCGATCTCTAGCAAAAGAAAAAAATAAAAGACTAATTTGGAAAGGACAGGTCGAGATTTTTTATTGCTTCCTACACTTTTGGGGTCTTGTCTGAAATGATTCATTCCAGCATATTATCACATACCGCTAGATAAATTTCTATCAAGAGACAACAAATCACTTACACGAATGTGTATTTTCTGATTTTCTAAGAAATAAATAGACACAATTTTACTATCTGACAAGAACATTAGATTAGAGAGGATTCAACCAAACAACGAAATTAAACAAAAAATACGTAGGGTCAAACATCAACTGATAAGAACGTTAACAAAAAAAAAAAATCGCAGCAAATTCGTAGCCGCAAAGCACAATGAATGGGAGAAAACTACTACGATCGTTGAGCAACGAATGCAATATAAATATAAATAGATAGAAATGCATTGAAAACTTTGTTTACTTTTGTTTCCTGAGGACAGTTACACTCAAACAAGTCTCTGTACATGTTTAGACGGGCCTGCGCGCCCAATTCTTTACCCTTCGAAAATAAAGTTCGTTCGTTCGTTCGTTCGTTCGTTCGTTCGTCTTTGGTCATTTTTCCCCAGAAAATTTATGATTGTGACTGTTTATGTTGGCTCAGTTCATTTTAACTAAACGGACATAAACATAAACTGTTGTTAGTTTCCCAATGACGGTTATGTGTCGTGTGTTGTTCGTCCATCACGGGTGATGAAGACCACTCTGTTCATCCAATTATTAGGAATATGTTAGATTACTCTATGGGTACGAAGGTGACTGATGAGCCCGATGCGGGCCTTAAAAGATCTTGGACAGTGTGGGCAGGGAATGTTTGCTTCATGTGAAGGTTTTATTTCACGGTCTTTTCTAGCTTGTCTCCGCTGTTCCGCTGCTGCTCTTCTGGATGATTCGCATGCCGCTGCACCTTTACGAAGAGATGTGCGCTAAGCAGTTCGCTCTTGCGCAGCAGCTTCCCATATGTCTGGGTTTATGTCAAAGGTTTTCAATGACGTCTTTAACGTATCTTTGAAGCGCTTCTTTTCGCCACCATGGGAGCGTTTACCCTTCTGCATCTTACCATAAAAGAGTATCTTTGGCAGTCGATGGTCTGGCATGCGGACTACATGACCTGCCCAGCGAATCTGTGACTGCATCAGAATAGTATGGATGCTAGGGATACCAGCTCTGTCAAGAACGACGGTATCCGGGATCTTGTCTTGCCATTTGAAGTTCATTATCTTCCTGAGACAGACTGTATGGAAGTGGTTTAGCTTCTTTACGTGGCGCCTGTGTACAGTCCATGTTTCGCATGCATAAAGCAGCACTGGAAGCACCGCAGCTCTGTACATCTTCAGCTTTGTCTGTAGACTAATGCCACTTCGATGCCAAACGTTGGTGTATAGTCTGCCAAATGTGCTGCTGGCTTTGGAGATCCTGGTGTTTACCTCATCATCAATGACGATGTTCTGGGAAAGTGTGCTACCAAGGTATGTGAATCTGTTCACAACATTCAGTTTCTCACCATTTACCTTGATGATTGGCTCAGTATAAACTGTGCCAGGAGCTGGTTGGTACATGTTTTCTGTTTTCTCCGTGTTGATGGTAAGCCCAAAGTTGGCACAGGCTTCGGAGAATCTATCCACGCTGTGCTGCAGATCAGCCTCTGAGCCAGCACTAAGGGCACAATCGTCAGCAAACAGAAGATCTCTGATGGTGTGTGATTTGACCTTGGTTTTTGCTTGAAGCCTCCTAAGGTTAAACAATTTTCCATCAAAATGATATCTGATGTCGATTCCTGTGTCCCTGTCTTTGAAAGCATCAGTCAGCATAGCAGAAAACATGATACTGAAAAGAGTCGGTGCAAGTACACACCCTTGTTTAACTCCCTTTGAGACGGGGAAAGGCTCCGACAGCTCACCGTTTTCCTGAACTCTAGCCTGCATTCCATCATGCATTTGCTGCACTACTGAGATACATTTCTTTGGGCAGCCGTATTTTGCCATGATCTTCCATAGACCCTCTCTACTGACCGTGTCGAACGCCTTTGTCAAGTCGATGAAAGCTGTGTACAGGTCACAGTGCTGTTCTTGGCATTTTTCTTGTAGCTGTCTTGCAGCGAACACCATATCGGTGGTTCCACGTTCTTTCCGGAATCCACAGTGACTTTCAGGTAAAAGACCTTTGTCAAGATGAGCCGTAAGGCGATTCAGAAGGATTCTGGCGAATATCTTCCCAGCGATTGATAAAAGAGAGATGCCTCGATGATTGTTACAGTCTTGGCGCTTACCTTTACGTTTATATAGATGTGTATAATTGACGCATCTTTGAGATCGTGTGGGATGGTTTCACTCTGCCACATTTGCTGGAAGATCATGTGAAGTTTCTCTATCAGAACTGTACCGCCATCTTTATAAACCTCAACAGGAATTGAATCGGAGCCGGGGGCCTTTCCACTAGAAAGTTGACAAATCGCTTTTTGAGTTTCCTCCAGAGTTGGTATATCATCTAGTGCTTCATTTATAGGAATTTGGGGCAGGCGGATGATGGATTCGTCGTTAATAGATGATGGCTGGTTCAGAATATTATTAAAGTGTTCGACCCAGCGTTGGAGAATTTTTTCCTTGTCTGTAATTAGTGTTTTTCCATCTGCATTAAGGAGGGGAAATGATCCTGATGATGTTGGACCATAGACCGCTTTGAGTGCATGGTAAAAATTCTTCAAGTCATGGCTGTCAGTAAAGCCTTGAAGCTCATCTGCTTTATTACTCAGCCATGAATCCCGCATTTGGCGTAGTTTATGTTGGACGATTCTACGCATGTTGTTGAAAGTGTCTTTCTTTGATGCAGATTTTGGATCATTTAAATATGCTTTATGGAGATGGTGTTTCTCAACCAACATCTTCTTTATATCATCTGAGTTCTCATCAAACCAGTCATTTTGTTTCTTGATGGCGGGACCCAGGACCTCTGTAGCAGTGTTGTAGATCTGCTCACTTAGGGCTGCCCAATTTGTTTCCACACTTTGGCCGTCTAACGAGATAGATTTGAGACGGTCTTCTAGGGTGTCAGTAAATGACTGTTTGATTTTTGTCTTCTTTAGTTTGCTGACATCCAGTCTTTTATGAGTTTTCTTCCCCTGAGGGCGCCTGGCTGGTTGGATACGAATTTTAAGTTTAGACACAATGAGGGGATGATCAGTCCAGCATTCAGCACCTGATAAAGAGCTTTATACTGGACACCCGTTGATACCTCCTCTATATAGTGTATGCTTGGATAACGTGCCACCACATTGATAAGATGTAGTACTGGTAGTTCTTAGACATCACATTGATAAAGCTTTTCCAGTCACAATGTTCGGTACATAGGTCAGGTTACCGACTGTTGGGGCCCTGACAAGGTGTACTGTTAAGTGTGTGTATACTGTTGCAATGGGTGAGTGTGAACATCAAATGACAAACGCGAATGGATGATAGTTCGACAAGTGCACAGATCACTCACTCCAATCACAGGTGGAAGTCAAGGATGGCTGGACTACTGTGGTCGTTTCATATTATTTAATAGGACGTACACATGGACAGTATGAGCCTCGTTACAGGAACACAAGTCGACATAAACAGCATAGTGTTGATCAATGGTCTACCATCATAAATTTGCATTCATGTTGGATCACATTGCCATGGAACATCTGTATACAAGCACTTAGATTTCCATTGTTTATAAATACAATCATCAGGCCTTACTGACCGAGCATGTCGGTTAATAAATACTGTTCAAACTTGACTCCTAAACAGGACCTCTTTCTAGCGAAGATTCCGTTAGGTAAATTACAGCAAATCTATGTGAAGATAATGTTAACCCACTAGTATTGGGGTTTTCTTCATACCTGTGATCTCTTAATCATCACCTGATAATAAGGGGGCATTCCTGTTCTCTGGTTGATGATCGGCAATAAGTAGGGTTACCAAATAAATAGAATTCCAAAATGGCTGCTGGTTCCCTGTTGAGCATCGCTCACTATACGGATGTATAGCAAATCTTCAATCGAAGCTTTGTTCATCAACAATAAATGATTCTATAAGAATCAGCATATTCTGTCCTCATAATTGCTGCATATAAACATATTCAGTGTTGCTAGATAACATGTCGTCCCGACATATACATAGGTAAATTCATATCGACATCTGCTCATCTGAGCCTAGGAATGAAAAAGTTCAGTGAACAGTTCTTTACCTTGCCATACGAAATATACTAGCAAACACAAACACTCTCCTGGCGTTACTGAATTAACACTGGGGAACTCATGGATTTAACAATCCTAGAAGAAACTATCTTCGTCCCCATAATCAATCGAAGAGATCACAAACTTAGGACAGGTCTAAGACATGACGTCGTGCCAGGCTCCTTCATCACCGAAAAACTCTCTAACGTATCTTCATGCGCCGAAAGCACCTGACCCCAAAGTACAGTACAAGGAAAAATAGTTCCACTTAAACATACCAAGATATAAAAATGTAAGACATACTCGTCCTACATAGACCAGAACTACACATAGATTCGGGCCATAGATATTCTGAAGCAAGAACAATCGATTCCCAACCAAACACAGAATAGATCGCTGTAAACCCAGATTCCTACGCCTAGTTCGATCTTCAGGAAAGATATAAGAACCGATAACTCACAGAATGAATACCCATCGCCTAATCTGAGTTCTGTCTCTTTAGACTGAAAATCGTGAATTCAAAGATAAATATATTTTTATCAGACAAATAAATACATTTTACATTTGTATGCGTATTTACAGTAATTTGTGCGCCACACAAAAGAATATGTGCGCAACACACCACATAGACTTGGTCACCCGGACATCTTGCCTGTCCTTCTTCCTAACAATTACATAGTCAATTAAGTGCCAATGCTTTGAGCGAGGGTGCATCCAGGAGGTCCTGTTGCGGGTAGGAAGTCGAAAAATGGTGTTGGTGACAAGGAGGTCATGTTCTGCGCAAGTCTGGAGGAGAAGAAGTCCATTGCTGTTACAGCTACCCACGCCGTACTTTCCAGTAGTGCCATTCCAGGAGATGTTATCTAAGACTACTCTTGCATTAAAGTCACCAAGAATTATGAGCTTATCTGCTTTAGGAACTGATGCAATGACTGCATGTAGTTCTTCATAAAACTTATCCTTGACGTCATCCTGGTTTGCCATAGTTGGTGCATACGCGCTAATGATGGTGGCATGTTTTCTTCCATAAAGCAGGGGGATCTTGACCGTCATCAGTCGGTCATTTATTCCCTTTGGGGGCCCCGATAACTTGCCAACAAGTGCTGTTTTGATTGCAAATCCAACCCCTGCTTCTCGTCTTTCTTCAGTTCCTCTTCCGCTCCAATAGAATGTATAACCTGCACCCTTTTCGCAAAGTTGGCCCTCGCCTGCAAGTCGAGTTTCACTCAGTGCTGCTATGTCAATGTTGTATCTGGCCAGTTCTCTCCCAATCAGGGCAGTTCTCCTTTCAGGTATGTTTGCGTTAAAGTCTTTGTCAAGGAGAGTGCGCAAATTCCATGCGCCTAGAATGAGGGGGAAAAATCTGTCCTTTCTTTTTTGTATGTGTCGCCCGTTGAAGTAGGGTACCCACCAACCGCGGTAAGCTGGTTAGGTAATGGTGGAGCAGGCAATGTTTAGGTCACCTTTTCTAGCCCCTTCCTCATGCCATGGAGGTGAGCAGTGCTTTCCTAAAGAGGGCTGCTCAGACACTCAGGGGGCTGCCGAATCCCACTGCTGCTCCGATCAGTGGAAGACGACCATATGGCCTGAGCCGCCTGTGTGTAGGTCTGAGACTACGACTGCCAGCGTACCCACTCCTGCCGCTTCGCCGCTCGCCCATCGCCACAGGACTTGTTGTGAGTGGATGGATGAATGGATGAAGAGTGACTTGCGCAGTGATTTGAATTAAAGTGAGGAAGAGTTGCGCAGTTCGTCGACCTCACTCTCTCGCCTGGGTCCATCTGAATCCAGTGGCAAGACATGTCAAGACGACTGGAGATGAAGTCAGGTGCAGTGGATGACCAGGGCTTTCTACGTGCCTCGCCGTGCTCAATGACGGTTATAATATTCATTCATATGATCATAAAACATTACAAATGATTAGACATGAAATATTTTAACAACTTCCTAGATAAATTACTTGACTGAGAAACAATAAAAATAAAGACTATCAATGAATCAAGACGTAACTTTATCTAAGTGTATGTTTCTCTTTGAAAGTATAGTTGAGAAAGTAGTGAAGAAATGTATACATTTATACACTTACACCTAGATCTTCAACATATGGGGTTTACATATACTTAGAGGGATTAATCAGTGAAAGACAAATAATCCTTATACCGGTGTTCCTAAAAGTTTTGTTAACAGCCACGTAAATAATAAAGTTTCCAATACTATTAACGCAAATTAAGAACATTTTAATTGAGTCCAATATTTTTTGCAGCCCAATTTCTTGATCAAGCGGATGAATTCTGGTAACATACACAATCAGAAACCCAAAGCCACTACACACGATAAACAGTAGACAAATGCTGATTAAAGTTTTAGTTGTTCTTGAGACTGATTTTTGGTGAGTTAGAATACTTTTTAGAGTTCCTCCACCAGATGTCATCTTTCTGCGTCGGTTGTTAATTACAGTGAGTTGGACTCCAATGACAATACAACCGACAGTTACGAGAACAATTGGCACGAGTCCTGTCATGTAGTTAACCGTGGTGTGATATATTGCAATTACGCCACTTCTGACATGCTGGTTATAGAGGTCTGTATTGATAATAAGTCCAAGCTGTATACCTTGTATCATAACTTGTTTAAACTGCAGGCAGAAAACATTCTGATAAATAACGGTGGCGGTACTTAGTAGAAAGAGACAAGATAGCACGAATACTGTTCGTAGCGGCGTCACGATGAAGCGAAATTTCAGTGGAAAAAATATGGCAAATATACGTTCTCCTGTAATCAAAGCAGGAATTATCATACAGCAAGAAAGTCCAATATTATGAAAGCTGGAAAAAAGAATACACAAGACATAAAAAATGTAATTGGTATTTTCTGAAAACCTGAAGCCTATAGGAACCTTTTCAGTAAAAATATACCGAGCAAAGTTACATAGACCTGTCAGAACGAAAATGTCGGATGTAGCCAGTGCGACGAGCAGTATATTTGAAGATTTCTTGAATCCCTGTCTAGTCACTACGACAATGCTGGTTAAGTTTCCTACTGTTCCCAATATACTAGTGCTAGGGAATATCACGTAATAAAATACCCAAGTTATGTATTCGACTGTTTCGTCACTGACAAGTACAGAGGTTTTAGGTAAGACTGTAACTGTAATCACTAAAGTCGTGTTTGTCGACATATTTGTCTCTATAATTTTAGTTTGGAGATGTCGCTATCACATAGATAAATTTTCTTATGAATTGTCTGTGCAGGTGACTGTGAAACTATTTATAGTTTTTCTGAGGTAAATTACCACGAAAATGGTGCGTAAAGTCTTTTAATATCTGTTTCTTAATGTTATGAAATAAATCAGTGACAATCAGAATGTTCCGAATAACCCTTCTGTGTTGAGAAGAAAATAATCGTGTTCTTATTATAACATTACTTTGACCGCCTATGAACAATTTGGGAAGAAAAGTTACATTTTTATTATCATGTTTAAGACTAAAAATGATAACAATGTTCCACAATTATGTGACCACTAGTTTACTTTAAAATAAATAATAACCCACTTCACGTTAACAAAAGTGTCTTTAGCGTTTTATCAATACAGAACGCCATAAATATTACAAGTGATCGGTGAGAATGACGACCAAGTCTAAACTTGTACCTGTTTACCTCAAAACGCGTAGACAAATGGAGTATATTATCTTTATTATCAAATTTCTGAGAGCTTATGTGAATAAGCAAAGAACAGAGGAGGTATTCATGAGATGAAATAATTGGCGGTCTTTACGTGTCTGTACAACATTGCTTTTTTTAAATAAAAATAATCACAACTATTTTAAAGCGTATACAGTAAGTTATTAATGCGTCGATAGTTGGACCTCAAACTAATTTGTCTTATTTTTTGTTTCATAAAGATGATTTAAAGATACATAATTTAAATAAATCCAGTTACGTCGGAAATTTCTTTCTGCTTTGTTTTTAAATGTTCCAGCGTTTAGTTCATATATATTTTATTGAAAGTCCGTAATATCTTGACAGAGTTGTTCGCTGCTATTAAGTGTTTATCTTTGTAAAGTGTTAGCTTTGTAGCAAAGAAAAATGTTCAGCCTTAAATTGTAGCTTTGTCAGGAGATAGTACTTAGAACTGAGGGTCAAGTTATTTGCGAAAATTCCAGAATAACCATCTCAAAACTCATTAGGTTTTCTACAGAAAAGTTATTGCTATTATTGAGGAAAACGGTGCGCCATAATTTTCACTAGGCATTTTGAAACAACGAATTCTGTCATGGCACTTCACAGTACGAACCTTCTTAATTGAGCTAAAATGGAAATAATGAAATAGTTCTGAAACAAACCACCTTCACAGACTAAATCTAATGAAAGTAATCATGAAAAATAAAATATTAGACGTCTGTTTGGGGGAATCATTATAAGTTCCAGGGGATTTACATGAACTTTAAAAAAGAAAACAGACAAGAAAAAGTATTACAGAAATAATAAGTGCAGCCAAATCAATTTAGTAATCATGTTTTTCTCAGCGTCAGTAGCGACAATAACGTGAAATTTACTCATAATTTTTATGAGCCATTACGAAGCTGATGCGAGAAGAAAGAATACGAACAAATATCACTGTGTCCACGACAGGGGCTCAGGTAACATTTCTCAGAGCACTGGATATTTCGGATGATTTGTATCCGGCAGTTCTAATCATACTTTTCTTTATTGTGTAAAATTTAAAGGGGCAACAAATATCTCTTGAGATTAAGGGATATAATTGACTGAATTATAAGTCTTCATAAAACCACCCTTTCGCTCATGTCGTAGGAGACAGTACAAACACGAAGTTATGTGTTGTTGAGCAAGTGTGTATAATGTAGTTTTTCTGCAGAGCTGATACAGTGGCCATGAAGATGAGTCGGAACACCGTGAGAAGTGCAGATACGGGGGGCTCTGTTGAAGCTACGACATGCACAGGAAACAAGCAAATTTTTTTTTTATTGTTCTAGAATAAAAAGAAATGATCAAACGGATAAACAGATTGGAAACATGCAAGCAACACATGAAATATAAGCGAATAAAATGGCTAAATTGAACGTCATAGCAAAATAAAATTCGTGAACTCAAAGAAAAATAACAGAAATGGCAGAGTTCATTATTAAAGCAACGAATATTTACAGTATGATATAAAACTGTGTACGTAATAGACACAATAAAAAGGAAACACGTAGCAATGACGTTTTGATTTGAGGAGACCTCCAGAAAACGTTAAATGGCATCATGTGGAATAGGCTTCATTCTCACCTCCCTAGAGAGATGGATGCAGTCAGCGACTCATAGCTAGACTGCTTGCGTCAGGGTCAGCGAACTAGAGCTGACCAAGACCCTACTTTACCTCCAAGTGGTGGTCCTGGAAACAGGCTGCACCACTGCAATCTGGCTGACAGAGTAGGGATAGAAGTGGGAAGGGAAACCCGGTCCCAAAAAATGCCGTGCTGAGGTCGGATGTGTCGGCCGAAAGGCGCAAATATCACACCTTTGCTGTAAACGGACACAACGCAACCAACGTCCTTCTCAGGACGAACGAGGAAGAAGAAGAAGAAGATACCCAAATATTCCCCATGCAGTAACAATATGAATGAAGAAGTCGAATTCTCAGATAGAATACCCTCTACCATCGGGGAAATAAACAGCAACGATACACACTTTTTCACAAAGGCTGTAGTATAGAAAAGCATCGCTTGTGTAGACTCTTGGTACATACATTGATAACAATGTTATTAATTAACATTTTAACCATAACATTATAATATTATGTCCTGAATATGCACAGCGTATCCTCACTATACTTCACTACTTCCTTAATGGGTACTCACAAATCACATATACCCATGGGACAAATAAAACAATTCAGACGAGAAGTGGCAAATTCACAAGTAAAGTTTATACTAACTCTTTTATCAAAGAGGAAAGACTTAATAGATGTCTGGATACTTTATGAAGGAGCCATACTGACATGAATGTGACAGAATGGGGCGACCCTTCTCTATCTCTGTTTCACTATGGCAGTCTCAGTTACATTTTTGTACTGATTTTTATTGCGTGCTTTCAATTATAATTATCGGACTTTCTTTCTTTCTCTGCTATGTGTAGCAGATATTTTGTATTTTCATTCTTACACCCCTCTCAGAGATGTGTCATCACGTCTGTTTGTTACCCGTCCCTTCCCTAAACGTTTGCAAGAGCGGCTGAGATAATATTATCGACAACCATGTTGGTTAATATCGGCAGCGGCCGACATCAGACATCAGCTTAACCCTAAATCGCCCAGCGAATGCGTTTAATTGCTGATAAGGCCAGACTGCGCTCGTCGCAAAGCTGGTAATACGGGATGACACATTTTGTGGAGATGTGCATGTAAACATATTCTATCTGTACTATTTACCTTTTCATTTAAATGTAAAATAAGAATAAAGCTATTCAATTCAAATATAAAGAAAGTTTTCTCTCGAGGGATTAAGTGTAATTCTCATCGAGGATAAATTCTGAGTTAGATGATATGGTAGAATAGGAGAAAGGGAACACATAAGTATGTGTTGGGAAACGCAATACTCAGGAGAGCGTTTCGTTTCTATTCTTTTACCATAGGTGATGGTGGTGGTACCAATGAAGGTACTAACCTATGGAACAAAGTGAGGGTAGAAGTGGACTGACGTAGAAACGAGCGACCAGCTTGGCAGTTACTCCTTGATTGTTCTGGGAACGTGCTGCCCCTTTAAGCTTAACCAGAGACGTGAGAACTCCAGTGACCTATCTGCACAGAACCCATCAGAGGGATGAGAAATTACTTTTGGCAGCTAAGAGAAACCTATAAGCTGCCAAAGTGAACTTTTTTTTCTCATAAAATTTACTATCATTCAATGATGAACATTTTCTTTTAAACTATTCAATTATTTTAACCCTTGTTATAATTAAATGATTATTACACCTTTTGTTTGTTAATATACACATTTAACTTCGATTTAATCATTTTAAATGTACTGCATGTTTGTCTCAGTCAATATCCTGAACAGAGCTATACCAGAATAATAAGAATTCCACTGAGTAAATCAGAGGTGCTGGCTTGACGAGCTAAAAATAATAATTGATTAATCGTTCACAAAAGTTCTCGGCAGATTCTAGAATTAACGTGCTCAGTCAATGCAGCATTGTTTTCGCTTTTCGTATATCTTGTGGATACTGCCTCGGGATGGAAGCATCATTACCCTTCTATCTACAACTCTTACTTACTTAGTCGTTTCCCTTCTACCGTGAGGTGTAGAGGTTTGGAAAAGAGAGCGCCAGGCTATCCTATCGTCTGTCTTCCTCCTGGCCTGGTTCCATTCTAGTCCTCGGTCCTTCAAAGATTGTCTTATGTTGTCCTCCCAGCGGACTCTGGGTCGTCCTGGACGTCTGGATCCCTGGCTCTTTGTTTCCCATGTTTGTGTCGTGGTAGGCGATCTTCTCCCATTCTGCAGACATGGCCAAACCATCTTAGTAGGGACTGTTCTACGTGGGTCTGCAGGGGGTGGGATTTTAGGCCTTGGCGTATCGTCAGGTTGCGGACCATGTCTCTTCTTGTTACTTCAACCACCTTCCTCAGATACCTCATTTCTGAGGTTTGGATCTGGCTTTTGTGGGTTGTAGTCATTGCCCATGACTCACATCCATATGTCAAGACTGGGACATGGGTGGAGCGGTATACAGCCATCTTCGTTTTCTTACCAACCTCTCTCTTGCTGAGGAATCCTCGATTTATGGCCTGAAAAAGTCTCCCAGCTGCAGCTTTTCGAGTGGCCAACTCTTCTTTTATGCCCCCCTTTCGGTTTATAATAGCTCCGAGATATTTAAAGTGGTCCACCTGCTCCAGGACCTATTCTCCCAGCTTAATCTGATGTCTTCTTTCTTCTCGTGATATCACCATGGATTTTGTTTTAGAGCTGCTTATGGCCATCACTGTCTTCTCCAGCTCTTCCTTCCATACTTGCAGGTTGGATTGGAGATGTGCCTCTGATTTAGCAATCAGGGCAACATCATCAGCAAATGCCAGCTCTGAAATACATACCTATCTCATCTTCCAGTACCCCACTGAATACTTTCTTGTTCTCTCCTTACATGCCTTGATAACATCATCCATGAGGAGTATGAAAAGTTAAGGTGACAGGATATCACCTTGTCTTACACCAGTGGTGGTCCTGAACTCTTCTGGCTTATTATTTGCTGTCCTCACATAATTTCTGCAAGACTTGTAGAAGCTCTGTGTAGCATGAATCAGAGGTACTGAAATGTTCTTCCTTGCAACAGTCCTAAAGTTTGCTCCAGGGGACCCTGTCAAACGCCTTTTCCAGATCTATGAAACAAAGATGGATCTCACTCTTATACTCAAGGGCCTTTTCACTCAGCTGTCTGAGTGTGAAGATTAGGTCTTGAGTACTTCGGTTTGCTCTGAATCCACACTGGACCTCATCCAATTGTGGCTCAGCTAGGCGTCGGAGTCTCTGCTCTAGGATTCTAGAGTAGATTTTACCAGGGACACTGAGAAGTGATATGCCTCTATGGTTTCCACATTGTCGATTGTCACCCTTTTTGAACATTGGTGTTATGATGGCAATCTCCCAATCCTTTGGTATGGTCTTGTTGCACCACGCTGCCTGTAGGACCCGTAAGAGTAATATGTCACCTGATGCTCCCATGTACTTAACCATTTCTGGTGTTGTACCATCATGCCTTGCTGCTTTGCCCATCTTGATTTTCTCCAGTGCTGCCTTCTGTTCTTCCATCTTTATGTCATCTTCATCACCATTGGTTTCCTTTTCTGTGCTAGTGGTTATCATTTCTGATGCTTGACCTTGCTCACCATCAAGGAGTTCTGAGAAATATTCTTTCCATCTTTCCATTACTTCCTTCGGGGCAGTAAGCAATTTGCCTTGCTTGTCCTTTATAAATTTGAGAGGGCATTGTTTTTCCTTCCTCATGTTCTTTAGGGTCTTATAGAACAATTTCTGGTTTTCTTGCGCATCTTTTTCTAGCTTTTCTACAGATTCTTCCCAGGACTTCTGTTTTGCTGCTAGCACCTTGTTCTTTGCTTCTGTTCTGAGTATCACATATTTTATATATTTCTCTATTTTTTCTGCTGTGTTTTTAGCTCCTAAGTATTGTTTCCATGCCATTTTCTTCTCTCTTATTTTCTCTTTGACTTCCTCTGTCCACCAAGGTGTCCTCTTTCTCTTGTTCCCAAGTCGGACTTCGCCACATGCTTCTCCAGCAGCTGTCTTTATGATGTCCTTGAATTTAAGCCAGAGGGTTTCCAAGTCATCAGGTTGTTCTTCTGTGTTTCTCACCGCTGTAGCTATAAGCCCCTGATATCTGGTCTTAATTTCTAGCTCTCTCAGCTTGTAGGTCTTAATGCTCATTTCTCCCGTTTGTTTACTTGGTTTCTTGCGTAATGTTGGGTAGTTCCTAGGGTGAGCAACTCTTTCAGTTGTTCTTTGTATTGTAAGAAGGTAGTGATCACTTCCAATCTCTGGCCCCCTCCAGACTCTAGCATCCCGGACATATTTGAATGAGCTCCTCCTAACAATGGCATAGTCGATCACTGACTTCTCGTTCTTTGTTGGTTCACATCTAGTGTATGCATGTATGCGCTTATGGGGGAATTTTGTGTTTGTAATGATCAGATTCTGCTCACTACAGAATCTAAGGAGTCGCTTTCCATTGTCATTGAGAGTATCTTCTCCATATCTTCCGATAACTCCACCCCATCTAGCATGGTCATTTCCAACTCTCGCATTTAAATTTCCGAGCATGATAATTTCATCTAGCAGTCATCCACTGTCCTTTGAAGCAGCTCGAACAATTCCTCCTTGACCTCTGCTCTCTCATCCTCAATTGGCCCGTACACTATGACCAGATTGACTATGGGTTCTCCTTCTTTTAGTTTTACAACCATAATGCGCTCCGAGACAAAGTTGCATCCCTTGATACTATCTTTCTGGTTTTTGGCCACAATGCAACCCACGCCGCCTTCAGCTCTTTCAGATGTGGGTACACCACTGTAGAGCAGCGTGTTGCCATCGAGATCCATGACTCCTTGTCCCTTTTTCTGTGTTTCCGTAATAGCCAGGATTTTTAATTTTGCTTTCCTCATCTCTTCCACCAGCTCCTCTTCTTTCCCATTTATACTTCTTGTGTTCCAAGTTCCATAAGTCGTAGTCCGTAGTCCGTTGTAGTTCGTCGCCTTTAGAATCAGTCCAGTTTTCTCTCTTGTATTGCTCGTAATATAGGTAATTGGCCTGTTGTGCCTTTGCATGGTGGAGGGGCTGCCTCCATGCAGGCCGCCCTCCTCCTTTTTCAACCGGGCTTGGGACAACTCTGCGAAGAGTAATCTTGTGCGAAGGTAGACATCTTTGAGACCCATATTAGATACTCTTGAGTTTTTGCCACTGTGGGACCACTACTGCAAAGCAGGAGAAGCTATACCGTAACAATGAATGCCATGAAGAAAATGATATAAATAAACTGTTATACACTAACTAATAAGAACAAGAGATGAATGAACAACAAGTGTTTAAATAACTGCAAAACGAACATAACAACAGAAAAGAGCTGAATGAAAATACCCCATTAGAACAGCAAAAAAATATTTAAAAAAAATAAAAAATCAAACAGTAAAATTGGCAAAGTTAAGAAAAACACACAAACAAAACATCAAATCTGCTACTTCACTCTTAGTTAACACTGCAGTTTTTCTCATGGGCTTCGAACCCATTCACTTGCCTACCCATACATTGCACTGTGACAATCTTCCCCATAACGTTATAGAGAGTAACGAGGGAAAGCGATAAAGGGAGAAAAATAAATGACACGAAGTAAGAAAAAAAGAGAGCAAGGACCTAATGCTAATGCACCTATAAGAGTTAACCCACCAAAACGCAATTACGGGCATACATATATCTATAACTGATAAACAGGTAACGGAACTTCCTTAGCGGATACTTCCGTAAAGAAGTAACGTGTTTGAGACTTTTATATTCCCTTCATCGCTGGCTTTGCCTTTCCTATCTGAAAAAGAGTCAGGTACCTATTTACAGCTGGATAGAATGGAGTGTGAAGCTACCAGGTCTCGATCCCGGCACCCGATAACTTTGTAGCAAAAAACAAATTCTCTAACCGCTTAGCCAATCGGAACGCTAAATAAAAAACACGCAAAGAAAAAAAAATGACAGGGGAAAGGGAACAGGGATTGTGACGAAATGGACGACCTCTTCACGATCTCGGTTTCACCCCGATAGGATCAGAGACATATTTTGTACTGATTTTTATTTGTGTACTTTTAAAAGTACCAATTTCTTCTCATTATCGGCTCAGGAGCAAGTGGTTTGCAAGTTCAAACATTTGTGACATTCCTTGCAGATAATGTTTATCCCAGCCTACGAGAAGCAACTAGATAAGATGAGCGCCGGCGTGTTTAGATTAAACCGCTGATAAGACGACTCGTTTGGTAACACAAATGGGCAGACACGGACTTTTTGCGTACTCATACGAGAGATAACGAAATTACTGTCTGTGTGACACGTGGGCAGACAAGTGTGACATAACCGCTTCCGGTCACTTGTTTAAAAGTAATCATGGATTTATTACATGTGAGACAATATGAGTCTACAATTGTGTTTGCGAGAATGTATGCAAGGCATCAGATGTCCATATATGGTAATACGTGACCTTTGCAGGCACGCACCTTATTTCACGTGGGACTATTTTGAAATCATCACACCCTATCTGCATGATTTGAAATGATTGGATCTTTCTGATTAGATTCATAACAACAATGCGGGGGAAGATCGGAATATAGTCTGACCACTTCGCAGTTTTATTTCACTGTGTATTTCACACTCGCCAAGACAACATCAGACCTCGCCAGAGTGATGACAAGATTCATAATTACCTTTTTTAACCGGATCTTTTATTGGAGAACCAAATAAGACTTACAAAGCACATGAAATCTTTACATTTTAATAAGGAACACCGGGACTAGGAAACTGAAGAAACACACTGAGTCAGAGAGGGAATCTATTGTCAAATTAAAGTCACCCCAGATGCGTGTAAGAGACCGTCTCGTCTCTTTTATTCATCTGAGCAACAAGTCTGTAGCCAAGATTGGCGTAAGTAGTGCATTTTTCATTCTATGTGCCATTGTTCTGTTGTTCGTCCATCACGGGTGATGAAGATCACTCTGTTCATCCAATTATTAGGATTGTTAGGATAGTTTATGAGTACGAAGGTGACTGATGAGCCCGATGCGAGCCTGGAAGGATCTCGGACAGTGTGGGCAGGGAATGTTTGCATCACAAGAAGGTTTTATTACACGGTCTTTTCTAGCTTGTCTCCGCTGTTCCGCTGCTGCTCTTCTGGATGATTCGCATGCCGCTGCACCATTACGAAGAGATGTGCGCCAGGCAGTTCGGTCTTGCGCAGCAGCTTCCCATGTGTCAGGGTTTACGTCAAAGGTTTTTAATGAAGCCTTAAGCGTGTCTTTGAAGCGCTTTTTTTTGGCCACCATGGGAGCGTCTACCCTTCTGCATCTCACCATAAAAGAGTATCTTTGGCAGTCGATGGTCTGGCATGCGGACTACATGACCTGCCCAGCGAATCTGTGACTGCATCAGAATAGTATCGATGCTAGGGATACCAGCTCTGTCAAGAACGGCGGTATCCGGGATCTTGTCTTGCCATTTGATGTTCATTACCTTTCTGAGACAGACTGTATGGAAGTGGTTGAGCTTCTTTACGTGGCGCCTGTATACAGTCCATGTTTCACATGCATAAAGCAGCACTGGAAGCACCGCAGCTCTGTACACCTTCAGCTTTGTCTGTAGACTAATGCCACTTCGATGCCAAACGTTGGTGTATAGTCTGCCAAATGTGCTGCTGGCTTTGGAGATCCTGGTGTTCACCTCATCATCAATGACGATGTTCTGGGATAGTGTGCTACCAAGGTATGTGAACCTGTTCACAACATTGTTTCTCACCATTTACCTTGATGATTGGCTCAGTATAAATTGTGCCAGGAGCTGGTTGGTACTTGATTTCTGTTTTCCCCGTGTTGATGGTAAGCTCAAAGTTGGAACAATCTTCGGAGAATCTATCCACGCTACGCTGCAGATCAGCCTCTGAGCCAGCACTGAGGGCACAATCGTCAGCAAACAGAAGATCCCTGATGGTGTGTGATTTGACCTTGGTTTTTGCTTGAAGCCTCCTAAGGTTAAACAATTTTCCATCAATACGATATCTGATGTCGATTCCTGTGTCCCCATCTCTGAAAGCATCAGTCAGCATAGCAGAAAACATGATACCGAAAAGAGTCGGTGCAAGTACACACCCTTGTGTAACTCCATTTGAGACTGGGAAAGGCTCCGATAGCTCACCGTTTTCCTGAACTCTAGCCTGCATTCCATCATGCAGTTGCTGCACTATTGAGATAAATTTCTTTGGGCAGCCGTATTTTGCCATGATCTTCCATAGACCCTCTCTACTGACCGTGTCGAACGCCTTTGTCAAGTCGATGAAAGCTGTGTACAGGTCACAGTGCTGTTCTTGGCATTTTTCTTGAAGCTGTCTTGCAGCGAACACCATATCGGTGGTTCCACGTTCTTTCCGGAATCCACACTGACTTTCAGGTAGAAGACCTTTGTCAAGATGAGCCGTAAGACGATTAAGAAGGATTCTGGCGAATATCTTCCCAGCAATTGATAGTAGGGAGATGCCTCGATGACTGTTACAGTCTTGGCGATTACCTTTACGTTTATAAAGATGTATAATTGACGCATCCTTGAGATTGTGTGGGATGGTTTCACTCTGCCACATTTGCTGGAAGATCATGTGAAGTTTCTTTATCAGAACTGTACCGCCATCTTTATAGACCTCAACAGGAATTGAATCGGAGCCGGTGGCCTTTCCACCAGAAAGTTGACAAATTGCTTTTTGAGTCTCCTCCAGAGTCGGTATATCATCTAGTGCTTCATTTATAGGAATTTGGGGCAGTCGGTTGATGACTTCATCGTTAATAGATGATGGCTGGTTCAGAATATTATTAAAGTGTTCGACCCAGCGTTGGAGAATTTTTTTCTTGTCTGTAATTAGTGTTTTTCATCTGCATTAAGGAGGGGAAATGATCGTGATGATGTTGGACCAAAGACCGCTTTGAGTGTATGGTAAAAATTTTTCAAGTCATGGCTGTCAGCAAAGCCTTGGAGCTCATCTGCTTTATTACTCAGCAATGAATCCCGCATCTGGCGTAGTTTATGTTGGACTATTCTACGCATGTTGTTGAAAGCGTCTTTCTTGGATGTAGATTTTGGATCATTTAAATATGCTTTATGGAGATGGTGTTTCTCAGCCAACATCCTCTTTATATCATCTGAGTTCTCATCAAACCAGTCATTTTGTTTCTTGATGGCGGGACCCAGGACCTCTGTAGCAGTGTTGTAGATCTGCTCGCTTAGGGCTGTCCAATTTGTTTCCGCACTTTGGCCGTCTAACGAGATAGATTTGAGACGGTCTTCTAGGGTGTCAGTGAATGACTGTTTAATTTTTGTCTTCTTTAGTTTGGTGACATCCAGCCTTTTTTGAGTTTTCTTTCCCTGAGGGTGCCTGGCAGGTTGGATACGAATTTTAAGTTTAGACACAATGAGGCGATGATCAGTCCAGCATTCGGCACCACACATGGACTTTGTCACCCGGACATCTTGCCTGTCCTTCTTCCTAACAATTACATAGTCAATTAGGTGCCAATGCTTTGAGCGAGGGTGCATCCAGGAGGTCCTGTTGCGGATAGGAAGTTGAAAAATGGTGTTGGTGACAAGGAGGTCATGTTCTGCGCAAGTCTGGAGGAGAAGAAGTCCATTGCTGTTACAGCGACCCACGCCGTACTTTCCGATAGTGCCATTCCAGGAGATGTTATCTGAGCCTACTCTTGCATTAAAGTCACCAAGAATAATAAGCTTATCTGCTTTAGGAACTGATGCAATGACTGCATGTAGTTCTTCGTAAAATATATCCTTGACGTCATCCTGGTTGGTCATAGTTGGTGCATACGCGCTAATGATGGTGGCATGTTTCCTTCCATAAAGCAGCGGGATCTTGACCGTCATGAGTCCGTCATTTATTCCTTTTGGGGGCCCCGCTAACTTGCCGATAATTGCTGTTTTGATTGCAAATCCAACCCCTGCTTCTCGTCTTTCTTCAGTTCCTCTTCCACTCCAATAGAATGTATAACCTGCACCCTTTTTGCAAAGTTGGCCCTCGCCTGCAAGTCGAGTTTCACTCAGTGCTGCTATGTCAATGTTGTATCTGGCCAGTTCTCTCCCAATCAGGGCAGTTCGCCTCTAGGGTCTGTTTGTGTTAAAGTCTTTGTCGAGTAGAGTGCGCACATTCCATGCGCCTAGAATGAGGGGGAAAAATCTGTCCTTTCTTTTTCTTATGTGTCGCCAGCTGAAGTAGGGTACCCACCAACCGCGGTAAGCTGGTTAGGTAATGGTGTAGCAGGCAATGTTTAGGGCACCTTTTCTAGCCCCTTCCTCATGCCATGGAGGTGAGCAGTGCTTTCCTAAAGAAGGCTGCTCAGTCACTCAGGGGGCTGCCGAATCCCACTGCTGCTCCGATCAGTGGAAGACGACCATATGGCCTGAGCCGCCTGTGTGTAGGTTTGCGACTACGACTGCAAGCACACCCACGCCTGCCGCTTCGCCGCTCGCCCATCGCCACAGGACTTGTTGTGAGTGGATGGATGAGTGGATGAAAGAGTGACTTGCGCATGTTTCAAAAGTAAGGCAAAGAAAATTCCGAAGAGGGTCGGAGCCAGAACACAGCCTTGTTTAACGCCACTTCGTATATCAAAGGGCTGTGATGTGCTTCCAGCATATTGGACTGTTCCCTTCATGTCGTCATGGAATGACTTTATCATTTCCAGCATTTTAGAAGGACA
Source organism: Oreohelix idahoensis (assembly GCA_024509875.1). NCBI lineage: Eukaryota > Metazoa > Mollusca > Gastropoda > Stylommatophora > Oreohelicidae > Oreohelix > Oreohelix idahoensis. Next base: position 108,328 of record JAMPIV010011333.1, on the reverse strand, counting down.
GCCTATTTTCAGGAGGATTTTAAAGAGTCCATCCCTACTAACCAGGTCGAATGCTTTTGTGAGGTCTATAAAGGCGATATATATATATATATATATATATATATATATATATATATATATATATATATATATATATATATATATATATATATATATATATATATTACCATGTGAATTTTAATGTGTGAAAATAGCTACAAGACGCCCAAGTCATTTGAGGCTGGCAACCTCAGTATCTAGAATGATGATTCATGAACCACCACTGCACGGGCTGGTGATTGCTTTACTGCTACTTTCGTAAAGAGATCTAAAAGCACAAAGTAGTTCCAGGTTCCCTATGGAGCAGGGAGTGAAAGATGAAAAAAATGATGTACATTCTAAGTATAATACTTACATTTTCAAAGCAGTGTAAATGTCCCTACAAACATATTCACTTTAAAATTAATGTAAGTTTTCAAGCTCAAACCAGTGTAAATGTCTATGTGAAAATATTCATTTTAAAGTAATGGAAGTTCAAACTTTTCAATCAGTGTAACTATAAATTAAAAAACATGTTCAATTTATATTGTGAACACTTTTCAATCAGTGGAGATGTATATATAAACAGACTCTATCTGTATTATTAACCTTTTCATTTAAATATCATGTAAAGCTAAAGCTATTCTATTTAAATGTGAAGAAAGTTTTATCCCTAAAGATTAAATTTAATTCTCATGGAGTGTAAAGTCTGAGTAATTGGGATGGTGGTATGGGAGGATATGAACCCATAACTATGGGGTGGAAAACGCCATACTCAGAAGAGCGTTTCGTTTTATTCTTTTACCATAGTTATTGGTGGTACCAGCAGAAAATACTATTTCTGGGACAAAAAGGGAACCGTGACCTAAGCTTTAAGACGAAGTACGCACGTGGTAGACTCTCCTTGATGTTTCAACGAGCTACCCCCGACAACCTTGATCAGACACGAGCGCAAGGAGAGTGAAAAAAACCAACCCATAAGACGGAGCAGAACCGTCATTCAACTAAGTTCAAATATATGCTGCTACTTGAAGTTCTTGTAATATCTCACATTCCCTAAAGACTGTGATGATAACTTTTTTTGACCCATAACTATTCAAATTATTTCCAACTGTTAAATCCTAAAATGATTATTAAATTTTGTTATTTGTAATGTTACAAATTTAACTTCGATTGAATCATTTTAAAGTTACTGCATGTTTGTCTCAGTCAAATTACTACACACACTCTAAACAGAGCTATACTAAAATAATAGAATTTCACTGAATAAATTAGGGGTGGGGACTTAAACGAGCTGAAAGTAATAAGTGCTTAAATCCTTCACAAAAGTTGTCGACAGATAACAGAATTAACGTGCTCAGCAACAGCCAGCATTGTTTTCGCTTATCTGAATTTCGTGTGAAGACTCTCGTGTGACAGAAGCTTTACTGCTCTTCTATCTACATTTCTGCCAAGAGTAATCTTGTGTAAAGATAGACTCCATTGAAGCCTATAATAGATACTCTTGAGTTTTGGTCACTGTTGGACCACTACTGCAAAGCAGGGGAGGCAATACCGTCACAAAGATGAAGAAAACGAGAAGCCTTGATGGCTGCATGGGTCGGTGACTGACATGAGTGTCGATATAGATCACAACCAACTTTCACCCTTTTCACACTAGATGCAGGAGCCAATAAATCCCAGCGCATTTATAACCGTAACCTTGGATACACATGATTCAACGTGATTTGAAATCCTTTTATCCTAATGTGACTATATCCCATGTACACTGACTGCTGGATAACTAATTAAACTATATCCCATGTACACTGACTGCTGGATAATTAATTAAACTATATCCCATGTACACTGACTGCTGGATAACTAATTAAATTATATCCCATGTACACTGACTGCTGGATAACTAATTAAACTATATCCCATGTACACTGACTGCTGGATAACTAATTAAACTATATCCCATGTACACTGACTGCTGGATAGCTAATTAAATTATATCCCATGTACACTGACTTGTGGATAACTAAATAAACTATATCCCATGTACACTGACTGCTGGATAACTAATTAAACTATATACCATGTACACTGACTGCTGGATAACTTATTAAACTATATCCCATGTACACTGACTGCTGGATAACTAATTAAACTATATCCCATGTACACTGACTGCTGGATAACTAATTAAACTATATCCCATGTACATTGACTGCTGGATAACTAATTAAACTATATCCCATGTACACTGACTGCTGGATAACTAATTAAACTATATCCCATGTACACTGACTGCTGGATAACTAATTAAACTATATACCATGTACACTGACTGCTGGATAACTAATTAAACTATATCCCATGTACACTGACTGCTGGATAACTAATTAAACTATATCCCATGTACAATGACTGCTGGATAACTAATTAAACTATATCCCATGTACACTGACTGCTGGATAACTAATTAAACTATATCTCATGTACACTGACTGCTGAATAACTAATTAAAGACCCACTCTAAGAACAAAGTCATATTATAACAGTAATTATAATAATTATGATGTTAAAATAAAATAATAATTTACTTGTTTGTTCCATTCTTGCCGTGAAGTGCTGTAAGGAGCTAAAGTTTTTGTTAAAGCTCCGATTTAGACTTCTCAGAAGTAGAATAACGTTTGTTGGTTTGCTATGCCAGTCACAGCAGTGCCATTATACCGCTAACTAGCGATTTAGTAAGGTAACCCGAGCCAGTTTTTATGGCTACCCTTGCGGTCCCGTGGAATAACCAACACCATACTATGCCGGAACCCAGCAAAAAGTACTAATACCGGTAATACTAATTAAGAAATGAGAAGCAAAAATGATTAACTGACTATTTATTTTATTGAAAGCTATACTTCTATAAACGCTTAATACTTAATCAACAAATACAGGAAAACAATTATATTAACAACAGAAATAGTTAATCATCATCATCTCAACCCGTAACCCGTCATGGGTCGTAGGGGTGCCATGGTGGAAGCATCAGCAGACAGGGTCCTCCACTGCTCTCTATCCTCAGCAATGCGTACAAGTGTGGAAAAACCGTGTCCTGCCCATTCTTTGATGTTATCAGCCCAGGATTTTCTTTGCCTTCCTCTTCTCCGTTTACCTTCGACTGTTTCCTGGAGGATCGTTTTCGAAAGGGAGTCATGACGAGTTACATGCCCAAACCAGGCAAGCTTTCGACGTTTCACTACTGACAAAAGTGGTTCTTGGTGGCCTGCATAGGTGTTTATCTTCTCTCTAACATAGACATTTGTTTTGTGCTCTTTATAGCAAATGCGCAACATTCTTCTATAACATTTATGCTCGAAAGCCTGAATCCTTTGCTCCATATCTGCAGTGAGTGTCCAGCCCTCACACCCATATAAGAGAATAGATAATACAAGTGATTTGTATAATTTGATCTTCACAGGAAAACTGATGTTACTTTTCCAGATCACATTCAGTCTTGTCATGGCAGCTGAGGCCATCTCAAGTCTTGTCTTGATTTCTTTACTTGATCTCCCATCACTACATATAGTGGACCCGAGATATTTAAAGGTGTTAACTTCTTCTAACGTTAGCCCATTTAACGTAATGTTGGTCAGAACATGTTTCTTATGGCTATTCACCAATATCTTGCTTTTTTCTATATTAATTTCCATCCCATATGTTCTTGTTACTTTCTCCAGTCTAGAGGTAAGGTCTTGAAGTTCTGATTCTGTTCCAGCTACCAGATCGATATCATCAGCAAAACGTAGATTGCAAAGAGGTCGGCCTCCAATTGATATGGTTGTTTTATAATCATAAAGAGCCTCCTGCATAATATGTTCTAGATATATATTAAAGAGCACTGGGGACAGGATACATCCCTGGCGAACTCCTACAGTTGTTTTGAAAAATTCTCCAATGTCATTGCTTGAAAAAACAGCACTGCTTGCATTCTTGTATAGTGCTTCAATGATATCTATGATGTTGGTATCAAAATTGAATTTTCTCATTATTTGCCATAAGCCTTCATGCCAGACTCGATCGAAGGCTTTTGTGAAATCGATGAAGTTATGGTATAAATCGTGTTGATGCTGGAGATGTTTTTCGATCAGTAATCTAATATTGAAGATTTGTTCTGGGGTACTTCTTTTTGGTCTAAAGCCAGCCTGTTCCTCGGACAAGATTTCTTCTGATTTCTGTTTTATTCTGTTCAAAAGTATCCTTAACATCACCTTACTTGGATGACTAATAAGGCTAATGGTTCTGTAGTTCTTGCACATTTTTAGATTTCCTTTCTTTGGAAGCGGTATTACTAATGACTGCGTCCACTCTTTTGGCCACTTTTTTGTACTCCATATCTTCTGGCAAATTGTTGTCATGATTTTTACTATATCTGGTCCTCCATATTTCAAGAGCTCTGCTGGGATATTATCCACACCCGGTGACTTCCCTCCTTTCAGCGAACATATAGCCTCTTCCACTTCTTCCCGTAATATTGCTGCATTTCCGAGTTCCCTGTTTTCGCACTTAATGTTGTTTAATATGCTATTATCCCTTTTTTTTCTTGTAAAGAGACAGGTGTCCCTCGCCATTCAGGCAGATACTCGCCGATTTCGGAGGTACCCATTAGAGCTGGGTCGACTCAGGAGCCGCCAGTTCCTGGTCGTCGACACTCCTTCAAGTGTGCTCGCCAGGGCTCGAGTTAATCCAGTCCAAATCCCGGTCGACGAAAATCTTCAAATGTCCTCTTCCGGGTTTGATCCCGGGTCACCCGGTCGCCAGCGTAGTATGGTAACCACTACACCAGCGCGGCTCCCAATCAAGTAGATAATTTTAAAAAGGGAAATCTTCTACTTGCACTATTAACTTGCATTATAGTCGATATCCTTTGTGAAGAAGGGGAAGCACATAAAAAGAGTGGGCTAATTCGTTAGAAAAAATTAACAGCTCCAAAGAAAAAAAATCATTCTCTACTCAAAACAGCATTGACAATTATTATTTGACTATTACATTAAAACTTACTGATCAAGCTAAGTGAGCTGCAGATATAATAATGTGTATGCAGTGGTTCCATAAGACCTGAAAATAATTTCAAGGGGTCCTCCAGGATAAACATGTTGAGAAAGTCTGCAGTAGTCATTATCGTTCCCGTCAAATGGTTGCGAAATACGGCTTAGGAATTACGGTTCTAGACTAAAGAAAGGTTCTATCATTACTCTGCATATGTTTATTTATATGTGTGACTTTCTTTTTTTTTTTATGAAATGGGAGGAGAGTGGAAAAGCATCAAATAGGCTTAATTTGCCTCCGCTCATCCGCCATCAAAGCAGAAATATGTGATGTTCAATCTGATTTTCGGTTATAATTAGGGTGTTCATTATAATTTGTGTCCTTATTTTGTTATTGTTACTGTCATTTTTGCCTGTATTATAGACGTCAACCTGTTTGATACTTTTTGATGGTCTAAGAGAGAGAACGGTCTATTAACTTTTCAGTGACAGGTTTGATTTGTGGTTATCTTCCCCTTGTCTTATTCCCCTATCCTTATAACGATCGATGTTGACCTGTTTCGGGGAAATGTCTTAAATAGTTGTCATGTCTTAAGTCGCTATTCACATGACCATATAAGGAGCGGTTTTGCCTCTTGTTTCGGGGAAACGCCCTGGTCTGTATTAGCTTTACTCAGGACTGTGCTTATTGCACATGCGCATGTTTTTGCGCGCAGATCGAGAGACACTTCCGATCTGGGAGATGGTACCTGGGTTTCTAAACGGACAAGAGGTCCGGAGATTTTCTCTGCCATTATTACGGGGAAATGAAGTCCTCTGTGTGACTGATATGTCAGTGATTCTTCCCCACGTTTATTCTGTACGCCAAGGATGGCAAGTGCTGTGTTTGGTGATTTTCTAGGATGCTGCCTTATACTTTAAACCTCTCGTATGCCTTGATATGCAGACTAGGTGCTGTCTGCACATAAGAACGATTGATATTTTTGAGGCGACATTTTTGAGTAGAGTTCACAGATGATATGATAGACAGAGCCTACTATTTGTGCTCCATACAGAAACCAAGACTATACGTCTTATTGTTGAATAGAAGCCCAGCGAAGATTGTACTGTTTGGTACCCGCTATTCAGGCGGTATGTTTGGCATAGATGGATATGCCTTGCTTATGAGAAATAACCTAGAGGTTACCTTGTTATAGAGGCCCGCTTCTTGCGGCCTGATTCTTTCGCCATAGAGGCCCGCCTTTCGCGGCCTATATTCTTCACCAGAAGAAGTACCTGGCGTGTGATGCCAGAAGAGCCATAGACTTTTGTTAAGAAATTGGGAGCCCGCCCTTGTCGTGCGGCATATTTGCTAGAGGTACCTGACGCGCTTAGTCAGGGGTACCTGAGCTTCAGTATGAGCAGAACGTAGATTGACAGACCATTGTCATTAGCATCCTGATGTATGAGCTGATCAAGATTTGTGATGCGAGATGTTTTCAAACATTACCATGTATGTGATGTCCCTGATCCATGTGCAATTGACTGTGCTGTTGATGTCACCGTATGTCTCGTAATAAATTGTTGAAAAGGTCATCAGTATTGCCAACGTTTACTGACTTCTACATGTGGTTGAGTGGGTGCATCGTGAACTTGTCCAAGAGCCAATACGCATTCGTGTCTACCATCTTATCTGATGTCTACTCACCCACACATCATGTCAACCCACACACTTCTACGAGCACTACGCACTTGAGAGCCTGTATGGTGTTTGAGAGAGAGTCAACATTACATCCTGTCAGCGCCTCAACGCTTGGTGACCCAAATATACACCACAACATTGTACTGTCCAGGTTTGACCTCCTACATTCAGCATTAACATTCGGTGGCTACATCCTACTTTAACAGTTATATACGTCAGAGTTCTTTTTACGAATGATTGTATTTAGTGTATACTACTCGTCAAAAGTCAAGGGCCACTTAGAAAAACCTTGGTTGAAACCATAAAACAAATCTGATATAAACGTAATTGGTATCAGTCAAAACGGCATTTATTGAATACCAAATTGACATGTCACGCAAAGAAATGGAAACACACATTCAAACGCAATGAAGCTGTGAAGTGTGTCACCTACCTTTTCAAAAGTCACACAATAGATATTTGAGAAATAGACATTTCAAAATCGGGTATGACCACCGTTTGCAGCAAGGCATTCAAGACAGCGTAGACGCATCGAGTCCACAAGGTCCGAAGAGTATCCTGAGGAACAGCTTGCCATTCCTGAAGCAGAAATGCAGTCAGCTGTGCAACATCCATTGACAGGGGGTGATTTGTTGACAATCTTCGACCAAGGACACCCCAGAGGTGCTCAATCGGAGAAAGGTCAGGTGAATGAGCTGGCCACGCCATCCTGATGATCCCATGTTGCTGAATAAACTCATTCACCACACGATCTCGATGGGGTCGAGCGTTATCATCTTGGAGGATGGTATTACCACCTATGGCCTCCAGAGCAGGCTGAACAATTGGTTTCAAGATTTCGTTCTGGTATCTTGGGCCGGTCAAGTTGCCTTGGATGATGTAGAATGGGGCCCTGCCGTGTCTGTAGAAGCCTCCCCAGGCCATGACAGAACTTCTACCATAACGATCCACCTCTCGAATTGTGTCATCAGTAAATCGCTCTCCTGGTCGTCTCCAAACTCGAATCCTGCCATAATTGAATGACACAGTGAAGCAAGATTCATCAGTGAAGAGAACTTGACTCTATTGTTGTCTTGTCCATCGGATGTGCTCGCGACACCAAGCAACACGGGCTCTGCAATGAGCAGGAGTAAGAGGGATTCTGACTGCAGTACGTCGAAAAGCCAGTCAAAATTCATGTAAACATCTGCGAATGGTGCTTTGACTGACATTAACGTTTACAGTTTGTCTCAGCTGACATCTTAGAGTGGAACAAGTCACTGTTCGATGGCGCAGGGCTGACAACAAGAGGTACCGGTCATCATGTCTATTGGTGCATCTAGGGCGACCTTGCTGGTGGCGATCCTCCACACTTCCTGGGGCCTGAAATCTCTCCAAAATTCTTTGGATAGTAGAGTGTGACACTGCAAGCCGTCTAGCAACCTCACGGACAGATAAACCATTTTCAACCCACGCTATAGCCCTCATTCTTTGTAAGGTGTCAAGACTTCTTCTCGGTGGCATGGTTTTTACAAGTGATGAAACTACCCTAAGTCTGCTGATTGTAAAACAAATTAAGAGTGAACTCTGTTCATGAAAAGTCGCCATTGCACGTGGAATGTCAATCAGCACGATTACTTCACCTGTTTGGTTGTACGGAAGTTTGAAAAAACAGATTAAAAATGTGAATTTATGGTCAGCAAACCAAATTTCACGCGACCACCATGGTTGTCGGTGAGTTGTTTTAATGCTTAACGTGCATAGAGGACTGTCAGAGGAAGATATTGCACCCATTTTTACTAAAAACTTCCTTCATTTAATCATTCTATGCGCTTATATAAAAGTGTATTGAAAATAATAGGGTGGCCCTTGACATTTGACGAGTAGTAGTATATTTACGATTGTTTTTGTCCTTGCTTATTTACAGTATGTTTAATTTTGTGATTGGAGTGTTCATTTTTTAATATGTTTGTAACTCCTTTTGTGTTTTTTTCCCCGTATTATTATTATTTTATAGTGTCCTTTGCTTTTACTTTTTGTATTAACTATTTCTGTTGTTAATATAATTGTTTTCCTGTTTTTGTTGATTAAGTATTAAGCGTTTATAGAAGTATAGCTTTCAATAAAATAAATAGTCATTTAAGCATTTTTGCTTCTCATTTCTTAATTGGTATTACCGGTAATAGTACTTTTTGCTGGGGTCCGGCATAGTATGATGTTGGTTATTCCACGGGACCGCAAGGGTAGCCATAAAGACTGGCTCGGGTTACCTTACTAAATCTCTAGTTAGTGGTATAATGGCACTGCTGTGACTCTGGCCTAGCAAACCAACAAACTTTATTCTACTTCTGAGAAGTCTAAATCGGAGCTTTAACAAAAACTTTAGCTCCCTACAGCACTTCACGGCAAGAATGGAACAAACAAGTAAATTATTATTTTATTTTAACATCATAATTATTATAATTACTGTTATAATATGACTTTGTTCGTAGAGTGGGTCTTTAATTAGTTATCCAGCTGTCAGTGTACATGGGATATAGTTTAATTAGTTATCCAGCAGTCAGTGTACATGGGATATAGTTTAATTAGTTATCCAGCAGTCAGTGTACATGGGATATAGTTTAATTAGTTATCCAGTAGTAAGTGTACATGGGATATAGTTTAATTAGTTATCCAGTAGTCAGTGTACATGGGATATAGTTTAATTAGTTATCCAGCAGTCAGTGTACATGGAATATAGTTTAATTAGTTATCCAGTAGTCAGTGTACATGGGATATAGTTTAATTAGTTATCCAGCAGTCAGTGTACATGGAATATAGTTTAATTAGTTATCCAGTAGTCAGTGTACATGGAATATAGTTTAATTAGTTATCCAGTAGTCAGTGTACATGGGATATAGTTTAATTAGTTATCCAGTAGTCAGTGTACATGGGATATAGTTTAATTAGTTATCCAGTAGTCAGTGTACATGGGATATAGTTTAATTAGTTATCCAGTAGTCAGTGTACATGGGATATAGTTTAATTAGTTATCCAGTAGTCAGTGTACATGGGATATAGTTTAATTAGTTATCCAGCAGTCAGTGTACATGGGATATAGTCACATTAGGATAAAAGGATTTCACATCACGTTGAATCATGTGTATCCAAGGTTATGGTTATAAATGCGCTGGGATTTATTTTTTTTTTTTTTTTACATCTAGTGTGAAAAGGGTGAAAGTTGGTTGTGATCTATCTCGACACTCATGTCAGTCACCGACCTATGCAGCCATCAAGGCTTCTCGTTTTCTTCAACCCTTTGACGGTATTCCTCCCCTGCTTTGCAGTAGTGGTCCAACAGTGGCCAAAACTCAAGAGTATCTATTATAGGCTTCAATGGAGTCTATCTTTACACAAGATTACTCTTGGCAAAAATGTAGATAGAAGAGCACTAAAGCTTCTGTCACATGAGAGTCTTCACACGAAATTTGGATAAGCGAAAACAATGCTGGCTGTTGCTGAGCTAGTTAATTCTGTAATCTGCCGACAACTTTTGTGAAGGATTTAAGCACTTATTACTTTCAGCTCGTTTAAGCCCCCACCCCTGATTTATTCAGTGGAATTCTATTATTTTAGTATAGCTCTGTTTATAGTGTGTGTAGTAATTTGACTGAGACAAACATGCAGTAACTTTAAAATGATCAAATCGAAGTTAAATTTGTAACGTTACAAATAACAAAATTTAATTAATAATCACTTTAGGTTTTAACAGTTGGAAATAATTTGAATAGTTATGGATTAAGAAATGTTATCATCACAGTCTTTAGGGAATATGAGATATTAAAATAAATTCAAGTGGCAGCATATATTTGAACTTAGCTGCCAATGACGATTCTGCTCCTTCTTATGGGTTGGTTCTTTTCACTCTGCTGGCGCTCGTCTCTGATCAAGGTTGTCGGGGTAGCTCGTTTCCCAGAAACGTCAAGGAGAGTCTACCACATGCGTCCTTCGTCTTAAAGCTTAGGCCACGGTTCCCTTCTTTTTCCAGAGATAGTACTTTCTGCTGGTATGTTACGGTAGTTTAATTGGCATTGTCTGCTAGAGGTTAGCAGCATGCGATTTTAGGGGTTACAACGTTTAATGTAATGAAAAAGTATTATTAGCCTAGTGAACGCTGTGACGTTTCAACGTTGGTAGTCACGCACCGTGACCAAGAGACGGGACCCTTTCTTGAATGACCGTCGAACGGAGAAGACGTGTCTTTATATTCTTATAGTGTCGGGCATGGAATGCCACACAGTTATATGGTATTTTTTTATGGACATGGGTCAGTCCACTGTTATGATGAAGAAAGATGAAGTTACAGGTTAGTAATTGACTAAACCTTGTCGAGATGAATTAACAGTCCGTTTTAGTTATACTAGTGCCAGACGCATAATCTCACTGTCGGTCGTTGAATTTACCAACCACGCGTGCATATAGTTATGTCGTTCTGCCTACAGTAATTCAGATGTACGAGACAAAGGACTGATATGCAAGATAGCTAACTCAACATAGGATTCTAAATTATATTTGTGATGTAATTCATGATCAACGTACGATGTCTACAGAATGTATAATAAATTGTTTGTTTGGACTCTAGACATGACTTATCCCGTCTATGAACATTTGGGAGATTCAATTATTACTATCATGGTTTTCAAAGTATTTAAACCCACATTCGCGTAACTAACATCGAAGGCACGATGCAAAAATGATGAACTGTAAAACAAGTCACCACGATTGACTATCAAGCTTTCAACAATCCGTTGGGCTAATTTTCCGACCGCAGCAGAATTGGTTGGCCATCGCTGGGGATCGAAAGAAAAAGGAAAATTTTTCTTGTTTACATACTTTCACAAACTGTTTACAATTACAAGAAAGTCACATGATTTGCATAAATACGACGTTAAACACATGACTACGAAATGCCAATCTGACGTCACTACATCATGCGTAGATGCCGCGCTTCGAAAGTACAACCTTCAACGCATTCCAGGTTTGATGAAGATTTACATGATCAAGAAGACCAGACGATGGAATACGGTTATCAGCCAACAAGGAGCAAACAGTACTAGGCATGAATCTAGTCCGTTGATGAACTTGACATCGCCGGTGCCTTTTAAAGATAAGTCTAGACTTAGGACGGTTGTCATTCATATAGCACAATACTAAGTCCATTTCTCAGTGCAGGCATGTCCACTCTATTTGTTATATATCTATGTTATATCTGTTTTTTTGTCGTTGATGTTGTCCCTTATTCGTGGGTATGGATGGGCGGCGGATTGAAATCAATTCTATGGCTCCTTGGATGCCACGAACTGATTTTAATTGTTCTTAAGGCCGTTAGTTAATTGCATTTTTACGAAGAACCCATCGATTGCTTTCCGATGATTTTTGTTCGTTCGTATTTGCAATTAATTGACCTTGCATGTTAGGTGTCTAGTCGTGTTATAACTGGGGTATTCTAGTGTATTTAGTTCTAATTTTTATTCAGTTCTGTAACAATGTTTGTAATCTATCGTGTTTTTCTGATCTGACTATTATTTCGTTTATATATTTGTACAACCGTTAATGAGTCCATGTATACGTCACTAATTTTTGTGTACGCAGGTTAATTTTCTATTCAGTTCATTCTTTGATCTCTCACTTCCGGTCTAGTCAACTTAGTTATAAATGCATTTTTATTGTGAAAATGTCTTTGTCGTATGGTAATACTGTTCTGTAATCCTTGGTTAACAAATTGTGTTGTTTGTCTTCATTTCATCCATTTATAAGATAATATTAATACTATAATTTATTCATTAATAAGAGTGTAGATTAATATGATTAAATTTTTATGAGTTTTAAGGAGGAATTAGGGACTTTGCACCAATTTGCAGTGGTGGTCCAAGAAATGGGCAATGCACTTTATAGCTCATGATTATGACATAATATACAATGATTAATTATTATAAATTTGTAACATATTAAGACATATTAAATGTTAATTAGTACACTTTCTCAGTACTACAGTGTGAACTTAGTAACTATTAAGATTAAATAACCTAATTATTTAGGTATAATACCCATAATTATTGAATACTAATATTAAGTGCATGATATAATTTCAGCACCTTAGATAACTAACTATCATAACTATTTATGATAGATATTAGTGAGTATATATAAGATTTTTACAAAATATTATAGATTTGTGGAACTTATAAATAACAGTACAGGAATATTGCAAATTTTTGTAGTGATTATTCATTCGTTGAGTAATTACAAATATCTACATAGATTCTAGTGGTGATTACTAGACATAAGTAATTGAATACTTAAATAAATCAACATCAAGAATGCTTACCTTGGATCATTTCATTAAAATTGGAAAAGATTGTAATAAAAAGGGAGATGCACTCCTGGAATTTGCGGAACAACAACTTGCAAAATATAAGGCACAGATGGAAGAACTTGAAAGAAAAGAGGCTGAAAAGAAAGCTATTGCTAAGGCAGAAATGGAGGAACTTGAAAGAAAAAAAGGCGGAGAAGAGAGCAGAATTAAGACAAGAAGAAGAAAGAAAGGTGGCAAGAGATGAAATCCTACGGATTGAAGAAGAAAAAAAATTGAAAAGACAGGAAATCGTACTGCAGCAAGAAATGGAATTGCAACGGCTTAGATTGGAAACAGCAAAACTTCAGTCGTAGGGTGCTGCAGCAAGCCAAAATGATAATGCTCAATCTGGATCTTCATCCAACCGACTTAAGGGCAATTATTACTTTAAGCTACCACCGTTCAAGTTACACGTGGACGATTTGTCATCATGGCTATCGCGCTTTGAGGATATATGCAAGGTCAATAACCTTGACAAAACTGCATGGGCACTTAAACTCAAGGAATTTCTTGATGGCGAACCTGCAAGTGCAGCACAAAATATTGATCTGACATTATCCACTGACTATGAGGCCATTAAGACTTTGTTATTGCGTCGGTTCCACTTGAACGAAGAGGCATGTAGATTACTTTTCAAAAGTTTGTTGCCAGATAATAATAAAGACTTTACAGGTTTTATTGCTAACATACGCAATACTTTTAACAGATGGATTGAACTGGCAGGTGTCAGCAAATCTTACGACAAGTTAGTCGATTTGTTATTGAGGGATAAAGTATTATCTTCTGTCAGCCCACCGTTCTTTGCTTATCTGCAAGAACGTAAACCAGAAACTATTGATGAGTTAGAAAAAATTTCATTAAATTACTGCACCGCTCATCCGAATGCTAACATTTCTGGCTCGTTGATAAGAGAACCTCTTCTTGTAGCCTCCAATATGGCATATCATAATAATAACAAACCAAGAACACACAGTGTAGACAGAGGTAGGTTCAAAGGAAACTATGACATTAATTTTCATAAGGGACGTAATAGTTTTAACAATAACTTTAATAGAGGAAGAACACAAAATAGAAATTATTCACCTCAGTCCAGATACAACAATAATCCACGTTACTCAAGTTATAATCGGTCATATAATTATAATAATGGTAACAATTGGAACAACAGCGACAATTATAACTCGAGACATCGAGATAACAGTTACAATAGGGGACAACGGGATAATTCAACTGATTATTCTCGTCATCGTTCTCATTCTCGTAGATCGACAAATTATAATCATAATACAGGGGCAGCCGTTACTACTGCTACAACCCCTGGGGTTCAGAGTTCACCTACTAATAACAAAATACAGTCTTCATCTACATGTTATGCAATGAATTATAACGTGGCAAATAGTTGCCCAGAATGTAATCTTATATTTCAGAAGGCAAAAGAGACAGTTCTGAACTGCGGACACATTCTACCAGAAGTCAGTCTAGCAGTCAATGACGGAACAGGCTCGCTGATCTTCAACAGGGGAAAAGTTAATGGATCCGTCGTCTCAGTTTTAAGAGATTCGGGATCGACAACGATCGGAATCCGTCAGTCACTTGTTCATCCAAATTGTGCAACTGGAGAACATGTCAGGTGCATAACCTTTGGAGGAACCATAGAATGTTATCCAACTGCTATTATACATATTAATACACCTTTTTTCACAGGCAACGTTAAAGCATGCATGTTAAGAAACCCAATTGCCGACCTTATGGTGGGATGCATACACGGAAGTAAAGATTGCACACCAGAAGAGATTATTGAATGGGAAAAAAATAATCTATGCATCGGAAATGCAGTAATAACCAGAGCACATACGAAACAATTAGAGACTATGGACACTGAAAACAAGGAAACAGACAAACATGAAAATATCGAGGTTCATTCTACTATTGACCGAGTATCCTTTGCTGCAAAACAGAAGGAAGACAGATCATTAACAAAATTTTTTGCACTGGTCAACAAAGTTGACAATCTTGCTATGAACAATGATAATAGTCATTGGTTTATTATTAAAAATGACATTTTATTAAGATGTTTTATGGATAAAACTCGTGTAAGACAACAGGTCATGGTACCTTTTGCTTTTAGACGTTACATACTTCAACACGCACATGATTCTAAGTGCGCAGGTCACATGGGATATACTCGGACACGTTCTCGTGTATTATCTTCTTTTTTTTGGTCGGGAGTGTCACGAGATATTTCACAGTACGTACGCTCCTGTACGATATGCCAAGAAGTGAAAGCACGAGGAGCCTTTCACACGGCGCCTATTCAGGCTTGTGACATATTTGTGAGACCCTTTGACAAGATGGCCATTGATATTATTGGCCCACTTTTACCATCAGCCAGAGGACATAGATTTATTCTCACGTGCATCGATTTATGCACACGATGGCCAGAAGCCATCCCATTGAAAACAACCACCACCACAGATGTAGCTGATGCACTACACCTGATCTTCTCTAGAGTAGGTTTTCCTAGGAAACTTTTGTCAGATCATGGATCTCAATTTATATCTAAGACTATGACAGAAGTAATGAAGACTTGGAATATAGATATAAATCTCAGCAGTATTTATCACCCAATGAGTAATGGTGCAGTAGAAAGACTTAACCGCACACTCAAACAAATGTTACATAAAGTTACAGTTAACCATCCACAGGACTGGGACAGAGTACTCCCAGCCGTGTTATTCGCTTATCGAGAGGTGCCACATGAACAAACTGGCTTCTCTCCATTTCAATTAGTCTTTGGCGCTCCACCAAGAGGTCCTATGGGACTAATAAAAGACTTATTGATTGACTCCGAGATGACTCAGGATACCCAGTCACCCTATGAGTATGTAATTAATCTCCGGAATAACATTATTGATGCCTGCAAAATGGCAACAGCTTCATCTGAGGCTGCTAAAGCGAAAGCTAGAACTTTCCAAAACAGTAGTAGACGATTACGTCAATTATTTCCAGGAGATCAAGCTTATGTGTTATTGCCACATAACGATAATAAACTACTCATCTCGTGGAACGGTCCATACCAGGTTATCAATAAGATTTCTGATGTTGATTATGTCCTGGACATTAAGGGACATCACAAAATATTTCACATTAATATGCTCAAACAATTTCATACTCGACCTGAACATCTACAAGCTATTTTTCATGAACTAGATGACACTTTCGTACCTACATGTCACTATTCTAATTTGTCTGTTATCCAGGAAGAAGAATCTTCTTTTCCTGAGGTACAGTTAGCGTTACCTGTACCTGTAGTACAGCCTACTGAATCTTGGCGGGACGTAACCATCTCTTCGTCGGTTTCACCGCAACAGCATCAACAGATTGCTGAACTTCTACAATCTTATCCAGATGTGTTGACCGACGTTCCAGGTCACACATCAGTCATTAGTCATGACATCGCTCTTAACGATGATACTCCAATTCGGGTACATCCATATTCTGTTCCTCTACATTTTCTTACTAAAACTACTAAGGAACTTGAACAGATGTTATCTTTAGGAATTATTGAAACTAGTAATTCCCCATTTTCTTCTCCATTAGTTATTGTCCGAAAGAAGGACAATAACATTAGACTATGCGTCGACTATAGAAAATTAAATGCACAAACGATAGTTGATAGCGAACCACATTCACTTCTCGACGACTTACTGCCACGTCTATCGACCGCAACTATATTCGTTAAGATAGACTTAACTAAAGGTTATTGGCAGATACCACTAACCAAAAAAGCTAAATACTACACAGCGTTTTCCACTCCGCAAGGTCTATACCAGTGGAATGTTATGCCTTTTGGGCTTGTTAACGCTCCAGCTACCTTTGTTCGCATGATGCGACACATTTTTTCAGGTAGACCAGACATTATTACATACATAGACGACATATGTTTATTTAGTTCATCTTTTGAGGAACATTTTTGGGTCTTGAATACGTTTTGGACACATTAAGAAGGGACAATTTAACTGCTAAACCCACAAAATTACAAGTAGCGTTTCACGAAATAACGTTTTTTGGACACATCATTGGAGCAGGATATATCCAAACACTACCCAGTACGGTTTCTAAAATTTTAAACATTTCCGTTCCTCAAACGAAGAAACAGGTTAGAAGCTTGTTAGGACTAGTCCAATATTACAGCAGATTTGTACCTAACCTGTCATCTATCACGGCTGTCTTATCATCACTGTTAAAAAAGGACATGCCAGTGAAGGTGACATGGACTAGTGAATGTGATAGAATTTTCCGTCAAATAATTAATATTTTTTCACACCCACCTATTTTGAGACTACCTGATGCTTCCAAAAAGTTTATTCTCCGCACAGATGCGAGTAACTACGGAATTGGCGCATGTTTGCTCCAATACCATGACGACGTCCTCCATCCCACACTGTACGTCTCACGGAAACTGAAGCCACCAGAAATCAAGTACTCAACAGTTGATAGAGAATTACTATCCGTCATTTGGGCGATCACAAAGCTCGAAAAATTCCTATTAGGCGCACCCTTTGTGGTACAGACGGACCAAAAAGCGGTGGCATCACTACGTCGTGCTAATCACAAGAGCCCGAAGCTGACAAGATACGCCATTCTACTTCAACCTTTTGACTTCTCAATCGAGTACATCACAGGATCAGATAACGTCTTGGCAGATACTCTGTCTCGAAATCCTACTGATGTCGAGTCCTGAACTATAGTAACGTCGCAGATACTTACTCGAGAGACATAGCACTATCATTGATGTTCTACATAGACAGAAACAATTGCCTATAATACACGTAAAATAAGAACTCACATGATTCTTAGATAATGTTATTGTATGTAACTATTATATTATATAGTTAATAATTATGTTGATACATTACATACTACATTATTGTTTAAATTGGTTAATTTAGATAGGTATTAACAACTTAATACTAAACTTAATTAATGTCCAACACACATAACTAAGTTAAATTTATACATTACTTTCTTTCTCTACTTTATTCTTCATTTATTTATTTCTCTCTTTAACATATCCTTTTATTTTTCTTACAGTAGATTTTCAACAACTTTATTCTCATTACACACTCAATATAATTAATTAGTTTAATTTTAACTCTTTAGATTAGTCTGACGTGACATTTCATTGCGACATATTTTAAGTTAATTAATTATTTAATTATATATCAACATTAGCCATTCTCTTTTAGTTCATATAAAATTTATGTATAACATTTATGTATAATATGATCATTAATATATTAGATGACTGTTAGTAAGTCGACATGACCACGACACTGTTCTAGACAGAACATCGTAGGCCATATGCCACATTTTTGTTAAATTTTTTGATATTGTTAAATTTTTTGATATTCATTCAGATATACATACATACATACATACATACATACATACACACACACACACACACACACACACACACATATATATATATATATATATATATATATATATATATATATATATATATATAATATATATATATATATATATATATATATATAAATTTCCAGTGTTTTTATCTTCCAAGTTGGCCCCAGTCCCTCCTTAAATTATTAAATTTTATAAGGGGGACGCCTAATTTGGTGGTTGATCCCTGGATAGACAAATGTCACATCGAATAGTTAAAGCATATAAACCGATATCTTGTTTTCACAGTAAACAGTAGAAAATACTTCTAGTATAGGAGCCGCGGTAGCATAGTGGTTAGTGCACTGGCTTCCTAGCGCAGTGGTCTATCGTTCGATCCCCAAATGAGGTGGGATATTTTAGGCCACAAACGGCTCCTGGGTCGACCCAGCCCCAATTGGGTACCAGAGCAACTTCTGGGAAGGTTGAGGCGGCCGGCGTGATGCCGACCACATCACCCCTAGTGTGCCGACGGTCAAGATAATATGGGCCTAACACCATATTCCCAATATGCCTCTATGGGCGTGTAACGGGTTCCTTTACCTTTTTTTTAACAGGGAAACATCTGGTTGCTAAAAACACTGTTATTTATGATGGTGATGGTAAATCCTATCGGCTTGCTCTTTGGTGAGTGCCGATTTTTGAAACAGCGTAACTTGCTAGATAAATCCGCTGATACAACTGTCAAAAGTAAGATAGTAATGTTACTTGTGTTACGCCAGAGTGGGCTGATAAAATTGAATAAATATCTGGGTATTAGTAAGTCCAGTTAACTTTACTATTTAAAATGTTACTAGTCTCTTTGGCTAATCCTGTTCACAAATGAACTTGGGGACACGTAAGGCAAGAAAAAGACAACATTTACCAATCAGTAAATGAAGAAAAGAACCAAAATAGACCGCTGGTCGCCCTTGATCAGGTCATGCTTAAGAATAGAGAAACATTATGAAAAAAATGCTACTAATATAGATAGCTACATATATGTACACGTAAGGGGACAAGATGATCTCTTATCCTCTCCGTCAGTCCTGATTAAAGTTAAAAGGCACACGGTGTCTTTAGCCTATCCTATCGCGCGTCGCTTAGCTATCACGGTGGGAGAAGGTATGCACTCTCCCCGCTCCTTTGTGCGCGTTAACGATCAGCGTACAATGCCAATTATTATTTAATTATCCATACGCGCACATAACAAATATCGCCTGTCGTTAATAGGTATTAGATTGTCGGCGTCCGTGGGTCGTCGTATGGTATTAAATAACAGTCATTTACTAAAATTACACAAAATGAAATATTACGTGAATTCTATTCTGTCACTTATCAGTCGCGCCCAGTGTATTAATTAGTCAATTAAAACGTCTCTTCTTGCGTGATAGAGCGGGTGGTAAAATTATCATTAAACTGAACAACTTGTAAACAAATAGCTACGCGTTATTTTCCACTGTCTTTAACAGCTACACTTTAAGTGAATTATAATGGTAAACTTTAACACTTTAACACGCTTAAGCACAAATTTATATAACCAGAAACTCAGAATGAATGCCCCACGAAGGCTATTAACACACCTTCCACAATGGTTCTAGACTACGTGTTTAGACTATCTGAAAAATTCTGAGTGACAACTGATAACTGTTTTGGGTAGACACAGTTTATATACCATCCCGGTTATCTGCTCTCCGGAGGATGCTAATTTTCACACTTGTGCATAGCAGAGAAATCGGAAACCTAAATTCCCAAGATAAAAGGTTTTCACGGTTGCTCTGTCGGCGTTGCTAATCGACAACAGAGACTTAAACCGTGTAACAGGTTCCCGTAGATTTGGCCCGCTTCTGGAGATCACAGAGTTATCTCATCCTGTATGTACGAACATCAAAGGGTACTCGGGGAAAATATTTTTGCCTGAGCGACTCACTTCAAACGGTCCGGTGTTATTCCACGTGCATCTGTCTGAGATGCGATGATTGACAGATCAGCACGCGTGAGAAACTCAGGTAAACAAACTTGATTCGCTCCCTGTTATGACTGGCAGGTCACGGAAGTTGGTAAACCTTTCGTTTCTTTACGTCTCAAGGAAAAGAGGCGTGGATTAAAAATGAGTAAACGCATGCTGACAATGCATGGCTTTGCTAGCGAATCTTAGAACGCCACGAGATCACGAAAGACTCAGATACTGTAGGCTATATTCCATTATATGTCACACTTAGCTGATAATGAGAAGAAATTGGTACTTTTAAAAGTACACAAATAAAAATCAGTACAAAATATGTCTCTGATCCTGTCGGAGTGAAACCGAGATCGTGAAGAGGTCGTCCATTTCGTCACAATCCCTTTTCCCTTTCCCCTGTCATTTTTTTCTTTGCTTGTTTTTTATTTAGCGTTTTGATTGGTTTAGCGGTTAGAGAATTTACCTTTTGCTACAAAGTTACTTGGTGCTGGGATCGAGACCTGGTAGCTTCACACTCCAGTCTATCCAGCTGTAAATAAGTACCTGACTCTTTTTTTGAGATAGGAAAGACAAAGCCAGCGATGAAGGGAATATAAAAGTCTCAAACACGTTACTTCCTTACGGTAGTATCCGCTAAGGAAATTCCGTTACCTGTTTATCGGTTATAGATGTATGTATGCCCGTAATTGGGTTTTGGTGGGATAACTCTTTTAGGTGCATTAGCATTGGGTCCTTGCTCTCTTTTTTTCTTACTTCGTATCATTTATTCTTCTCCCTTTATCGCTTTCCCTCGCTAATCTCCATAACTTTATGGGGAAGATTGTCACAGTGCAATGCATGGGTAGGCGAGTGAATGGGTTCGAAGCCCGGAGAAAAACTGCAGTATTAACTAAGAGTGAAGTAGTAGATTTGATGTTTTATGTTTGTGTGTTTTTCTTGGCTTTGCCAATTTTATTGTTTGATTTTTGTTTTGGTGCTGTTCTAATGGGGTATTTGTATTCAGCTCTTTTCTATTGTTATGTTCGTTTTGCAGTTATTTAAACACTTGTTGTTCATTCATCTCTTGTTCTTATTTGTTAGTGTATAACAGTTGATTTATATCATTTTCTTCATGACATTCATTGTCACGGTTTTGCCTCCCCTGCTTTGCAGTAATGGTCCTAAAGTGGCCAAAGCTCAAGAGTATCTAATATGGGTCTAAAAGGTGTTCTACCTTCGCACAATATTACTCTTCGCAGAGTTGTAGTGTTCACAAGATATTCAGAAAAGCGAAAACAAGGCTGCATTTGCTGAGCACGTTAATTTTAGGATCTGCCAACAACTTTTGTGAAGGATTAAGCAATTATTATTTTTAGCTCGTCAAGCCCATACCTCTGATTTACTCAGTGGAATTCTTATTATTCTGCTATAGCTCTGTTTAGAGTGTGTTTAGTAAATTGACTGAGACAAACATGCAGTACATTTAAAATGATTAAATCGAAGTTAAATTTGTATTTTAACAAATAACAGGTTTAATAATCATTTTGTTTTAACAAGGGTTAAAATAATTGAATAGTATAAAAGAAAATGTTCTTCTTTGAATGATAGTAGGTTTTATGAAAAAAGTTCACTTTGGCAGCTTATAGGTTTCACCTAGCTGCCAATAGTAATTTCTGCTCCGGCTGATGGGTAGTGTACAGATACGTCACTGGAGTTCTAACATCTCTGGTTGAGCTCAAAGGTGCAGCACGTTCCCAGAACAATCTAGGAGTATTTGCCAAGCTGGCCCCGCGTTTCTACGACAGTACACTTCTACCCTCACTTTAATCCAGAGATTAGTACCTTCACTGGTACCACCACCAACAACTATGGTAAAAGAATAGAAACAAAACGCTCTCCTGAATATTGCGTTTCCCAACACATACTTATGTGTCCTCGTTCTCCTATTCTACCATCCCATCTAACTCAGAATTTACCCTTGATGAGAACTACACTTAATCCCTCGAGAGGAAACTTTCTTTACATTTAAATTGAATAGATTTATCCTTATTTTACATCTAAAATGAAAAGGTTAATTAGTACAGATAGAATATGTTTACATGTACATCTCCAAAAAATGTGTCATCCCGTATTACCAACTTTGCAACGAGCGCAGTCTGGCCTTATCAGCAATTAAACACATTCGCTGGGAGATTTATTGTTAAGCTGATGTCTGATGTCGGCCGCTGCCGATATTAACAAACATGGTTGTCAATAATATTATCTCAGACGTTCCTGTAGATGTTTAGGGAAGGGACGGGTAACAAACAGACGTGATGACTTATCTCTGAGAGGGGTGTAAGAAGGAAAATACAAAATATCCGCTACACATAGTAGAGAAAGACAGAAAGTGCGACAATTGAAAGCACGCAATAAAAATCAGTACAAAAATGTAACTGATACTGCTATAGTGAAACAGAGGTCGAGAAGGGTCTCCCCATGTCGCGTTTTGATAGGTTTTAGAGTTATTTATGGTCCCGCCTGAATATAGGGGATGGTGATAATACGTGAGAAGTAAAGATGTAAGAAAATAGATTTTTCACGAATAAATAGTTTAAGGAGAAGATCTGTCTCTGGACTGAGTAGTTTCTCTAGTCCAGCCTATCTATACAACTATAATTTAGTATAAGACAATCTTGCACCTCCCTTTATTTAGAAATTTAAGATTCACTAACCACAAACACACAGCTATGTGACAACAAGACACACACACACGTGAAAAAAAAACTATGGTTAAATGGGTATGGGTCTGACCAACACACAAAGTTTAGTTCTTTTGTTGTTTATTATCATTAAACTTTGCAACATCGAATATCTAAAAGAGATCAAACAAAATCAGAATTATATATATATATATATATATATATATATATATATATATATATATATATATATATATATATATATATATATGAAAAATAACAGAATACCTGAGCCGTCCTCTCATTGAGAAGATAAGAACCCAACAAGTTAATATCTCAAAGGTCAAAAAAGTTTAACACTAGGTTATAGCATAGATTGTAAAGAAAAACAAAGTTCCTAATACGTGCTACTCCGTAAAGTAAACAATGTTTAAAAGCACAATTACGAGTTTGGTACAAGCTACCGTAACAAAAATATATTCAATCTCTCTCTCTGTCATACGTGGCCACGCTCTCGCTCCTTACCTAATCTTGGTGATATTTCCTGGGATATTCAGTTATCCTGAATATATTAATCGATATTGATAATGTCAGTGTTCAGTGTCATATTTGGCCCCAGTCCAGCCTTGATGATAACTTTATAAGGTGGACGCCACGTTTGGTGGTGTACTCCTGGATCAATACTGTCACCTCGAATAGTTAATTATAGAAAAAAAATCGAGATCTTGTGTTCACAGCAAAGATTGGAAAAAATACTTCTAGTATTTGGACACAGTTAGTTGTTAATAAAAATGTTACTGATGATGGTAATTGATTGATTGGTAAATCCTATCGGCTGGATCTGTGGTGAGTGCCGATTTTGAAACAGCGCAACTTTCGGAATATTTCCGGTGCTGCGTCTGTCAAAAGTCAGATATTGATATTATTTCATATACCACTCCCGTTGGCTGATAAAATTGGAAAAAAAAATATCTGGGAATTGATAGTCCAGTTAAACGTAATAGTTAAATGTTTATTTGTCTTTTAGCCAGTTTTGTTCACAACATGAACTTGGGGACTCGTAAGCCACGAAGAAGACAACATAAATCACATCATTATCTGGAGACTATAATAAATAAAAACTGCTGGCCGCTCTGTCAGATCTGCGAGAAATAAACAAGACATTATGAAAAAGAAATGCAACTATTCTATATGTACATGGGCGGGGACAAGACGATCTCTTTCCCTCTCCGGCAGTCCTGCTTAAAGGCACACGGTGACTTTATTTACAACTATACGGTCAGCTTTTCGCCCGCGCTGCACTTTCAGGTTCGGACCAAGGTATGCACCTTCCCGCCCCTCTGCGCGCGCGTTAAAGATCAGCTCACACTGTCAACTACGGTTTAATTACCCTTACGCGCACTTACAAATATCGTCTGTCGTTAATCATTATTTTATTGTCGGCGCCTGTTAGTTTAGTCATAAGGTATAAACGATAGTCACTTACTATAAAACACAAAAATGAAATAAACGTGAATCCTATTCGGTCACTTTAGTCGCGCTTAACAGTTAATCAGTCAACTAAACCGTATCTTCTGGTGTGAGAAGCGGGTGTTAAAATTATCATTTAACTGCACCTCTGGCAAAGAAAAATAGCAACGCGTTATTTATTTCACTAGTTTTAACGCTAGAAAATCACAGTGAATTATAATGGTAAACTTAATACATTAAATCACGTAAATGCTAATTTCTATTACCACAGATCAGAAATGAAACAATCCCCACGAAATGCTATTAACACACCCCCACAATGGCTCTAGAATAACGTGCTTAGATTATCCAAAATTCGGAGCGACAACTGATAATTGAGTTTAAGGAACAACTGTTTATATATATTCATTGGCTCTCTTATCCCTAATGGTGTTAATTTCGCATTAACGTGCGAACTATAAGAATTCAGAAACTGTGGACCAGATGAAAAGTCCTCCAAGCCGCCGACCGTTTCTCTCGTCGAGCGCTGCTTGACCAACATCAAAGTCCCTCGTTGCGATAACGGAGTTTCTTTCAAAATCGCTCACGTCTCGAGACGAAATGCTAATCGACGTCAGAGATTTCTCCCTGAGAACGAACATCAAATGGATAAGTGTTTATCCCACGTGCGATATGTCCGATGTCCGATGATTGACAGATCAGCTCGCGTGAGAAACTTTGTAAACAAATCAGAGTTCGCTCCCTGTTACCTGGCAGGTCGCGGGAGTTGGTAATATTTTCTGTTTGTTTACATCTCAAGAAAAAAAGGCGTAGATTAAAATGAGTAAGCGCAGGGTGTTAATGCATGGCTTGCTAGCGAATTTTAGAACTACGCCGAGGTCACGAAAGGCTGTCGGATACAGTAGGCTATATTTCCATTATACGTCACGCGCTATTCTGTCACATTCATGTCAGTATGGTTCCTTAATAAAGTATCCAGTACCTAGTCGGAGGCGCCACTAACTTTCTGTTTAATAGTACTTTCATTTCTTCATTTATTTGGTAGTTTCATGTTGGTTCTGTTGGTAAAGCATGACCTTGTCTACTTTTACCACTTTGTTTCCATGCAGTCTTCCACTCCTCAGCAATGATAGTCTCTAGACTCTACTCATGTTCACATATCTCCTTAATCTGGCTTTCTTAGTTTCCTTGTGTGTATAATGTTAAAATATCTTCTCGTCATAGGTAGCGAATTTTTTATTGTAATATAAACAAGAGCAGGGCAATGGACTGTGCATGGGTGGCATTTTGGATCACCTCCAGACATCTATTAAGTCTTTCCTCTTTGATAAAAGAGTTAGTACAAAATTTACTTGTGAATTTGCTTCTTCTGGTCTGGATTGTTTTATTTGTCCCATGGGTATATGTGATTTGTAAGTACCTATTAATGTTATAGTGAAGTATAGTGAGGATATGCTGTGCATATTCAGGACATAATATTAGAATGTTGTAGTTAAAATGTTAATTAATAACATTGTTATTAATGTATGTACCAAGAGTCTACACGAGCGAAGCTTTTCTATACTGCAGCCTTTGTGAAAAAGTGTGCATCGTTGCTGTTTATTTCCCTGATAGTAGAGGGTATTCTGTCTGAGAATTCGATTTCTTTATTGATATTGTTACTGCATGGGGAATATGTGGGCACCATTCTTCTTCCTCGTTCGTCCTGAAAAGGGCGTTGGTTGCCTTGTGTCCGTTTACAGCAAAGCTGCGATATTTGCACCTTTCGGCCGACACATCCGACTTCAGCACGGCATTTTTTGGGACCGGGTTTGCCTTCCCACTTCGATCCCTACTCACTCAGCCAGACTGCAGTGGTGCTGCCTGTTTCCATGACCACCACTTGGAGGTGAAGTAGGGTCTTGGTCAGCTCTGGTTCGCTGACCCTGACGCAAGCAGCCTAGCTATGGGTCGCTGACTGCATCCATCTCTCTAGGGAGGTGAGAATGAAGCCTATTCCACATGATGCCATTTAAAGTTTTCTGGAGGTCTCCTCAAATCAACACGTCATTGCTACGTGCTTCCTTTTTATTGTATCGATTACGTACACAGTTTTATATCATACTGTAAATATTCGTTGCTTTAACAATGAACTCTGCCATTTCTGTTATTTTTCTTTGAGTTCACGAATTTTTTGTTTATTTTTTTTTTTTGCTGTGACGTTCAATTTAGCAATTTTAATCGCTTATATTTCATGTGTTGCTTGCATGTTTCAAATCTGCTTATCCGTTTGATCATTTCTTTTTATTCTAGAACAATAAAAGATTAAATTACTTGTTTCTTGTGCATGTCGTAGCTCCAACAGAGCCCCATATCTGCACTTCTCACGGTGTTCCGAGTCATTTTCATGGCCACTGAATCAGCTCTGCTGAAAAACTACATTATACACACTTGTTCAAAAACACATAACTACGTGCTTATACTGTCTCCTACGACAAGAGCGACAGGGTGGTTTATGAAGATTTACGACTCTGTCAATTATATCCCTTAATCTCAAGAGATATTTGTTGCCCCTTTAAATTTTACACTATAAAGAAAAGTATGATTAGAACTGCCGGATACAAATCATCCGAAATATCCAGTGCTCTGAGAAATGTTACCTGAGCCCCTGTCGTGGACACAGTGATATTTGTTCGTATTCTTTCTTCTCGCATCAGCTTCGTACTGGCTCATAAATATTATGAGTAAATTCCACGTTATTGTTGATACTGACGCTGAGAAAAAATGATTACTATACTGTTCAAAAAAAGAAACGCAACTTTTTTGGTGTTACTTTTATAAAAGATATTAGCTGATTGGACATCAGTCAACCTATGGACTGTGTCCATCTGGTCATTAACTTCTCGTGGTTACCTGAATTGTACTCAACTCATGATTCGTGAGGTCATGAAAGAGGTCAAGGTCAAAACAACATTTTTGACAATAACTCGTGACAGGTTCACGAGAATTCCGTGAAACTTACTGAATACAAAACTCTCTGACCATGTTATTGAATGCTTATAAAAGATTGACGCTCCTCGAATAAATTCAGTTGAAAATTCAATGCGCAAGTACGACTCATCACCAATGGACGTTTACAGACTGGACAGTCACAAAATGTAGTGGCCAGACAATTTAATGTGGCTAGAAGCACCATTAGTCGTCTTTGGAGGCGATTTCAAGAAACTGGCTCAGTGGCAGACCGGCCGCACAGTGGAAGACCCAGAGTCACAACTCCTGCCGAAGACCGCTTCATACGGCTGCGTCACCTCAGGAATCGACTTGCATCTGCGTCCTCCACAGTCCAGTCAATGTCAGCAGCTCGTCGAATTTCAGATCAAACTGTCAGGAACCGGCTGCACGACTCTGCTCTTTGGGCTAGAAGACCCTACAGATGTCCTGTTCTTACGGACCGGCATCGCCAGAACCGACTGCAGTGGGCGAACCAGCATCTTCAATGGACCGTTGGGAATGACTGGAGACGGGTTTGGTTTAGTGATGAATCATTTTTTTTGTGCTCTAGCGACACGATAGACGGAGAAGAGTTTACCGCAGAGTCCATGAGCGCTACGCCCAGAACAGCGTTGATGAGGCTCCCCCACATGGTGGTGGAGGTGTACTGATGTGGGGTGCAATGAACTTCATGGGAAGAAGTGACCTGGTGCAAATTGAAGGACGCCTG
The DNA here is from genome assembly GCA_024509875.1 of Oreohelix idahoensis. NCBI lineage: Eukaryota > Metazoa > Mollusca > Gastropoda > Stylommatophora > Oreohelicidae > Oreohelix > Oreohelix idahoensis. The sequence continues at coordinate 79,988 of JAMPIV010011333.1, read as the reverse complement.
AATGCCCAACGATACGTCGCTGAAATTCTTCGTCCTCACGTCCTTCAACTTCTGGGTGCACGAGGGTCGATTTTTCAGCAGGATAACGCTCGACCTCATGTGGCACAACTCACCACCCAGTTCCTCGCTGACAACAACGTCCAGACCATTCCGTGGCCAGCCATGTCATCAGACATGAACCCCATAGTACACTTATGGGATGAACTTGACAGACGACTCCGCCAGCGAGACGTGACTCCAGCCAATCTCCGACAGTTGTCTCTTGCACTGCGGGAAGAGTGGGCAGCCATCCCACAACAACAGATCCAACGGCTAATCGGATCCATGTCAAGGAGATGTCGTTCTCTGATAGAGGCCAGAGGAGGCCATACACCTTACTGAAACGGAGGCCTCAGTCGCAAAGAATAAAAGTCCAAACCAAATTTAATGAACATCATTTCATTGTTAAAGTCTGAAAGTTTCTTCATGCCAAGATTGAAACATTAATTCCGTAAAATAAAATTTTGGTACAAGTTTGAAATTTGGTGTCCATTACCACTGCAATAATGTTGCGTTTCTGTTTTTTGAACTGTATAAATTGATTTGGCTGCACTTATTATTTCTTTAATATTTTTTCTTGTCTGTTTTCTTCTTTAAAGCTCATGTAAATCCCCTGGAACTTATAAGGATTCCCCCAAACAGACGTCTTGATCCATTACTTTGTTTTTTCTAATATTTTATTTTTGATGATTACTTTCATTAGATTTAGTCTGTGAAGGTGGTTTGTTTCAGACCTTTTTCATTATTTCCATTTTCCCTCAATTAAGAAGGTTTGTACTGTAAAGTGCCATGACAGAATTCGTTGTTTCAAATTGCCTAGTGAAAATTATGACGTACCGTTTTCCTCAATAATAGCAACAACATTTCTGTAGAGAACCTAATGAGTTTATAAATAATTATTCTGGAATTTTCTCAAATTACGGGTACTTGACCCATAGTTTTAAGTATAAAGCTACAATTTAAGGTTAATTATTTTTCTTTGCAACAAAGCTAACACTTTACAAAGATAAACACTTTATGATAGCGAACATTTTGTCAAAACATTATAGACTTTCAATAAAATGTACATGAACTAAACGCTGGAACATTTAAAAACAAAGCAGAAGAAAATTACCAACGGAACTGGGTTTATTTAAATTATGTATCTTTAAATCATCTTTATAAAACAAAAATAAGACAAATGAGTTTGAGATTCAACTATCGAAGCATTAATAACTTACTGTATACGCTTTAAAATAGTTGTGATTATTTTTATGAAAAAAGCAATGTTTGTACAGAAATGTAAAGACCGCCAATTATTTCAGCGCATGAATACCTCCTCTGTTCTTTCCTTTTCACATAAGCTCTCAGAAATTTGATAATAAAGATAATATACCATATTTGTCTACGCGTTTTGCGGTGAATAGGTGCAAGTTCAGACTTTGTCGTCTTTCTCACCGAGCACTTGTAATACTAAGGCGTTCTGTATTGATAAAACGCTGAAGACACTTTGTTAACGTGAAATGGGTGTATTATTTTGTTTAAAGTAAACTAGTGGTCACATAATTGTGGAACATTCTGATATAATTTTTACAGTGTTAAACATGACAATGACAGTGTATCTTTTCTTAAAAAATTGTTGGAGGCGGGCAAAGTAATTTAATAATAAGAACACAATTATTTCCTTCACAACACAGAAGGGTTATTCGGAACATTCTGATTGTCACTGATTTATGTCATAAAATTAAGAAACAGATATTAAGAGACTTTACGTACTATTTTCGTGGTAATTTACATCAGAAAAAAACAACTCTATAAATATTTCAGTCACCTGCACAGACTATTCAGAAGAAAATATATCTATGTGAAAGAGACATCTCCAAACTCAACTTATAGAGACAAATATGTTGACAAACACAACTTTAGTGATTACAGTCTTACTTAAACATTCTGTACTTGTCAGCGACGAAACTGCTGAATACATAATTTGGGTATTTTATTATGTGATATATCCCAGCACTAGTATATTGGGAGTCATCGGGAACTTGACCAGTATTGTCGTACTGACTCGACTGGGATTCAAGATATGTTCAAACATACTGCTTGTCGCACTGGCTGTATCAGATGTTTTTCTTCTGACAGGTCTATGTAACTTTCCTAGATACATTATTACTGAAACAGCTCCCGTGGGCTTCAAGTTCTCAGAAAATATCAATTACATTTTGTATGTTTTGTGCATTATTTTTTCAAGCTTTCATAATATTGGACTTTGTTGTTCTATGATGATTCCTGTATTGATTACAGGAGAACGTATATTTGCCATATTTTTTCCACTGAAATTCCGCTTCATCGTGACGCCGCTACGAACAATATTCGTGGTATCTTGTCTTTTTCTACTAAGTACCGCCACCGTTATTTATCAGAATGTTTTCTGCCTGCAGTTTAAACAAGTTATGATACAAGGTATACAGCTTGGACTAATTATCTTTACTGATCTCTATAACCAGCATGTAAGAAGCGGCGTATTTGCAGTATATAACAACATTGTTAACAACATGACAGGAATCGTACCAATTGTTCTCGTAACCGTCGGTTGTGCTGTAATTGGAGTCCAGGTCAGTGTAATTACTAACCGACGCAGGAAGATGACATCTGGAGGAGGAACTCTAAAATGCTTACTAACTAAAGAAAAATCAGTTTCAAGAACAACTAAAACTTTAATCAGCGTATGTTTACTGTACATAATGTGTAGCGGTTTTGGGTTTCTAATTGTATATGTTACTAAAATTAAACCGCTCGATCAAGAAATTGGGCTGCAAACAATATTGGAGTTAGTTAAAATGTTCTTAGTTTGCGTTAACAGCTTTGGAAATTGTATTATTTACGTCGCTGTTAACAAAACTTTTAGGAAAACCGGTATAAGAATTATTTGTCTTTCTCTATTTAAGCGCTGTTGGTATATTTAAACCCTGTATTTTGAAAATCTGGATGCGAGTATTTGAATGTACTTTTTTCTTGCGTACTTTCTCATTTGCACTTTCTAAGAGCAACAGACACTTCTGTTTAATTGGCTCGTGATTGGCTGATTGTCTTCGTTTGTATTGCTTCTGGGAAAAGTAATTTGTCGTGGAAGTTGTTCAAATATTTAATATCTAAACATTTATAGAGTCTTCTGATCTGTTTATATCTAGATAAATAATATAACAGTTATTAGGAAACTAATAAAGTTATATTTATTTCAGTTATTTACTTTAAACTAATCGAAAACTTGCTCACCTTTTTTTTTCTTTTGCAGATAGCTTGGAGTTTAACGATTCTCTTTCTTGTTGTATCAGATATCTACGCATGTCAGTACATTCATCAAATGTTTATTCGTGACGGTTAGTCCTCGATACTCTAAAGATAACAGATCAATTACTTACTTACTTAGTCGTTCCCCTTCTACCGCGAAGTTAGAGGTTTGGAAGAGAGAGCGCCAGACTATCCTATCGGCTGCCTTCCTCCTGGCCTGGTTCCATTCTAGTCCTCGGTCCTTCAAATATTGTCTAATGTTGTCCTCCTACCGGACTCTGGGTCGTCCTGGGGGTCTGGTTCCCTGGCTCTTTGTTTCCAGTGCATGTCGTGATAGCCGATCTTCTCTAATTCTGCAGACATGGCCAAACCATCTTAGTTGGGACTGTTCTACTTGGGTTTGCAGGGGGTGGGATTTTAGGCGGACCATGTCTCTTCTTGTTACTTCAACCACCTTCCTCAGATACCTCATTTCTGAGGTTTGGATCTGGCTTTTGTGGGTTGTAGTCATTGCCCATGACTCGCATCCATATGTCAAGACTGGGACATAGGTAGAGCGGTATACAGCCATCTTCGTTTTCTTACCAACCTCTCTCTTGCTGAGGAATCCTCGATTTATGGCCTGAAAATGTCTCCCAGCTTTTCGAGTGGCCAACTCTTCTTTGATGCCTCCCTTTCGGTCTATAATAGCTCCGAGATATTTAAAGTGGTCGACCTGCTCCAGGACCTATTCTCCCAGCTTAATCTGATGTCTTCTTTCTTCTCATATCACCATGGATTTTGTTTTAGAGCTGCTTATGATCATCCCTCTCTTCTCCAGCTCTTCCTTCCAGACGTGCAGGTTGGATTGGAGATGTGCCTCTGATTTAGCAATCAGGGCAACATCATCAGCAAATGCCAGCTCTGAAATACAGACCTGTCTCATCTTCCAGTACCCCACTGAATACTTTCTTGTTCTCTCCTGTCTTACTTTGATAACATCGTCCATGAGGAGTATGAAAAGATAAGGTGACAGGATATCACCTTGTCTTACACCAATGGTGGTCCTGAACTCTTCTGACTTATGGTTTGCTGTCCTCACATAATTTCTGCAAGACTTGTAGAAGCTCTGTATAGCATGAATCAGAGGTGCTGGAATGTTCTTCCTTGCCAAACAGTCCTAAAATTTGCTCCAGGGGACCCTGTCAAACGCCTTTTCCAGATCTATGAAACAAAGATGGATCTCACTCTTATACTCAAGGGCCTTTTTACTCAGCTGTCTGAGTGTGAAGATTAGGTCTTGAGTACTTCGGTTAGCTCGGAATTGTAGCGAAATGGTTGTGTTTTGAGGGGAGAAAGTGTAAGTATGACAGACTTGATGGAAGAATAAAAGATAATCTCTAGAAGAAACTCTTCCAGACTGCAGGTTGAATGCACAGTCTCTCCTCGGGAATTAGTCCACTCAAAAAACTTTCTAAGAGAATTCTGGTGAAACTACACAGGATATTCTCTAGGCGATAAATTCTTTATCCGATATCCTACAAAGGACCATGTATAGTACATATAGATGGATAAGAGATTTGGTGCCCAGCCACATTAAAAATATCCCGACCCAATAGTGTTATTTAATTATGGCTCTGCCCCCAGGCTGTAGATTTATGTTACTAAAACTATACAACCCAATTAAATATTACAAAGAAAATAACAACAGACTCTGTTATGTAAAGTTTACAAAAAATGAAGATAGAATCTCACATATATTCAAATGTACAACTATATATTCCCTAATCTATGAATGGTTCTGAACCATGTCAGAATTAATTTGTTATCATAGGACAATGGGAATATTCTGTAGTGGTTCTGCTGGCATGTTCAGATACTCATCTCAGATGCTGAATTTATGTAGTCTTGTTGCCAGGGGTTTAATATGTCCCAGCACTCCAGGTCCCGCAAGTTCTTTTTAGGGTTTCAGAGGATGGCAAGTTGCTTCTTCTCCGTCTTGACACAGGGCTCATCACCAACTGGGATGGAGTATGTCTGCCCTTGAGAACACTGCATATGCTTAGGTCTTCTGGTATGACAACCCGGTAGGACTGGATTAACAAACAATTGAAGCTCCATTAGTAATCATGCCTGTTGAGGACTGTCTTGCGGCTTGCAGGCATGTGGATTGTGGCCACATTCCACATGCGTGCACCACTAGACACCTCAATTAAACTAAGACCAGAAATCGCGCAAATCAATGTATGACGCGTCTAGCCTAGTTACTTTCTAGTCTATGTGTGGCCATTGAGCCGAACGGCAGTGTTGGAATGTGTGGTAAAACCACTTAAGGATCGTGTTTGAATATGTGGCATAGCCACTGATTAAATATATATGTGGAACGGCAGATCCACTGGAAAGTGTAAGATAGCGTAAGGATCCGTATCAAATTGATTATAGGACCAGGTATAGTCCGGATTAGAATCGCGAACAAAGCAGATTACGTTCACCTTGAACTTATATATATGGCAGTTAAAGCCGAGCGATGCAAGCCAAAGACGTTGAATAATTATACATAGACAGGATCTATAGATTTACAGATAATGTACTCACTAGTATTGTGAAGGAATAATAATTATAAGGATCGGATTCGGTAGGAGTTGGTTGCGCACTCTATCACGCTATAAACTTAACGGTTAACCCAGACGAGCTAAGTCTGTGAGAGGAACATTGTGTAGAGCTTAGAACTATGATGAAGCCAAGTTAAATGTGTGAAATGTTGTTACACCATTGTGTAAAAGTATATATTAAATTGTTCAGTCGTCAACGGAACTTGTTGGTTGCCTGAATTATGCAAGTTCTCACTCTGTGCTGTGACTGTCATTAATCCTTGCAAGGTCAGTCCAGATTATCACAGATATTTTCTAAGACTAACTATAATCTAACCAACACTGCGGAAGAATTAATATACAATAACGACACTGAATATAATAATAATTTAATCACACCAGAATGGCTTAAAACTGCACTCGAACTATAAAGCTGGAATTAGAATAGATGAATTATAATATCTGAAATATTGACAAGCAACCCAATAAACTCACGTCCAACGGTGCTGAATCATTTAATAACATCTAGCAAGAAAAGATACAGCGGGAGACCGTAACAATGCCAGAGAAGTCATTTCCCATATCTGCTGGGCGCTAATCGTCCATCATAAATCTAACGAACATTCATAGTTAACATTACTAACAAAGTGCTCTCTATTATCTATTATAGCATAACTGACATTATAAGCATACAGGTGGGTCTCAACCTATATCTGGCTTTCAGCTTGTTTTAACGCAGTGATTTTCAACACATGGGCTGTTAGCTTCACCAACTGTGAAGTTTGGGGCAGTGGTCATCAAAAGTTTGAGAACCACTGGTCTACCTTGTGCCCATAGAGCAGTCAAATCAATTTGGGGTCACTGTCAACCATGGTTTGAGAACCACTGGGTAATAGTTTTCTATTCTGCTGTAACATGTTGGGGTGTCATTGCTGCCCAGGTTTGAAAACCACTGAATTACATTCTTGCTTACTCGAGCAGTAAATCATTTGGAGGGTAGTCATGGTCTCAAGGCTTGAGAACCGCTGACTTACATTTTGTCAGTCAAGTGTTAAATTCATTAAACAGTCATATACCCTGAAAATACCCTCATAACACATACACATAAACTCATTAAAACATAATAAGGATATTTTCAGAAATCAGTTCAAGATTAAAATATGACAAGGATAATCATGGCTGAAATCATACAGTAGAATTAGTAGAAATCATTCAGTATAAAACAGGACAAGGGTAGTTCATAGATGAAACTTTCAGTATACATAATGTTGTTGTCTCCTGTACAAAATCAAGGATATTAATTTCTGTCACAGTGAAAAACAAAAGATACTGACATGATATGTTGTAGATAAACATATGATTAATTCATGTTATTCATATAACAATATAGATCACTTACTCGCTCAGCTAAGATCCATTGCTGTTTAAAATGATCGGGCCCCTCTGTATTTCTTGGGAGCAACCATTTTGTCCCGGTCAGTCTGCCGGCTAGCGAGAGAATGCCAGAATTCCGCTTGAGAATCGCGCCCAATTCCTCCAGGTTTCTGTTTGGTGGCTTTAATTTGCATACGTGAGGGGTGGGGCGCCTGACCTATTTTTGACATTACGATCAGTCCCCCCAAACACACACACAAACTGGCCGGTACGTGGCATTTTGATACCAGGCGATACTCCATGGTGGTTGCTGAGGTCAAAAGTCAAAAGACAATATACCGCGCTGCCTATCCATTGGCTAAACTGTAATTATTCAGGGCGTGGTTTAAAAGTTCACCACGGTTTGCTGGTAACCTAGATTTAAGAAAACGGAATTTCAGAAGAAAATGGGAGATCTCCTGATGTGTTTTGACGAGTGGTAGATATTCTAGAGAATTTAGAGAAAATGAATGTTTTGGTATGAGAAAAGATTGACAGAGAGAAAAGAAGGCGAATACACTTCGTGACAGGAATCCGCACTGGACCTCATCCAATTATGGCTCAGCTAGGCGTCGGAGTCTCTGCTCTAGCATTCTGTAGTAGATTTTACCAGGGACACTGAGAAGGGATATGCCTCTATGGTTTGCACATTGTCGATTGTCACGCTTTTTGAAAATTGGTGTTATGATGGCAATCTCTCAATCCTTTGGTATGGCCTTGTTGCACCACGCTGCCTGTAGGAGTAATAGGTCGCCTGATGCTCCCATGTACTTAACCATTTCTGGTGTTATACCATAATGCCTTGATGCTTTTCCCATCTTGATTTTCTCCAGTGCTGCCTTCAGTTCTTCCATCTTTATGTCATCTTCACCACCATTGGTTTCCTCTTCTGTGCTAGTGGTTATCATTTCTGATGCTTGACCTTGCTCACCATTAAGGAGTTCTGAGAAATATTCTTTACATCTTTCCATTACTTCCTTCGGGGCAGTAAGCAAATTGCCTTGCTTGTCCTTTATACATTTGAGAGGGCATTGTTTTTCCTTCCTCGTGTTCTTTAGGGTCTTATAGAACAATTTATGGTTTTCTTGCGCATCTTTTTCTAGTTTTTCTCCAAATTCTTCCCAGGACTTCTGTTTTGCTGCTAGCACCTTGTTCTTTGCTTCTGTTCTGAGTATCACATATTCTCTATATTTCTCTATTTGTCCTGCTACTTTTTTAGCTCCTAAGTATTGTTTCCATGCCATTTTCTTCTCTCTTATTTTCTCTTTGACTTCCTCTGTCCACCAAGGTGTCCACTTTCTCTTGTTCCCAATTCGGACTTCACCACATGCTTCTGCAGTAGCTGTCTTTATGATGTCCTTGAATTTAAGCCAGAGGGTTTCCAAGTCATCAGGTTGTTCTTCTGTGTTGCTCACTGCTGTAGCAATAAGCCCCTGATATCTGGTCTTAATTTCTAGCTCTCTCAGCTTGTAGGTCTTAATGCTCATTTCTCCCGTTTGGTTACTTGGTCTCTTTCGTGATGTTTGGCAGTTCCTAGGCTGAGCAACTCTTTCAGTTGTTCTTTTGATAGTAAGCGGCTAGTGATCACTTCCAATCTCTGGCCCCCTCTAGACTCTAGCATCCCGGACATATTTGAATGAGCTCCTCCTAACAATGACACAGCCGATCACTGATTTCTCATTCTTTGTTGGTTCACATCTAGTGTATGCATGTATGCGCTTATGGGGGAACTTGTTGTTTGTAATGATCAGATTCTACTCGCTGTAGAATCTAATGAGTCGCTTTCCATTGTCATTGAGAGTATCTTCTCCATATCTTTTGATAACTCCACCCTATCTAGCATGGTCATTTCCAACTCTGGCATTGAAATCTCATAGCATGATAATTTCATCTAGGCAGTCATCCACTGTCCTTTGAAGCAGCTCGAAGAATTCCTCCATGACCTCTGCTCTCTCATCATCATTTGGCCCATACACTATGATCAGGTTGACTATGGTTTCTCCTTCTTTTAGTTTTACTACCATAATGCGCTCCGAGACAAAGTTCCACCCCTTGATACTATCTTTTTGGTTTTTGGCCACAATGCAACCCACGCCCCCTTTAGCTCTTTCAGATGTGGGTACACCACTGTAGAGCAGCATGTTGCCATCTAGATCCATGACTCCATGTCCCTTTTTCTTCGTTTCCGTTATAGCCAGGATTTCTAGTTTTGCTTTCCTCATCCCTTCCACCAGCTCCTCTTCTTTCCCCTTTATACTTTATGTGTTCCAAGTTCCATAAGTCGTAGTCCGTAGTCCGTTCCAGTTCGTCGCCTTTAGAATCAGTCCGGTTTTCTCTCTTGTAGTTCGCGTAATCATGTTTTAAAGCGAACAGGTGATTGGCCTGTTGTGCCTTTGTATGGTGGAGGGGCTGCCTCCTTACGGCCTCCATGCAGGCCGCCCTCCTCCTTTTTCAGCCTAGGCGGAGTTCAGATCAATTAAATTTGATTATGTTTCTGGCACTTTATCTATTAGAAGATAACCCTAAAATTGTGCTTATTCCATTACTCTAAATAAAATTAGGCAAAATGTAGAAACACTTGTGATGTTTTCAAGAAGATTTCTATTTACGTTTTGCTATCTTCATCTCAATTTTAAAGGAACGTATCCCAATTTGTGGGATTAAAAAGCTCATGACTGTGGCAGTAAACGTTTTACAAGTGTTGATTAAGGAATTTCTTGTCTGCTGCCAAAAGTAAGAATAAATAGTGAACAAGAATATGTTAGTGGCCGTTTGAGGTAGACTATGAGAGTTCACTAATTTTTGCTACTGGTTGACACAAGATAATCTCACTCGGACTATCTCTCTCTATTTTTAGAAAAAAAAAAATAGTTCACAATAAGGTTCGATAGATGAAGACATAGTCTGACCAGTAGCGCACGGAAAGTCCTGGGTTCGATTCCCCGGTAAGCCACTCACGCCTGTTGTTTTACTGTTGTCTAGTTTTCTACTTCTTTATTATTCACGAGTGCCTGAAAACATACCTTTATGTGTGTGTAATATTTAAATTACTAAGGCACTATTTATTAAGGCGTATAAATAGAAGTAAATATACTAAGTATATTAACCAGTCCCAACAAATAATAGTTTTACATAAGCAACAAAAATAGATGTTACAACAATCAAATTGGATATATATATATATATAAGCTTTAACGTAACACTAAAGTCTATATGAGGTCTCTTAGATGTGACCAATTGCAAATAATCCAGATGGAAAATATATCCTCAATATATCCTGGTTTATCTGATGAGGCTGGTTTTCTAATATTGTTTGAAATGATATGTGGTTGCTTAAGGATAACTGCAGGCGAATGGGTTTTGCCTATGAGGTAGGGGTGGGTCAAATTTGACTAACGATTTTCATGTAGTAATTAAGAGAAATTAATTGCTCAGTTTCTACCTAGGGTTGTTTAAATAACAGTCAATCAATACCCTTTAGCTCCCCAAGGAGCATAGGCCTTCAACAAACACATGCCAAGTCTTCCTGTCCTGTGCCATCCGCTCAAGTTCTTTCCATGTTTTCCTCATCATTTTCATCTCTGTTTCCAGTTCTCTTCTCCATGTGTTTTTTGGTCTACCTCTGCCTCTTTTTCCCTATGGATTCCAGAACAAGGACTGCCTTGTAATGCTATCAACAGGTTTCCTCAATGTGTGTCCTATCCATCGCCAGCGTCTTCTTCTCAAATCTTGTTCCACTGGCACTTTGTGACCGTGTGCCCTGTGTTGTTGAAGACTGGTCCAAAAGGCACCAAATAGGATATCATGTGACCGAGCTAGTGATGGTCCCTGTCCAGTCCTAACTATAACTAGGTGACTGAGGCAGGCCTAGTTATCTATCATTCACTTTTTTTTATCTTTCCTCGAAGTGAGACTATTTCTCTTACTGGCCCCTTTGTTCCGCCAGAGATGATGATTCCTGGATGAGAATAGGTTCGTCTTTGTTTCTACCCAGACCACGTTCTTCCCTCCTTGGTGGTGAGCAGCGACTGATGCGTATAGGGTGTTTTAAGGCTATATATGTTATATAGGTTTAACTCTTTCTCACATACCCACTCCACATCCTTTTATTGATTAAACCAACTTGAGTGCTGTATTTCCAGATATAATAACTTTTATTTACATAACATGTTCCACAATCCTTTTTCATAAAGGTACATTCCAATCTCCATTTTATATCCAGGCATCCAGACCTAGGCTCTATGTATTTTCCCAAAGATGTTATTATTATATTCCTTACTGTAGACTCTTGACTAAAGGGCTATAACCTGTCAGGCCTGGCTCAATTGCATGCATCAATATAAATTCATAAATTACATATAAAATTATAATGTCAGGTGTAGCTGTGGAGGCATCTTCATACTTACTCTTTAGTGAGAGCGCATGAGTTGTTTCTCAGTAATCTAATTCACCATTTACTCTTCTGTCCTCTCATCTGTTTCAACCTGATCAGTCTTATACCCTGTTAAGAAGCATCTCAAACAAAACCAACTTATTTTGTAAATCCAACGTCGACAAGTGTTGTAGTATCTGGCTTCGATACTTACGTTGGCGAGAGAGCGCATAACCATACGACAGTGTTGCAAAACTCTATGCAATTTTCTTGTTTAATAACAATGTCTCATCTTCTTTGTATGACAGCCCAACCTGGCTATCGGTTAATAAAAGTTATTCACTCTTTTTTAAGCTTTAATATTGCCTTAACTTCAATATTCTCTTCTGTAGCTCGCTCCCTTAAATGTGAGCTTCCTTAGCCTGTGACAATATGTTGACCGTTTTTCAAAAAAACATGTCTCTCTTCACTTAAGTCAAGCATAATTAGAGTTAAAGACCTCTTACCAGAATATTCAGAAGTCCGTCACCTATCACTGTCTTACTATCACCCCTATGAGCTAATCCTAGGTATAGCAGCACAAATTATTAATCAATTCTAAGTGTTCTCCTGAATTTCCTATTACTACCTTTCTATATCTAGCTAATTCTGTAGACCTTCTGCAAACCGCAGGTTTCACATTTCTTGAGAGCTCAGCAAAACTTGACTTGCTCTGTCAACTTCTCTGGTAGGACTGATCTCTTTTCGTCCTTCAATTTCCTATCTGATGGTCCAAAGTTGTTTTAGTTAATACGATTGGTCCATTGTTCAGTTCACTCACCTATCGCCACGCTTAATTCTATGCTGTCACCCCGTGAACTGTGCTACATAACTGTTTACATTTCGCCCACTTTTCACGTGCGGTTCCCTATCTTAACTCACTAAACTTGTAAAGGGCGTTAATATTCATAGTTATTCCCCTTAGCACTTTTTACTTTAGTTTCATTAATCCTTCTATATCTTTACTAAAACTAGTCTAATATGCAAATTTGGTAAACTCTAATGATATATACTTAGATTACTTTAAGGTCTAAAAAGGTTCCCTCCCTTACAAAAAACACTACATTTTCATTCTTTTATCTCCCATGTTAAGAACAAATAAGTTATCACTTAGATTATTCTGATTTTCTAACCCATTTTTATATACTCTTTCATCTTGTTAACCCCAAATAACTGTTCGACTGACTTAAACTGCAGCGTATCTTACGCTGTATAACCAAACGGTGACATACGTCCCGGGGCCGTTCAAATGTATCCCGCAGGGAGACATTTGTGTTCTATCAAAAACTATTATCTATTTACCCCACTAACATCTCTAATACTATTACCATAGACGACTCGAAATTACAAGCAAATTAAATCGTAATAGTGAGACTATATTATAAACCTAATATCAATGCTACAACTAGAGCATCTCATTAATTACTACTTCAACATAAAATCTCTTTACATGAATGTATAAAAGGCATAAATGAACATTGTATTTACTTAATTCATTACCATCATCTCTCAAACAAATAGTACCCAATAATGCAACCAAGTCTTATCCCTTGTATCTCTACATAACCAGTGCTATAAAAAATATATATATATGGACGTTCATCCTCAGTGTAATTTTTTGCTTAAGTCCATGAGTAAGACTCCATATGACTAAGTCTGGATCATGTCTCATCTCTGTTCTCTTTTTTTTTCTAGTCCTGAACACCTCTATGCCTGAGATAGGTACATTATAGCAATTAACATGCACTTAAGGTACTATACATTTTTTCAATGTCAGTGTTGATCATGTAGTATGCCACATCTTGTACCTTGGGAAGAAGTCTATTAAGTTTCCCACGACTATGTGTAGTTATTGTAGTTTGTCACACTCTTAAGATTATATATGTCTATTCTAGCATCTCAATAACATCGTACTGGAAAAACAAGTAAACATTGTACTTAATACTTCTCAAATATTATAATTATACATTCTATTTATATACATATATATATGGGCGACATGGTACTGCCTCTGGAAACAGAGGTTTGTCAGTCCTTGATGCGTGATGCCATATGATGATGGATGGTATCCGCATGTCTGGTTTTGTGTAGTGTGCAGATGTGTTCAGTCAAAACAATGTTCATACAAAAATAACAGGGCAATCCACATAGGACGTCAGTAAACTCACGACGTATAAAGTCAATGATTCTTGAAACAGCCGTTGACGTTTTTCTTCATTATTTATTGTGGACGCCACAGTGACAAAATGGTTACGCGAATATGTAGACACATCAAACAGTCATTATCACAGCAACATTCAATACAGCAATAGACGGTAGACAGCATTACAATGATGAGTCAGATGCATGTTATATTTCATAGTGCTGTAAATGTAGTCAGGTGGAAAACTCCATCCTTTTCTATAACAGCCAGGAGATAACCAGATATATGAGATCAGTTCACTCTCCTTAGTCTGACTTCAGCAAGACAGACACGTCTGCCGAAGTATAAATAATGTCCTCAAAAATATCCTCTAGATAATAAAGGTTTTTCAAACCTAGTTCATTTAACAAAGTAGCAAGTAATGGTCCTTGGAACCTGCATCAACCGATGCAGCACAATACAGCGACATGTGAGCTAGGAAAACATCTCGTGACGACGACTTTCGAAGACAGGCTATGAACCAGAAATCGTTCACGACCAAAAATCGATAGAGTTAATGAAAATGTTAATTTACCTTGCCTTCCGGAAATACACAGAAATATTATGCCTCCCGGCATGTGCAAATACACTAGAGGTATTATCTCGAATAAACGAAATATCCATAAGAGGACTCTCACATTCCTGACAGAACAAAAAAAATAGCGGAGATCCCCTCTTCAACGAGGCATCTCTTTCGCCATTCCAAATCGCTCACTCCACTAGTGGTGGGCGGAAACCGATCGACCAAGAAGCAAGACAAGTCATGCGCAGTCCAGCGCAAAATGACCACAGCTCAAACTTAACTGCATTCGATACCAACGCGAGAAGACAAATGCTTACCGAGAAAAGTGACTATAAATTTCAAGCAGTTGTTGCCCTTGCGTTATAAAATAGATATTGAAATAAACGATGTTGCGAGAATTTATCACGCAACAGTCCTTAATATGTCTTATATATCTGCCGTCAATGTCAGTATTCATTGCACCGGTCAGATAGGCAGAGTAGTAGAAATATAACATATATAGCGTCACCAAGCATGCATTAACTAAACATCCCCAAAGTGACAGCAAGAAATATGTGTTACTACGTCAGGATGTGATGTGCTCGACTGATTCTAGCCTTTGATGCACCAGTCGAATTAGCAGTCATGTATGCAACTAATCACGCGAAATCTTACCATCTGTCTTGGGGCGATAGTAAAAGATCTAACTCACTATTGTCAGAGCAGGATGTGCTCGGCTGATGCTAGCCTTTGATGCATCTGTCGAAACCGTAAGCTCAGTCTGTTACTATATACATGTACCCCTGTATGTCGGATTTAACCAAAATTCAAGACCAAAATGCCTCAACTCAATGCGGACATGACCATGTAAGGGTCATCTGTGTTGTATCTTACCCAACCAATAATTATTATCAATTGTGGAAACATCTCATCTCGAAGTCACCTGTATAAACACTGTCATGTGGAATAAGGCCCTTTATCTACCATCTAATGTGCGCAGCTCTGAGGGAGTAGGTTATTTTCTCTTTTTTTTTTTTTCTTCCACTGCTGCAACACCCTGGCTTGGACTGTGACATTTCTTTTTTTTTTTTTTGTTGTTGCCCTCTATGCCTGGTGGTGGAGAAAGTATACCTCTGAAAAACATGGACATTGCAAATTAACATGAAAACTTTTAACCTAAGTCTTGGTAAGTCTCATCTTGTGAAGAAGCTTATTATTGTCTCTTTTAGAAATCTGTATCTTTCTTGAAATATTATTCAATTGTTTTATGAAATAATTCATTGTTTAATCTAGCTTCTCAGTTACGTTGGTCTCTTGTATAAACTATTTCACTATCACTCTGAATATCGCGAGAGTACAGTAGCTATCACTCATGTGCATGTGATCAAAGTCTTATCACTACATATAATGTTTCCTGTTTATGTGATTACTGTAGTTGATTACTATCTATACTGTTGCTCACCATTAAGTTTCTTCTACCTTATTTTCACCAAGTTAGTGTATAATGTAAATGTGTAAGTGTACTGAGATGTCAACAACTACTTGAGTTTACCACTGTGACCTAATGAACTAACTAACCGTTGGATACCGTTGATTGGGGTACCTTGATTAAGCACTATAGCTGGGGAAGTGCTGTGAATGAGTACTATATGCTGGGGAAGTACTTTACGGCGATTACACTGTTTGTATGAGTTTGGAGATCTGTTTTGAAAGCTCCATCAGTGTAAATTTCTCTACTGTAGAGACGACTGTCGTACTGATGAAATTGGTATCAGTTGTGATGTTATTTATAGTCGCTCTGCAGGAGGATGAGGACGAATGAATTACTATATTGTTGTTGTCAGTATGACAATAGCTTGTTTACTTGATGTTGTTTACATTCTGAGTTTGGTGTTGGTAAAGTCGTCCATTCTTTGAATGACATTTTCTTTGCTCTATGTTGATAAGTTCTGATTGCAAAAATAGTACCATCTTGTCAGCAAAATTGTTGCTAAAGTTTATAAGCTATGCTGTAGGTCTTCGATGATGATGATAAGTTTTGTTGTTTCTCTGTGGTTGTAAGGATATCTCACCTTCATCATCCCAACTGTAGTATATAAGCTGGGGTTAGCTTGGCTAGTGGTTGTGGTTGTTGACTCATTCTTCCTTCTGTACGGCTCCGGTTCTGCTGCATAGTTCCATCTTGTTGCTTGTATGTCACTTGTCATCACCTGTTCGCTTCACATGATCACTGGGGATGCGACAGGTGTCACAGGAATATGTTATGGCTGACGTAGGGATAGGGAATGATGGTTGTGACCATGTGATAACATTGCAAACACTGATGCGTTGTCTCTGTGTAGTGTGGCCAGACTTCTTATGTGATTCTTGCTTCTTTGTTTCTTCTGTAAGGTTTCGACTCCGCTGTAGTATGTCATTTCCCGTTGACTGCAAAAGTCTCCCATCTTCAATGTCCCGACTTGATCGTCTAGGCTGATGTTAACTTGTGGCTGGTAGTCATGGTTGGCTTCTGTTTCCTTCTGTAAGGCTCCGTTTCTGCAACTTGGTTCTTCTCATCGGTTGTAGATGTCTGTTCTTCATCTTGATACATCTGAGCTTGCTTGGCATTTCCTCTGTCATCACATGTTCGCTTCACATGATCACTGGGGTTGCAACAGGTGTTGCAGGGAGTATGTTGGGATTAACGAAGGAATAGGGAATGATGGTTGTGACCATGTGACTAACGTTGCGAACATTGATGCGTTGTCTTTGTATTGCAGGCAGACTCATGTGCTTCTTGCTTCTTTGTTTCATCTGTAAGGCTTGGACTCCGTTGTACTGTTTCTTCTTGTTGATTGTAAAGGTCTATTATCTTCCATGTCCCGTCTTGATCATATAAGCTAGGATTAACTTGTAGCTGATAGTTGTAGTTGATACTTTATTTCGTTCCATAATTGCTGTCTTCTTGTGGTGCTTCATCAAAAATCTAAATCTCTAGTATTTCTGCCGTCGTCACCAGAACTTTTCCACAAAAATTTTCTTGCCGTACTACCGCGGCCTCAAATGTACGTCTTACATCTCCTTTACTCGACTCCCCTACTGCAGTACCCTATTAGTCAGGTGTACTCAGTCCTCTCTTGTGTGCGGTATAGACCAATTATACTTAGGCTTCTCAAGACTAAGTTGCCGCCGTCATATTGTTTACCTCTTAATATGCTATGTCATTGCTCACATAGCTTGTTGCTGCTATCTCCCGTTCTCCTTACTTATTCACCATGTCTAAAAACTTCATCATTATGGCCTCTCTACTTTTAAGCGCCTCCAACGCTATCAGTTTTTTCATGTCTTGAGTCCCTTCTACTATTCTGACTTCATTAACACTTTGCTTCCTCTCTACCTCTCTATCTCGTATCTCTCCCGAGTTTCTCTCAATCTCTGCACTTCTTACCTCATCAACCGTTTGCCTCGGTTGGACACTGGTACTAATTGACGTGTCTCTGCTTTCATGCCTAACTTTCCCATTTTTCACTGGGATTCCCGACTTCCTTATTTCTCTTCTGCTACCACTACTTATCTCCTCCTTTCTAGCCTCTTGGCTCCTGGATCGATATTCTCCTCGATCCGTATTTCTCCTGTCTTCATTGTCCACTCTCAGCTCCTCAAATTTCATATCAATAAATTCGCACAGTGCAGCCATATCTTCCTTTCTACCATCACCTGCCTCTGGTGATATTACATCTTCCTTCTCCAATGTTTGTCTATTTATCTTCTGTTTCTTTTGTAACTTTTCCAATGTGCTCTCTAAATCTGCACAACGTGCGGTTAACTCTTCCACTTTTGTTGTGTCATTTCTTTCTTCCTCTCTACCACTAGGTCGGTATCTCCTTCGATCCTTAGTAGTTTCTCTACTTCTACTACCGCTTCTATTTCTTAGCCTATCTCGGCTCTTGGATCGGTACTCCCTTCGATCCGTATCTCTTCTATTACCCCCTTTATTTCTCAGCTCCTCACATTCTCTATCAATAAATTCGCACGGTGCATCATAATAAGTGTCTTCTACTTCTGTTATATCTTTATGTCTTTCTTCTTCTTTGTTGTTTCCTGACCATCCATGGTCTACACTGTCTATTCTTTGTTGACCCGTTTCCTTGGTCCTTTTATCTTGTTCCTTCTCTTGTCCTTTTCTATAACTGCTCATCTTCTTTTTCAAATCTTCCAATTTCTTGTCAAGATTTTGAACGAGTGCCTCTATCTCTTCGTTACTCTTTGCTGCGCTACTATTTCTCATCTTTTCCTTCCTCCTCCTTCTGACCTCTTCTACATGTCTCAGCTTTGGTAGTTGCCTTACAACATTCGGCGAATCATCTGAAGACGAGCTCTGTCTCTTTATTCCTTTTATTTTCTCTTGCTCCATCTCCTCCTGGGTATCTGAATCTTTAGCTGATGTCTCCTCCGTATCTTGGGTTCGACTTGGACCACTCTGTTGTTTAGTCTGTAATTGTTGCTCCTTTTGTTTCAATAGCTGCTGTTCATGTGCTCTGCTTCTCTGTTCTGCAGCTCTCGTATGTTTGTATGGTGCATCTATTTCATTATCAGCACTGTTCCATTCACTTCTTTTTGCTGTCGTATCCTCTAAGATCTCGCTGTAATATTCACTGTCTGCATGCTGACCTATTTGTATTCTATCTTCCTCTTGCGTATGTGTGCCCATGTCCTCTTGTTCGTTGTACAACCTTTGAGGAGTAGGGGTTGATCTATCATATGTTGTTTCAGGTTCTGCATGGATTTGTGCTCTTGTAACAATCTGTTTCCGCGCTAGTGTTGATCTATTACTGTCACTGACTATGACCTCACTGGAAATAGTATCTATATCCTCGTCGCTCTTGGTCATTTGAACTACCCAGTTGTCTCCTCTCGCAGTTACACCCCAGTCACTAACTTTGGGTGTTGTTTCTGTTTCGTCATCATGTATGGGTAGTGACGTTCTACTATCTCTATTATGAAGACGGTTGTCTCTGGATCTCAATCTCTCTCTTAATTCTGTTAGTGGAATATCTTCCTCGTCTTCTGAATTCTCTCTGCAGCGAGTGAGGCGTCTTACAGCATCTGATACTTGTTCTGGGTTGTTGTTTTGTTCATCAACAATGTCCTGCCCTTCATCGGTGTCGTATTCGACAAGTGAACTGTTTGTTGACTCTGTAGACTCGTAATAAGTCAAAGTAGATTTTCGTATTGGTCTGGTATTCTGTAAAGCTGGTGGTACTATGGGGCGATGATCATCTTTTTTCATCTGTGCTACGTGTGCTTTGACTTCGATGCTCTTCTCTTCATTCCATAATTTATAATTTACAGGTGTTGTCTGCTCCAACACTTTATATCCGTCGAGCCATTGGTCATCCATCTTACCTCGAACATTCTTCCTATAATATACTATATCTCCAGGTTTGAATTGTTCTAATGTCGCTCTTTTGTCTTTGTGCTTCTGCCATTTCTTAAAGGCTTTCTGTGCATTACTATTTGCTATTTGATGAGCCTTGTGCTTTTCTTGTATTATAATTTGAATTGGATCTTCGCCTTGATATCTCCTTTGTGGTTGTAAGAGATTGTCTAATGGGAAATTAGGTTCCCGTCCATATAACATATAGAAAGGTGAATATCCTGTTGTGTCATTTTTATTGACCCGTATTGCTTCAAGGGCTTGATTAATGTATATGTCCCAATACTGGGCATTACCTTGTATATACTTAGCAATGATATCAAGCAATGTGGCATGCATTCGTTCGTTTCGTCCATTTGCCTGCGGTCTGTAATACGTAGTAGTAGTATGTTGAATGTTTAGAGTTTTTAGGGTCTGTTTGAAAGGGTTGCCGACAAATTGTTTACCATTGTCTGTAATTATTCTTCTGGGACAACCATGTCGTGGCAAAAATTCTTGTAGGAAAAAATCTGTTATTGTTGCTGATGTTTGATTCTTAAGAGGATAACTTTCGGGCCATACTGAGTATTGGTCAACAATGTGTAACAAGTATTCGTTTCCAGACTGTGTAACAGTATATGGACCGGAAATGTCCATGCTTATAACTTCCATGGGGAAGTGTGATTGTTTCATCCGTTGCAAAGGAACTTTGGTTGGTCTCATGTTGCGTATCTTGCAAATTTTACAAGTATTAATATATTCAATGATATCTTTGTACATCGTTGTCCAATAGTACCTTTTCTTGATAACATCTATGGTTTTGTCTCGTCCGACGTGTCCATTGTTATCATGAAATTGTGCCAATATCTGAGGTATTAATGACTGAGGAATTACTTTTTGTGGTCTACCTTCTTGTTTAGGATCTATATGGTACAAGGCTTGGTCTTGTGGCATGATAGTAAATTGTTTAAGCGATTTAGGCTTCGCTTCTAACTGTTTGATAATCTTGGCTATCTCAGGATATTTTCTCTGTTCTGCGCCTACATCAAATGTACATAAGTTTGTTGTCTCCTCTGTATCTATGTCTGTTGTATTTGTGCCATCGTCAACATCCACTCCACCGGAACTGATTACATTTATTTCCTTTGTGTTGTCATTAATATCAGTACTCGTATCCAAATCATCTTGCTGTGTAGTACTAAGGTGTGAGATTCTAGATAGAAAGTCTGCACAGATGTTCTGTGTACCTGGGAGGTGTTCAATTGTTGCATCATACTGTTGCAAATTGATAGCCCAAACTTGTAACTTCTTTGGTTGTTCATGTGTCTTGGTAAGCCAATTCAGCAATGGTTGATGATCTGTTCGAATGGTAAGTTTGGTACCTGTAATGTAAAAGTCAAGTTTCTGTATGGCATAATGTATTGCAAAGGCTTCTCTTTCTGTGACTGACCATCTTTTCTGAGTTTTAGAGAGCGCATGTGATATAAATGCTATAGGCATCTCATTAGGGATCTCTGGTGTAGTAAGTATTCCAGCCTCTTCTCTATGCTGAACTAGGCGAGCACCTATCGCTGTCTCAGAAGCATCCGTATACAGAATCATCAGTTGAGATATGTCTGGATGTGTTAAAAGTGGCAATGATGCGAGTGCTTCTTTAAGATGTTCAAAAGCCTTCTGACATTCTTCTGTCCACTTAAATCGAGAGTACTTCTTGGTGAGGGCAATAAGTGGTTCCGCGACTTCTGAGAATTTTGGAACGTGGCGTCTGTAATAACCGCAACATCCTATAAATGCTCGAACTTGCCTGACTGTTGTGGGAGCAGGTATCTTCTTTATTGCTTCTACTTTCTCTATGTCCGGCCGAATGCCATCTTTGTTCACTATGAATCCCAAGTACTTAGTTTCTGTGTTCAGAAATTGACACTTGCTTAGCTTGAGTTTTACTTGGTGGTGTCGAAGACGATCAAAAACTTGCTCTACTTTCTTTAAGTGTTCATCCACAGTACCTGCTGTATGTATGAGTATGTCATTTATGTAAGCCAATGCAAAAGTGTGCATACCTTGCAAGACTTCATCCATTAATGCCATGTATGTTGCTGGACTTCCTTTCAACCCGAATGGCATAACATTCCATTTGTAGCTACCTATGTGTGTACAAAAGGTTGATTTCTCCTTTGCCGCTGGAGTCATAGGGATGCACCAAAATCCAGAGCGTGCGTCCAATGTGGTAAAATATGTTGAATGCCCAAGTGTTGCCAATATGTCATCAATACGTGGTAGCGGGTATGAGATCGTTTTAGTTATCTTATTCAGTGCTCGGTAGTCGCAGCAAAATCTACTTGATCCATCTTTCTTTGTGACAATGACTATAGGCGATGACCATGCCGATGTAGATCTTTCTATGATCCCTGCTTGTAACATTTAGTTTATGGCTTTTTCCACTATCTCCCGATTCTTCAGAGGGGTGTGATAGGGTCTCAAACTGATAGGGTCCTCTACTGTAGTCTGAATGTCCATGCTTATAGTATTAGTTCTGCCCAACTCCATGTCTGTAAGTGCAAATACATCTTGGTGTTTGGTAACAAATGCGCTAAGTTCTCTCTTATTTTGATCGTCTGCTTTCAATGTCGCCAGCAATTGTGCTGCTCGATCTGGTGTGCTTCCTGGTGTATGCGAATCCTCGCTTGACCATGGTGTCTTAACACATGTATTATCCTCCATTCTGTGAAGGTTGTTCCTACTCTCTCGTTCTCTGTCATTGTATTTCCAATGTCTGTAATTCATAGACTCGTTTTTCCTAAATGGTTTGTTTCTATCTTCTGCTCTGGTTATTTGCCATGGAGTATACCGTCCATTGTTTCTATTATCATATTCGCACTGTCGTTCACTACGGCAGTAATCGAAGGGTTTTGAATATCTTGTTCCACATCTTTGTTGCAATGGTGCGCTTGAGTATCTCTTATTGGTTATCCGCCATGGAGTATACTCTGAATGTCTACTGTGACTAATCCTTTCTTTTTTCGTTCACTACGGCAATATTTTGCTGGTGTTGGCAATAAGGAATCTGTAACAAGGTTGATATCATATGGTTGGTCTCTATCACTCTCTACCCGTCCATATTTTCCACCGCTAGCTTTTCGCTGTATTACTTGATCTATTCTTTGCGCATAGCGAAAGTAATTGTGGTCTTTATTATTTATGCCTATGTTTTCTGGTTCGTTTCTGCACGCTCTCTCATATGGTGTATCATCTTGATTACTGTATCTTCTTGGTCCGCATCTCTGATCCCTGCAGCGATTAGATACATTATTAGAGTTATCTGCTCTCTGTCTATACTGTATCTGTTGATCGTCTTGTCTGTTCTTATTTTGCTGACTATATACCTTGTTTCTTTCTATCCCATGTCTTGACCAGTTCCTTAAACTTGTTTGCTGGTTCTGTCGAGTGTTCCTATCTACAAAGTTATCATTGTGCGCACTACATCTCTTTGATAGTCTGTTGTTATCCGAAGGGTAGCCTGCGGTATAATTTCGAGATGTATTTTGCTTTGAAGAATGGTGTTGATTTCCACTTACTTCGGGTGTTCTATTATTTCTTGCAGTGGTTAAGGACAACCTTTGTATTTTGGCTACTATTGCTCCTCTATGTATTGTTATTGTTTGTCCAGAAGTATTTATAATCATAACTGGGAAATCCCTAGAAGATGAAATTTCTGTGATGCCTTCTGTAACGCACATGAGAGGTTCGTTGTTTATGTCTTCGTTGTCCAAAGGTTCGATCTGTACTATCTGACCCGGTTGAATGTAATTGGAATTCTTAACTCGACCTTTGGTTATGACCAGTGTGTTGGGTTTCACTGTGATTGGGGCTGTTAACCGCACTAAAGATGCAATGTGTATGTCATCTTGTAGTGGTATGTATTCGCCATTAATCCTAACCTGATGGTTATCACAGTATATCCTGGCATTATTTTTGTTGAGGAAGTCTCTTCCCAGAATAAAGTTTCTCGACATCCCTCGTGTGATTATAAAGTGATTGTTGCGTGATAAATTCTCGCAACATCGTTTTATTTCAATATCTGTTTTATAACGCAAGGGCAACAACTGCTTGAAATCTATAGTCACTTTTCTCGGTAAGCATTTGTCTTCTCGCGTTAGTATCGAATGCAGTTAACTTTTGAGCTGTGGTCATTTTTGCGCTGGACTGCGCATGACTTGTCTTGTTGTTTGGTCGATCGGTTTCCGCCCACCACTAGTGGGAGTGAGCGATTTGGAATGGCGAAAGAGATGCCTCGTTGAAGAGGGGATCTCCGCTATTTTTGTTCTGTCAGGGATGTGTAGTCCTCTTATGGATATTTCGTTTATTCGGGATAATACCTCTAGTGTATTTGCACATGCCGGGAGGCGTGATATTTCTGTATTTCTTGAAAGCAAGGTAAATTAACATTTTCATTAACTCTATCGATTTTGGGTCGTGAGCGATTTCGATTCATAGCCTGTCTGCGAAAGTCGTCGTCACGAGATGTTTTTTCCCAGCTCACATGTCGCTGCATTGTACTGCATCGGTTGATGCAGGTACCAAGGACCATTACTTGCTACTTTGTTAAATGAACTAGGTTTAGAAAACCTTTATTATCTAGAGGATATTTTTGAGGACATTATTTATACTTCGGCAGACGTGTCTGTCTTGCTGAAGTCAAACTAAGGAGAGTGAACTGATCTCATACATCTGGTTATCTCCTGGCTGTTATAGAAAAGGATGGAGTTTTCCACCTGACTACATTTACAGCACTTTGAAATATAACATGCATCTGACTCATCATTGTAATGCTGTCTACCGTTTATTGCTGTATTGAATGTTGCTGTGATAATGACTGTTTGATGTGCCTACACATTTGCGTAACCATTTTGTCACTGTGGCGTCCACAATAAATAATGAAGAAAAACGTCAACGGCTGTTTCAAGACTCATTGACTTTATACGTCGTGAGTTTACTGACGTCCTATGTGGATTGCCCTGTTATTGTTGCATGAACATTGTTTTGACTGAACACATCTACACACTACACAAAACCAGACATGCGGATGCCATCCATCATCATATGGCATCACGCATCATTTGGTGGCCATAAGCTGGTTTGATTCTGGTACTAGCAAACACGGGGTCCCTTACCCACTTCATTTTCAACAAGAATTCATCAGCATCCTTCAAGAAATTAACATTCTTCAATACAGTCAACATCTTCAAAATTTTCAAAGTACTCGGCGTTGCCCGGTAAAAGTCAAAATTTCAACTTTTTGACGGAAACAAGAATTTGACAGTACCCGGCGTTGTTACATGTTGCCGGATAACTCGGACTGCTGTTATCTTTTACGCAAGTCAAGCAAGTTGCTGCTGTCAAGGTTCCAGTGCTGTCGTTTTTTGAGAAGGTCAAGTGCCGGTTGAAACGGGTTGTTTTCTGAAGAAGGCCAAGTACCGATTTCCATCAACTTACTTTTGGATTAGAAGGTCAAGTGCCGAAACAACTCAACACACAGTATTTCAGAAGCCCTTGTACCATCGTGTTAGCAGTGGAAGCAGTTCAGATGTGCCATCATCGTTGGAGCTTCGCTCTTTAGGACGTTGATTGACATCCGTTTTTTCTGCTGTTCTACGATTGGAAGCCTATAAGTTAAGTGGCCTGTTTGTATGTAAACTGTGCCCTTATACTTCTGCTGAGTCTTCTGTGTATCATCTCATTCTATATGTTATATGTCTATATGTTATTTGTATATTTATATGTTTATATTTCAGCGGGTTCTCGGTTGGGTGGTGTCTCCGTTAGATTATGCCACGTCATAGAGGTCGTCTATTGTGAGCGTTTTCTGTAGGGTTTGCAAATTTCCGATACTGGAATTTGCTAAGCGACTTCTGTTGCTATTTATGTTAGCTGTGATGACATGTTTTAATATTGTTTTCGTTATTATTTCGCATTCTTTAGTTTTGTTTTGATTTGTTTGTATTTGTTAGCCTACTCTTGTCTATAATTTAGTTTCATACAACATTTTTGTTTATACACTGTGGTGTCATGTATTTTGTTTAATTCTATCGCAGATATCGTCACATTTTTTGTGATATTTCATTAATTTCTGCTTTATTTTTAGTTGATTTCTGCGAAAGTTTTTGTATTGTTGCTGATCTTTGTTATTGTTTACATTGTTATTGTTTACATTGTTTGTATTGTTTACATTTTCAATGTTTACATTCTGCATGTGTTTACATAGTCATTGTTTACAGTTATAGTAATTAGTTAATGGGCTATGCTAATGCACTGTTACTACTACACTGATGATAAATGAATGATGAATAGTGTCGTGCACTATTGAATGAGAAGTGCACTTATGATCAAGAATTGAGTGCTGATATTTCATATACAAGTTCTTTGATTGGAGACTTGTTTCCCACAGAGACTGGGATAATATAATGTGATGTGAATATACAAGTGCTTAATTAAGACTTGTTACACTTAGGTTTGAAATAAATTAGTTAATTATTTCAGGTTTTGGACTCATATGTTAGACAACATGTCTACATTTGAGCACTTTATTGAGCAGGGTAAATTGCTTGGGAAGACTGGTGATAAGTTAGAAGAATTTGCAACTGCTCGATATGATAAAGCAATGGAAGCTGAACAAAAGAAACTGCATATGGAAGCTGAACAAAAGAAACTGCAGATGCAGGTGGATGAAAAGAGATTCCAAATGGAAATGGAAAAACAAAAAAGGGAATCAGAAGCTGAGGAGAGAAAACTCCAGCTACAGCTAGAAGCTGAAAGACTTCAAAAAGAAGCTGAGAATAAAAGACTTGAAAAAGAAGCTGAAAATAAAAGACTTGAAAAAGAAGCTGAAAATAAAAGACTTGAAAAAGAAGCTGAAAATAAAAGACTTGAAAAAGAAGCTGAAAATGAAAGACTTCAAAAAGAGGCTCAGGCTGAGGAAAGAAGATTACAGAGAGAGTCTGATGAGAGGAAAGCAAAAATGGAACATGAAGAAAAGGTCTTAGCTTTAGAGTTGGAAAAATTGAAATTGACGCGCATGAGTAATGGTAATGATTCAAACAAGGGTTCATCTTCTGGTAAGGCTAATAATGATACTTTTAAGATTAAGTTACCAACATTTAGTCCTTCCAGTGATGACATAATGTTCTATCTGGACAGATTTGAACAAGCATGTACAGCTCATAACATAGACAAAGCAAAATATGTTTATCAGTTATCAGGGATACTGACAGGTAAAGCTCTAAGTATATTAAATATGGTGGATGAACCTGACAAGAACAATTATGAGGTTGTCAGGGCCGCTTTGTTAAAGAAATATCAGCTTAACGAAGACGGCTATCGTCTACAATTTAAAAACATGTTACCTGAAAATGGAGTTGAATTCTCCGAGTTTATTGCAAGAATACGCATTACTTTCTCACGATGGGTTGAACTATCTAAGACGGAAAAAACTTATGAAGGACTTATGGACTTAATACTTAGAGACAAAGTCATGTCGTCTGTCAATGAGTCTTTCCTTGCTTTCCTTCATGAACGTAAACCTAAAACAATAAAAGAAATGGAAGATTTCTGTTGCCAATACGTAACTGCGCACCCACACATAACCATGGGTAACTCTAAGGTGAAAGAAGGTTTACCAGTTGCTTCGGCAGCTCCGTATGGTCAAAACTTTGCTCGTAGATCCCAACAAAATTTTGATAGAAAGAGTAGCGGTAATTTCTGTCAAAATCATGGAAACCAATTTCATGGTGATTCTTCTTCGAAGAATTGGAGACAACCTGATAGTGGTCGTTACTATCACCCTAATAATTATAAGCATTTCAAAAGAGGATATGGTAATAGAGGTTATTCCTGCCGAAGACCTCAGAACCAAACAAATAGATGTTCGCATCAATGTGAACATGATAGTAATCGTGGAAACTGGAATTCGAACCAGGATAACAATTACAATAGAGACAATAATAACTGCAGAGATAATAATAACTCTGATAACTTCAGAGGTAATAATAGTCGGGGTAGATCTCAACACAAAAAAAAGAGATATCAGCAGGCTAATGCTGTACAACAGGAAACTGAGGGAGCCTGTAATCATGTTGTTGATAGTAAAAACTTTGACGCTGTCACTAGTTCTGCTTTTGACTTTGAGAGAGCAAACAAATGCCCCCAATGCAGTACTTTATTCGAACCGGGTACCATAACTACTTTGAGTTGTGGTCACCCANTTCCCGCTCTTCCTGCNGCTGTTGCGCATGACGGGAGGGGTTCTTTAATTCTACATAAGGGTCTTGTTAATGATACTCCGGTCTCACTACTTTTCGATTCCGGATGCACCACTATTGGTGTTAGACAATCGCTTGTAGATCCATCTTGTGCTACAGGAAGGGTTATTAAATGTGTCACATTTGGCGGCACTCTAGAAAAATATCCTACTGCTGTAATTCGCATTGCCACTCCTTTCTTTACTGGAGATGTGCATGCTTGTCTCTTACCTAATCCTATTGCGGACCTTATTATTGGTCGTATTCACGGAGTTAGGGAGTGTACCCCACAGCAGATTGCTGCTTGGGAAGATAATAACATGCAAGCTACAAATGCAGTAGTTACAAGAGCACAAGCTCTACAAACACCCGAAACTTCACTGAATAGTGATAATGAAGTTGATAGCCAAGATAGTCACTTAGTAATCACTCGTGACTCTTTCATAAAATTGCAAGAAGAAGATCCTTCTTTAAAAAAATTCTTCGTTCTTGCGAAGAAAGGTGATCCGAATCAGGATACAAATAGAAAATCTTGGATTGCAATGAGAAACGGCGTACTTGTACGTATGGTACAAGATTCGACTACGTCGGCACATTCGCAAATTCTTGTTCCCAAGAGCATGAGAGTCCAAATATTACAACATGCTCATGACTCGCAATGTGCTGGACATATGGGTTTTGCCCGTACGAAGTCGAGAGTCCTTGCGGCTTTCTTTTGGCCTTTTGTCAATAAGGACATTCGTATTTACTGCCGATCATGCAAGGTATGTCAGGAGGTCAAATCTAGAGGACCACGACATGCTGCGCCTATCCAGGCTGCTGACATTCCTATTCGGCCGTTTCAGAAAATGGCCATAGATATTATTGGCCCTTTTAAGGTCAAGTCGGCCAGAGGACATCAGTTTATCCTTACATGTGTCGATATGTGCACACGTTGGCCAGAGGCTATTCCTCTTAAGAGCATATCTACTACAGATATCGCAGATGCTCTTTGGTTGATATTTTCTCGCTTGGGGTTCCCCAGAGAAATATTGTCAGACCATGGCACTCAACTCATATCTGACACTATGTCACAGGTAATGTCTACCTTACATATTGAACGATCTCTCAGTAGTATCTACCATCCTATGTCTAATGGGTTAGTTGAGCGTCTGAATAGAACGCTCAAGACTTTGCTTGGTAAGATAACTGAAGATCATCCTCAAGATTGGGACAGGGTTTTACCCGCGGCTCTCTTTGCCTATAGAGAAGTCCCTAATGAACACACAGGATTTTCTCCCTTCGAACTTGTCTTTGGCGCGCGTCCACGCGGCCCTATGTCTTTATTACACGATCTCATCACTGCCGATGATATTAGCGATGAAACTCAATCCTCATATGAGTATGTCATTGCTCTTAGACAAAAGATCATTGAGGCATGTAAGCTAGCAACTGCTTCATCAGAAATTGCTAAAGAGAAGGCAAGGCAGTTTGCTAACAAGAATAGATGTCTACGACAACTTTGTCCAGGTGACAAAGCATTCGTCCTACTCCCCAGTAGGGAAAATAGACTTCTTATTGCATGGAAAGGTCCGTATGCAATAGTCTCTCGGATTTCCGATGTTGACTATGTGGTCGATATTGATGGAAAGCATAAAACTTTCCACATAAACATGCTTTCGGAATTTCACGAACGTCCGGACTATTTGCTGCCTATTTTCCAGGCAACGGATGATGCTCCTGCACCTCACGGTCATTATTCATCCCTGTCTGTCATTCAGGATGAGGAAGCTACCTTCTCTGATGTCAACCTTCCCCTTCCAGTGGTTCCATTACATTCCACGGAATCTTGGAAAAACGTTTCTGTTTCTCCTAATCTTTCTGGTGACGAACATCGACAAGTCTCGTCGATGTTACAAACATTTCAGGATGTTCTCACTGACATTCCTGGACACACAGATGTCATAGAACATGACATAATTCTTACCGACAATAATCCAATTAGGGTTAGGCCGTATCCTATTCCTATACACTTTCAGTCGCAAGTGGAAAAGGAATTGGATGAAATGATTCAATTAAATATAATTGAACCATCGACTTCACCATATTCTTCTTCCATGGTTATTGTCCGGAAGAAGGATAAGAACATACGAATTTGCGTTGATTATCGCAAATTGAATCAGGTCACAAAGTTCGACGCTGAACCGATGCCTTTGTTAGAAGATCTACTGATTAGACTTTCTAATTCTAGATTCTTCACTAAACTTGACTTGTCTAAAGGTTATTGGCAAGTGCCTTTAGCAGAGCATGCCAAACCTCTTACTGCTTTTTCTACACCTAGGGGTCTATTTCAATGGAATGTTATGCCTTTTGGTCTCATGAACGCCCCTGCCACTTTCGTTCGCATGATGCGTCGAATTCTGTCACATCGTTCGGATGTCATCGCATACTTAGATGACATCTGTCTCTTCAGTGATACCTGGGAAGATCACTATTTAGGGTTATATGACTTACTGTCCACTCTACGTGAGAATAATTTGACAGCAAAACCTTCTAAAGCTTTTGTTGGTTTTGGTGAAATCTCTTTCCTGGGTCATCGTGTTGGTCATGGTCTCTTGAAGACAGAAGACCACAATACTTCCAAAATACTGAACATCTCTGTTCCTAAAACGAAGAAACAAGTTAGGAGTCTCTTAGGTTTAATTCAATTTTATGGGAGATTTATTCCAAATTTATCTTCGATCATGGCACCTCTCTCAACATTGTTGAAGAAAGGTTCGCCTAATCTGGTCCGTTGGTCTGAAGAATGCCAATCTTCACTAGACCAAATCAAGAATATATTTTCTTCTCCTCCCATCTTAAGATTACCTACTCTTGATAGGACTTTTGTTCTTCGGAGTGATGCTTCATCCACTGGGATTGGAGCAGCACTGATGCAAGAATATGCAAATACTCTGCATCCTGTTATGTACATTTCTAGAAAACTAAATGCGGCAGAGAGGAACTACTCGGTTTTAGACCGTGAGTTGTTAGCGATGGTTTGGTCAATTCTAAAGCTACAAAGATTCCTCCTGGGCGCACATTTCATTCTAGAGACTGATCAGAAAGCTCTTACAGCTATTCAGACTAAGAATTTGAAGAGTTCGAGATCCACTCGATATGCTATAGCTCTTCAACCTTTTCACTTCACGGTACGAGCTATCCGTGGTGCGGATAATGTGATGGCTGACATTTTGTCTAGATGCCCACATGACTCCAACTAATACTTCTGTCCTATATTTCTATATATTACAGAGTCATAACACACCTATATTTCTACAATAGATTAGCACATCTGTACTTACTTTATATGTACACACTATCGTGCTTTGTTGTCATCTTCTTCTGTTCGTTTTTTAAGATGATAGAGGAGGACTGAGTAGTTAATATAAGGGCCGTTAGTTTACTAAACAGCCACAATTATTAATAATGTATTGTACCTTATGAAGCATATTAGTTATTAATTAGCATTATATTGCTTGTACTTTCTCAGAATGTCATTGTTGAGCTGAGGACTTACCTTACGAGTTCTAGATTGTGTACTTACCCTCGGAATACCAGAGCATATGTCCTGGATCGTCATGTAGTTTAACTTTACTATGTACTTATGTCATTACATGTCAAAGAATGTACTATTTAAATTTTCCTATCAGATTTGTACATCCATTTTTAAAGACAATATTAGAGTATGCTGTTTAATGATGATTATAGTAACTTGCATACGTATATTGTGTTTACATGCTAACGTGATGTGTGTTGGTGACACCTCCCCGATGTGAATATTTTTTGAGACATATTTATTTTTCTGTTGAGGTATATCCTCACCAGACACTCTATAATTAGCCTATTGTTTGGCAATTTAATTAATTATCAGCGCATAATTCGTGCGTTTTGAGCCGCTTATCGCTTGCTCTTTGATATTGAAAAAAAAAATATGTTCCACATTTTTTTTTTATCGGGAGGAGGTGGTGATATGTTGCGTGATAAATTCTCGCAACATCGTTTTATTTCAATATCTGTTTTATAACGCAAGGGCAACAACTGCTTGAAATTTATAGTCACTTTTCTCGGTAAGCATTTGTCTTCTCGCGTTGGTATCGAATGCAGTTAACTTTTGAGCTGTGGTCATTTTTGCGCTGGACTGCGCATGACTTGTCTTGTTGTTTGGTCGATCGGTTTCCGCCCACCACTAGTGGGAGTGAGCGATTTGGAATGGCGAAAGAGATGCCTCGTTGAAGAGGGGATCTCCGCTATTTTTGTTCTGTCAGGGATGTGTAGTCCTCTTAATGGATATTTCGTTTATTCGAGATAATACCTCTAGTGTTTCCCACATGTCGGGAGGCGTGATATTTCTGTATTTCATGAAAGCAAGGTAAATTGACTTTTTCATTAACTCTATCGATTTTGGGTCGTGAGCGATTTCGATTCATAGCCTGTCTGCGAAAGTCGTCGTCACGAGATGTTTTTTCCCAGCTCACATGTCGCTGCATTGTACTGCATCGGTTGATGCAGGTACCAAGGACCATTACTTGCTACTTTGTTAAATGAACTAGGTTTAGAAAACCTTTATTATCTAGAGGATATTTTTGAGGACATTATTTATACTTCGGCAGACGTGTCTGTCTTGCTGAAGTCAAACTAAGGAGAGTGAACTGATCTCATACATCTGGTTATCTCCTGGCTGTTATAGAAAAGGATGGAGTTTTCCACCTGACTACATTTACAGCACTTTGAAATATAACATGCATCTGACTCATCATTGTAATGCTGTCTACCGTTTATTGCTGTATTGAATGTTGCTGTGATAATGACTGTTTGATGTGCCTACACATTTGCGTAACCATTTTGTCACTGTGGCGTCCACAATAAATAATGAAGAAAAACGTCAACGGCTGTTTCAAGACTCATTGACTTTATACGTCGTGAGTTTACTGACGTCCTATGTGGATTGCCCTGTTATTGTTGCATGAACATTGTTTTGACTGAACACATCTACACACTACACAAAACCAGACATGCGGATGCCATCCATCATCATATGGCATCACGCATCAGTGATGTGTAATGTTTTGTTGTCCTATGCTGAAAGTAATAATGGCAGTACCACATGACTTCATAGGTTCTCCTGTCACTGATGACATGTATGTTGTGGAAGGCCGAAAGGTTGTTGAGTGCTTAATTTCCTTATACAACTGTTCTCGTATCAGGCTAACAGAAGCGCCGGTGTCCACAAGTGCTCTGTAATTTTTGTTGTTAATTTTGATTAAACAAGAGCTGGGATCAGACGTGGTATTTATCCTTTGAGGAGGGGTTGTTGGGTGTGAAATCATGTTATTTTCTTGAATGTTTTTAGACCTACGATGAGAGAAGTTATCTTCGTTACTTTTGTAGTCACCACTAACGGTCCTGCTTAATGGTTGACTGGTCCGTTTCCCTGATCGTACCTTCTTGATTGTCCCCTTGTGACAGTATAAGTTGAACGCGCTCCTCTAAAATTCTGCCTGTTGTTATTGCCACTATCTCCCGTTTTATCGTAACTATTCTGAAATGGGCGTGCCTGTTGTCGACACTGCCGGGCAAAATGTCCTCGAAATCCACATGCGAAGCAAATGGGAACATTGACCTGTTGTATGTTTTGTTGTCTGTTCCTGCTTTCTGGTTGTTGGTGTCTTGACTGAATTTGACGGTGCCAACGTGTTCGAGAATGTCCGACCTCCATGGGCTCGTGTTCTGTATGAGTTTCCACTATAGCATCTTGCTCAACGCATTGGTTGAACCTAGTCTGCACATTCTGTTCCCTCACTGCTATTTGGATTGCCTCGTTTATTGTTGTGGGGTCCTTCCTAATCAAGTATCGTTTAGTGTTGGTACTTAATAAACCATCTACAAAAGTACCCACCAGATGTTTTTCCATATCTGGTGATAGTGCTAAACTATTTGAGGATGCCTCTTCTACTAAATTTAATAATTTCTCCGCATATGACTGAATTGATTCATTTTTCTGTTGTCGTGTGCGACGAAGAAGTGCCCATGCATGCTCGGTATTGGTAATATCGCTATATCTCGACGTTAATTCCTTCTTTAGCGATTCGTAAGTCTCCATGGGGTATGTGCTTTCTCGTCTCCGCAAAAAGTCTAAGACCAAGGAGCCTGATGTTAAATGCAATATCATTTTGCGGTCTGTGTCTGTGACTGCATTTATCATTTTTGCTGACTTTTCAACATCCTTTATCCACTGTCTAAAATGTTTGGCCTCTCCTGTGAATGGTGTCACACTCGATTTAATTTGGCTATATTTTGTATAATGACCCATCTCATTCATTGTTTCAGTAATAGTTTGTAATGCAGCCATTGTACATTGCTGTTCTGTTGGCATTTGGGCTGGCATAGGCTGTTGTTGATGATATGTTTCCTCTGGAAATGGTGTGGCCATTTTGTCGCTGTTGGAGGAGTGGTCACGGCGCCAAATAGGTTATTATGTGACCGTGTGCCCTGTGTTGTTGAAGACTGGTCCAAAAGGCACCAAATAGGATATCATGTGACCGAGCTAGTGATGGTCCCTGTCCAGTCCTAACTATAACTAGGTGACTGAGGCAGGCCTAGTTATCTATCATTCACTTTTTTTAATCTTTCCTCCAAGTGAGACTATTTCTCTTACTGGCCCCTTTGTTCCGCCAGAGATGATGATTCCTGGATGAGAATAGGTTCGTCTTTGTTTCTACCCAGACCACGTTCTTCCCTCCTTGGTGGTGAGCAGCGACTGATGCGTATAGGGTGTTTTAAGGCTATATATGTTATATAGGTTTAACTCTTTCTCACATACCCACTCCACATCCTTTTATTGATTAAACCAACTTGAGTGCTGTATTTCCAAATATAATAACTTTTATTTACATAACATGTTCCACAATCCTTTTTCATAAAGGTACATTCCAATCTCCATTTTATATCCAGGCATCCAGACCTAGGCTCTATGTATTTTCCCAAAGATGTTATTATTATATTCCTTACTGTAGACTCTTGACTAAAGGGCTATAACCTGTCAGGCCTGGCTCAATTGCATGCATCAATATCAATTCATAAATTACATATAAAATTATAATGTCAGGTGTAGCTGTGGAGGCATCTTCATACTTACTCTTTAGTGAGAGCGCATGAGTTGTTTCTCAGTAATCTAATTCACCATTTACTCTTCTGTCCTCTCATCTGTTTCAACCTGATCAGTCTTATACCCTGTTAAGAAGCATCTCAAACAAAACCAACTTATTTTGTAAATCCAACGTCGACAAGTGTTGTAGTATCTGGCTTCGATACTTACGTTGGCGAGAGAGCGCATAACCATACGACAGTGTTGCAAAACTCTATGCAATTTTCTTGTTTAATAACAATGTCTCATCTTCTTTGTATGACAGCCCAACCTGGCTATCGGTTAATAAAAGTTATTCACTCTTTTTTAAGCTTTAATATTGCCTTAACTTCAATATTCTCTTCTGTAGCTCGCTCCCTTAAATGTGAGCTTCCTTAGCCTGTGACAATATGTTGAGCGTTTTTCAAAAAAACATGTCTCTCTTCACTTAAGTCAAGCATAATTAGAGTTAAAGACCTCTTACCAGAATATTCAGAAGTCCGTCACCTATCACTGTCTTACTATCACCCCTATGAGCTAATCCTAGGTATAGCAGCACAAATTATTAATCAATTCTAAGTGTTCTCCTGAATTTCCTATTACTACCTTTCTATATCTAGCTAATTCTGTAGACCTTCTGCAAACCGCAGGTTTCACATTTCTTGAGAGCTCAGCAAATTTTTTTTTTTTTTTTTTTTTTTTTTTTCTGAGATTTTTTATTTTATTTTTTTTTTAACCTTTATTGGGTCAATATTTTACAACATAGTATTTACATAGTTTTTACATGAGTTAAAAATTATATACATTACAAATAATGTAAATTTCATAGTATAAAACTACTCCCCACCCCTCCCCCCCCCCCCCCCCCCCCCCCCCAAAAAAAAAAAAAAAAAAAAAATATCCCAAACAATATCACAATCACTCCCAAAATTTGATGATGAAGTAAATGAGGCTATAAACATCAACACCCTACCGTGAGATGATTGATGAAGACTTATACACTAAAAGTTATTTATAATCACAGCAACTTGCTTGTGAGATTTTTACATTTTAACTTGAAGTATTTACAAGCAAAGCTACCTTGCTTTGCATGACAAAAAAAAGTCAATAAAGGTTTAAGTACACAAAAGTTTTAAATCTGTTCTATTATGTTTTGTGTCATGCGTTCGTATATTTGTGTGAATATTGTACTGTCATAATGTCCATTGTCGTATACAGCTCTGTTCCTACATGTCCAAACAAGGTATCTAAAGTTAGCTAACAAAGTCAGTAGCTTAAGTTCTATTTGTCTCGTCATCTGTGGTAACGTGTTCATTGTGACTGCTCTATATAAATTAAGTGTCTGTTGTGAGTGTGGGCCTATTAATTTCCTTA
Source organism: Oreohelix idahoensis (assembly GCA_024509875.1). Classification (NCBI taxonomy): domain Eukaryota; kingdom Metazoa; phylum Mollusca; class Gastropoda; order Stylommatophora; family Oreohelicidae; genus Oreohelix; species Oreohelix idahoensis. Next base: position 43,394 of record JAMPIV010011333.1, on the reverse strand, counting down.
ACTTGTTTAAAGTGGGGGCCACTGTCTTACATGTGTAAAATAAATGGTCTTCTGTCTCTATAATGTTGTCACTACACAGTTTACATTTGGGCGCTAATCTGTTTGCTTTTATTGCTGATTTGTTAGCTATTGGTGTTAAACTGTGTAGTAGTCTGTAAGTGACTTCCTTTGCTTGTGGTTTAATGTCTATTGCGTGAATGTTTGTAAAGCTCTGTGTGTAATCAGTTATAAAGAGGTTGTACCCTCTTCTTGTCTTTATAGGTGTTTCCTGTGCTGCAACTAGAAGTTTGTATATAAGTTTGGTGTCTTGTTTTATTAAGTGTTTGTTCCCCTCTAAATTTTGTAGACATATTTTGTAAAAAGGTGGTGGTGTACCAAAAAAATGGGGTTGATTGTTATTCAACTTACAAAGGTTTAATAATCTTAAACCAATGTAGTAGTGTGCCAGCGGGTATAGACTCGGGCTTTTTATAACTTCCCCTATGTATTTAATCCTTAAAGCTTTTATTTTAGTGTTGATGTCTTGTAAGGCTATCCCCCCTTTATTTTTAGGTTGTATTAGAGTAGTGTGTTTAATACTGTGAAAGGTATTCCTAAAAATAAAGGTCCTAATTAGTTTATTTATTTCTGTTATAATCTTTTTAGGTACTATTTGTATATTTGCTGTGTAAATTATTTTTGGCATAATAAAACAATTAACTATAATACTTCTTCCAAAAATGGTAGCTGTTTTATATTTGTAAATTTCTAACATATTTTGAATTTTCTCTATCAATTTTGTCCATGTTTCTTTATTGGGGTCTTGAGGATTAAAAGAAAAGTTAATTCCATAAATTTTAATTTTATTCACTACCGTTAATTGAAAAGGGAAATCTGACCTATTGCCCCATTTTCCTATTCCCATTATGCTAGATTTTTGAATATTTAGTTTGGATTCGCTAGCGTATCCAAACTCTGTGAAAACCTCTAAGATATTTTTTATAGAATCCTTTGTTGTTGGAAAGAATATCGTGTCATCGGCGTAGGCCAACAATTTTCTTTCCCCTGCACCGGGGACGAAAGTCCCCGTGATATTTGTGTCTTGTCTTATTCTTTCCAACACAGGTTCTAGCGTTATTACATATAACAAGGGCGACAGAGGGCACCCTTGCCTAACACTTCTCGTTAATCTGAATGTTTTAGTTAAACTATGGTTAATCAATATTTTACTTTCAGGTTTTTTATATAGGATTCTTATCCAGGATCTAAAGTATTTCCCTATATTGTTAGCTTTAAGACTCTTATGCAGGAAGGCATGTGATACTCTATCAAATGCCTTTTCCTGATCTAAAGATAATATGGCACTCTGGCACTGTCTATCATGTGTGTATGTAATTAGGTCTCTAATGAAATGTGTATGTCTGCTAATGTTTCTACCATGCACACCACTTTGTTGATCTGAATGTATTATTCGGTGCATGTGTGATTTAAGCTTCAGAGTAAGTGCTTTAGCTAGAATTTTATAATCAACATTTAAAAGAGAAATGGGCCGAAAATTCTTAATTGACTTTTTGTCATTACTATCCTTGGGGATCAGGGTAATGTATGACTGATTTAAACTTTCTGGGAGTTCCCCTTTTTGAAATGCCTCTTCCAGCATTTTAATTAGAATGGGCCCTAAACAGGGGAAGAAAGCCCTGTAGAATTCTGCAGTTAACCCATCAGGTCCGGGTGCTTTATCTTTTTGAAAGGTACTAAGGGCCTCTTGTAAATTATCTAAAGTTAAAGGTTGGTCTAGCTTCGCACTTTCCTCATCACTTAAACGTTTTGCGTATTGTAGAAATTTGTCTTGTATATTTGCGTCGGTTTCTTCCTTAGTATATAGTTTTTTGTAGTATTGGAAGAAAGCGTGACTAATGTTGGTGTTATCTGTTTGTTGTTGTCCGTTCATGTCAATTATTTCGTGTATCTGTCTACTGCGTTGTACATTCTGTTCAATTGCTAAATATTGCCTACTAGGGATTTCTTGCGTTATAGTGTGTAATTTAGTTCTAAGTAGTGCTCCCTGGTAGGTATACTGTCTATATTGATCTAATTGCTCTTCTAAGGTTTGGATGTGAGGGTTCGTGTTGTCTAAACTTTTGGTTAAACTAATTGCTTCTTCTAAAATCCCCTCTTCTTTCTTAAATTGTTTGTGAATAAATGTAGCCAAAATCTGCGTTCTATCTCTAATTGTGTTCTTTAACATATCCCAATATTGTGCAATGTTGTTATCGGGAATGTCTTGTGCATAGCCTTGTATCAGTTGTGTTATTTGTTCTGTGTAGTAAGTGTTTTTAAGTAGACTGTTGTTAAATTTCCAATGTGGGGATCTCTTTACTTGCTTATGCGTGTGTCCCATACTTAAAGATGTGTAAACTGCCTTGTGATCTGTAAATTTAAGGGTGCTTCCTATATGGTATGTTTTGTGTATATTGTAGGTACTAGATGCATATATTCTGTCCAGTCTTGATGCCCGTCTAAAGTATGGGTTTATATTGTCATAGTGTGTAAAGGTTTGTTTGCGAGGCTCTATTTTTCTGTATACGTCCGAGAGGTCGTGTTCGTCTAGCATAGTCTGTATTTGTCTTAAGAGCGAAGACTTTTCTCGCGCCTGTGCTCCTCCCCTGGAGCTCCCAGACAAGTCTAGGTCAGACAGGACACAATTAAAGTCTCCGCCCAAAATCTTCCTAGTCCCTTTGTAATGTTTTGTTAAAGTGTCATGTAACTTGTCATAGAAACTAGGTCGTTCGTCTCTTGTCGCTGGTGCGTATATGTTAATGAGTGTGTGTGTGTCTTGTCTGTTGTGTTTGTTTTGTATTTGAATTATGACGGTTCTGCCACAACCGTCTGTCCTATACTGTACCGTGTCCCAATCTTCGTTGATTTGTAATATGGCGGCACTACTATGCCTGGGGCCTAGGGCGAACCAGCCATGTTTAAGTCCTAATCTAGTTACAATCCGACTGGCAGTAAAATGGGACGTAACCCCTGTCTGTTGCAAGAACAGAAAATCAGGTTTATCTCTTTTGATCAGTTTAAATACGTGCTCCAGCTTATCCCTCAAACCATTGATATTGAGGGATATAACAACTAGGCTACTTGACAAGGTGGTAAGCTTGGGTTGGCCACTTGTTGCAAACTGTCTACATGGCAAAGTGGCAGAGTGGCCACTTGCCATATCTAAACTATTTGACAAAACGGGGACTGAGTGCGGACCGTTTGTCTCTTTTGAATTACACGGTAGGATAGTGGTCTGGGCCTGGCTACCAGCCACAGGTAAGTTATACAACAAATCGCTAGTTGATGGTTTATTGTGTGTTGTAATAAATGAACTAGGCAAAATAATATTTGATGTACCTGGCTTGCACAGCAGAGCGGTGACTGTGGGCTGACCGCTCTCTGTTGTAACTAGGCCACTCGGTACGTTTATTGACGAGGGGGTGCGTAAGGGCTGACCCGTTGACCTAGTGACATGATGGCCTGACGGAATAGTGATCTGGGGCTGACTATCCGTTCTGCTATGATTATTTAGGCTAGACGCAGATGAAACAGCGTCGCCTAAAAACCCCGCTCTAGTACGGGGGGGGGGGGGGGGGGGTTTTTTGCTTAAAGGAAACTGTGCGCATGTTTAAGTGTGTGTATTTGCGAACAAACTAAATATCAAAAAACTATTTACAATAACACAACTCATAATAAAACATTTTAACACCACACCTAAACTATGGGTGTTGGCATACTTTACTGAATTAAAATACATTATTTTCTTTATTTCCCTTGTTGACTTCTGTACTTGGGTCTGCTTGAGGGGGCACATCTTCCCACGCACTGGCGGTCTATTGGACAAGCTTCTCACAGGCTCAAAGGGGAGGGTAACTTCGGGGTGCAGCTCCGGCGTGCCTTCACATGCACCGTTCGTCATAAACCCTCTCGCTCGTCTCACCTGCTCAAAGCTTGAAACTTGACGCGTCTCGCACTGGGCCCCAGTGCAAGGAAGGAAAGCTTGTAAGGGCACACTCATGAAAAGTTCTCGTCATCAAATATTTGCCCGTCAATAAACAGGCTTGCTGGCGACAACACGGCTTCCATTCCGTCATCATCTACTGTTGCTGCCGCCCAGCTCACCTGAGTATTCATTGGCGTTGGCGCCTCTGGAATTTCGGATCTTGGTGATCCTCTAGGGCTGCTTGGTCTGGACGTCTCTCGCTCGTCGACCAAAGGTGTCGGCGCGTTCTTCCTCGGGGAGGGTTCTGAGGTAGCCGCCCTAGGTGATGGCGGTAGGGCTTCCCTACTCGGAGAAAACTTGCCTGGCGACTTGCTGCTGCTGCGCTTCACCTCCTTCGTCTTAACCGGCCCTGCTGCCTGGAACGAAAGTCTTTTCCTGTTTCTCTCCCCTCTTCTGGAGAGCACATCCTGAAAGTCTGGTTCATTCCTAGTGGATTCTAGGTCGTGGCTCTCTACTTCAGGGCTCCCCTCTGCTGGGCTTTCTGATGCGGGCCTCTCTTCCCGGCAATTTAATTCTGCTGGTGTTTTGTTCTTGACAGCTTCTTCTTCCCTAGTTGGCTTCACCTTGTTGTTGGGGGCCCGCTTCTTGGGACACTGACTCACCCAGTGAGTGTCTTCCCCACAAATAGAGCATTCAATCCTCCTTCCGGGTAGGGACACCCACACCCGTTGAAACTTTTCAACCGGACCTTCCATCTTCAGTTGAACAAAGTGGGTTATCTGGTGTGCGGAAGGTTTATACAAGAAATTCCACTTATCGTGGGCGGTTTTCACTCTTGAAACTTCCGCTTCTCTGTCCCCCGTCACTGCTGCTGCTAGTCGCTGCACCGCCTCTGCTTTAATGGTCGGAGGCATCCAGTTGAGTAGTCCCTTGGACTTCTCCTTGTCCAAGTGTTCTATGTAAACACTCATTTGTGGGTTTGACCATTCAAATTTTTTGCCGTGCAGGCCCGCATAATGTTGCATTTGTGCTGCTGTTGTCAGTGTAGCAAACCACTTAAACGGGCTCGCAAATCTATATAGCGTGGCGATGCCACTTGTGCCAACTCTCGCTGGTCCAGCCAGTATGCTGGCTATCAAAGAATAGGAGGCCCTGTTTGCTTGTGGCCCTGTCACAGTAATCACAAGTGTTCCTTTTTTGTGCAGCTCACCTCCCTCTAAATCTTTCTCCATATTCAAAGTAAAAATTGGCACAGATGGTGCAGACATTTTATAAATATTTCCCTTCTTGGCCCTGACACCAATTTGGAAACAAAAACCAAAGTCACAAAAGTTAGCTAGGCTAACGCCTAACTAACTAACACAAGTCCTGGAAAAAAACTTTTTTTTTTTTTTTTTTTTAAATACCTTTATTCAGGTCAGCGTAACAATATTATGTACAGAAATTTTTACAAATATCACATCAATAAAGAAACCCGCCCCCCCTCCCCCCCCCCCCCTTAAAAAAAAAAAAAAACCTCCCCCCCCCAATATATTACAAGTCAATATTCTAAAACAGTTGGACAATGAAATGATTAATGATACATCAACAAAGGGGTGGTGACCCCCTACCATGAAATGATTAATGAAGACATATGTGATGGAGTATTTACATTAATAGTATTTACAAACAAAGCTGCCTGCTTTGTATAATGACCAAAAGATCAAATATTTATTTAAACAACCAAACAAAGAATTCAAATTTGTTCTGTTATGTTATGTGTTACTTGTTCATATATCTGTGAAAAAATTCTACTGTCGTAATGTATGCCGTCATGTACTGCCCTATTCCTACATATCCACACTAAATATCTAAATTCAGCTAATAGAGTTAACAATTTAAGTTCTGTCTGTCTCTGTAATGTAGGTAAAGTATTCAACATGACCGCTTGGTACATGTTGAGTGATCCTGGTGTTTTGGAAGCTATCAGTGTTCTTAATTTGTTTAATGTAGGGACCACTGTCCTACATGTGTAGAACAAGTGGTCCTCTGTTTCTATTGCGTTGTTACTGCACAGTTTACACCTTGGTGGCGCCTTGCCTGCTTTCATTGCTGAATGCTTACTCATGATAGGTGTTAAACCGTACAGTAACCTAAATGTAACTTGTTTGGCTTGTGGCTTGATGTCTATTGCATGAATGTTTGAGAAGCTTTGTGTGTAGTCTGTTATGAAAAGATTGTACCCTCGTTTAATCCGTGTGCCAAAATAGGGTTCCTGTGCTGCAACTAGTAATTTATATATGAGTTTGGTGTCTTGTTTCACTAATTGTTCGTTTCCTTTTAGATTTTCTATGCATATCCTATAAAAAGGTGGTGGGGTGCCAAAGGAATGTGGTTGGTTGTTTTCTAGTTTGTGTAACTTAATTAGCCTAAGTCCTATGTAGTAATGTGCTAGGGGGTACAAGCTTGGGTTTTTAATTATCTCCCCTATATATTTAATCCTTAAAGCTTTAATCTTAGTGCTAATGTCTTGTAAGGCTATCCCCCCTTTATGTTTGGGCTGTATTAGGGTTAAATGTTTGATGTTTTTAAAGGTGCTTTTAAAAATGAAATTCCTAATTAATACATTTATTTTAGTTACCACTGACTTTGGCACAATCTGAATATTTGCTGTATATATTATTTTAGGCATAATGAAACAGTTCACTATGACACTTCTCCCAAAAATAGTAGCTGTCTTGTATTTATATTTCTCTAACATGTTTTGAATTTTATCTACTAACTTTACCCATGCCTCTATATTAGGGTCGTGGGGGTTGCAAGAATAATTTATCCCATAAATTTTGATTCTGTTAACTTGCGTTAACTGAAAGGGGAAATCTGTCTTATTAGCCCATTTACCTAATCCCATTAAACTAGATTTTTGAATATTTAGTTTGGATTCGTTAGCGTATCCAAACTCTGTAAAGGTTTCTAATATCTTTCTTATGGAATCTACAGTTGCTGGAAGGAATAGAGTATCATCAGCGTACGCTAATGATTTTCTTTCCCCCTGCCCGGGTACAAAAGTCCCCGTGATGTTTACATCTTGTCTTATTTTTTCCAGCACTGGCTCTAGTGTTAAAACGTATAACAGGGGAGACAAAGGGCAACCCTGTCTTACTGAGCGTGTCAGCCTAACTGGGTCACTTAAACTGTGATTAACTAGTATTCTACTATGGGGTTTTTTATATAAGATCCCTATCCATGTTCTAAAATAAGTACCTATATTGTTTGCTTGTAAAGTTTTGTGTAGAAAGGAATGCGATACCCTGTCAAAGGCTTTTTCCTGATCTAGTGATAGTATTGCACTTTGACACTGTCTATCATGCGTGTATGTAATGAAATCCCTTATGAAATGTGTATGTCTACAAATGTTCCTACCATGTACGCTACATTGTTGGTCAGGATGTACCAAATTTTTCATGAATAATTTAAGTTTCAGAGTGAGAGCTTTTGCCAAAATTTTATAATCAGTATTTAAAAGTGAAATAGGCCTGTAATTTTTGATTGACTTTCTGTCAGCATTTTCTTTAGGTATTAATGTGATAAAGGATTCATTTAAACTATTTGGAAGCTCTCCTTTCTGGAAGGCTTCCTCAAACACTTTAATTAAAAGGGGGCCTAAAAGTGGGAAAAAGAAGAAGTAAAATTCTGCCGTTAACCCATCTGGGCCGGGTGATTTATTTTTCTGGAAAGTACTAATTGCTTCCCTTAAGTTTTCTAAAGTTAAAGTTTCGTCTAATTTCTTGCTCTCATCATCACTTAAACGTTTTGTGTAATGTAGAAATTTATCCTGTGTGTTTACATTAGTTGGTTCTTTAGTGTATAAATGTGTGTAGTATTCAAAAAAAGCATGTCTAATATTAATGTCTTCTGTCTGTTGTTTCCCATTCATATCAACTATTTCGTGGATTTGTCTACTGTGTTGTACATTTTGTTCAATCGCTAAATACTGTCTACTGGGTGTTTCTTGTGTAATAGTATTTAATTTTGACCTGAGAAGAGCTCCTTGGTATGTGTGTTGTTTGTACAGGTCTAACTGCTCTTCTAAAGAATGAATGTGTGGGTTAGATTTGTCTATCTGTTTTGTTAAACTTATTGCATCTTCTAATATATTTTGTTCCCTCTTAAAAGCCCTGTGTATTGTTGTTGCTAAAGTCTGTGTTCTATCCCTTATTGTGTTTTTTAACAGGTCCCAATATTCTGCAATGTTGTTATTGGGGATATCCTGTGTGTAACCCTGAATGAGTTGTGTTATTGTGTCTGTGAAGAAAGTGTTTGTTAGCAAATTATTGTTGAATTTCCAATGTGGGGATCTCTTTAATTTTGTATATGTGTGCCCCGTACTTAAAACTGTGTATACTGCTTGATGGTCTGTAAATTTAAGCGTGTTTTTTATATGGAAAGTTTTATGTATATTGTAACTATTTGATGCGTAAAACCTGTCCAGTCTTGAGGCCTGTCTAAGATATGGATTTCTTATGTCGTGAAATGTGAAGGCTTGTGTGTTCGGTTGTAGTTTTCTGTACACGTCTACTAGGTCATGTTTGTCCAGAATGGGTTGTAAGTGTCGTATTGATTGGGGTATTTGAATTTTCTTTATCTGGGATACAGGGCCCAAGGAAGTACTGTCTAAACTAGCTAAAACACAGTTAAAATCTCCCCCTAACACTATTCTAGTTCCTTTGTAGTGCCTATCTATGGTGTCAAACAGTCCGTCGTAAAATTTGGGTTGGTCAGTGTATACTGCGGGTGCGTATATATTAATGAGTGTGTGTGTGTCGTGTTTATTGTGTTTGTTTTGTATTTGAGTTATGACAATTCTGCCACCATTGTCCGTTCTATGGTGTACTGCTTCCCAATCTTCATTAATTTGCAGAATGGCTACACCACTACCATGACTGGTGCCTAAGGCGAACCAGCCATGTTTAAGTCCTAATCTAGTTACTATCTGGTCGGCATGATACCTAGAAGCAATCCCCGTTTGTTGCAAGAACAAAAAGTCGGGTTTCTCTCTTTTAATCAGTTTGATAACGTGCTCCAGTTTATTCCTCAAGCCATTGACATTGAGGGATATAACAACTAGGCTGCTTGACAAAGTGGTATCTGAGGGTTGGCCACTTGTCACAAACTGCCTACATGGCAAAGTGGCAGAGTGGCCACTTGCCATATCTAAACTATTCGACAAAACGGGGACTGAGTGCGGACCATTTGTCTCTTTTGAATTACACGGCAGGATAGTGGTCTGGGCCTGGCTACCCACCACAGGTAAATTATACAACAAATCGCTAGTTAATGGTTTATTGTGTGTTGTAATAAATGTACTAGGCAAAATGTTATTTGATGCACCTGGCTTACACAGCAGAGCAGTGACTGTGGGCTGACCGCTCTCTGTTGTAACTAGGCCACTCGATACGTTCATTGACGAGGGGGTGCGTGAGGGCTGACCCGTTGACCTAGTTACATGACTGCCTGACGGAATAGTGATCTGGGGCTGACTATTCGTTCTGCACTGATAATTTAGGCTAGACACAGATAAAACCGCGTCGCCTAAACCTCCCGCCCCAGTAGGGGGTAGGGGAGTTGACTGCTTACGTGAAACTGTGCGCATGTTAAAATGTGTGTAGAGTGGATAAGCTAACTATCAAAAAACTATTTACATAAACACTATTTACATTAACACAACTCATAATAACACATTCTAACACCACACCTAAACTATGGGTGTTGGCACACTTTACTTTCATAAAATACATTTTTATTATTTTTATTTTTATTTTTATGCTGGGCAATTTCACTTGAAACATGAAAAGTTCAGGCTTGCACTGGCCCCCAGTGCAGGGAAGACGAACTCTTAAGCTCATCCGTCGCTTACCGGGTCGAACTCTTGTCCATCTATAAATATACTTGTCTGCGACATAATCGTTTCCATGGCGTCGTCATCAGCCATGGTCGCCACCCAAGACTGGGTTGGCTCGAAGACCCCTGTCACAAAGGACTGTACCGATCTTTCAGGGCTGCTGGACTGGGAACTCTGTCTTTCATCTTCGACTGGCGTCGCCGTTGCTTCCCCATGGCAGGGTTCTTTTTCAGTCACCTTAGGTGATAGGGGCAGGCTCTTCTTGCTCGGTGAGCGTTTAGTAGGAGACACACTCTCACTGCGTCTGCCTTCCTTAGGTTTTCCAGGCCCCTCTGCCTGGCGTAAAAGTCTCTTCCTGTTGTTGTTTTCCTTCTTAGAAAGGAATGTTCTGAAATCTGCCTCTTCAACATCGGCCCGGGTGTTCTCTAGTGCTGGGTTTTCTGGTGCAAGGCTCTCTTCCCGGCGGTTCTGTTCCGCTGGTGTGGCATTTGACACCGCCTCTTCTGCCCTTGTGGGTTTGGCTTGGGTGGCCCCTCTCTTCATGGGGCACTGGCTGACCCAGTGCGTATCGAGCCCACATATCCCACATTGAATTCTGCGCCCGGGCAAGGCCACCCAGATTCGCTGTATTTTGTCCTCCGACATCTTCAGATGCACGAAGTGTGGCACTTGACGCTTGGACGGCCTATAGGAAAAGTTCCACATATCATATGCCGTCTTAATTCTGCTGACTTCAGCATTCTTATCGCCAGTCACTTCAGCAGCGATCCTCCTCACCGCCTCTGCTTTCATCGTTGGTGGTATCCAGTGCAGGATACCCTTGGACGTTTCCTTGTCCAGGTGCTCAATGTGCACCGTCATTTGTGGATTGGTCCACTCTAGATTCTTGCCATGTAGGCCTTGGTAATGTTTGATCTGCGCTGCCGCAGTCAGAGTGGCGTACCACCTAAAGGGTCCCGAAAACCTGTATAATGTGGCAATGCCACTCAGACCTACCCCTGCAGGCCCTGCCAGGATACTCGCCAATAACGAATAAGACGCTCTATTGGCCTGTGGGCCGGTTACCGTAATAACTAGTGTCCCTGGTTTATGAAGGACTCCTTCTTCCAGATCCTCCTCTGCATTAATTTCAATTACTGGCACAATAGGTGCTGACATTTTCCTTATTTTTACTTCTTGGTTATACAACCAAATTAGTTTTTTTTATTTTTTATTTTTTATTTTTTATTTTTTTTTTATTTTTTTTTTTAAATACCTTTATTCAGGTCAGTATAACAATATTATGTACAGAAATTTTTACAAATATCACATCAATAAAGAAACCCCCCCCCCCCCCCCCCCCCTTAAAAAAAAAAAAAAAACCCTTCCCCCCCCCAATATATTACAAGTCAATATTCGAAAACAGTTGGACAATGAAATGATTAATGATACATCAACAAAGGGGTGGTGACCCCCTACCATGAAATGATTAATGAAGACATATGTGATGGAGTATTTACATTAATAATATTTACAAACAAAGCTGCCTGCTTTGTATAATGACCAAAGGGTCAAATATTTATTTAAACAACCAAACAAAGAATTCAAATTTGTTCTGTTATGTTATGTGTTACTTGTTCATATATCTGTGAAAAAATTCTACTGTCGTAATGTATGCCGTCATGTACTGCCCTATTCCTACATATCCACACTAAATATCTAAATTCAGCTAATAGAGTTAACAATTTAAGTTCTATCTGTCTCTGTAATGTAGGTAAAGTATTCAACATGACCGCTTGGTACATGTTGAGTGATCCTGGTGTTTTGGAAGCTATCAGTGTTCTTAGTTTGTTTAATGTAGGGACCACTGTCCTACATGTGTAGAACAAGTGGTCCTCTGTTTCTATTGCGTTGTTACTGCACAGTTTACACCTTGGTGGCGCCTTGCCTGCTTTCATTGCTGAATGCTTACTCATGATAGGTGTTAAACCGTACAGTAACCTAAATGTAACTTGTTTGGCTTGTGGCTTGATGTCTATTGCATGAATGTTTGAGAAGCTTTGTGTGTAGTCTGTTATGAAAAGATTGTACCCTCGTTTGATCCGTGTGCCTAAATAGGGTTCCTGTGCTGCAACTAGTAATTTATATATGAGTTTGGTGTCTTGTTTCACTAATTGTTCGTTTCCTTTTAGATTCCCTATGCATATCCTATAAAAAGGTGGTGGGGTGTCAAAGGAATGTGGTTGGTTGTTTTCTAGTTTGTGTAACTTAATTAGCCTAAGTCCGATGTAGTAATGTGCTAGGGGGTACAAGCTTGGGTTTTTAATTATCTCCCCTATATATTTAATCCTTAAAGCTTTAATCTTAGTGCTAATGTCTTGTAAGGCTATCCCCCCTTTATGTTTGGGCTGTATTAGGGTTAAATGTTTGATGCTTTTAAAGGTGCTTTTAAAAATGAAATTCCTAATTAATACATTTATTTTAGTTACCACTGACTTTGGCACAATCTGAATATTTGCTGTATATATTATTTTAGGCATAATGAAACAGTTCACTATGACACTTCTCCCAAAAATAGTAGCTGTCTTGTATTTATATTTCTCTAACATGTTTTGAATTTTATCTACTAACTTTACCCATGTCTCTGTATTAGGGTCGTGGGGGTTGCAAGAATAATTTATCCCATAAATTTTGATTCTGTTAACTTGCGTTAACTGAAAGGGGAAATCTGTCTTATTAGCCCATTTACCTAATCCCATTAAACTAGATTTTTGAATATTTAGTTTGGATTCGTTAGCGTATCCAAACTCTGTAAAGGTTTCTAATATCTTTCTTATGGAATCTACAGTTGCTGGAAGGAATAAAGTATCATCAGCGTACGCTAATGATTTTCTTTCCCCCTGCCCGGGTACAAAAGTCCCCGTGATGTTTACATCTTGTCTTATTCTTTCCAGCACTGGTTCTAGTGTTAAAACGTATAACAGGGGAGACAAAGGGCAGCCTTGTCTCACCGATCGTGTCAGCCTAACTGGGTCACTTAAGCTATGATTAATTAGTATTCTACTGTGGGGTTTTTTATATAAAATCTCTATCCAAGTTCTAAAATAAGTACCTATGTTGTTTGCTTGTAAAGTTTTGTGTAGAAAGGAATGTGATACCCTGTCAAAGGCTTTTTCCTGATCTAGTGATAGTATTGCCCTTTGACACTGTCTATCATGCGTGTATGTAATGAAATCCCTTATGAAATGTGTATGTCTACAAATGTTCCTACCATGTACGCTACATTGTTGGTCAGGATGTACCAAATTTTTCATGAATAATTTAAGTTTCAGAGTGAGAGCTTTTGCCAAAATTTTATAATCAGTATTTAAAAGTGAAATAGGCCGGTAATTTTTGATTGACTTTCTGTCAGCATTTTCTTTAGGTATTAATGTGATAAAGGATTCATTTAAACTATTTGGAAGCTCTCCTTTCTGGAAGGCTTCCTCAAACACTTTAATTAAAGGGGTCCTAAAAGTGGGAAAAAGAAGAAGTAAAATTCTGCCGTTAACCCATCTGGGCCGGGTGATTTATTTTTCTGGAAAGTACTAATTGCTTCCCTTAAGTTTTCTAAAGTTAAAATTTCGTCTAATTTCTTGCTCTCATCATCACTTAAACGTTTTGTGTAATGTAGAAATTTATCCTGTGTGTTGTCATGAAATATTCTAATCCACATATATAAATTATTAGGTAAATATGAAGCCTAACAAATAAAATTAATAAAGAGAAGAGCAATGGTAAAATGACATTGCTGTCACAAGGAATGTACTCGAAATCCCCCTTGTTTTCTGCTTCGTCTGCAAATTGTAACGCTTTCACGTTGATAGTAAAAGCTTACTGTATTATACCCGCTTTCTTCAATGAAACGTGTGCTGTATTTCTTGGAAAAACATTAAGAGGCAGACTGCGTAATGACCTAAATTTTAAATTCCATTCATGTCTTTTTCTACATTACGTTACCAAAACGAACGAACAGTTGGACTAAAGGATAGCGAGAAGGGAGAGGAAGCCGAACACTAAACACGCTTCGCGCGATACGCAAATGCTGCCATCACGCGTGTAAGTCTACATGCACTAATTTTTTTTCAGACGGACAGTGATAAAATACACTACCCTTTCCCAGAGTTAGGTTTATAAATCATAACAGACTCTTATTAGAAAAGATAACATTAGATGGGTTTACGGTTGAAAACATAACAGTACCCAGACAGCACATCTTCCAAACAGGAGGTAGTAGAAAATACATATTTTGAACGCAGCCACGTAGCTCCTTTAAATTAGTATTTTTGGGTTCCTTAGGGCTTGCTGACAAATAATATGTAAAACGTTACGCAAATAGTCCAGGAATTAATAAATTATACCCAAAATAAAATATTGGGGGTGCCTGACAGCATAAAATCATTTCTGCTCATAAGATTTTTTTAACGTGTTTGAAAAAACCTTACGTTACATAAATAGCCTAACATGTAAACTCCCAATTGATTGGAGCGCAACAAATGAAAGCCTAACCACGATTGGTCGGGCTATAAATACTATCTTGGTTGTTAGGGGAAACGGGGAAAGGTAACATTTTTTCAAACACTTGTCGAAACGTGGCTCATTGGCCAGTCTCGCTGATATACACACTTGGGAGCGTTAGTTCGAAACCACTTGTTTAAATACACTTGATAAAGCATCAGTGCGTTGAAGCCAGCATATATTTGGCTCAATAAAAGCCTGGAACATAGGCAGATGGAAGTTTGTGCCAGTTTGTGCCAGAATTCATTGCTAATCAACGTATCTGTGTTATTCGTATGAATTGTGGTAAGCTTGAACCATTTAATATCTTTTAATGAAAATTGAATGTGAATTGTTGATTTATGCCTGTATATATATGTGTAGTTCAGTGGCAAACGTGAGGTAAAGCCTAAAATGCTCCAGCCTGAACGGAGGGTGTCGGAGAGAAGTAAAACGGCATGGAATGGCCAAACAGTACACTGACACCTGGATGATTGACTAGAAAGAAATAATGCTGGAAGTGCAGAGGCGTAGTAACCATTAAGAAGGGTAATACTGGAATAAAGTATTTCAAATGAAGCTGACTGTTGGCCTAACGCTCTGAACGCAATGTTTGTGCTGTATTGTGATCAGTGTAAAAGAGAATATAAATTAGTTATGAAGTAGAAGGTACATCCTTCTTGATTTCAGGGACAGTGGTCTTGATGGTACTGAGCAGCATCTGGTCAGAGATTTGCTGAATCCAGAGTCGGACAGCATACTCCTTGGTCTTTTTAGCTATCAGTGAGGTGTCTCCTGAGCCCAGAGGAGAATTCGAGCAGAGGAGTCCTTTCCTGCCGCCATCACTCAAGATAAGCAGAGTTGGCCAGCTGAGCTCAACATTATGCCCCCTCATCTTGAAATAACTTTATAAAAATACTATTCAGAGGGGAATTTACTTGTCTTAAAATCAGGAACTGTGAACATCTCCAATACTGGTCCCTAAAGACAAACTATTGAAGTCATGATGACAAATACCAACAGAGCTTGAACAAAACAAAACCAGTATTACCTCATTTTACTACTACACAACTGACACACATAGAACATTTGTACTAATATATGTCACTACAATATTCATATTAAATACATTCTGTACATAACTTGTAATTTAAATTGATTGTGATTCCTGGTTCCCTTGTAGTTGAATCAGGACACATATCATTCATGCCAGTAATGAATACATATTGTTATTCGAAAGTTTATCAGTGACTCTTTTAAGATATCTTTGTAGAGTGTTATATGTATGTGAGTGTCACAGTGTTGTCAAGAGTAGTGGATTAAATTAAATTGTTTATCTGTCTGTTGTTGTGACTTACACTTCACCATACTCATACCCTAGACACATAACGTAGCATCACACTATTCCAGAATAATTCTGACTGAGATAAAGAGATATGTGGTAGCAAGTAAGGTTATCTATAATACACTACTCTTAATAGATATAGATACCTTCACAGCTGATCTCAGTCAGTACACTAAGTTCCCTATAAATATTTATAACATCCCACTTCACCACATGTGTTTACATTAGTTGGTTCTTTAGTGTATAAATGTGTGTAGTATTCAAAAAAAGCATGTCTAATATTAATGTCTTCTGTCTGTTGTTTCCCATTCATATCAACTATTTCGTGGATTTGTCTACTGTGTTGTACATTTTGTTCAATCGCTAAATACTGTCTACTGGGTGTTTCTTGTGTAATAGTATTTAATTTTGACCTGAGAAGAGCTCCTTGGTATGTGTGTTGTTTGTACAGGTCTAACTGCTCTTCTAAAGAATGAATGTGTGGGTTAGATTTGTCTATCTGTTTTGTTAAACTTATTGCATCTTCTAATATATTTTGTTCCCTCTTAAAAGCCCTGTGTGTTGTTGTTGCTAAAGTCTGTGTTCTATCCCTTATTGTGTTTTTTAACAGGTCCCAATATTCTGCAATGTTGTTATTGGGGATATCCTGTGTGTAACCCTGAATGAGTTGTGTTATTGTGTCTGTGAAGAAAGTGTTTGTTAGCAAATTATTGTTGAATTTCCAATGTGGGGATCTCTTTAATTTTGTATATGTGTGCCCCGTACTTAAAACTGTGTATACTGCTTGATGGTCTGTAAATTTAAGCGTGTTTTTTATATGGAAAGTTTTATGTATATTGTAACTATTTGATGCGTAAAACCTGTCCAGGTTGAGGCCTGTCTAAGATATGGATTTCTTATGTCGTGAAATGTGAAGGCTTGTGTGTTCGGTTGTAGTTTTCTGTACACGTCTACTAGGTCATGTTTGTCCAGAATGGGTTGTAAGTGTCGTATTGATTGGGGTATTTGAATTTTCTTTATCTGGGATACAGGGCCCAAGGAAGTACTGTCTAAACTAGCTAAAACACAGTTAAAATCTCCCCCTAACACTATTCTAGTTTCTTTGTAGTGCCTATCTATGGTGTCAAACAGTCCGTCGTAAAATTAGGGTTGGTCAGTGTATACTGCGGGTGCGTATATATTAATGAGTATGTGTGTGTCGTGTTTATTGTGTTTGTTTTGTATTTGAGTTATGACAATTCTGCCACCATTGTCCGTTCTATGGTGTACTGCTTCCCAATCTTCATTAATTTGCAGAATGGCTACACCACTACCATGACTGGTGCCTAAGGCGAACCAGCCATGTTTAAGTCCTAATCTAGTTACTATCTGGTCGGCATGATACCTAGAAGCAATCCCCGTTTGTTGCAAGAACAAAAAGTCGGGTTTCTCTCTTTTAATCAGTTTGATAACGTGCTCCAGTTTATTCCTCAAGCCATTGACATTGAGGGATATAACAACTAGGCTGCTTGACAAAATGGTATCTGAGGGTTGGCCACTTGTCACAAACTATCTACATGGCAAAGTGGCAGAGTGGCCACTTGCCATATCTCAACTATTCGACAAAACGGGGACTGAGTGCGGACCGTTTGTCTCTTTTGAATTACACGGCAGGATAGTGGTCTGGGCCTGGCTACCCACCACAGGTAAATTATACAACAAATCGCTAGTTAATGGTTTACTGTGTGTTGCAATAAATGTACTAGGCAAAATGTTATTTGATGCACCTGGCTTACACAGCAGAGCAGTGACTGTGGGCTGACCGCTCTCTGTTGTAACTAGGCCACTCGATACGTTCATTGACGAGGGGGTGCGTGAGGGCTGACCCGTTGACCTAGTTACATGACTGCCTGACGGAATAGTGATCTGGGGCTGACTATTCGTTCTGCACTGATAATTTAGGCTAGACACAGATAAAACCGCGTCGCCTAAACCTCCCGCCCCAGTAGGGGGGAGGGGAGTTGACTGCTTACGTGAAACTGTGCGCATATTAAAATGTGCGTAGAGTGGATAAGCTAACTATCAAAAAACTATTTACATAAACACTATTTACATTAACACAACTCATAATAACACATTCTAACACCACACCTAAACTATGGGTGTTGGCACACTTTACTTTCATAAAATACATTTTTATTATTTTTATTTTTATTTTTATGCTGGGCAATTTCACTTGAAACATGAAAAGTTCAGGCTTGCACTGGCCCCCAGTGCAGGGAAGACGAACTCTTAAGCTCATCCGTCGCTTACCGGGTCGAACTCTTGTCCATCTATAAATATACTTGTCTGCGACATAATCGTTTCCATGGCGTCGTCATCAGCCATGGTCGCCACCCAAGACTGGGTTGGCTCGAAGACCCCTGTCACAAAGGACTGTACCGATCTTTCAGGGCTGCTGGACTGGGAACTCTGTCTTTCATCTTCGACTGGCGTCGCCGTTGCTTCCCCATGGCAGGGTTCTTTTTCAGTCACCTTAGGTGATAGGGGCAGGCTCTTCTTGCTCGGTGAGCGTTTAGTAGGAGACACACTCTCACTGCGTCTGCCTTCCTTAGGTTTTCCAGGCCCCTCTGCCTGGCGTAAAAGTCTCTTCCTGTTGTTGTTTTCCTTCTTAGAAAGGAATGTTCTGAAATCTGCCTCTTCAACATCGGCCCGGGTGTTCTCTAGTGCTGGGTTTTCTGGTGCAAGGCTCTCTTCCCGGCGGTTCTGTTCCGCTGGTGTGGCATTTGACACCGCCTCTTCTGCCCTTGTGGGTTTGGCTTGGGTGGCCCCTCTCTTCATGGGGCACTGGCTGACCCAGTGCGTATCGAGCCCACATATCCCACATTGAATTCTGCGCCCGGGCAAGGCCACCCAGATTCGCTGTATTTTGTCCTCCGACATCTTCAGATGCACGAAGTGTGGCACTTGACGCTTGGACGGCCTATAGGAAAAGTTCCACATGTCATATGCCGTCTTAATTCTGCTGACTTCAGCATTCTTATCGCCAGTCACTTCAGCAGCGATCCTCCTCACCGCCTCTGCTTTCATCGTTGGTGGTATCCAGTGCAGGATACCCTTGGACGTTTCCTTGTCCAGGTGCTCAATGTGCACCGTCATTTGTGGATTGGTCCACTCTAGATTCTTGCCATGTAGGCCTTGATAATGTTTGATCTGCGCTGCCGCAGTCAGAGTGGCGTACCACCTAAAGGGTCCCGAAAACCTGTATAATGTGGCAATGCCACTCAGACCTACCCCTGCAGGCCCTGCCAGGATACTCGCCAATAACGAATAAGACGCTCTATTGGCCTGTGGGCCGGTTACCGTAATAACTAGTGTCCCTGATTTATGAAGGACTCCTCCTTCCAGATCCTCCTCTGCATTAATTTCAATTACTGGCACAATAGGTGCTGACATTTTCCTTATTTTTACTTCTTGGTTATACAACCAAATTAGTTTTTTTTTTTTTTTTTTTTTAAATACCTTTATTCAGGTCAGTATAACAATATTATGTACAGAAATTTTTACAAATATCACATCAATAAAGAAACCCGCCCCTCCTCCCCTTTCAAAAAAAACCCCCCCCCCCCCCCCCAATATATTACAAGTCAATATTCGAAAACAGTTGGACAATGAAATGATTAATGATACATCAACAAAGGGGTGGTGACCCCCTACCAAGAAATGATTAATGAAGACATATGTGATGGAGTATTTACATTAATAATATTTACAAACAAAGCTGCCTGCTTTGTATAATGACCAAAGGGTCAAATATTTATTTAAACAACCAAACAAAGAATTCAAATTTGTTCTGTTATGTTATGTGTTACTTGTTCATATATCTGTGAAAAAATTCTACTGTCGTAATGTATGCCGTCATGTACTGCCCTATTCCTACATATCCACACTAAATATCTAAATTCAGCTAATAGAGTTAACAATTTAAGTTCTATCTGTCTCTGTAATGTAGGTAAAGTATTCAACATGACCGCTTGGTACATGTTGAGTGATCCTGGTGTTTTGGAAGCTATCAGTGTTCTTAGTTTGTTTAATGTAGGGACCACTGTCCTACATGTGTAGAACAAGTGGTCCTCTGTTTCTATTGCGTTGTTACTGCACAGTTTACACCTTGGTGGCGCCTTGCCTGCTTTCATTGCTGAATGCTTACTCATGATAGGTGTTAAACCGTACAGTAACCTAAATGTAACTTGTTTGGCTTGTGGCTTGATGTCTATTGCATGAATGTTTGAGAAGCTTTGTGTGTAGTCTGTTATGAAAAGATTGTACCCTCGTTTGATCCGTGTGCCTAAATAGGGTTCCTGTGCTGCAACTAGTAATTTATATATGAGTTTGGTGTCTTGTTTCACTAATTGTTCGTTTCCTTTTAGATTCCCTATGCATATCCTATAAAAAGGTGGTGGGGTGTCAAAGGAATGTGGTTGGTTGTTTTCTAGTTTGTGTAACTTAATTAGCCTAAGTCCGATGTAGTAATGTGCTAGGGGGTACAAGCTTGGGTTTTTAATTATATCCCCTATATATTTAATCCTTAAAGCTTTAATCTTAGTGCTAATGTCTTGTAAGGCTATCCCCCCTTTATGTTTGGGCTGTATTAGGGTTAAATGTTTGATGCTTTTAAAGGTGCTTTTAAAAATGAAATTCCTAATTAATACATTTATTTTAGTTACCACTGACTTTGGCACAATCTGAATATTTGCTGTATGTATTATTTTAGGCAAAATGAAACAGTTCACTATGACACTTCTCCCAAAAATAGTAGCTGTCTTGTATTTATATTTCTCTAACATGTTTTGAATTTTATCTACTAACTTTACCCATGTCTCTGTATTAGGGTCGTGGGGGTTGCAAGAATAATTTATCCCATAAATCTTGATTCTGTTAACTTGCGTTAACTGAAAGGGGAAATCTGTCTTATTAGCCCGTTTACCTAATCCCATTAAACTAGATTTTTGAATATTTAGTTTGGATTCGTTAGCGTATCCAAACTCTGTAAAGGTTTCTAATATCTTTCTTATGGAATCTACAGTTGCTGGAAGGAATAGAGTATCATCAGCGTACGCTAATGATTTTCTTTCCCCCTGCCCGGGTACAAAAGTCCCCGTGATGTTTACATCTTGTCTTATTCTTTCCAGCACTGGTTCTAGTGTTAAAACGTATAACAGGGGAGACAAAGGGCAGCCTTGTCTCACCGATCGTGTCAGCCTAACTGGGTCACTTAAGCTATGATTAATTAGTATTCTACTGTGGGGTTTTTTATATAAAATCTCTATCCAAGTTCTAAAATAAGTACCTATGTTGTTTGCTTGTAAAGTTTTGTGTAGAAAGGAATGTGATACCCTGTCAAAGGCTTTTTCCTGATCTAGTGATAGTATTGCACTTTGACACTGTCTATCATGCGTGTATGTAATGAAATCACTTATGAAATGTGTATGTCTACAAATGTTCCTACCATGTACGCTACATTGTTGGTCAGGATGTACCAAATTTTTCATGAATAATTTAAGTTTCAGAGTGAGAGCTTTTGCCAAAATTTTATAATCAGTATTTAAAAGTGAAATAGGCCTGTAATTTTTGATTGACTTTCTGTCAGCATTTTCTTTAGGTATTAATGTGATAAAGGATTCATTTAAACTATTTGGAAGCTCTCCTTTCTGGAAGGCTTCCTCAAACACTTTAATTAAAAGGGGGCCTAAAAGTGGGAAAAAGAAGAAGTAAAATTCTGCCGTTAACCCATCTGGGCCGGGTGATTTATTTTTCTGGAAAGTACTAATTGCTTCCCTTAAGTTTTCTAAAGTTAAAATTTCGTCTAATTTCTTGCTCTCATCATCACTTAAACGTTTTGTGTAATGTAGAAATTTATCCTGTGTGTTTACATTAGTTGGTTCTTTAGTGTATAAATGTGTGTAGTATTCAAAAAAAGCATATCTAATATTAATGTCTTCTGTCTGTTGTTTCCCATTCATATCAACTATTTCGTGGATTTGTCTACTGTGTTGTACATTTTGTTCAATCGCTAAATACTGTCTACTGGGTGTTTCTTGTGTAATAGTATTTAATTTTGACCTGAGAAGAGCTCCTTGGTATGTGTGTTGTTTGTACAGGTCTAACTGCTCTTCTAAAGAATGAATGTGTGGGTTAGATTTGTCTATCTGTTTTGTTAAACTTATTGCATCTTCTAATATATTTTGTTCCCTCTTAAAAGCCCTGTGTATTGTTGTTGCTAAAGTCTGTGTTCTATCACTTATTGTGTTTTTTAACAGGTCCCAATATTCTGCAATGTTGTTATTGGGGATATCCTGTGTGTAACCCTGAATGAGTTGTGTTATTGTGTCTGTGAAGAAAGTGTTTGTTAGCAAATTATTGTTGAATTTCCAATGTGGGGATCTCTTTAATTTTGTATATGTGTGCCCCGTACTTAAAACTGTGTATACTGCTTGATGGTCTGTAAATTTAAGCGTGTTTTTTATATGGAAAGTTTTATGTATATTGTAACTATTTGATGCGTAAAACCTGTCCAGTCTTGAGGCCTGTCTAAGATATGGATTTCTTATGTCGTGAAATGTGAAGGCTTGTGTGTTCGGTTGTAGTTTTCTGTACACGTCTACTAGGTCATGTTTGTCCAGAATGGGTTGTAAGTGTCGTATTGATTGGGGTATTTGAATTTTCTTTATCTGGGATACAGGGCCCAAGGAAGTACTGTCTAAACTAGCTAAAACACAGTTAAAATCTCCCCCTAACACTATTCTAGTTCCTTTGTAGTGCCTATCTATGGTGTCAAACAGTCCGTCGTAAAATTTGGGTTGGTCAGTGTATACTGCGGGTGCGTATATATTAATGAGTGTGTGTGTGTCGTGTTTATTGTGTTTGTTTTGTATTTGAGTTATGACAATTCTGCCACCATTGTCCGTTCTATGGTGTACTGCTTCCCAATCTTCATTAATTTGCAGAATGGCTACACCACTACCATGACTGGTGCCTAAGGCGAACCAGCCATGTTTAAGTCCTAATCTAGTTACTATCTGGTCGGCATGATACCTAGAAGCAATCCCCGTTTGTTGCAAGAACAAAAAGTCGGGTTTCTCTCTTTTAATCAGTTTGATAACGTGCTCCAGTTTATTCCTCAAGCCATTGACATTGAGGGATATAACAACTAGGCTGCTTGACAAAGTGGTATCTGAGGGTTGGCCACTTGTCACAAACTGTCTACATGGCAAAGTGGCAGAGTGGCCACTTGCCATATCTAAACTATTCGACAAAACGGGGACTGAGTGCGGACCGTTTGTCTCTTTTGAATTACACGGCAGGATAGTGGTCTGGGCCTGGCTACCCACCACAGGTAAATTATACAACAAATCGCTAGTTAATGGTTTATTGTGTGTTGTAATAAATGTACTAGGCAAAATGTTATTTGATGCACCTGGCTTACACAGCAGAGCAGTGACTGTGGGCTGACCGCTCTCTGTTGTAACTAGGCCACTCGATACGTTCATTGACGAGGGGGTGCGTGAGGGCTGACCCGTTGACCTAGTTACATGACTGCCTGACGGAATAGTGATCTGGGGCTGACTATTCGTTCTGCACTGATAATTTAGGCTAGACACAGATAAAACCGCGTCGCCTAAACCTCCCGCCCCAGTAGGGGGGAGGGGAGTTGACTGCTTACGTGAAACTGTGCGCATATTAAAATGTGTGTAGAGTGGATAAGCTAACTATCAAAAAACTATTTACATAAACACTATTTACATTAACACAACTCATAATAACACATTCTAACACCACA
Source organism: Oreohelix idahoensis (assembly GCA_024509875.1). Lineage (NCBI taxonomy): Eukaryota > Metazoa > Mollusca > Gastropoda > Stylommatophora > Oreohelicidae > Oreohelix > Oreohelix idahoensis. The sequence goes on along the minus strand of JAMPIV010011333.1, from coordinate 19,870 downwards.
CCTAAACTATGGGTGTTGGCACACTTTACTTTCATAAAATACATTTTTATTATTTTTATTTTTATTTTTATGCTGGGCAATTTCACTTGAAACATGAAAAGTTCAGGCTTGCACTGGCCCCCAGTGCAGGGAAGACGAACTCTTAAGCTCATCCGTCGCTTACCGGGTCGAACTCTTGTCCATCTATAAATATACTTGTCTGCGACATAATCGTTTCCATGGCGTCGTCATCAGCCATGGTCGCCACCCAAGACTGGGTTGGCTCGAAGACCCCTGTCACAAAGGACTGTACCGATCTTTCAGGGCTGCTGGACTGGGAACTCTGTCTTTCATCTTCGACTGGCGTCGCCGTTGCTTCCCCATGGCAGGGTTCTTTTTCAGTCACCTTAGGTGATAGGGGCAGGCTCTTCTTGCTCGGTGAGCGTTTAGTAGGAGACACACTCTCACTGCGTCTGCCTTCCTTAGGTTTTCCAGGCCCCTCTGCCTGGCGTAAAAGTCTCTTCCTGTTGTTGTTTTCCTTCTTAGAAAGGAATGTTCTGAAATCTGCCTCTTCAACATCGGCCCGGGTGTTCTCTAGTGCTGGGTTTTCTGGTGCAAGGCTCTCTTCCCGGCGGTTCTGTTCCGCTGGTGTGGCATTTGACACCGCCTCTTCTGCCCTTGTGGGTTTGGCTTGGGTGGCCCCTCTCTTCATGGGGCACTGGCTGACCCAGTGCGTATCGAGCCCACATATCCCACATTGAATTCTGCGCCCGGGCAAGGCCACCCAGATTCGCTGTATTTTGTCCTCCGACATCTTCAGATGCACGAAGTGTGGCACTTGACGCTTGGACGGCCTATAGGAAAAGTTCCACATGTCATATGCCGTCTTAATTCTGCTGACTTCAGCATTCTTATCGCCAGTCACTTCAGCAGCGATCCTCCTCACCGCCTCTGCTTTCATCGTTGGTGGTATCCAGTGCAGGATACCCTTGGACGTTTCCTTGTCCAGGTGCTCAATGTGCACCGTCATTTGTGGATTGGTCCACTCTAGATTCTTGCCATGTAGGCCTTGATAATGTTTGATCTGCGCTGCCGCAGTCAGAGTGGCGTACCACCTAAAGGGTCCCGAAAACCTGTATAATGTGGCAATGCCACTCAGACCTACCCCTGCAGGCCCTGCCAGGATACTCGCCAATAACGAATAAGACGCTCTATTGGCCTGTGGGCCGGTTACCGTAATAACTAGTGTCCCTGGTTTATGAAGGACTCCTCCTTCCAGATCCTCCTCTGCATTAATTTCAATTACTGGCACAATAGGTGCTGACATTTTTCTTATTTTTACTTCTTGGTTATACAACCAAATTAGTACAAACAAAGTTCACCACAAAGTTAGCCTAGCTAACGCTAAGAATAACTAACACACAGTCCAGAAAAAACTTTTTTTTTTTTTTTTTTAAATACCTTTATTCAGGTCAGTATAACAATATTATGTACAGAACTTTTTACAAATATCACATCAATAAAGAAACCCGCCCCCCCCTCCCCCACCAAAAAACCCCTCCCTCCTTATACCCCCCCCCCCAACCAATATATTACAAGTCAATATTCGAAAACAGTTGGACAATGAAATGATTAATGATACATCAACAAAGGGGTGGTGACCCCCTACCATGAAATGATTAATGAAGACATATGTGATGGAGTATTTACATTAATAATATTTACAAACAAAGCTGCCTGCTTTGTATAATGACCAAAGGGTCAAATATTTATTTAAACAACCAAACAAAGAATTCAAATTTGTTCTGTTATGTTATGTGTTACTTGTTCATATATCTGTGAAAAAATTCTACTGTCGTAATGTATGCCGTCATGTACTGCCCTATTCCTACATATCCACACTAAATATCTAAATTCAGCTAATAGAGTTAACAATTTAAGTTCTGTCTGTCTCTGTAATGTAGGTAAAGTATTCAACATGACCGCTTGGTACATGTTGAGTGATCCTGGTGTTTTGGAAGCTATCAGTGTTCTTAGTTTGTTTAATGTAGGGACCACTGTCCTACATGTGTAGAACAAGTGGTCCTCTGTTTCTATTGCGTTGTTACTGCACAGTTTACACCTTGGTGGCGCCTTGCCTGCTTTCATTGCTGAATGCTTACTCATGATAGGTGTTAAACCGTACAGTAACCTAAATGTAACTTGTTTGGCTTGTGGCTTGATGTCTATTGCATGAATGTTTGAGAAGCTTTGTGTGTAGTCTGTTATGAAAAGATTGTACCCTCGTTTGATCCGTGTGCCTAAATAGGGTTCCTGTGCTGCAACTAGTAATTTATATATGAGTTTGGTGTCTTGTTTCACTAATTGTTCGTTTCCTTTTAGATTTTCTATGCATATCCTATAAAAAGGTGGTGGGGTGTCAAAGGAATGTGGTTGGTTGTTTTCTAGTTTGTGTAACTTAATTAGCCTAAGTCCGATGTAGTAATGTGCTAGGGGGTACAAGCTTGGGTTTTTAATTATCTCCCCTATATATTTAATCCTTAAAGCTTTAATCTTAGTGCTAATGTCTTGTAAGGCTATCCCCCCTTTATGTTTGGGCTGTATTAGGGTTAAATGTTTGATGCTTTTAAAGGTGCTTTTAAAAATGAAATTCCTAATTAATACATTTATTTTAGTTACCACTGACTTTGGCACAATCTGAATATTTGCTGTATATATTATTTTAGGCATAATGAAACAGTTCACTATGACACTTCTCCCAAAAATAGTAGCTGTCTTGTATTTATATTTCTCTAACATGTTTTGAATTTTATCTACTAACTTTACCCATGTCTCTGTATTAGGGTCGTGGGGGTTGCAAGAATAATTTATCCCATAAATTTTGATTCTGTTAACTTGCGTTAACTGAAAGGGGAAATCTGTCTTATTAGCCCATTTACCTAATCCCATTAAACTAGATTTTTGAATATTTAGTTTGGATTCGTTAGCGTATCCAAACTCTGTAAAGGTTTCTAATATCTTTCTTATGGAATCTACAGTTGCTGGAAGGAATAAAGTATCATCAGCGTACGCTAATGATTTTCTTTCCCCCTGCCCGGGTACAAAAGTCCCCGTGATGTTTACATCTTGTCTTATTTTTTCCAGCACTGGTTCTAGTGTTAAAACGTATAACAGGGGAGACAAAGGACAGCATTGCCTCACCGATCGTGTCAGCCTAACTGGGTCACTTAAACTATGATTAATTAGTATTCTACTGTGGGGTTTTTTATATAAGATCTCTATCCATGTTCTAAAATAAGTACCTATGTCGTTTGCTTGTAAAGTTTTGTGTAGGAAGGAATGTGATACCCTGTCAAAGGCTTTTTCCTGATCTAGTGATAGTATTGCACTTTGACACTGTCTATCATGCGTGTATGTAATGAAATCCCTTATGAAATGTGTATGTCTACAAATGTTCCTACCATGTACGCTACATTGTTGGTCAGGATGTACCAAATTTTTCATGAATAATTTAAGTTTCAGAGTGAGAGCTTTTGCCAAAATGTTATAATCAGTATTTAAAAGTGAAATAGGCCTGTAATTTTTGATTGACTTTCTGTCAGCATTTTCTTTAGGTATTAATGTGATAAAGGATTCATTTAAACTATTTGGAAGCTCTCCTTTCTGGAAGGCTTCCTCAAACACTTTAATTAAAAGGGGGCCTAAAAGTGGGAAAAAGAAGAAGTAAAATTCTGCCGTTAACCCATCTGGGCCGGGTGATTTATTTTTCTGGAAAGTACTAATTGCTTCCCTTAAGTTTTCTAAAGTTAAAGTTTCGTCTAATTTCTTGCTCTCATCATCACTTAAACGTTTTGTGTAATGTAGAAATTTATCCTGTGTGTTTACATTAGTTGGTTCTTTAGTGTATAAATGTGTGTAGTATTCAAAAAAAGCATGTCTAATATTAATGTCTTCTGTCTGTTGTTTCCCATTCATATCAACTATTTCGTGGATTTGTCTACTGTGTTGTACATTTTGTTCAATCGCTAAATACTGTCTACTGGGTGTTTCTTGTGTAATAGTATTTAATTTTGACCTGAGAAGAGCTCCTTGGTATGTGTGTTGTTTGTACAGGTCTAACTGCTCTTCTAAAGAATGAATGTGTGGGTTAGATTTGTCTATCTGTTTTGTTAAACTTATTGCATCTTCTAATATATTTTGTTCCCTCTTAAAAGCCCTGTGTATTGTTGTTGCTAAAGTCTGTGTTCTATCCCTTATTGTGTTTTTTAACAGGTCCCAATATTCTGCAATGTTGTTATTGGGGATATCCTGTGTGTAACCCTGAATGAGTTGTGTTATTGTGTCTGTGAAGAAAGTGTTTGTTAGCAAATTATTGTTGAATTTCCAATGTGGGGATCTCTTTAATTTTGTATATGTGTGCCCCGTACTTAAAACTGTGTATACTGCTTGATGGTCTGTAAATTTAAGCGTGTTTTTTTATATGGAAAGTTTTATGTATATTGTAACTATTTGATGCGTAAAACCTGTCCAGTCTTGAGGCCTGTCTAAGATATGGATTTCTTATGTCGTGAAATGTGAAGGCTTGTGTGTTCGGTTGTAGTTTTCTGTACACGTCTACTAGGTCATGTTTGTCCAGAATGGGTTGTAAGTGTCGTATTGATTGGGGTATTTGAATTTTCTTTATCTGGGATACAGGGCCCAAGGAAGTACTGTCTAAACTAGCTAAAACACAGTTAAAATCTCCCCCTAACACTATTCTAGTTCCTTTGTAGTGCCTATCTATAGTGTCAAACAGTCCGTCGTAAAATTTGGGTTGGTCAGTGTATACTGCGGGTGCGTATATATTAATGAGTGTGTGAGTGTCGTGTTTATTGTGTTTGTTTTGTATTTGAGTTATGACAATTCTGCCACCATTGTCCGTTCTATGGTGTACTGCTTCCCAATCTTCATTAATTTGCAGAATGGCTACACCACTACCATGACTGGTGCCTAAGGCGAACCAGCCATGTTTAAGTCCTAATCTAGTTACTATCTGGTCGGCATGATACCTAGAAGCAATCCCCGTTTGTTGCAAGAACAAAAAGTCGGGTTTCTCTCTTTTAATCAGTTTGATAACGTGCTCCAGTTTATTCCTCAAGCCATTGACATTGAGGGATATAACAACTAGGCTGCTTGACAAAGTGGTATCTGAGGGTTGGCCACTTGTCACAAACTGTCTACATGGCAAAGTGGCAGAGTGGCCACTTGCCATATCTAAACTATTCGACAAAACGGGGACTGAGTGCGGACCGTTTGTCTCTTTTGAATTACACGGCAGGATAGTGGTCTGGGCCTGGCTACCCCCCACAGGTAAATTATACAACAAATCGCTAGTTAATGGTTTACTGTGTGTTGTAATAAATGTACTAGGCAAAATGTTATTTGATGCACCTGGCTTACACAGCAGAGCAGTGACTGTGGGCTGACCGCTCTCTGTTGTAACTAGGCCACTCGATACGTTCATTGACGAGGGGTGCGTGAGGGCTGACCCGTTGACCTAGTTACATGACTGCCTGACGGAATAGTGATCTGGGGCTGACTATTCGTTCTGCACTGATAATTTAGGCTAGACACAGATAAAACCGCGTCGCCTAAACCTCCCGCCCCAGTAGGGGGGGGGGGGAGTTGACTGCTTACGTGAAACTGTGCGCATATTAAAATGTGTGTAGAGTGGATAAGCTAACTATCAAAAAACTATTTACATAAACACTATTTACATTAACACAACTCATAATAACACATTCTAACACCACACCTAAACTATGGGTGTTGGCACACTTTACTTTCATAAAATACATTTTTTATTATTTTTATTTTTATTTTTATGCTGGGCAATTTCACTTGAAACATGAAAAGTTCAGGCTTGCACTGGCCCCCAGTGCAGGGAAGACGAACTCTTAAGCTCATCCGTCGCTTACCGGGTCGAACTCTTGTCCATCTATAAATATACTTGTCTGCGACATAATCGTTTCCATGGCGTCGTCATCAGCCATGGTCGCCACCCAAGACTGGGTTGGCTCGAAGACCCCTGTCACAAAGGACTGTACCGATCTTTCAGGGCTGCTGGACTGGGAACTCTGTCTTTCATCTTCGACTGGCGTCGCCGTTGCTTCCCCATGGCAGGGTTCTTTTTCAGTCACCTTAGGTGATAGGGGCAGGCTCTTCTTGCTCGGTGAGCGTTTAGTAGGAGACACACTCTCACTGCGTCTGCCTTCCTTAGGTTTTCCAGGCCCCTCTGCCTGGCGTAAAAGTCTCTTCCTGTTGTTGTTTTCCTTCTTAGAAAGGAATGTTCTGAAATCTGCCTCTTCAACATCGGCCCGGGTGTTCTCTAGTGCTGGGTTTTCTGGTGCAAGGCTCTCTTCCCGGCGGTTCTGTTCCGCTGGTGTGGCATTTGACACCGCCTCTTCTGCCCTTGTGGGTTTGGCTTGGGTGGCCCCTCTCTTCATGGGGCACTGGCTGACCCAGTGCGTATCGAGCCCACATATCCCACATTGAATTCTGCGCCCGGGCAAGGCCACCCAGATTCGCTGTATTTTGTCCTCCGACATCTTCAGATGCACGAAGTGTGGCACTTGACGCTTGGACGGCCTATAGGAAAAGTTCCACATGTCATATGCCGTCTTAATTCTGCTGACTTCAGCATTCTTATCGCCAGTCACTTCAGCAGCGATCCTCCTCACCGCCTCTGCTTTCATCGTTGGTGGTATCCAGTGCAGGATACCCTTGGACGTTTCCTTGTCCAGGTGCTCAATGTGCACCGTCATTTGTGGATTGGTCCACTCTAGATTCTTGCCATGTAGGCCTTGATAATGTTTGATCTGCGCTGCCGCAGTCAGAGTGGCGTACCACCTAAAGGGTCCCGAAAACCTGTATAATGTGGCAATGCCACTCAGACCTACCCCTGCAGGCCCTGCCAGGATACTCGCCAATAACGAATAAGACGCTCTATTGGCCTGTGGGCCGGTTACCGTAATAACTAGTGTCCCTGGTTTATGAAGGACTCCTCCTTCCAGATCCTCCTCTGCATTAATTTCAATTACTGGCACAATAGGTGCTGACATTTTTCTTATTTTTACTTCTTGGTTATACAACCAAATTAGTACAAACAAAGTTCACCACAAAGTTAGCCTAGCTAACGCTAAGACTAACTAACACACAGTCCAGAAAAAACTTTTTTTTTTTTTTTTTTTAAATACCTTTATTCAGGTCAGTATAACAATATTATGTACAGAACTTTTTACAAATATCACATCAATAAAGAAAACCCCCCCCCCCCCCCCCCCCCCCAAAAAAAAAAAAAAAAAACCCCCCCCCCCCCCCCCCCCCCAATATATTACAAGTCAATATTCGAAAACAGTTGGACAATGAAATGATTAATGATACATCAACAAAGGGGTGGTGACCCCCTACCATGAAATGATTAATGAAGACATATGTGATGGAGTATTTACATTAATAATATTTACAAACAAAGCTGCCTGCTTTGTATAATGACCAAAGGGTCAAATATTTATTTAAACAACCAAACAAAGAATTCAAATTTGTTCTGTTATGTTATGTGTTACTTGTTCATATATCTGTGAAAAAATTCTACTGTCGTAATGTATGCCGTCATGTACTGCCCTATTCCTACATATCCACACTAAATATCTAAATTCAGCTAATAGAGTTAACAATTTAAGTTCTGTCTGTCTCTGTAATGTAGGTAAAGTATTCAACATGACCGCTTGGTACATGTTGAGTGATCCTGGTGTTTTGGAAGCTATCAGTGTTCTTAGTTTGTTTATTGTCGGGACCACTGTCCTACAAGTGTAAAACAAGTGGTCCTCTGTTTCTATTTCGTTGTTACTGCACAGTTTACACCTTGGTGGCGCCTTGCCTGCTTTCATTGCTGAATGCTTACTCATGATAGGTGTTAAACCGTACAGTAACCTAAATGTAACTTGTTTGGCTTGTGGCTTGATGTCTATTGCATGAATGTTTGAGAAGCTTTGTGTGTAGTCTGTTATGAAAAGGTTGTACCCTCGTTTAATCCGTGTGCCTAAATAGGGTTCCTGTGCTGCAACTAGTAATTTATATATGAGTTTGGTGTCTTGTTTCACTAACTGTTCGTTTCCTTTTAAATGTTGTAAGCATATCCTATAAAAGGGTGGTGGGGTCCCAAAGAAATGTGGTTGACTATTTCCTAACTTGTGTAATTTAATTAACCTAAGTCCAATGTAATAGTGTGCTAATGGGTAAAGATCTGGATTTTTTATAACCTCCCCTATATATTTAACCCTTAAAGCTTTAATTTTTGTGTTAATGTCTTGTAAAGCCACCCCCCCTTTATGTTTGGGCTGTATTAGGGTTAAGTGTTTAATGCTTCTAAAGTTGCCCTTAAAAATGAAATTCCTAATTAGTACATTTATTTTAGTTACCACTGACTTTGGTATAATCTGAATATTTGCTGTATATATAATTTTAGGCATAATGAAACAGTTCACTATGATACTTCTCCCAAAAATAGTAGCTGTCTTATATTTATATTTCTCTAACATGTTTTGAATTTTATCTACTAACTTTATCCATGTCTCTGTATTGGGGTCATGGGGGTTACAAGAGTAATTTATCCCATAAATTTTGATTCTGTTAACTTGCGTTAACTGAAAGGGGAAATCTGTCTTATTAGCCCATTTACCTAATCCCATTAAACTAGATTTTTGAATATTTAGTTTGGATTCGTTAGCGTATCCAAACTCTGTAAAGGTTTCTAATATCTTTCTTATGGAATCTACAGTTGCTGGAAGGAATAAAGTATCATCAGCGTACGCTAATGATTTTCTTTCCCCCTGCCCGGGTACAAAAGTCCCCGTGATGTTTACATCTTGTCTTATTTTTTCCAGCACTGGCTCTAGTGTTAAAACGTATAACAGGGGAGACAAAGGGCAACCCTGCCTTACTGATCGTGTCAGCCTAACTGGGTCACTTAAACTGTGATTAACTAGTATTCTACTATGGGGTTTTTTATATAAGATCCCTATCCATGTTCTAAAATAAGTACCTATATTGTTTGCTTGTAAAGTTTTGTGTAGAAAGGAATGCGATACCCTGTCAAAGGCTTTTTCCTGATCTAGTGATAGTATTGCACTTTGACACTGTCTATCATGCGTGTATGTAATGAAATCCCTTATGAAATGTGTATGTCTACAAATGTTCCTACCATGTACGCTACATTGTTGGTCAGGATGTACCAAATTTTTCATGAATAATTTAAGTTTCAGAGTGAGAGCTTTTGCCAAAATTTTATAATCAGTATTTAAAAGTGAAATAGGCCTGTAATTTTTGATTGACTTTCTGTCAGCATTTTCTTTAGGTATTAATGTGATAAAGGATTCATTTAAACTATTTGGAAGCTCTCCTTTCTGGAAGGCTTCCTCAAACACTTTAATTAAAAGGGGGCCTAAAAGTGGGAAAAAGAAGAAGTAAAATTCTGCCGTTAACCCATCTGGGCCGGGTGATTTATTTTTTCTGGAAAGTACTAATTGCTTCCCTTAAGTTTTCTAAAGTTAAAGTTTCGTCTAATTTCTTGCTCTCATCATCACTTAAACGTTTTGTGTAATGTAGAAATTTATCCTGTGTGTTTACATTAGTTGGTTCTTTAGTGTATAAATGTGTGTAGTATTCAAAAAAGCATGTCTAATATTAATGTCTTCTGTCTGTTGTTTCCCATTCATATCAACTATTTCGTGGATTTGTCTACTGTGTTGTACATTTTGTTCAATCGCTAAATACTGTCTACTGGGTGTTTCTTGTGTAATAGTATTTAATTTTGACCTGAGAAGAGCTCCTTGGTATGTGTGTTGTTTGTACAGGTCTAACTGCTCTTCTAAAGAATGAATGTGTGGGTTAGATTTGTCTATCTGTTTTGTTAAACTTATTGCATCTTCTAATATATTTTGTTCCCTCTTAAAAGCCCTGTGTATTGTTGTTGCTAAAGTCTGTGTTCTATCCCTTATTGTGTTTTTTAACAGGTCCCAATATTCTGCAATGTTGTTATTGGGGATATCCTGTGTGTAACCCTGAATGAGTTGTGTTATTGTGTCTGTGAAGAAAGTGTTTGTTAGCAAATTATTGTTGAATTTCCAATGTGGGGATCTCTTTAATTTTGTATATGTGTGCCCCGTACTTAAAACTGTGTATACTGCTTGATGGTCTGTAAATTTAAGCGTGTTTTTTATATGGAAAGTTTTATGTATATTGTAACTATTTGATGCGTAAAACCTGTCCAGTCTTGAGGCCTGTCTAAGATATGGATTTCTTATGTCGTGAAATGTGAAGGCTTGTGTGTTCGGTTGTAGTTTTCTGTACACGTCTACTAGGTCATGTTTGTCAAGAATGGGTTGTAAGTGTCGTATTGATTGGGGTATTTGAATTTTCTTTATCTGGGATACGGGGCCCAAGGAACTACTGTCTAAACTAGCTAAAACACAGTTAAAATCTCCCCCTAACACTATTCTAGTTCCTTTGTAGTGCCTATCTATGGTGTCAAACAGTCCGTCGTAAAATTTGGGTTGGTCAGTGTATACTGCGGGTGCGTATATATTAATGAGTGTGTGTGTGTCGTGTTTATTGTGTTTGTTTTGTATTTGAGTTATGACAATTCTGCCACCATTGTCCGTTCTATGGTGTACTGCTTCCCAATCTTCATTAATTTGCAGAATGGCTACACCACTACCATGACTGGTGCCTAAGGCGAACCAGCCATGTTTAAGTCCTAATCTAGTTACTATCTGGTCGGCATGATACCTAGAAGTAATCCCCGTTTGTTGCAAGAACAAAAAGTCGGGTTTCTCTCTTTTAATCAGTTTGATAACGTGCTCCAGTTTATTCCTCAAGCCATTGACATTGAGGGATATAACAACTAGGCTGCTTGACAAAGTGGTATCTGAGAGTTGGCCACTTGTCACAAACTGTCTACATGGCAAAGTGGCAGAGTGGCCACTTGCCATATCTAAACTATTCGACAAAACGGGGACTGAGTGCGGACCGTTTGTCTCTTCTGAATTACACGGCAGGATAGTGGTATGGGCCTGGCTACCCGCCACAGGTGAATTATACAACAAATCGTTAGTTGATGGTTTACTGTGTGTTGTAATAAAAGTACTAGGCAAAATGATATTTGATGCACCTGGCTTACACAGCAGAGCGGTGACTATGGACTGACCGCTCTCTGTTGTAACTAGGCCACTCGATACGTTCATTGACGAGGGGGTGCGTAAGGGCTGACCCGTTGACCTAGTTACATGACTGCCTGACGGAATAGTGATCTGGGGCTGACTATTCGTTCTGCTATGGTTATTTAGGCTAGACGCAGATGAAACCGCGTCGCCTAAAACTCCCACCTCAAGGGGGGGAACCGACTGCTTAAAGGAGACTGTGCGCATTTAGAGGTGTAAAAGTGCGTGTAAAAAGTTAACAGCAAAAAAACTATTTACATGAACACAACTCTTAATAAAACAATCTAAGACCACACCTAAACTATGGGTGTTGGCATACTTTACTGAATTAAAATACATTATTTTCTTTATTTTCTTTGTTGACTTCTGTACTTGGGTCTGCTTGAGGGGGCACATCTTCCCACGCACTGGCAGTCTATTGGTCAAATTCCTCACAGGCTCAAAGGGGAGGGTAGCTTCGGGGTGCAGCTCCGGCGTGCCTTCACATGCACCATTCGTCATGAACCCTCTCACGCGTCTCACCTGCTCGGAACTTGAATCTTGACTCGTCTCGCACTGGGCCCCAGTGCAGGGAAGAAAGGCTTGTAAGGACACGTTCATCCGTCGCTTATGTCTTCAAATATTTTCCCGTCAATGAACAGGTCTGCTGGCGACAGCGCGGCTTCCATTCCGTCATCCACTGCCGACGCTTCCGCCCAACTCACTTGTGTGTTTGTAGGCACCTCTAGGACCTCGGGGCTTGACCTTCTGGGACTGTTCGGTGCCGACATGGACCGCTCATCAACCACAGGTGTTGACGAGCCCTTCCTCGGGGAAGGTGACATGGCCGCTCTTGGTGATATTGGTAGGGCTGTCCTACATGGGGAATGCTTTTTAGGCGAATTACTATTGCTCCGCCTCACCTCTTTCGGCTTAACAGGCCCAGCTGCCTGTTTTAATAACCTCTTTCTATTTTTCTCACCTTTTTTGGAAAGTACATCCTGGAAATCAATTTCGCTTCTGCCCGATTCAAGTTCAGGGCTCCCCGATGCGGGGCTCTCTCGCATAATGTTTTCTAGCTCGGGGCTCTCTCGTGCCGTGTTTCCTGATGCGGGGCTCTCATCCCGGTGGTTCTGTTCCGCCGGTGTTTGGTTTTCTGCCGCCTCCTCTTCCCTGGTTTGTTTACCTTGGGTGGTGGCCCCCCGCCTCCTTGGGCACTGGCTGACCCAGTGCGTGTCAAGACCGCAAATGGAGCATTGTATTCTACGCCCTTGAAGGGCTACCCACACTCTCTGAAGCTTCTCACCTTCGTTTTCCATTTTTAGGTGGACAAAATGTGGCACCTGGTGTGTTGAAGGTTTGAAAAAAAAGTTCCATTCATCGTGTGCTACCTTGATTCGCGACACCTCTGCGTCTTTGTCGCCTGATACTGTCGCCGCAATCCTTTGCACCGCCTCCGCCTTCATCGTCGGGGGGATCCAATGCAGAACTCCCTTGGATTTTTCCTTATCCAGATGCTCTATATATACCGTCATCTGGGGATTCGACCACTCTAACTTTTTTCCATGAAGCCCTGCATAGTGCTTCATCTGGGCCGCTGCCGTTAAAGTGGCGAACCACTTGAAGGGCCCAGAAAATCTATAAAGGGTGGCGATGCCACTGGTTCCAACCCCAGCTGGTCCGGCTAGGATGCTAGTTAAAAGAGAGTAGGACGCACGATTGGCTTGTGGCCCTGAGATGGTAATAACTAGAGTGCCTTTCCTATGCACCTCTCCTCCCTCCAAGTCATTCTCTCTATTTATCATAATAATAGGCACGGATGGTGCTGACATTTTTCTCTTTTCTTCTTGGTACTAGACCAAATTGAAATTTAAACAAACAAAAGTCACAACAGTTAGCCTAGCTAACGCTAAGACTAACTAACAAAAGTCCTTTTTTTTTTTTTTTTATAATACCTTTATTGGGTCAATGTTTTACAACATAGTATTTACATAGTTTTCACAAGAGTTAAAACTTATATACATTTCAAATAATGTAAATTACATAGTATAAAACTACTCCCCTCCCTTCCCCTCCCAAAAAAAAAAAAAAAAAAAAAAAAAAAAAAAAAAAAAAAAAAAAAAAAAAAAACAAAAAAAAAATAAAAAAATAAAAAAATAAAAATAAAAAATTACCCCTCCCCCCCCCCCCCCCCCCCCCCCCCCCCCCAATATATTACAAGTCAATATTCGAAAACAGTTGAACAATGAAATGATTAATGATACATCAACAAAGGGGTGGTGACCCCCTACATGAAATGATTAATGAAGACATATGTGATGGAGTATTTACATTTATAATATTTACAAACAAAGCTGCCTGCTTTGTATAATGATCAAAAGGTCAAATATTTATTTAAGCAACCAAAAAAAAGAATTCAAATTTGTTCTGTTATGTTATGTGTTACTTGTTCATATATTTGTGAAAAAATTCTACTGTCATAATGTATGCCGTCATGTACTGCCCTATTCCTACATGTCCATACTAGGTATCTAAATTCTGTTAATAAAGTTAAGAGTTTAAGCTCCGTCTGTCTCGGTAGAGTCGGTAAAGTATTCAACATGACCGCTTGATACATGTTGAGTGATTGCGGTGTTTTGGAAGCTATCAGTGTTCTTAGTTTGTTTATTGTCGGGACCACTGTCCTACAAGTATAAAACAAGTGGTCCTCTGTTTCTATTGCGTTGTTACTGCACAGTTTACACCTTGGTGGCGCCTTGCCTGCTTTCATTGCTGAATGTTTACTCATGATAGGTGTTAAACCGTACAGTAACCTAAATGTAACTTGTTTGGCTTGTGGCTTGATGTCTATTGCATGAATGTTTGAGAAGCTTTGTGTGTAGTCTGTTATGAAAAGGTTGTACCCTCGTTTAATCCGTGTGCCTAAATAGGGTTCCTGTGCTGCAACTAGTAATTTATATATGAGTTTGGTGTCTTGTTTCACTAACTGTTCGTTTCCTTTTAGATGTTGTAAGCATATCCTATAAAAGGGTGGTGGGGTCCCAAAGAAATGTGGTTGATTATTTTCTAACTTGTGTAATTTAATTAACCTAAGTCCAATGTAGTAATGTGCTAATGGGTAAAGATCTGGATTTTTTATAATCTCCCCTATATATTTAACCCTTAAAGCTTTAATCTTAGTGTTGATGTCTTGTAAAGCTATCCCCCCTTTATGTTTGGGCTGTATTAGGGTTAAATGTTTAATGCTTTTAAAGGTGCCCTTAAAAATGAAGTTCCTAATTAGTACATTTATCTTAGTTGCCACTGACTTTGGCATAATCTGAATATTAGCTGTATATATAATTTTAGGCATAATGAAACAGTTCACTATGATACTTCTCCCAAAAATAGTAGCTGTCTTATATTTATATTTCTCTAACATGTTTTGAATTTTATCCACTAACTTTATCCATGTCTCTGTATTGGGGTCATGGGGGTTACAAGAGTAATTTATCCCATAAATTTTGATTCTGTTAACTTGCGTTAACTGAAAGGGAAAATCTGTTTTATTTGCCCATTTACCTAAACCCATTAAACTAGATTTTTGAATATTTAGTTTGGATTCGTTAGCGTATCCAAACTCTGTAAAGGTTTCTAATATCTTTCTTATGGAATCTACAGTTGCTGGAAGAAATAAAGTATCATCAGCATACGCTAATGATTTTCTTTCCCCCTGCCCGGGTACAAAGGTCCCCGTGATGTTTACATCTTGTCTTATTTTTTCCAGCACTGGCTCTAGTGTTAAAACGTATAACAGGGGAGACAAAGGACAGCCTTGCCTCACCGATCGTGTCAGCCTAACCGGGTCACTTAAACTATGATTAATTAGTAATCTACTATGGGGTTTTTTTATATAAGATCCCTATCCATGTTCTAAAATAAGTACCTATATTGTTTGCTTGTAAAGTTTTGTGTAGAAAAGAATGTGATACCCTGTCAAAGGCTTTTTCCTGATCTAGTGATAGTATTGCACTTTGACACTGTCTATCATGCGTGTATGTAATGAAATCCCTTATGAAGTGTGTATGTCTACAAATGTTCCTACCATGTACACTACATTGTTGGTCAGGATGTACCAAATTTTTCATGAATAATTTAAGCTTCAGAGTGAGAGCTTTGGCCAAAATTTTATAATCAGTATTTAAAAGTGAAATAGGCCTGTAATTTTTTATTGACTTTCTGTCAGCATTATCTTTAGGTATTAAGGTGATAAAAGATTCATTCAAACTATTCGGAAGCTCTCCTTTCTGGAAGGCTTCCTCAAACACTTTAATTAAGAGGGGGCCTAAAATTGGGAAAAGAAAAAGTAAAATTCTGCCGTTAACCCATCTGGGCCGGGTGATTTATTTTTCTGGAAAGTACTAATTGCTTCCCTTAAATTTTCTAAAGTTAAAGTTTCGTCTAATTTCTTGCTCTCATCATCACTTAAACGTTTTGTGTAGTGTAGAAATTTATCCTGTGTGTTTACGTTCGTTGGTTCTTTAGTGTATAGTTTTGTGTAGTATTCAAAAAAGGCGTGTCTAATATTAGTGTCTTCTGTCTGTTGTTTCCCATTCATATCAACTATTTCGTGGATTTGTCTACTGTGTTGTACATTTTGTTCAATCGCTAAATACTGTCTACTGGGTGTTTCCTGTGTAATAGTATTTAATTTTGACCTGAGAAGAGCTCCTTGGTATGTGTGTTGTTTGTACAAGTCTAATTGCTCTTCTAAAGAATGAATGTGTGGGTTAGATTTGTCTATCTGCTTTGTTAAACTTATTGCATCTTCTAATATATTTTGTTCCCTCTTAAAAGCCCTGTGTATTGTTGTTGCTAAAGTCTGTGTTCTATCCCTTATTGTGTTTTTTAACAGGTCCCAATATTCTGCAATGTTGCTATTGGGGATATCCTGTGTGTAACCCTGAATAAGTTGTGTTATTGTGTCTGTGAAGAAGGTATTTGTTAGCAAGTTATTGTTGAATTTCCAATGCGGGGATCTCTTTAATTTTGTATATGTGTGTCCCGTACTTAATATTGTGTATACTGCTTCGTGATCTGTGAATTTAAGCGTGTTTTTTATGTGGTGAGTTTTGTGTATATTGTAACTGTTTGTTGCGTATATTCTGTCTAGTCTTGAGGCCTGTCTAAAATATGGGTTTGTCTTGTCATGAAATGTGAAAGCTTGTGTGTTCGGTTGTAGTTTTCTGTAAACGTCTACTAGGTCATGTTTGTCAAGGATGGGTTGTAAATGTCGTACTGATAGGGGGATTTGAATTTTCTTTCTCTGGGATACGGGTCCAAAGGAACTACTGTCTAAATTGGCCAAAACACAGTTGAAGTCTCCTCCTAACACTATTCTAGTTCCTTTGTAGTGCTTCTCTATAGTGTCATACAGTCCGTCATAAAATTTGGGTTGGTCAGTGTATAGTGCAGGTGCGTATATATTGATAAGTGTGTGCGTGTCATGTTTATTGTGTTTGTTTTGTATTTGTATAATGACAATTCTGCCACAATTGTCTGTTCTATAATGTACTGCTTCCCAATCTTCATTTATCTGGAGGATGGCAGTACCCCCATGGCAGGTGCCCCGGGCGAACCAACCATGTTTCAGTCCTAATCTAGTTACTATCTGGTCGGCATGATACCTAGAAGTAATGCCCGTTTGTTGCAAGAACAAAAAGTCGGGTTTCTCTCTTTTCATTAGTTTAATTACATGGTCCAGCTTATTTCTCAAACCGTTGATGTTGAGAGATATTATCACTAGACTGCATGTCGGAGTGGTAAGCTGAGGTTGGCCACTCACTGTAAACTGTCTACATGGCAAAGTGGCAGAGTGGCCACTTGCCATATCTAAACTATTCGACAAAACGGGGACTGAGTGCGGACCGTTTGCCTCTTTTGAATTGCACGGCGGGGTAGTGGTCTGGGCCTGACTACCCGCCACAGGTAAATTATACAACAAATCGCTAGTTAATGGTTTATTGTGTGTTGTAATAAATGTACTAGGCAAAATGTTATTTGATGCACCTGGCTTACACAGCAGAGCAGTGACTGTGAGCTGACCGCTCTCTGTTGTAACTAGGCCACTCGATACGTTTATTGACGAGGGGGTGCGTGAGGGCTGACCCGTTGACCTAGTGACATGACTGTCTGACGGAATAGTGATCTGGGGCTGACTATCCGTTCTGCTATGATTATTTAGGCTCGACGCAGATAAAACAGCGTCGCCTAAAAACCCCGCCCTAGCACGGGGGGGAGTTGTCTGCCTAAAGGAAACTGTACGCATGTTTAAGTGTGTGTATTTGCGAACAAACTAAATATCAAAAAACTATTTACAATCAACACAACTCTTAAAATACACTGTAAAAAAGCACCTAAACTATAGTTGTTTATATCATTTACTTTTAAATTTACATTGTTTTTTCCGAATTTCTTTCTTTCTTTCTTTCTTGCCGACTGGAAAGAGTGTCTTCTCCCACACACTGGTATTATTTTGTTCACCACGTCAGTACACTCACAGGGGGGGATGACCACGGGATGCATCTTGACCTCACATGCACCATTCGTCAACTGCCATCTGGAGCACACACATCTTACTCGCTTGACGCCGGACATCTTACGCTGGGTCCCAGCGCAGGGAGAAAGGACTCGTGGGTGTAAGCTCATGCGCTAACAGGTTCAAACTCCTGCCCGTCTATATATATACTTGCTTGTGACATCATCGAGTCTATGTCCTCGGTCGCACTCGCCCAGTTGGGGTGGGGTTCTTCTGGCGCCACCTCTTCTTCCATCTGAAAAGCCCCTGTCATATCGGGGTACTCTTTATCTTCGGACTCTGTTTGATACGGCTCATCAACTATTGGTGTTGACACGCTCTTGGGGGAAGGTTCTGATGTCGACGCCCTGGGCGATAAGGGCAGGGCTTTCTTGCTGGGGGAGTGTTTCACCGGCGACCTGCTACTGTTTAGCCTTACCTCCTTCGATTTTACGGCCCTTGTTGCCTGCAATAACATCCTCTTCCTGTTCCTCTCATTCCTTCTAGAAAGCACATCTGTATATTCTACTTCTGTGTTCTTCTCATTTTCGGATTCTGATTCAGTATTTTCTGGGGCGAGGGAATCAGTTGCCCTACGCTGCTCCGCTGGAGTTTTGTCTGCCACTGTCTCATCTTGTCTTGCTTGCTTGGCTTGAGTGGGGGCCGCCCGCCTTTTAGGGCATTGGCTGACCCAGTGGTCGTCTTTCCCACAAATGACGCACTGGGTCCTTCTCCCCGGTAGGGACACCCATGCCCTTAGGAATTTATCGTCCGCCGCTTTAAGATGAACGAAATGCGGTACCTGATGCGTTGAGGGCTTGAACATAAAGTTCCATTTGTCTCCTGCGTTTTTTATCCTCGTCACTTCTGCATCTTTATCGCCCGTGATGACAGCCGCCACTCGCTGCACCGCCTCCGCCTTCATAGTAGGCGGGATCCAATTTAGAGTCCCTTTGGCCTTCTCCTTGTCTTGGTGTTCTATCAAAACACTCATCTGTGGATTGGTCCACTCCAGCCTCTTCCCGTGAAGCCCTTTATAGTGTTTAACTTGGGCCGCTGCCGTCAGGGTGGCGAACCACCTGAAAGGCCCTGCAAAGCGATATAAAGTGGCAATGCCACTTGTACCCACACCTGCGGGCCCTGCTAGAATACTCGTTATGAGGGAATAAGATGCCCTATTGGCCTGTGGGCCAGTTACTGTTATGATTAATGTTCCTGGGCGGTGCAACTCACCTCCCTCGAAGTCCTCTTCCATATTGATATTCACTACTGGCACAAAAGGTGCTGACATTCTCTTTATTTCCTTTCTTGGTTATTCCAACCAAATTAAGCAAAAAAACAAACAAAGTCACAAAGGTTAGCCTAGCTAACACAGCTAAGACTAACACAAACAATCCTGGAAAACGCCTAAGTCCAAAATGAAAACACGAGAGCCCAGCAAATCTGGACTTGCTCCGTCAACTTCTCTGGTAGGACTGATCTCTTTTCGTCCTTCAATTTCCTATCTGATGGTCCAAAGTTGTTTTAGTTAATACGATTGGTCCATTGTTCAGTTCACTCACCTATCGCCACGCTTAATTCTATGCTGTCACCCCGTGAACTGTGCTACATAACTGTTTACATTTCGCCCACTTTTCACGTGCGGTTCCCTATCCTAACTCACTAAACTTGTAAAGGGCGTTAATATTCATAGTTATTCCCCTTAGCACTTTTTACCTTAGTTTCATTAATCCTTCTATATCTTTACTAAAACTAGTCTAATATGCAAATTTGGTAAACTCTAATGATATATACTTAGATTACTTTAAGGTCTAAAAAGGTTCCCTCCCTTACAAAAAACACTACATTTTCATTCTTTTATCTCCCATGTTAAGAACAAATAAGTTATCACTTAGATTATTCTGATTTTCTAACCCATTTTTATATACTCTTTCATCTTGTTAACCCCAAATAACTGTTCGACTGACTTAAACTGCAGCGTATTTTACGCTGTACAACCCAATGCCTAGAATCCGGCTTTTGGCTGGGATCATGTGTCTACACACAGGGACCAGTGCAGTGACATTCATGTGTCATTAGGTCTCTTGTGTGAGAACAC